>CM061749.1:49993786-50635344 GCA_030979885.1 Lolium multiflorum | reverse complement strand
GATGGACATAAAAGCACCTCCACCGAATCCAATAGGTTCCTTTTATAGAAAAATTCAATCCTGCATAAAAGGTTTTGATGATCATCCAAGTAGTCACTCCATGGGTTGCACTTCTTTACCAAAGATTTCATTCTCTCCTATGCTTGAGCAACATGTTCATTATCAAATTGCTTAAAGTTCATAATGCTACTCTCAAAGATATAATCTTAGCAGGAGGATAATATTTACTAATAAAAGCATCTTTACATTTAGTCCATGAATCAATACTATTCTTAGGCAAAGAAAGTAACCAATCTTTAGCTCTTCCTCTTAATGAGAAAGGGAAACAATTTCAGGTTTATAATATCACCATCTATATCCTTATACTTTTGCATTTCTCACAAAGTTCAACAAAATTAATAAGATGGGCAGCAGTCAGTACTAACACCACAAAATTGCTCTCTCATAACAAGTTTTAGTAAAGCAAGTTTAATTTCATAGAATTCTCCTGTAGAAACAGGTGGAGCAATAGGAGTATATATAAAATCATTATTATTTGTGCTAGTGAAATCACACAACTTATTATTTTCAGGAGTACCCATTATAGCAGTAATAAAGTAAACTAAACAAATAAAGTAAAGACAAGTAACTAATTTTTTTGTGTTTTTGATATATAGCTAGTAAACAAAAATAAAGTAAAGCAACTAATTTTTTGTATTAATATGAAGCAAACAAGACAATAATAAAGTAAAGCAAAGCAAGACAAAACAAAGCAAAGAGATTCGAAGTGACTCCACTGCAAGATGTCTGATCTTCCCGCAACGGCGCTAAAAAGTGCTTGACATGAGATGGCTACCTCCATTGGGAACCCCAAGAGGAAGGTGATGTGATACGTCTCAAACGTATTCATAATTTCTTATGTTCCATGCTACTTTTATGACAATACTTGAATGTTTTATGCATACTTTACATCATTATGCATTTTCCGTGACTAACCTATTAACAAGATGCCGAAGCGCCGCTGTCAAGTCATTGCTTTTGGTTTCAGAACTTAGTAAGGAAATATTCTAATTGGACGAAATCAACGCCAGGGTCCTATTTTCCACGAGCCCGTAAGACCCAGAGATAACGAAGTGGTGCTGACGAGGTGGCTGCACCATAGGCGGCGCGCCCAGGCCCCGCCGCACGTCCGTGTCCGCCCTCGCGTCGCCCCGACCTACCCTTCCGCCTACATATAGCCTTTCTGTCACACACCCCGGCATCGAGAGCCACGACATTTAAAACCTTGCAGACGCGCCACGCCGCGAATCCCATCTCTTGGGATTCAGAGGACAGGTCGCCCTAAGACTCACGGAGAGTGGGAATTATCACCAGGCTCTACATCATCATGCCCGTCTCCGGATTGATGCGTGAGTAGTTCATCCTTGACTACAGGGTCCATAGTAGCTAGATGGTTGTCTTCTCTGCATGCTATCATTGTTTAGATCTTGTGAGCTGCCTAACATGATCAAGATCATCTATTTGTAATGCTACATGTTGTGTTTATGCTGGATCCGATGAATATAGAATATTATGTCAAGTTGATTATCAATCTATCATATATGTGTTGTTTATGTTCTTGCATGCTCTCCGTAGCTAGTAGGGCTCCGGCCAAGTTGATACTTGTAACCCCAAGAGGGGGTATTTATGCTCTATATAGTAGGTTCATGCCTCCATTGAATCAGGGATGCTGACAGAAGTTCGAAGGTTGTGGATGCGATTGCCACTAGGAGAAATACTGATGCTTTGTCTAAGGATATTTGTGCTGATTACATTACGCACCATACTTAATGTAATTATATCCGTTGTTTACAACTTAATACTAGAAGGGGTTCGGATGATAACCTCGAAGGTGGATTATTTAGGCATAGATGGATGCTGGATAGCGGTTCATGTACTTTGTCGTAATGCCCCGATTAAATCTCATAATAATCATCGTTGATATGTATTGAATCTTTATTTGTCAATTGCCCGCCCGTAATTTGTTCACCCAGCATGTTAGTTATCTTATTTGAGAGACACCACTAGTGAAATTGTGGACCCCGGTCTATTCTTTACATCTGAATACATTCAATTGTTCTTTACTGTTTTTTGCAAACAAACACCATTTTCCACTCGAAACGTTTAATCCTTTGTTTTCAACAAGCCGATGAGATTGACAACCTCACCGTTACGTTGGGGCAAAGTACTTTTGATTGTGTTGTGCAGGTTCCACGTCGGCGCGGTTTCACCGGTGTTGCGCCGCACTATACTCCTCCACCAACAACCTTCACGTGCTTCTTGGCTCCTACCGGTTCGATAACCTTGGTTTCTTTCTGAGGGAAAACTTGCTGTTGTGCGCATCACACCTTCCTCTTGGGGTTCCCAACGGACGTGTACATCTACGCGCATCAAGCTCTTTTTCTGGCGCCGTGGAGATCAAGACACGCTGCAAGGGGAGTCTTCACTTCCAATCTCTTTTTACTTTGTTTTTGTCTTGCTTTACTTTATTTTATTTACTGTCTTGTTTGCTTCATATTAAAAACACAAAAAAATTAGTTACTTTACTTTTTGTCTTATTTACTAGCTCTATATCAAAAACACAAAAAAATTAGTTACTTGTCTTTATTTGCCTAGTTTACTTTATTACTGTTATAATGGGTACTCCTAAAAATACTAAGTTGTGTGATTTCACTAGCACAAATAATAATGATTTTATATGTACTCCTATTGCTCCACCTGCTACTACAAGAGAATTCTAAGTAGAAATTAAACTCAAGCACGAATCTTGCTATGAGAGAGTAATTCTTTCGTGCACTTATGATGCCGCCGCCCATCTTAATAATTTTGTTGAACTTTAGAAATGCAAAAGTATAAGGATATAGATGGTGATATTATAAAATTGAAATTGTTTCCTTCATTAAGAGGAAGAGCTAAAGATTGGTTGCTTTCTTGCCTAAGAATAGTATTGATTCATGGACTAAATGTAAAGATGCTTTATTAGTAAATATTATCCTCCTGGTAAGATTATATCTTTGAGAAGTAGCATAATGAATTTTAAACAATTTGATAATGAATATGTTGCTCAAGCATGGGAGAGAATGAAATCTTTGGTAAAGAATTGCCCAACCCATGGATCGACTACTTGGATGATCATCCAAACCTTTTATGGATTGAATTTTTTCCTCGAGGAACCTATTGGATTCAGTTGCTGGAGGTACTTTTATGTCCATCACCGGGCGCCGCGATCAAACTTCTGATGATATGATGATCAATTACTCGGAATGACACTTAAAGAACTCCTCAAGGTAAGAAGGTAAATTCCGTCGAAGAAACCTCTTCTCGGGGTGATAAGATTGATGCTATTATGTTCATGCTTGCAAATGGTAGATCTCATATTGATCCTAACAATGTTCCTTTAGCTTCATTGGTTGCTCAAGAAAAAAATGTTGATGTGAATTTCATTAAGAGTAATAATTTCAACAACAATGTTTATAGGAATAATTATGGTAACAACAACTATAGGCCATATCCTTTTTAATAATGGTAGTGGTAATTCTTATGGTAGATCTGTTTTGCCTAATGAAGGAAAATATATTGGAAATTGAAAGAACTACTAAGAGCTTTATGCAATCGCAATATGAGCAAAATCAATTGTTTACTAAAACTATGAATGAACAATATGCCTTGTTGAAAATATAGGAAATCAACTTGAAAATTTGAATGTGAAAATTTCTGGTTTGCAAACTAAACTTACAAATGCTGAAAATCGAATCTCATATATGTCTGAATCACAATCTTCTTTAATTAATAAAATGGCTGCTAAACCTGAGGATAATGATACAAAAATGCTACAGCAAATGCCATCCAAGTTCAAATTAATGATAATATTAGAATGTTGGCTGAATTGCATGCTAGGTGGGATAGAGAAGAAAAAGAAAAACTTACTAAAGAGAATAATGTAGCTAAAGTATAGACTATTACCACCACTAGTAATGTTGATTCTTCATGTTGCTGCACCTCCGACTATCAATGGTAAAATAATTGGTGTTGGCAATGTTTCTACTCCTAGTACAAAGCGAACAAAACTGCCTGAAATTGCTAGTGATAAAACTGCTGAAATTTTTCAAAATATTGGTAACAATGATTCCATTGCTGTAGAACATAATGGTTTAGATTTTGATGATTGTCATATCCCTGAAGTTATAAAGTTCTTACAAAAACTTGCTAGAAGTCCTAATGCTAGTGCTATAAATTTACCCTTTACAAAACATATTACAAATGCTCTCATAAAAGGAAGAGAAATTAAAACTTGAAGCTTCTATTCCTAGAAAGTTAGAAGATGGTTGGGAGCCCATCATTAAGATGAAATTCAATGATTTTGAGTGTAATGCTTTATGTGATCTTGGTGCAAGTATTTCTTTTATGCCTAAGAAAATTTATGATATGCTTGACTTGCCACCATTGAAGAATTGTTATTTAGATGTTAATCTCGCTGATAATGTTAAAAAGAAACCTTTTGGGGAGGATTGATAATGTTCGCATTACGGTTAACAATAACCTTGTCCTCGTTGATTTTGTTGTCTTGGATATTGAATGCAATGCATCTTGTCCTATTGTGTTGGGAAGACCTTTCTTCGAACCGTTGGTGCCGTTATTGATATGAAGGAAGGTAATATTAAATATCAATTTCCTCTCAAGAATGGTATGGAACACTTCCTAGAAAGAGAATGAAGTTGCCTTTTGATTCTATTATTAGAACAGTTATGATGTTGATGCTTCTTCTCTTGATGTTATTTGATTTGCACTTTCTGCGCCTAGCTGAAAGGCGTTAAAGAAAAGCACTTCTTGGGAGATAACCCAAGTTACATTTTATTTACTGT
Source organism: Lolium multiflorum (assembly GCA_030979885.1). NCBI lineage: Eukaryota > Viridiplantae > Streptophyta > Magnoliopsida > Poales > Poaceae > Lolium > Lolium multiflorum. The sequence continues at coordinate 50,630,464 of CM061749.1, read as the reverse complement.
ATTGTTGAGTCTTGGAAGTTGTTTACTACTGTAGCAACCTCTTATTATCTTTATGTGCCAAGCAAAGTTTCTATGCTAAAGTTGATGCTAGATTTGGGATCGCTGCGCAGAACAGCATTGCTGTCTGTCACGACTCTGGGCACATTTCCCTGTAGAAAAATCAAAAAAATCTGCAAATTTACGAGCGTGATCCTTACATATGTACGCAACTTTCATTTCTTTTGAGTTTTTCCATTTGAGTGTTAAGTGCCCTGCCAGATTCGTCTTTACGGACTGTTCTGTTTTTGACAAACATTCTGCCTTTTATTTCGTATTTCTTGCTATGTTGAATGAGTTTCTTTGTTCCATTAACTTTCAGAAGCTTTGTGCAATGTCCAGAAGTGTTAAGAATGATTGTGTCACCTCTGAATATGTGAATTTTTGATTATGCACTAACCCTCTAATGAGTTTGCTTGAAGTCTGGTGTGGAGTTTTCAAGTGTCAAGAGAAGAGGATGATATACTATGATCAAGAAGAGTGAAAGGTCTAAGCTTGGGGATGCCCCGGTGGTTCATCCCTGAATATTTTAAGAAGACTCAAGCATCTAAGCTTGGGGATGCCCAAGGCATCCCCTCTTCATCGACAACATTATCAGGTCACTTCTAGTGAAACTATATTTTTATTCCATCACATCTTATGTTCTTTTCTTGGAGCGTCGGTTTGCTTTTATTTTTGCTTTGGTTTGAATAAAGTTGGATCCCATCATCCTTTATTTGAGATATTACGCTCCGCTTTTTCATATGGAACACTTGTGTTCTTAATTGTGCTTTGATGTTCATGGCGAAGGCTGAAATTGCTTCGTTAAATTGCTATTTGGTTGGAATCAGAAAATGCTGCATATGGTTTGGAATAACTTGGAAATTGTTTGAGCTCTCATAGATCATGTTTAAGCTTTTGCATCATGTAGTTTAATCTATTAATGAAGAACTACCGTAGAGCTTGTTTAATTTGGTTCGCATGATTGGTCTCTCTAAGTCTAGATATTTTCTGGTAAAGTGTTTGAACAACAAGGAAGACAATCTGTAGAGCCTTATAATGCTTGCAATATGTTCTTGTGTGAGTTTTGCTGTACCTGTTCACACTTGTGTTTGCTTCAAACAACCTTGCTAGCCCAAACTTTGTACTGAGAGGAAATGCTTCTCGTGCATCCAAACACCTTGAGTCAAAAACCATGCCATTTGTGTCCACCATATCTACCTACTATGTGGTATTTTTTCGCCATTCCAAAGTAAATTACTTTGAGTGCTACCTTAAAATTTCATTCCTTTATCTTTGCAATATATAGCTCATGGGACAAATAGCTTAAAAACTAATGTGGTGATAAATATGTAGTTATGTGTCTTAGTTCTTATAAGTTGCTTGTTGAGCGGTAACCATGTTTCGGGGGGCCATCAACTTTTTACCTTTGTTGGATATCATGTGAGATGCTATGCATGTCCGTCTTGTCTGAAGTAAGTGCGATTTCATGATCAAATGGTTTGAGTATGCATATGTTAGAGAAGAACATTGGGCCGCTAACTAAAGCCATGTATCATGGTGGAAGTTTCAGTTTGGACATACAACCTCAATCTCTCATGAGAATATTATTTGTTGTTGAATGCTTAAGCATTAAAAGAGGAGTCCATTATCTGTTGTCTATGTTGTCCCGGTATGGATGTCTAAGTTGAGAATAATCAAAAGCGAGAAATCCAATGCGTGCTTTCTCCTTAGACCTTTGTACAGGCGGCACAGAGGTACCCCTTTGTGACACTTGGTTGAAACATATGTTATGCGATGATAATCCGTGTTTTCCGAGCTGATTAGGACAAGGTGCGAGCACTATTAGTACTTTATGCATGAGACATGCAACTTGTAGGAAGTATTATGCATAGCACATATGAATTATTACTACCGTTGACAAAATTGTTTCTATGTTTTCAAAACAAAAAGCTCTAGCACAAAAATAGTAATCCATGCTTCCCTCTGCGAAGGGCCATACTTTTACTTTATGTTGAGTCCGGTTTACCTACTTCTTTCTATCTTAGAAGCAAACACTTGTGTTAACTGTGCATTGATTCTTACATGTTTACTTATTGCACTTGTTATATTACTCTATGTTGACAAATATCCACGAGATATACATGTTACAAGCAACTGCTGAAACTTAATCATCCTTGTGTTGCTTCAATGCATTCTACTTTGAATTTATTGCTTATGAGTTAGCTCTTATGCAAGTCTTTGTTGATACTTGTCTTGAAAGTACTATTCATGAAAATTTTTGCTATATGATTCATTTGTTTAGGTCATTATCTTTGTTAGCAATATTTTGTTCAGATCACTCCATTCATCTCATATGCTTTACAATAATGTTGATTTCAAACTATGTTGCAGCATGTCACTTCGTAAATTATTTGTGTTGACTGCTTTACCTACTCGAGGACTAGGTAGGAACTAAGCTTGGGGATGCTTGATACCTCTCAAACATATTTTTTTATGTTCCATGCTACTTTTATGACAATACTTGAATGTTTCGAGGTTATACTTTGATAAAGATATTATGTTACTCTCTCCGGCACTAACTATTAACATGCCGAAGGCCTAATATTGTTTCAGTTGTTTTTGGTTTTGTAAATCCTAGTAAGGAAATATTCTGGAAATTGACGAAATCAACGCAGTCCTACTTCACGGTTTGCAGACCGGAGGGATAACGGGCGGGGGCCACGAGGTGCACGACCATAGGCGGCGCGTGCCTGTGCCCCCGGCCGCGGCCCCGTGGCCTCGGGGCCCGCCCTGCCGCCCCCGACTCAACCCTTCCACCTACATATAGCCTACCTAGCGTGTGGGGACCCCTGACTTCTGGCCTGCTTCTTCCTGCCTAGCTTTAAAGCCTTCGTCGTTGGAATCTTCCGGGCATTCGAGAAGTCACGACAGCGTAAAAACCTTCCGTGAGAGTCGTCGCCGTAACTGATCTGATTCAGACACTGTTTTCCGCACTGCCGAGAGGGATCACCATGAGGGGCCCCACATCATCACGCCCGCGTCCGGATTGATGCGTGAGTAGTTCATCCTTGAACTATGGGTCCATAGCAGTAGCTAGATGGTTGTCTTCCCCGTGTTATCATTGTTTAGATCTTGTGAGTTGCCTAACATGATCAAGATCATCTATTTGTACTGCTACATGTTGGTGTTTGGTGGGATCCGACGAATATAGAATATTTATGTCAAGTTGATTATCAATCCACATATATGCAGCATTATGTTTCTATAGCCCCATAGTTATAGATTTCGTCAAGTTGATATTTAGAACTCCAAGAGGGAGTAATTATGCTCGATACTGGGTTCATGCCTCCATTATCTGGACAGTGACAGAAAGTTCTAAGGCTGTGGATGTGTTGCTGCTACTAGATAAAATATTGATGCTTGTCCAAGGATATTTGTAAGCTGATTACATTACGCAATATACTTAATGCAATTATCCGTTGTTTACAACCCTTATCACTGGAAAACTGATGATACTCCCGAAGGCGGATTTCTCATTTAGGCATAGATTTACGCCGGATAGAGGTTCATGTACTCTTGTCGTAATGCCCCCGATTAAATCACATGTAATCATCGTTGATATGGTATTGAATTTTATTTGTCAATTGTTCGCCTGTAATTTGTTCGTTCACCCAGGATGTTAGTTATCTTATTGGAGAGACACTTAGTGGTCCGTGATTCCCGGTCCATCTCTTTTCATCTCGAATATTCTATCGTTTACCGTTTGCAAACAAACACTAATTTTCCACCGATGGCGCGACCTTTGTTTCAAGGCCGAAGTGAGATTGATAATCCCACTGCTACGCCCAAAGGGGCATGGACTGGGCGGGTAGGTCTCCACTGCCTGGCGCCGGCTTCTCATCAGGCTGCGCCAAGACTACACTCCTCCACCAACACCCTTCACGTGGCCTTCATCTCCTACCTTGGTTTCTTTCGAGGGAAAACTTGTCACTGCGCATCACACCTTCCTCTTGGGGTTCCCAACGGATGTGTACATCGAGGAAGGCATGATGCGCACAGCAGCAAGTTTTCCTCATAAAGAAACCAAGGTTATCGAACCAATAGTAGGAGCCAAGAAGTACGTGAAGGTTGTTGGTGGAGGAATGTAGTGCGGCGCAACACCAGTTGAAACCGGCGCCAACGTGGAACCCGCACAACACAATCAAGATACTTTGCCCCAACGTAATGTGCTGAGGTTGTCAATCTCAACGCTGTCAAACAAAGGATTGCCGTGATTTGAGTGGAAAATGGTGTTTGGTTGCAAAGACAAGTGAGAAGAACAATGATTACAGAGAATGTATTCAGATAAAAGAATGGACCGGGTCCACAAGCCCACAAGTGGTGTCTTCCAATAAGATAATCAATATGTCGGGTGAACAAATTAAGGGTGTGGGCAATTGACAAATCAAGATTCACACATATCAACGATATCGCTATGTGATTTAATCAGAAGTATTGGCGACAAAGCATATAGACCGCTATCCAAAGATGCATCTATGCCTAAATAATCCACCTTCAGGTTAGTCATCCTAAACCCTCTGCATTAAGTTGAAACAAATATATAATTGTACTAAGTATGCATGTTGTGAATGTAATCAACACTAATATCCTTAGACAAACCATCAATGTTTTATCCCTAGGGGGCTCAAAGACATCCACAACCTTAGAACTTTCTCTCACTGTCCCAGATTAATGGAGGCATGGAACCCACTATCGAGCACAATTACTCCCTCTTGGAGTTGTATCAACTTGGCCACAGCCTCTACTAGCAACGGAGAGCATGCAAGAACATAAACAACACATATGATAGATTGATAACCAATATAATATTCTAGATTCATCGGATCCCACCGAACACAACATGTAGCATTACAAATAGATGATCTTGATCATGTTAGGGAGCTCACAAGAAGATCACAAGATCTAAACAATGATAACACAAGCGGAGAAGACAACCATCTTGCTATTGTTATGGACCCATAGTCCAAGGATGAACTACTTACGCATCAATCCGGAGGCGGGCATAATGATGTAGAGCCCCTCCTGATGATTTCCTCCACAGCAGGCGAGGCGATCTCCTGAATCCCCCGGGATGGGATTGGCGGCGGCGGCGCCTCCGAAGGTTTTCCGTGATGCTCTACTGGAGTTATTCTCGACGAAGGCTTAAGTAGGCGGAAGGGTAGGCCAGGGGGGCGACGCGAGGGCCCCACACAACAGGGCCGCGCTGCCAGGGCCTGGGCCGCGCCGGGCCGCCTAGTGTGTCGCCCGGCCCCACTTCCTTTCCCCTCGGTCTTCTCGTAGTTTTCGTGTAAAAATAGGACTCCTCGGGGCGTTGATTTTGTCTGGCTTCCGGTGAATATTTCCTTACTAGGATTTCTTAAACCAAAAACAACAGAAACAATAACCCATGCTTCTTGTATCTTGTTAATAGGTTAGTGCGAGAAAATATAATAATGTTGTAAAGTATGTATAAAACATCTGAGTATTGTCATAAAAGTAGCATGGAATATAAGAAATTATAGATACGCTTGAGACGTATCAACCCTCAATCCCGTCCTCATTCGGATCACCGACACTGTGAGATACCGCCAGCTAATGTTAACGTACATGTTGATGCCATGTCAACATGCATGCACGCTCGGCTAGGGTACGCCACGGCGCCCCGCTATGCTGACGCCACACCAACGCGAGGTCTTTCCTTCGCCACCACACTCTCCCTAGCACCCACCTATACACGCCAGAAAGGAGAGACACTAGTTTTCTCTACATTGCTCGCGTTCGTGTCCGACACGGCCAGTCAAAGTTTTGAGGTAGTCGTCGATGTCGTCGACCATTTCTTCTCTTCTTTGCATGGTTAAACGCGTCTAGTTCATATCTATCTAATACGTCTGGTCTCGCCTCATGCAGTTCTTTGTGGACGTCGATCTCATCTCGGCACTCCCGCATGCCACCTCCTCCGTGCCATCACTGTAGAGCTCCGTTTAAAAATCTAATCCTACCCGTGTATTGCCCCTTGTATCAGCATCATGGCCCCACTTGTCATTCGATATACCGAAAGCCCCACTGCTCGCGCTAATGAATACAGCGATGCCTACGGTCAAACAAAGATGGATGGTCCGACGTGTCTTTGTGTTTACGGGCCCCACTAGTCTAAGATACATCAACCGTCGGCAATTCAGCCGTTACATCACGGTGATGGTTTTGGACAAAGGGTTGGTAAAATCTGAGAAAAACTAAGGAGCTGGGAAAGCACAACTAAGGACCCGAGGCACGAAAATAGAAATCCCTAAATAATTTAACACGGATGAAGTAGTAGATTAGATTTCCTTGATTCCGAATTTTCGTTTCGGCCATTTACTACGAGTCCGTTTGATTGTTCGCATCATTTTTCCGCATATGGAGGGATCTTCTTCAAGGAGCCATGATTTAGTAAACCAAAAATAAAATTCATGTTACTCATCTAGTTTGGTTGCCACATTTTATTTTCCACTTTCCAATCATTTGTGCACTTTGCAACATGGTATATATTGTTAGACTATTATCATTGCTTGTAATACAAGTTAGAGTTAGCACAGTTGGCCGGTTGGACCTCTCTCTATATATGCTTTGTAACTCTATTAAATAATTAATTATTATGAGACAATTATAATCCTACATGGTATCGCTGCCTTCTTTCCGCAGCCTAGGCTTAGCTACCCACCTTCATGTTACTCATCCAAATTTTGGTTGCCACATTTTATTTTCCACTTTCTAATCATTTGTGCACTTTGAACACGGTATATATTGTTAGACTATTACATTGCTTGTAATACAAGAAGTTAGCAATAGTTGGCCGGTTGACCTCTATATATATGCTTTGTAACTCTATCAAATAATCAATTATTGCGGGAGACAATTCCAATCTACATGGTATCGGAGGTTCTTTCCACAACCTAGGGTTTAGCTTAGCCACTGCCCGCTGCTGCTCCCTCGAAGATCGATCTCATGATTCTCTCGTCGGGGCATAGTAGATAGTTTTTCTCCCTTCCGATCGGTTTTCATAGTTTTACCGATTTTCGTCTTTTTTTTTCTAGTTAGACCTGCTCTTAGCCACCAATATATACATCCTTCAATTCTCTCACGGTGCAAACTCTACCAGATCAGCTTTAGCTCTGCAACTACACACGCAACATCTTCACGGCAGGCGTTCGTTATCCAAGCACCCCCTCGTCTCCGGTTCAACCATCGTGCACGGACAGACATTCATGTCGCACGCTGGTGTGCCAATGCGTATGCGATAAGGGGAGGGACTTCGTCTACTTGAAGACGATGCTTCAGCTCGAGCTGCTCATACCGCACGTCAACACCGCAAGTCTGCTTCTGGCCCCAAACCCTCGGATATGCTGTTATGTGGAACGTGTTTGGTGCGTGTGCGCTGCACGCCTTTTTCAGCCCGCAAACAAAACCACAACATATGATTTTGCAACATTTGACATATCAATCACAATGAATCAAATCATACAGCAAACATTTTAGTGTCAATCAATACAACAATAATCAAATCACAACAAATGTTTAGCCACACACAAATGCAACAATAGTTCAACAAATAATAAATTGTTAGAAATACAAATAAATCTTAGTTGTTGTGCCTACTAATGGTGTTGAAATGAGATGAAGCTGCTGCTGACCCGGAATTCTCAATATCCCGTATGTTTCAAGAAAATGCCGCAATAGTATCCGGGTTTTAATGGTTTGACCCGAGTGCTAACATTATCAAAGAAAATGATAAATTCAAACCCTCTCATCCTTGATGATCATATTGTGGAGAATCACAAATGTGGTCATGGTTTTCTTGAGGGTTTGCATATCCCAATACAATTTCCCTGCGATCTCCGGCTGCGGTGGCTTGCTGACTCTCTCGTTTCTGTGTTTTTGATTCACGCCGATGTCGCCTTGACGAAACCCCCCGGGGATCGTATATAGTAGTTTTTAGGGAAAAACAAGTCGGTTCGTGAAAGAGATGATGCAATGGACGCTTGAGGCCCTAAAGAGGCCAGGTGGCACGCCTCCCTCTCTCGTGTGGCCCAATTTAGCTCATTTTGTCTGCCTCAAAATTGAGAAGCGTAAGCCCCTTACATTGTCCTTTTGGAGTCCTTGGGGAGGCTCGTGTAATGTCGAAAACATCAAAATGTGGGCATTTTCTGCCACACAAAATTAGAACCGAGAAGGGGGATTGTTTAGAAAATCCCTAAAACATCATAAAATATGGGAATAACATTATATAAGATATTTAACATGTTACATTAAAGTGTGAAGTTCATGTATGCATTTTACATGCATCAACATCCCCAAGCTTAACCTTTGCTCGTCCTGAGCATAAAGGTGATAAAACTAACATGGACTTTGGAGTTTATTGCATCTCTTCTATGTAATCATGCAAAGTCTTACAAGGTTCAGTCAATAAAGAATGACAATAAGTAATATGAACTCATCAAGTGATAACTCTTACATTCTACAAAGCATGCATAACAATAAATAGCATTGTAAGAAACATGAATGATAAGTATCTATGAATCATAAAGCATGCTTAGGAGAATCCTATAGAATTGTTGGAAGACTCTTTGTCCTCTCTTTTCATGAATATTTCTTTTGACTCTTGAACACAAGAAAGTAAGCAGGGAATGTATGTGCTAAACCTCCAACAAAATAAAAAGTAGAGAGCATAAAACATGGTTTTGAGCTATGCAATTCATGTCAACAATAATAATAAGGATGGGGTACCAAGTATCTCATGTATGAAGATATCTATGTGTCATGAGTTTGACCTCTTATGAGTAAGTGTTTCCTCATTTTCTTGAATTCTAAGGACTACACCTCTTGTTACTCAGCTTTGGGTTACCAAGACCTTTCAACATGCATGTTTCCACCAAGTATCGCAATGGGATACCTTCATGCCGCATGTACAAGGGCCAAAGGAGATGTGTATCTCAACTATAGGTCATCCATACCAGGACAACATAAAAAACAGGCGCTGAGCATCCTCTCCAACTCTCTCTCTCACTTTTTTCTCATATATTTTTCTTTCTTTTCCACTCTCTTTTTCACAACTCTTTTTCTCTTACTTTTTTCACTCTTCCTATTGAGGATGCCATTTGAAACTTCCACCATGATTAGCATGGCTTCAAATAGCGGCCCATTGCTCTTCTCTAACAATGCATGCCTACTTTCTTAAAATAACCTCCATTCATTCCACAAGAGATAGCCATCAACAAAACAAAATAAATGATGATCAACGCAGGGTGCAATACCCCAAAAGTGCAATGTTGAAAGACTTCCCCAGTAAACATGGTTACGGTCTAGCTCATTACTCATAATCAGTCAAACCAACAACATGCATAGTGGTATTTTCCTACCAAACCTTACTTTCTTATGAGCTTTAAATTACACAAAAAGGATATTTTAAAAGGTTGGAGGAAAACACAGACATTATACTTGGAATAGCAAGTGCTATATTGGTAGGTATGATAGACATTGGATTTGAGTTGAGCTTGGAAACAAGTCTATGCTTGTGTAAGAATTCAAATATTTTGGCTAGCAAGAGGTCTAAAAGCATGCAATAGTATCTATAGACTATTCATTCATTCTCAAACAATGATAATTAAAATTAAAAATCTATGTATACTAGTGAGAAGCAGCACTCAATAAGGCACATAACAAATCATCACTCAATAGAGCATGTGAAACTAATAGTACTATGCACAATATAAATTTCAGCTTTTCATGGAGGCATTCAAGAATATGATAATTTATTTCAGTAGCTTTTAATAATAAAGGCATTTATCATGATGGTAATATTTATTTCAAAGCAAAACTAGACACAAAACTAATAAAGGACGCTCCAAGTTTTTGCGAGAATTCTATGTTGCTCAAAAAACAAAGTTTAGAAGTGTGCAAACCAAGAGATTTTATATGAGTCCCGTGGTATGCCTGGGAATCCCCAATCTAATGGTCTTCACCATTCTTGTATTTCTCTTGGTGTGGTGTTTCTTCCATTCCCTCGTGAAGAAACATCAACACGTTTTCTTCCCATTCTTTTCTATGGAGTGACATTAGAGGTGCAAAGAAATCATGATTGCTGCTATTTTACTCTAGAAATAAAATTATATATTTATGAAATAAAGAGCACATAATGTTCTACTCATTCTAATATATCAAAAGGTTCAAGAAAAATTATTTTGATACTCAAAAGAATGGATCTAACATTGAAAGGCAGAATCTGTCCAGAATTTTTGCTGCAGCAAAACTGAATTTTTGGCATGACTTCGACACCTCAGAAAATTTAGCCAATTTACGTGCATATAGAGGATGAAAATTTACAGCTACTGTGATTTTATCAAGATTTTAGGAGTTACCAAAAAATTACAAAAATCGTGCACTAAAAAGTGCAGCGCAGAAAACAGCAACTCCCACTTTTATTTTGCAACTTTTAACATCCAAATGGGTAAAAACTTGGTACTTTATTTAGAAACCAGAGAGTAAACAAAAATAAAACTAACATGCTACAGCAATCATGCATAGGAAAACCAAAAAACAAAGTTAAAAACATGGTCCCCGCAAACATTCAACGGGATCATGAAGATAAAACTAGAACATGAGTTTGAAATGATTTACTTGAGATACTTGAAAGAAGATGGGGATGCGTGCATCCCCAAGCTTATGATCTTGCTACTTCTGGTCCTCTACTTCTTCCTCATCATATCATGTTACTCATCTCAAACAAATAAATATTTTCATCTCCATGATACTCCAATGCCTACAAAATTGTTAGTTCTCCAAACAAATGATATGATAATTTCTACCATGATGGGAACTATAGGAATCATTGGGAAACCATTTTATTCAAGAAGCTAACATATATAAAGAAAGGAAACACTCTTTTTATTTTGTTTTACTGTAGGAAGAGTTTTAATGATATATACTTTGCAATGGTTCCATTGGCATGAACAACACATGCTCAAGGTCGACCCCAATTTCTTCATTGCTCATCCTTCTCATTTACTCTTCCATACTTTAATTTTTTTATTAAACTTATAAACTCATTTCTATATAATAAGAAGTAAATCTATTTAACAAGGATATAAAGGTGTGCTCAAATTAAAAGTTACTTGAAAGCATATGGAGCACACCACAAGATTTGAAACCATTAAATTTTAAGTCTCACCCTCTTCCTATGCATTGGCATTTTGTATATGAATAAATAACAGCAAATAAATGGTAGCCAATGCATATAATGACCAGTATCTTGCATTTTAAATAACATGAATACATAAAGAGGGCTCTTATCTCTTCCTCTTTCATAATATTTGCAAGCATCAAGAGTAAACTCAATAACATAGTTGTGAATAGAATCACCACATATAGACAAATCATCTAATGAGCTTATGGTACCATCTATTTCTTTTAAATCATCATGGTCCTCCCATAAATTAGACAAACTTATTTCACATAGAGGATCATCATCAATATTATAAGAAGGGGTGTTTTGTGTGTTACAATTGTTGGGGGTTAGAGATGGGTAGCTACTCCATTCTTTCTCCTCTTTTTCTTCTTCATGCTCTTCTTGGGGTTGCATGGGCATCCCCAAGCTTATGCTTTTATCATCCTCTTCCTACTTCTTTTGTTCTTCTTTATCTTCCTCTAGGGTCTGCATGAACATCCCCAAGCTTATGCTTTCATCATCTTTTCCCTGCAAAATATTAGTTGTATCTTGGGCAGCCATGCCCTGTTCTCTTAAATTCAACAACATACACTACAAGGAAAGGCTTACTGCCACAGACCTAAAAGCCCATTGCCGCGCACCAAGAGGCCCGCCGGTGCGAACGGGCCGGTGATAACTGGCCATTGCCGGCGCACCAGCCCGTTCGCCGGCGATAGTGTGGATACTGCCGGCGCGCCATCGCTCATTCGCCGGCAAAGGGGCATGTTCCACCGGCGCGCCAGCAGCTGCGCCGGCAGTAGTGCGGCGAGCAATGGCGCATGCCTTGTGCGCCGGCAGTAGGTCATTTAGGTGCGCCGGCAAAAAATTCGAAAATTCTTTTTTCAGCTTTTTTCCAGCATATTAGAATACATATTTGACAGCAGTATATATGTACAACACAGTTCATATTTTGACAGCAGAACATGCAATATGAGAAGCACATAGAGAGCCAAGTCTCATTTCGGTATCAATACACAAATACGCTAGTCTCGTTTCGAAATGGTGATTCATACAACATGTGCATATGCAACACCAAAGGACTAAGTTTCACAAAGTTAGAAGTCTCGGTAGTCGTCACAAGTGTCGTCATACACCTCACAATGTAGCTCCTAACCTAAACTACAATCACATAGAACATGAACAACATGGTCACGATGACCATCATCACGAAGGCCATGGTCTTCATCCGGTTCCTCCTCATGTCCCTCATCTCTCCCGCTAGATAACGGGCGTATCTTCCTTCCGCCTCCACCCTAGTGGGGTATCCCTTGTAGCTGTTGCCGCTGAAGCGGTGCACCTGTCTCCGACAGTCCTCCCAGTCGTCGTAGACTCCAGGAACCCTCCCCTTGTACACGACATATGTCGTCGGCATCTCCATGCACAAGACAAGTAAAACGTTAGTACCAATGCAATGAACAAGTGCGAACTCAAATAAAAGACAAGTAGTATGAACTAAATAGCATGTGCCTCATACTTTGTTGGTCGAAATAAATAATAACATACAGGGATGGGGTCAGCGAGGCTAGGTAGGATGCACAATAGATTGATATTTGTGGCCATCACACCAAGCCTCACTGGCCCCACCCCGGAGTGTACAAGTGACCAAACATTTTAATCATCGGCCAATGCAATTAAGAAGTGCGAACTCAAATAAAAGACAAGTAGTACGAATTAAATAGCGTGCCTCATAATTTGTCGGTCGAAACACATATTAACATCCAGGGATGGAGTCAGTGAGGCTAGGTAGGATGCACAATAGATTGATACTTGTGGCCATCGCACCAAGGCTCACTGGCTCCACCCCCGAGTGTACTAGTGACCGAACATTCTAATCATCGGCGAACTCCAAATACGAGGCAAGTAGGGGTCGAGTAAATGCAAATAATTATTAAGGTATCTACGCCATAATCTTGAAATATATAGCAAAGTAAATGAAACTATAGACACATGTTCACATGCACATCCATACAACTAAATAAAAGCAACAAGTCGATTCTATGGGAATATGTAGCAAGTATTACAATACGGAAGTTCAAAGACATATCGTTCAAGCTTTAGCAATAGTGTTCCCGTCGTAGGATCAGGTTGTACGCCTAGGGGGGAATGGACGGCAGCCCTCAAGCGTGTTGAACGGCCTCTCATCACGCGACATCTCCAAGCGGAGTTCTATCTCGTCATTAGGTGGTAGACCGTAGCCGTAGAAGAACTCGCCAGACCTTTTGTTGACATCATGCACGATTACCGTGCAAATGAACTGCTGGATGCGACTCCAGTTCTTTCTAATCTCTCTATCAGGGGCATCCGCCATGTTTACAAACCTCTCTCTGAGACTCTCTGGCAGCAACATGTCATCTGCGTACTTTATGTACTCCTGCATCTGAAGGATGGCGTACCACGCGTCCATCCCATTGTCTTGCTTCGACTGCCTGAGGCAGGGGAAGTTGGTTGTGTGGGTTAAGACCAAGCCTCCTCGGGATTTCCTCTCTACTTTGAGGGGGCCTGCCTTGTTGGCGAAGCCGGTGAGAGCATCATTGAGAAGGGCCCTGATGTTGGTGTAGTCTTTCTTCTTGTCCCTACCCGAGTCGAGATAGACTGCATGCGAGTGTTGCGGGTGCACGACGATGAGGGTGCAGTACATGTCTCTGCGGAAAACACACGGATTAACCTTTGGAAATGCAAATGGAGATATAGGATAGAATGGTGATGGGGACTAGTGTGTGATTACTTACTCGGGGAAGTAAGGGATGAGAATGGCGCCCTTCTTAATGTTCGCCAGCATGAAATCCTCGACCTGCCGTGTGGCAATCGCCCGATCCCCAGCGTTGCAGATGATGCTCTCCCGCATATAGAAGGGGTCCATTATCGCGATGGTCGGCGTCCCCTCCTTAACGATCTGGGAAGACAAGCTAAGAGCAACTAGGCGAACCACACTAAAGTGGAGCATTTGCATGCGATAGATGCTGAAGATGTCATTGAACCGGATGAAGCACAAGTCCGCGGGGTACTTCTCGACGAAGTTCATGCCAGTTGGCACCTTCGCCACGAAGAGAGGGTAACTAGGATTTTTTGATTTGAGAAGCTGCCTCTCCAAATACTGGACTTGGTTATGCAAGCTCGCCATATCCCCGGTGAGTAGGTTGAGGACATGCTCCGGCAGCATCGGTTCACCCAAGTGATGCAGAGGTCGCCAATTGTTTGGCAACTTGTCAAGGAGTGCCACCTTGTCCTTGTCTTTGGCCGCCGCCTTGTCTTTGGCGTCCTTCTTGTTTGCCCTCTTCCTCTTCTTGGGTTGTAGTACTGGACCATCTCCCACCGCCGTAACCGTAGCACGGAGTGTGTTTGGGCTCAGCATCTTTTTGACGGCGACGGCGGCGACCTCCTCAGGATTTTCCTCCTCAGCCGTTTCTTGAGAATCGAACAGCTTCTTGGAGCACCCAAATTTCGGGGCCGGCGCATCCTCATGGACAACTTGTGAAGACGTAGGAATATCCCATTGGAAGTCTTCACGTTCGTATTCCTCGGCCTCTGGCGCCGCTGGCTGTTGTGGTGGGGCGCTGACCACCGGCGCCGCTGGCTGTTGTGGTGGGGCGCTGACCACCGGCGCAGCTGGCTGTTGTGGTGGGGCGCTGACCACCGGCGCCGCTGGCTGTCGTGGAGGGACGCTGACCTGTGGCGCCGCAAGGTGCTTGTCTTTGCTTGCCGTCGACCCCGAGTAGGTGTTGATCCTAATTAGGGTCTTCGGCCATAGCAGTACCCAACCCTTCAGTGAGGCAAGATTCAACGGGTCTTCGTCATCGGCACCATGCGGTTGATTAGGAGGAAACAAATCCTCATAGCCCGGTAACGCCCGATCCACTTCAACCCGGTAAACGTCATCCTCCATATCTCGTGTGTGCCACTTCTTATCCAGGGGCCGAAGGATGGACCCCCTCGCGACGTCTTTGAGTTCGCCGTTTACTCTCATCAGGAAGGTGCATGGCGTTGAGAGCGCCTGCGAGAACATGTGTATGGCGTTAGAGAGAGGGCAAGGATGACGAAACTAATATATTAACTTGATGTACACATGGGTTAATTACCGTGAGGGCGTTGAGCTCGGCTAATGTCGACGGGCCGGCACATGCGGCGGCGGGCGTGCAAGTGACGGAGGGGCTGCTACCCGGCATGGACGGTGAATCCCTAGCACCAGCGACATTGCCGGCGGCCGGAGGAGTCTCCATTATAACATTGTCATTGCCGGCGGACGGCGGCGCCATCGAGTTGCTGCCGTCGAAGCTAACCACTTGCATTTTCGGGGGGGGGCCTTGTTTGCCACCCTCATACCACGCGTGTAGAGCGTTGAAATCTGCTTGGACTGAAGCGGCGACTTCAGCTTTGACTTCAGGTACGAGCGTAGCTTTGAGTTGTGGTACCAGTTGCGGTACCAAACCAGCTTGGACTTCGGCTAGGATTGACTCCCTCATTTCCTCCGCCTCCCGCTGCTTCCTCTCACTGCGCGCATTTTTATCGTCCGCAGACGACAAGCCATAGTGACCATGCTTGTAGCCTGTACCGGCGCCAGCCACACGGCCTCTATGCGGCCTTCTCGTCGGTGAATGCTCATTAACGATGTTTAGCGCCCGTACGAGAGGCTTGTCCCAGGCTACCCTGCCCGTCGACGCCTGGGAGGAGGAGCCTTCGTCACATTGAGAAAGTTTTTGTCTTTCTTCTTCCTGCGGAAGAAACGCGAACCATTTAGAAATGTTGCTACTATTATATGAACGATACTTGATCTAATTAAACCGGTAAATTGCTTACCAGTTTTTTCTCCAACGCCAGGACCTTCTTGTCGTTCGTGAACCAAATTATGTCGGTTACGACCTTCGGGTCCGTGACAAGTTCCCCGGTTAGTTTCTTCTTATGGTACCGGGACCTGATGAATCTTCTTTCAAGCGGGTCCTTGTACTTGAGCCAGGGGTTCTCAATGCCGGCATTTACATACGCCTCGTCCTCCTTCGCCCAATAGGGCTCCTTTCCCTCGTACCCACGGCTCCCAAGGTTGTGGTTGCCGATGTTAAGCTCCCGCATTTCCTTCCCCCACAACTTGCGATTCTTGGTTGCTTGTAGCTCTTCATTGGCCACAAAAGCATCAAAGTCCGCCTGGGAGACATGCGGAAAGGCGGAGTGGACCTCTTCGAAACCTTTGCCCTCAGCAATCAGCTTCCGCACCATGTACTTGTAGCTGCTGAGGTGTTTGGTGAACTTCAGGAGGGCTTGTGAGTTCACAATGTTATTGGTTTGATCAGTGGAGGCGTAGTCGCCTAGGAACTTGTATCGTGAGTGCAACCTCGCAATGAGCTGGGCTCGCAGAGGCGCTTTGCTCTCAGCTCGGAGGTCCGTCTCGTTGAGATTGACGACCTCTCGGAGGATACATGCCAGTTGGTTGCCGTACCCCTTGGCAACATCCTTAGGCTCCTTCGGCAATCCACTGGCGGGGTCCACCTCTTTGACTGTGTCTCTGCCGGTGCCGACCGTGTTTTGGCGCCTTGCCTTCCGCGGCCTCTTGGAACCACTTGTCCCGGTGCCACTACTCCCGGCGGCGCCGCTAGGATCGTCGCCGCTTGTCTCGCCGCCACCCCCGGCGGCGCCGGTTGCCTCGTCGCCGCTTGGCGCGTAGGTACTACCCCCGGCGGCGTCGCTTGCCTCGTTGCCGCTTGGCTCGTCGCCACTACCCCCAGCGTCATCCTCCATCTCATGATCCTCGTCGCCGCCAACACCAGCGGCCTCGGCATCCTCCTCCGTCCTAAAGAAGTGCCTATTGTAGTGCTCCTCTAATTGTTCTTCAGACGCCATGGTGGCTTGCACTAATAGAAGATGAAAGAGTTAGAATTCACGGAAAAATTCGGCATGACCTTTGCTAAAAATTGGTCATGCCGAGTGCTAGAATTGCCGGAACGGAAATGAATCGACATTCCGGCACTCAATAGCAACTCAATCCCTGTAACAGAAATGCAATTCACATATATGATACATTTTTCATTTTTCATTTCTTTTCCAACCAGCAGCAGAGAATGAACATATCAACAACATGTGTCATTTCTCATTTGTGAACACTTGACAGCATCTACTGAACAAATACTAATAAGCAGTTGGAAATTCTTGTTACAGGGGAATATGTAGCACACCAGTCAAGATGCTAGCTTTTTCTGGGCATTTTATAAATGGTATAGTGAACTAAACCTACTGCTTCTTTACCTACTGCTTATTTACCTAAACAAACCAGAGAATGAATTAATTTTAGTGCTCTGTCAAAATTTCAAACCAGATAATGAATATGAGGTAGCATAGCATTAATTACCTAGCAATAGTAGTAGCACTGCACTTCAAATATTTCAGAAATTAGTAGCAGTAGCACTGCACTTCAAATATGGCCTATTAGCCAGGGCATCAAATTCATGAATTTAACCAGCAAATTCAATTTGCTACAAATTCATTTAGTTAGTCATCAAGATTATCCAAAAAATTTAGGCATCAAATTCAGTTTGCTACAAATTCAATTTATATGGCCTATTAGCCAGGGCATCAAATTCATGAATTTAACCAGCAAATTAAATTTGCTACAAATTCAAGATTATCCAGCAATTTATATGTGATTCATGAATTTACCAGGGCATCAAATTCATTTTATATGCATACTGAATTCCTGACACAAAATCATTTTATATGCACTTACAGTAGCATAAAATAGCACTTGTTCTTACAGTAGCACCAGCATAAAATAGCACTTGTTCTTACAGTAGCATAAAATAGCACTTGTTCTTACAGTAGCACTTGTTCTTACAGTAGCATAAAATAGCATTTTATATGAACCAGAGAATGAACATATCACTTGTTCTTTTTAAATAAAGTAAACCTACTGCTAGTGAATAAATGTGAGGTATGCCTAACCCTAACACTTGCTACTGGTAGCATTTAAATGAAGAACCACTACTGCTAGCATTCTTGGCTAACCCTAACACTTGGCTGCTAGTGAATTAATTTACAACCAGTGAGCATGCATGAGCATTTTGAACTAAACAATTGAGCATTTTTTATGGCAGCATTTTTGAATTTCATTCTTGTTAGGAGCATGAGCATGAGCAAGCAATTTTGCATTTCATTCATATTATTAGCATGAGCATGCAACACCTACAGTGGCAGCAATTCATTTTGTATATCAGCATTTCATTCTTGTTATTAGCATGAACCAGAGAATGCATTTCATTAGGCATTTAAATGAACCAGAGAATGCATTCTTGCTATATATGAACCCTAAAAATTTAATAAACATGAATCAAGAATGGCTAAACCAGTAGTAGCATTTGCTACTGCCAACTAGTGTTCATTTCATTTAAATGAACCATGTACTGCTAGCAAATTTTATTAACTAAACCAACATATATAAAGTTTATTTTCAACATATATAAAGTTCATTTTCTTTTTTCCTACTGCAACCTGCAACTAAATCAAGTGGCATATATATGGTTCATTTTAAAATTGGTTTAGTTTCAAACAAGAGAGCATACAACATACAGAGCTTGTACCCACTTATAATAGCATGGACTGCAACAACAAGATTATCCAGAAATTCTTCTATGCACCAACAATATCATGCATTATTCCAATATCAGCCATTCTTCTATTCTTCTATGAACATAAAGAACCAAAACCAGAAAACAATACTGCTAGCATTTGAACCAGGGTATGGAAAAAGCATTAAATTTTACTGATGCCATTCTTGCATTTTAGCCCTAGCAATTAACCGGAGACGAGGAAGAACCCTAACCGGCTTGGGTCACCGGAGATGAGGAAGAACCCTAAACAGAGAGGGAAGGGGGAGGGAAGGGGAGAGGGAAGGGGAGAGGGAAGCTCACCAATGGCGCGCGGCTCCTTCTTCTCCAACGGCGGCGCCGACGTCCCCTCGCGCGGGCAACCTTCTTCTCCAATGGCGCGCGACACCTCCTTCTCCACGGGTCTTCCGCGGCGGCGTACGGGGCAGGTGGTGGGGGATGGTCGAGGGGATGGTGGAGGGCGGTGGCGGGGCGCAGAACGGCGGCGCTCGAGAGGGGGACTTGAGGTGGCGACAGAACGGCGGCGCTCGATCGACGGTGTGGGGGTTGGAGATGTGGCTGTGTGGGGAGAAGGAAGAAGGGGAAAAAACGTTAAGTCCTAATTACAGCTGATCCATGGTTATTGCCGGCGAACTAGTAAGCCTGGTGCGCCGGCAATAAGGCTAGCACAGCTGTAACCTGGACATGTGTTTAGCATGGTATTGTGGGACATGTTTATTTATTTCTTTTCTCTTTATTGTATGTTTCTTTTCTTTTACCCCAAATACTGTAGTATTTTATATTTCTTATCTTTTCAAGATAATAATGAAGCAATATGCATGAGTTATGTAAAAACATGAAGATATATATATGAGTTATATATACATACACATAATATTGACCAACACAATATTAATTAGTCATACATAAAATATTGGCCATGACCATATGAGTTAATTATGCATTACAAAAGCAATATGAGTTATAGATTGCAAATAAAGTTTTACATCATCGATTGAGAAGAGTGTTTCGCTTTCTTCTTGCTTTTCTTGCTCGTCGTTGAATAATTTAGCCCCGTGTCGTGACTTCTTCTTTTGAAGGGTCGACCTGACCTCGGTAGCGTGGTCCTGCTTCTTCTTGTGGTGTATGTTGTGTCTTCGTCCTCGGATTCTTCCATCATTGGGTCTCCGACTTGTCCTTCGAAGTCTTCCTCGTTGGCGACTCCATCCATTCCGACGATGGTCCTCTTGCCTCTCCTCACGATAACACGGCTAGGCCTGGATGGGTCGGTTATGAAGAAGCATTGGTGCACGTGTTCTGCCAGTACCCATGGCTCATTCTGCGCGGTGGCGTTCGTGGACTTTGATTTGTTGGCTTCGGGTAGAAACATGGTGGTGAAATACCGGTCTTCTTTTGTGACGTTCTTAGCCCATCTGATACGGAACATCGGCACTTTCTCCCCAGCGTAGCTAAGCTCCCAGATTTCCTCGATTCTTCCGTAGTATCTAGTCTTTACGTCACCCGTCCAGGAATCCATCGTTACCCCTGAGTTCTGGTAAGCACTGTTCTTGTCTTTTTCTTCCGTGTAGAATGTGTACCCGTTGATATCGTACGCTTGGTAAGTCATGAGGTTGGGCGCGGGGCCATGTGACAAGGCCAATACTAGTTTATCCTTGTCAGAATCCATTGGTGGGGGATTAGCATCAATGTGGTCTTTGAACCAGCGCGCGAAAGAGGAGTTGTGCTCTCTGTATATTTCTGCTTCCGTCATCATCGGCTTGCCACTGTTCTCTATCATGGTTTTGTGCTCTTTCAACCAAGGATCGATCAAGTCAATGTGTTGTAGCGCTACTAAGTTGGCCCTGTCAAAGTCGGAAGTCCGACCAGACATGTGCACGTGCAGTTCCTTCCTTCCATTTTTGTGGCCTACTCCCTCGAACCTGCGGAGGTGCTTGTTTTGAGGCAAACCAACAGGGTCCTCGATGTCTAGATAATTCGTGCAGAAAGAGATGCACTCTTCGGTGAGCCAGCCCTGTACGATGCTTCCATCCGGATGTGACCTGTTACGAACGTATCCTTTAATGACCCCATTCATTCTTTCAAACGGCATCATGTTGTGTAAGAATGCCGGCCCTAGACTGACGATATCATCCATGATATGGACCAACAGATGGACCATCACGTCAAAGAATGCAGGCGGGAAGTACATCTCAAGCTCACATAGGATCACCACGATCTCTTCCTGGAGCCTTGCGAGTTTCTTCACGCTTATCGACTTCCGAGTTATGACGTCGAAGAAGTTACAGAGCCCAGTCAGCGTTGCACGGACATGGTCATCCATTATACCTCGGATTGCAACCGGAAGAATCTGCGTCATCATCACGTGACAGTCATGAGACTTCATGCCGCTGAAGTTTCGTTTCTTGGGGTCCATGTATCTGCTTATTAGCCCGGAGTAACCGAAGGGCACTCTGACTCCTAGAAGGCAATTGAAAAATTGATCGACCTCGGCCGGACTAAAAGTGAAGCAGGAGGGGGGACAGTAATAGTCTGGCTGCTTAATCCTTTTGCGCTTCTGACCGCCGTCCGCCTCCTCCTCCGACTGTCCCTCTTGGGCCGCCGGGATCTGAAGCTCTTCCCTGATGCCCAAAACTTTCAGGTCGTGTCTTGCTTTCGGCCCATCTTTGGTCCGGTCCGGCATGTTGAGAAGAGTGCCAAGCAAGCTCTCGCACACGTTCTTTGTAATATGCATGACATCAAGGCAGTGAGGTGTATCGAGAATTTTCCAGTACGGCAAGTCCCAAAACACGGACCTCCTTTTCCATACACCAATGAGCGGCGTCGTCACCGTTGCCTTTTTCTTCTTCTTCTCTCCAGGCTTTTGACGTATCTTTCCCGGCGGAGGGCACTCCTTCCAACCTTTCAGTAATGTATCGATCTCTTCGCCGCTCTTCTTCCGTGGAGGTCCTCGGGGTTCATTTGTACCATCGAACAGATCTCCACGCTTTCTCCACGGGTCAGTCTTCTGTAGCCACCTTCGATGCCCCATGTAAACTGTTTTCGAAGAGCCGGGATCCTTACCAAGCTGCAAAAACATCGTCTCTTCCATGCACCTGACACATGCCTTGTGTCCATGGCACACCTGGCACGAAATGTAACCGTATCCGAGGTAGTCCTGCACCGTCGTGATCAACGCGGCTCTCAAAGGGAAATATTCTTCCGCGACGGCGTCCCATGTATCTACCCCTTCCTCCGCCCACAACGTTTCAAGCTCCTCCTTTAATAGTTCGAGATACATGTTGATATCGTTTCCTGGCTGTGTCGGCCCTTGAATTAGCATACTCATCTGTATGTACTTCCTCTTCATGCACAGCCAGGGCGGGAGGTTGTAGATCCATACAAACACGGGCCATGTGCTATGTGTGCTGCTCTGGTTTCCGAACGGATTGAATCCGTCCGTGCTCGCACCCAACCTGATGTTTCTGGGTTCTGCCCCAAAACTTCCGAATTCATTGTCTAATGCTTTCCACTGGCTTGCATCCGAAGGGTGTGTCAGCACTGGGTGCTCAATCCGATCTTCATCATTCAACACTGCCTCCTTTCTTTCAGCGTGCCAGCGCATGAGCTTTGCTTCCTTGCGGTCCGCGTAGAACCGTTGCAGCCGGGGGCGAGCGGGAAGTACCACACAACTTTCCGAGGAGCTTTCTTCTTCCCTTTCTTGTACCGTTCAGCGTCACACACAGGACATTTGGTCTTGTCCACGTGCTCCTTGCGATACATGATACAGTCGTTGATGCAGGCGTGATACTTTTCGTGGGGTAAGTCGAGAGGGCACGTGATTCTCTTGGCCTCGGCTAGACTACCAGGACACGTGTTCCCGGCAGGAAGGAGATCTTTCACGTATTCCAGGATGTCGTCGACGCTTGTGTCCGTCCATCCGTGTTTCGCCTTCATCTGCAGCACATCGAGAGCTACTCTCAAGCGAGACTCCCCCAACCCGCGACCTGAGTCGTACAACGGAGTATTCGAGTCTATCTCCAGTTGCTCAAGCTTTGATTTCCGCTTGGCGCCCTTCGTCTTTTCGAGAAGCAGATCTTGAAGATGAGGGTCCCGCACGACTGAAGCTAGCGGCACCTCTTCGTCGTCGTCAAGGTTATTGTCATCGTCAAGGTTATTATCGTCGTCAAGGTTATCGTCTTCTGCGACAAACTCTTCATCGTCATCAATGTCATGATGCCCTCCTTCTTGCCGGCCATTATTACCACCTGCTGCCGTCGCCCCATTGACCTCCGCGCCATCATCGCTCATCCATTGAGTGTGTCCATGCATGAAACCATTAGTGAGCAGGTGCCCCTGCAATTTGCCTGAATACGGGTCAAACCATTTCCCTCGTTTGCATCTCCGGCACGGACACAATACCTCCGTGCGGTTATTTTCATACATGTCGATGATCGCGTGTTTCAGATATCTCATCACGATGCTTTCACTCATCTCGATAACCATTATCGCCTGCATGGTAAGATTACATAATTCATTAGAACCATGCATCCGTCGGTAGTTTTCACGGAAAATTTCGGCATGACCTTCCTACACGGTAGGACATAGGAGCGCCAGAAATGTGCCGAAACGGAAACTTGAAGAATCAACATTTCGGCGCAACGTTGGCAACTCATTTTCAACGCCAACACACACACAAGCACAAGCACAACATATATATATGCCACACACGAGAGCTTTTCTTCAAATGTCCAACATACATTGATACATTCCTTAATTTGTTCATTAATCACCTATTTGTTTGATATATTCGTCGATAAGATCGAGACGACGCGCCGCGATAATGGCGTATGGATGCCGACTTTCTAGATCTAGATCTAGATTGAGCGGTCAATGCGGGATAGTAGATCTAGATCTACATAGGGGGATGTGGGAGATGCATGTAGGAAGGGAAGATTTGCTCAAAAAATATGATTTTGTTTGGTCAAATTGGTGAAATTGGGGATAGAAATGGGCAAAAATGAGCTGGGTTGGGAGAAGGCTCGGGTTTGTGTGGAGAAGTGGAGTGTAGTGAGTGTGTGAGTGAGTGTGCTGGTTGGTGGCTGAAATAACTCCCAGGTTATTGCCGGCGCACCTGGACCATGGTGCGCCGGCAACATATGCCCCTTTCGGCTATATCACCCCCGGGCCAGGCCCAAGAATCATTGCCGGCGCACCGGCCCAGGGGTGCGCCGGCAATAGCAACTTCTCCACCGGCGCACCACTGGGCCGGTGCGCCGGCAATGATTCCTGGGCCTGGCCCGAATCGGCCGGGGCCATGCCAGGAAATAGCGCCGGCGAGCCCTCACCCGAGGTGCGCCGGGAGTAGCCCTTCATCGCCGGCGCGTCTGAGATGTGGTGCGCCGGCAATCCTTTCCACCGGCGCATGTCCAAGGTGGTGCGCCGGCACCACTTGCCTCCACCTATAGGCTTTTCCCTAGTAGTGATAGATATTTTCCATGCAGTTGGTTTTACAATAATTAAGGATACCAATGATCGAACTTTAAACTTACCTGCTCGGGACGAGCAGAACTAAGCTTGGGGATGCTGATACGTCTCCAACGTATCGATAATTTCTTATGTTCCATGCTACTTTATTGATGATACCTACATGTTTTATGCACATTATATGTCATATTTATGCATTTTCTGGAACTAACCTATTAACAAGATGCCAAGTGCCAGTTCCTGTTTTCTGCTGTTTTGGTTTCAAATCCTAGTAACGAAATATTCTCTGAATTGGACGAAATCAACGCCTGTGTTCCTATTTTGCCCGGAAGCATCCAACACCCGAGAGCCACCGCAGGAGGGCCGGGTGGGCCAGATGATAGGTGGCGCGCCGGCTGGGCCGCGCCACCCTATGGTGTGTCGCCCTGACCCTCCTGCGCCGCCTCTTCGCCTATATAAAGCCTCGCATCGAAAACCCTTGACGAGGAAGCCACGGTCGCAAAACCTTCCAGCCGCCACCATCGCGAAGCCAAGATCGGGGACAGGAGTCTCTGTTCCGCACCCCGCCGGACGGGAAGTGCCCCGAAGGCTTCTCCATCGACACCGCTGCCATCTTCACCGCCATCTTCATCACCGCTGCTGCTCCCATGAGGAGGAGTAGTTCTCCATCGAGGCCCGGGGCTGTACCGGTAGCTATGTGGTTAATCTCTCTCTATGTACTTCAATACAATGATCTCATGAGCTTTACATGATTGAGATCCATATGATGAGCTTTGTATCGCTACTAGTTGTGTGCTACTCATGTGATGTTATTAAAGTAGTCTATTCCTCCTGCATGGTGTAAAGGTGATTAGTGTGTGCACCGTGTGGTTCTTTTAGGCTATGATCATGATCTCTTGTAGATTGTGGAGTTAATTATCATTATGATAGTATTGATGTGATCTATTCCTCCTTCATAGTGTAATGTGGACAGTGTGCGCTATGTTAGTTCTTGGTTTATTTTGCAATGATCTATTATGCTCTAAGGTTACTTAAACATGAATATCGAATGTTGTGGAGCTTGTTAACTCCGGCATTGAGGGTTCGTGTAATCCTACGCAACGAATGATGTTCATTATCAAACAAGAGTGTATGTAGCACATATGAGAAAGAGTTATTTATTATGCGATCAATGTTGAGAGTGTCCACTAGTGAAAGTATGATCCCTAGGCCTTGTTCCTAAATACCGCTATCACGCTTGTTACTGTTTCTGCGTTACTACCGCTGCGTTACTACTGTATGTTTACTTCGCAATATTACTACCATCAACTGCACGCCAGCGAGCTATTTTCTCTGCGCCGTACATTGCTCATATTCATTCATACCACTTGTATTTCACTATCTCTTCGCCGAACTAGTGCACCTATTAGGTGTTGGGGACACAAGAGACTTCTTGCTTTGTGGTTGCGGGGTTGCATGAGAGGGTTATCTTTGACCTCTTCCTCCCTGAGTTCGATAAACCTTGGGTAATCCACTTAAGGGAAACTTGCTGCTGTTCTACAAACCTCTGCTCTTGGAGGCCCAACAACTTTCTACAAGAATAGAAGCACCCGTAGACATCAAGCACTTCTGTGGCGCCGTTGCCGGGAGGAAGGTAAACGGCACTCACACATTGGCAAACCCGGCAACTAAGAACTTTTCCTCCTCGTCAACTCTGCGCTGGCACTTTTCTGGCGCGTTGCGGGGAGGAAAGGTAAAGGCACTCATACTCCGGTTCAGGTAACAGTACTTTTCGGCGCTATTGTGTGTGTGCTCGAGCTATTTCCTTAGACTACGCAATTGTGACATTTGGTTTCTTGTTTACACTAGTTAGGCTTAATGGAAGACAACAATAAAATGAGAGATCTTTATGAACTTTATCTTGAATTAGGACATGATGTGTTTGAAGAAAGAATTAAAAAACCCATGGAACTTTATATGCATGATAATGGGAATGTTATTAGTATGAATGCTTTGAACACTATTGTTTCTAATGCTATGGAAAATTCTAAGCTTGGGGAAGCTGGCTTTGATGAGCATGATATTTTTAGTCCCCCAAGCATTGAGGAGAAAATTTACTTGATGATACTTTGCCTACTATTTATGATGATTATAATGATAGTAGTCTTTTGTTACCACCGTTATGGAGGATAAATTTGATTATGATTACAATATACCCCCTATATTTGATAGCTACTTTGTTGAATTTGCTCCCCACTACAATTAATAAGAATGACTATGCCTATGTTGGGAGTAGTAATTATTTTATGCATGAGACTCATGATAAGAATGTTTTATGTGATAGTTATATTGTTGAGTTTGCTCATGATGCTACTGAAAGTTATTATGAGAGAGGAAAATATGGTTGTAAAAATTTCATGTTACTAAAACACCTCTCTATGTGCTGAAATTTTTGAAGCTACACTTGTTTTATCTTCCTATGCTTGTTACTTTGCTCTTCATGAACTTGTTTATTTACAAGATTCCTATGTATAGGAAGCATGTTAGACTTAAATGTGTTTTGAATTTGCCTCTTGATGCTTTCTTTTGCTTCAAATACTATTTCTTATGAGTGCATCATCATTAAAACTGCTGAGCCCATCTTAATGGCTATAAAGAAAGAACTTCTTGGTAGATAACCCATGTGTTTATTTTACTACAGCAATTTTTGTTTTGTTGAGTCTTGGAAGTTGTTTATTACTACCGTAGCAACCTCTCCTTATCATGTTTTTGTGCCAAGCAGTTTCTATGTCAAAGTGATGTTATATTTGGGATCGCCGCGCAGAAACAGCATTGCTGTCTGTCACAATCTGGGCACAGGCCTCAGAGAAAATTTGAAAAAATCTGCCAATTTACGGGCGTGATCCTCAAGATATGTACGCAACTTCTATTAGTTTTGAGTTTTTCCATTTGAGCAAGTCTGGTGCCATTTTAAAATTCGTCTTTACGGACTGTTCTGTTTTTGACTGATTCTGCTTTTATTTCGCATTGCCGCTTTTGTTAAGTTGAATGAGTTTCTTTGTTCCATTAACTTTCAGAAATTTTGTGCAATGTCCAGAAGTGTTAAGAATGATTGTGTCACCTCCGAACATGTGAATTTTGATTATGCACTAACCCTCTAATGAGTTTGCTTGCAGTTTGGTGTGAAGGAAGTTTTCAAGGGTCAAGAGAGTGAGTATGATATACTATGATCAAGAGGGGTGAAAGCTCTAAGCTGGATGCCCCCGTGGTTCCCCCCTGCATATTCTAAGAAGACTCGAGCTATGCTTGGGGATGCCCAAGGCATCCCCTTCTTTATCGACAACTTATCAGGGTTCCTTCTCTTGAATCTATATTTTTATTCGGTCACATCTTATGTTCTTTACTTGGAGCGTCTGTGTGCTTTTATTTTCTTTGTTTTTGTTTTGTTATCTTAGTTCTCCGAATAAGTTCATCCTTGTGTGGGAGAGAGACACGCTCCGCTGGTTCGTATGAACACATGTGTTCTTAGCTCATAATATTCAAGGCGAAGTTTCCTCTTCGTTAAATTGTTATATGGTTGGAATTGAAAAATGCTACATGTAGAAATTGGTAAAATGTCTTGGATAATGTGATACTTGGCAATTGTTGTGCTCATGTTTAAGCTCTTGCATCATATACTTTGCACCCATTAATGAAGAAATACATAGAGCTTGCTAAAATTTGATTTGCATATTTGGTTTCTCTAAAGTCTAGATAATATCTAGTATTGAGTTTGAACAACAAGGAAGACGGTGTAGAGTCTTATAATGTTTACAATATGTCTTTTATGTGAGTTTTGCTGCACCGGTTCATCCTTGTGTTTGTTTCAAATAACCTTGCTAGCCTAAACCTTTGTATCGAGAGGGAATACTTCTCATGCATCCAAAATCCTTTGAGCCAACTACTATGCCATTTGTGTCCACCATACCTACCTACTACATGGTATTTCTCCTACCATTCCAAAGTAAATTGCTTGAGTGCTACCTTTAAACAATTCAAAAGTTATTACCTCTTATTTGTGTCAATGTTTTATAGCTCATGAGGAAGTATGTGGTGTTTATCTTTCAATCTTGTTAGGCAACTTTCACCAATGGACTAGTGGCTTCATCCGCTTATCCAATAATTTTGCAAAAAGAGCCGGCAATGGGATTCCCAGTCCCAAATTAATTAACAAAAATAGACACTCCTCCATGGTATGTGATTGCTGGACGGCACCCGAGGATTCAGTTAGCCATGGTTTGTGAAAGAAAGGCTGGAAGGAGTGCTACCCAAAAATAAAAATAAATGGGAGCCGCTCTTGAAGGTTTGTCTAGCAAGGGGGTTAGACCCACTACCATTCGTGGACAACAACAAACACCTCTCAAAACTTTATTTTTATGCTCTCTTTATGTTTTCAAATAAAAGCTCTAGCACAAATATAGCAATCGATGCTTTCCTCTTTGAAGGACCTTTTACTTTTA
The DNA here is from genome assembly GCA_030979885.1 of Lolium multiflorum. NCBI lineage: Eukaryota > Viridiplantae > Streptophyta > Magnoliopsida > Poales > Poaceae > Lolium > Lolium multiflorum. The sequence continues at coordinate 50,601,641 of CM061749.1, read as the reverse complement.
TTGTTGAGTCAATTTATCTCCTTCCACCTCAAGAAGCAAACACTTGTGTGAACTGTGCATTGATTCTTACATACTTGCTTATTGCACTTATTATATTACTTTGCATTGACAACTATCCATGAGATATACATGTTATAAGTTGAAAGCAATCGCGAAACTTAATCTTCCTTTGTGTTGCTTCAACACCTTTACTTTGATTTATTGCTTTATGAGTTAACTCTTATGCAAGACTTATTGATGCTTGTCTTGAAGTACTATTCATGAAAAGTCTTTGCTTTATGATTCACTTGTTTACCCATGTCATCCATTGTTCTGATCGCTGCATTCATTACATATGTTTACAAATAGTATGATCAAGGTTATGATGGCATGTCACTTGAGAAATTATCTTTGTTATCGTTTTACCTGCTCGGGACGAGCAGAAGCTAGATGCTGACACTGCCCAACGACGATAATTTCTATGCTCCATGCTACTTTATTGATGATACCTACATGTTTTATGTACATTATATGTCATATTTATGCATTTTCTTCGAAACTAACCTATTAACAAGATGTCAAGTGCCGCTCCAAGTCGCTGTTTTTGGTTTCAGTAATCCTAGTAACGAAATATTCTCGAATTGACGAAATCAACGCCTGTGTTCCTATTTTGCCCGGAAAACATCCAATAATTCGAGAGCCACTGCAGGAGGGCCCCGGTGGCTCAGATGATAGGGTGGCGCGGCCGGGAGCGGCCCGCGCTACCCTATGGTGTGGCTCGCCTTGACCCCTCCCTGCGCCGCCTCTTCGCCCATATAAAGCCCCTGCATCGAAACCCCTTACGGAGGAAGCCACGGTACGCGAAACCTTCCGGTAGAGCGCCACCATCGCGAAGCCAAGATCTCGGGGACAGGAGTTCCGGCACACCGCCGGAGCGGGGAAGTGCCACCAAGGCTTCTCCATCGACACCGCTGCCATCTTCACCGCCATCTTCATCACGCTGCTGCTCCCATGAGGAGGAGTAGTTCTCCATCGAGGCTCGGGGCTGTACCAGCTATGTGGTTAATCTCTCTCTATGTACTTCAATACAATGATCTCATGAGCTGCTTTACATGATTGACATCCATATGATGAGCTTTGTATCGCTACTAGTTGTGTGCTACTCATGTGATGTTATTAAAGTAGTCTATTCCTCCCGCATGGTGTAAAGGTGATTAGTGTGTGCACCGTGTGGTTCTTGTCGTAGGCTATGATCATGATCTCTTGTAGATTGTGGAGTTAATTATCATTATGATAGTATTGATGTGATCTATTCCTCCTTCATAGTGTAATGTGGACAGTGTGTGCGCTATGTTAGTCCTTGGTTTATTTTGCAATGATCTATTATGCTCTAAGGTTACTTAAACATGAATATCGAATGTTGTGGAGCTTGTTAACTCCGGCATTGAGGGTTCGTGTAATCCTACGCAACGAATGATGTTCATTATCAAACAAGAGTGTATGTAGCACATATGAGAAAGAGTTATTTATTATGCGATCAATGTTGAGAGTGTCCAATAGTGAAAGTATGATCCCTAGGCCTTGTTCCTAAATACCGCTATCACTGCTTGTTACTGTTTTACTGCGTTACTACGCTGCGTTACTGCATGTTTACTTCGCAATATTACTACCATCAACTGCACGCCAGTAAGCTATTTTCTGCGCCGTACTACTGCTCATATTCATTCATACCACTTGTATTTCACTATCTCTTCGCCGAACTAGTGCACCTATTAGGTGTGTTGGGGACACAAGAGACTTTTGCTTTGTGGTTGCAGGGTTGCATGAGAGGGTTATCTTTGACCTCTTTCCTCCCCGAGTTCGATAAACCTTGGGTAATCCACTTAAGGGAAACTTGCTGTCTGTTCTACCTCTGCTCTTGGAGGCCAACACTGCTACAAGAATAAAGCACCTGTAGACATCAAGCACTAATTCAGAGGCTGCCATATAAATAACAAATTGCTCTACTTGTTCCATCCCTAAATGAGCATAATCACACCTATGATAAGATGCAATAGCATATTCTCCATGGGATCTACATTGAAATTCAAAGTGTCTAAAATCTTGCTCAGAGCAACAATTTTTATCTTCATGATAGTCAAGCAACTCAATAGCAATATAATTTAAAATTACCAAGCAATGTTCTAATAATATCCCTTCTTGTGATTCTCTATGTTTCTTAGCAATCTCAGCAGCATTCAAGTACATAAGCAAAGTGTCATTGATATTCATACTTGTGCTCATAACATGAGTATTTTTGGTATTTTCCATTTTCTAAAATAAAGTTACTAAAAGTAAACTATCAATGCAAACAAGAAAAAAAGCCTAGCGCTATGCTCCCCGGCAATGGCGAAAAATATCTTGATAACCCCCAAGTGCAGGGGATCACCGCAGTACAATTTGATAAGTATTTCAGTGTCGAACCCACGAGGAGTTGAAGGTAAACTATCTATTCTCTAAAGCCCTATAACCCACTTATATGGCCTTCTTTGCAAAGATAGGAGGTATGGTGTGTGTGTGTGTGTGTGGAGGTTTTTACTAGAAACTATATGTGCTGAAATTAAAATGCAAGAAGTAAAATGCAAGACAAGTAGAGTGCAATAAACTAAAATGCAATGAGATGAAGTGAAGTGAAGTGGAGTAACTCATGAGAGCTGGTTGTCATAATTAGTGAAGCTCATTATAGTCTTTTTAGTGTTTCTTCTAGAGAGATCCATAGATAGGTGTAGCCATTGATATGCGCAAATACACCCCTAGTGATTGATCCTAAGGCCATCGGAATGTGCAAAAAAGGAAATAGATATGTGATACGTCTCAAACGTATCTATAATTTCTTATGTTCCATGCTACTTTTATGACAATACTTGCATGTTTTATACATACTTTACATCATTATTATACATTTTCCGACACTAACCTATTAACAAGATGCCGAGTGCTAGTTGATGTTTCTGTTGTTTTGGTTTCAGAAATCCTAGTAAGGAAATATTCTCGAATTGGACGAAATGAACGCCCAGGGTCCTATTTTTCCACGAAGCTTCCGTAAGACCGAGGGGAAAGGAAGTGGGGCCACGGGGCGCCGCCACACCAGGGCGGCGCGGCCTAGGGGGCCCGCGCGGCCCTAGCGTGCGGGGCCCCGTGACCCCTCCGACTCCGCCCTTCCGCCTACTTAAAGCCTTCGTCACAAACCTCCGTAAAGAGCCACGATACGGAAAACCTTCCCCACGCCGCCGCCGCCAATCCCATCTCGGAGGATTCAGGAGATCTCCGGCACCCTGCCGGAGAGGGGAATCATCACCGGAGGGGCTCTACATCATCATGCCCCCCTCCGGATTGATGCGTGAGTAGTTCATCCTTGGACTATGGGTCCATAGCAGTAGCTAGATGGTTGTCTTCTCCGCTTGTGTTATCATTGTTTAGATCTTGTGAGCTGCCTAACATGATCAAGATCATCTATTTGTAATGCTACATGTTGTGTTTGTGGGATCGGTGAATATAGAATACTATGTCAAGTTGATTATCAATCTATCATATATGTGTTGTTTATGTTCTTGCATGCTCTCCGTTGCTAGTAGAGGCTGGCCAAGTTGATACTTGTAACCCAAGAGGGAGTATTTATGCTCGATAGTGGGTTCATGCCTCCATTTAATCTGGGACAGTGACAGAAAGTTCTAAGGTTGTGGATGTGCTTTTGCTACTAGGGATAAAACATCGATGCTTTGTCTAAGGATATTTGTGTTGATTACATTACGCACCATACTTAATGCAATTATCTTTTGTTTACAACTTAATACTGGAGGGGGTGCGGATGCTAACCCGAAGGTGGATTATTTAGGCATAGATGCATGCTGGATAGCGGTCTATGTACTTTGTCGTAATGCCCGATTAAATCTCATAGTAATCATCATTGATATGTATTGATTCTTGATTTGTCAATTGCCCACCCGTAATTTGTTCACCCAGCATGTTAGTTATCTTATTGGAGAGACACCACTAGTGAACTGTGGACCCCGGTCCATTCTTTTACATATGAATACAATCTACTGCAATCATTGTTCTTTACTGTTCTTTGCAAACAAACACCATCTTCCACTTGATACGCTTAATCCTTTGTTTTCAGCAGCCGGTGAGATTGACAACCTCATCACACGTGGGGCAAAGTATCTTGATTGTGTTGCAGGTTCCACGTTGCGCCTGCCCACCGGTGTTGCGCCGCACCACTCCTCCACCAACAACCTTCACGTGCTTCTGGCTCCTACTGGTTCGATAACCTTGTTTCTTTCTGAGGAAAACTTCCGCTTGTGCGCATCACACCTTCCTCTTGGGGTTCCCAACGGACGTGTACATCTACGCGCATCAACATGCATCTAATAATGTCCAACTACCGATGTAAGTTTTAAGGTCCCCATAATTTGACCCTCCACTAACATGCATCCAAGAATCAGGGCAAGGTTTCTGTCGCTTCCGATATGCCTCATCCTATCAACATGCAACGGTTATAACATTATGCATCCCCTTGACATATGTGTGCACTCATATATCAGTACAAAAGATCATCATAGAAGATAACAAATACTTGTATGCAACCAACAACAAACTATATAACAATTTCCATGAACAATTCACTACTCAAACATCAACATAGAGATACAATAGATCATGGGAAAACAATATATTGCATCATACATCATGTTTGTCAAGAGATTACAGAGGGGGATGATGAAGAGTTGCTGTAGATGTTGATGAAGATGATGAAGATGGTGTTGGGATGCACCGGAGGGTGGAGTCCATCGGAGGTGATTCCGACAATTTCCCCCCTCCTCTCTGCCGGCGGCTGACTCTGCTGTATTTTTGATCTACGGTGCCGCGTCAACGAAACCCCTCAGATAATAGTTTTTAGGGCAAAACAAGTCGGTTCGCGAAAAGATGAGGCGAAACGGACGCTCGAGGGCCGAAAGAGGCCTGGTGGCGCACCCTAGAGGAGGGCGCCACACTATCTCTTTCCCAGCCTGTTGACCTCCTGGTGGCCCACTTTAGCTCATTTTGTTCGTCTCGAAAATTCCGAAGCGTGGCCCCTGACCTTGCCCTTTCTGGAGTCTCGTAGCTCCTGTAATGTTAAAAAACACTAAAAAGTGGCATTTTTCTGCCAGACAGAATTAGAACCTGAGGAGGGGGGATTGTTTAGAAAATCCCCTAAAGCATGATTAAACATGTGAATAACATTATATAAGATGAAAATATATGGTAATATATTGCAATAAATTGCAAAGTTCATGTAGGCATTTTACATGCATTAGTTATCCAGCCCAAGCAACCAAGCAATCGAGACCATGTCATCTTTAGCATAAGAAAAGGTGGAGGCCACTGGTGTTGTAAAAGAGTATCAGACCACAAATATTTCCAAATCATAGATAACCAATGATAATAGTGCACTATGAGAGTTCTTTGTAAGTTAGTTAGACTTTTGAGACAATCTCTCCACCAAAAGAGATATCCCTCATCCTTGCTAGGGGAAGTGCATAGAGTAGTAAAACTCCCAGACTATCTTCACCCATGAAAAGTTTTCTTTGTTGTAAAACTTGTGCAAATACCTCACTAACATTCATTCTAAATATCCAAGTTAATAACTCTCAAACATCGTTGTGGTTTAGGCTTACAAACCAGCTCCCAAGCAAAGAAGAGGCGGAGTTTTCATATTCAAATTCCTTTTATCCACAAGAAGTGTCTTCTATATTTATCAAACTCATCGAGAACCTATTTATACACCTTGCGACTACATAGGTAAAAAGTAGGGAGGGAGGAGAGCACTGAGTTCACTAGCCTTAGCTTATCTCCATAATTAGGTACATGGAGCATGAGGATAGTCTCCTTTGAGCAGGGAAGGATCAAAGGCATGAAGAATTCCTTTCTTGGCTTAGTTGTACTCGAGGAAACCCTAAATAAGTAGAGGGCAAACTCCCTTGTTGACAAACGAGAGCCGAGAAAAAATGTACCCAGTCCGACTCAATGTTGATAGGTATGAGATTGGAGTTGCCATATTAAATCTAAGCCCAAAAATGTTCCCAAAGTTTTCTAATATTGTAAGGTAATTAAGTTGTTTTACATCAGCATGCATGATGATAATAGTATCATGGCATACTGTACTATTGGGTAGTCTAGGTACATGCAAAGCAAGGGGTCTAGAGATGTGGCCATGCCTCATTGAAAACACTTTGCAAAAAAACCCACCGCGAGAGCAAAGAGAAGGCGAGACCGAGGATCTCCTTGTTTCACTCCTCGTTCGCAATGAAAAGTAGAACAAGGCACTCCATTTAAAAGCACAAAGGAGGATGTTGTGGATAAAGTTGCATGATCCAATGGCACCATTTCGGACCAAAACCATTGTGTTGCAGAATAAAGGAGTGGTCTACCTTATCAAAGGACTTCTCAAAATCAAGATTAAGAATAACCATTTCTCGCTTGGACTTGCGGTATTGATGTAGATATTCATAGGCCCATGCAAGACAGACCTAGAATTCCCTTGATTTAATAAAACCATACTGATTCTCATGTATAAGCTGCATTATTACTGTTTCGAAGCCTATTAGCTAGAACCTTTGTGAGAAATTTGAGGGCACAGTTGAGGAGGGAAATTGGTCTATAATCATTGACAGAAAACGTCATCCTTCTTCTTTGGCACTGAAGTGATGAAACACCCATTAATTCTCTCTAAACATAAAATTTCCTCATGAAAGTGAGTGCATAAATCATATATAAATCATGCTTTATAATAGGCCAACATTTATTTAAAAACTCAACATTGAAACCATCAGGCCCCGGAGATTTGTTATTCAGGAAGCTCTACAACTGCATCAATTACTTGGGGTGGGAAAGGCTCTTCTAAGAAAGAGAAATCAGCATTTCTTGCAAGAAGAGAGGACATATTGGAAACTTCTGTACGCTATTTATTTTGTCCCTGATCTTTCCTTATAAGAATGTAAGAGGAAGGAGGCTTTCCCATCATGAGAACTAACAGGGAGACCTCAAGGATCTGCTAAAGTTGAGATGTGGTTTTTTCCTTTTTTGAACCGTAGCTATGGAATGAAATAACTTGGAATTAGCATCACCCGAGTTACCCATTTGATCTTTCCACGCTGTTTCCAATATGCCAGTTGTTGCTTGAGCATCTCTGCCAAATGTTTCTTAAGAATAATTCTGAAATTTGTTTCTCTAGTCGATGAGATCCTATGGTTTTCCAGTGAATCCAAAAAGGGCTATAACTGAATTTAGATTTGCAATATCCTCTTTGAGTGAATAAAAGGACTTGGCCCACTCTTTTAGAAGATTTTCTACTAATGTTTGAGCATAGCTGAAATCCTCTTAGCTGCATCTGCATAGTGAATGGACTGAGTCCAGACTTTCTGTACAAGTGGCATGAAATCAGGCATATCAAGCCATACGCTCTCAAATCTAAATATGTTAGGCTTTGGAATTGTTGCTGAAAGAAATGATAGAAGGAATATGATCAGAGGTAGTCATAGCTTATGGCTCTGCCATAGTATTTGGGAAGGAATTAGTCCATGATAAGGAAGTGGAGAACCAATTCAAACGTTGCAAAAGAGGGATGGCCTGCATATTAATCCAACTATATTTTCTGCCCAAATTTATCAATGTCCGAGATGAATAATTGCAAAATTTTGTGAATAACTTATATTTTTTATTTTTACTGATCAGAAAAATATATGAAAAAGAAAGGAGGTAGAAAATTTTTGGGATTTATGGTTAAAGAAGAAAAAGAAGAAAACAGGGGTTCTGTTGAATTTCAAGTATTCAGTTTCACTAATAAGATACGGAGACTTGCGCACATTGGAATTACAATAAAAAGATTTTTCATCGGAAAGAGGTCTACGAATACTTTTCGGCGGAGACCGTAAAAGGTAAAAGTCCCCTCACAATTAACCGTCATTATCAGCTGGATCTGTATGTTATGAAACCAAGACAAAATGGCCTTTTGCTGGGCATCTTGGCAGGGCATAGATGCTTGTGACTGTCCATGATGCATCAGATTTCGTTGAGAGCAAATCAACAGTGAGAACGAAATCATTCAAGTGCAGTGCCCAGTGAGTAGTCTGGTTTATATCCCGAATGCTGAGAGTTCCACCTGATTGGCCAACTAAAGGGTGGAAGGTAGCTGTCGAAGTTTCTAGGACAAAAGTTTCTAATGAAAACTATGTCAAAATCCTCCCTCTTGGTTTCTTCGAAACAAAACACCTACCACTTTATTTTATCTTTACTATTAAATGAGAATAGGTCGTAATGGTTGGTGATGGTGCGTCAAAATTAATTATCGTACAACATGTGAGGACCAATCGGATTGTTTTTTAAACATATGTACAAGCCACGGCCGATAACCGTAGCCAACTCGATTTAGGAAGCGGCCGACTGCCGATCAGATTGTTTTCTTAAAGGCATGTAGTAATACGCGCGCCACCTGGTGATAAACCGTAGCCAACTCGAATTGGAAGCTACCTGATTGTCTTCTTTTACGGTCAAGGAGAGACACAACCAACGGCCCGCAAGGAGTTCTCATCAGCTTGTTTTTTCTCACGAAGTCAAGACGCCAACCCATATCTACTCATGGTGACCGACCCATGAATATATGCATGCAAATCAAAAAGTCTTACAAAAATGAATATAAGGTCGTGTACATGTGTATTGGAACACTACTATAAGACATCACATGGGTAAAGACTTCTCGAAATCATAGGTAATTAAATATTTACGATATTTGCATATACACAAAAATAAATAAATCAGATTTGTTTAGATTCACATATATCTAGACGTATTTTAGTGTGTACATATATAAAAATGTAAAAAATTCTAAGTCAATTATTTTTTGGGCGGTGGAAGTTAATAGAGACAATGTAAAATGCCGAGGTTAACAAAATCTTAAACTGCCGTAAAATCGGACCAGTCGCAAAGAAAAAACGCTCAGCTCCAAATTGTTGTCACCATGCAAAGATAAAACTTTTGATCTTGATCAAGGATCCAATCCGTCCTGGCAAGATAAAAAAAAATGCCCCCGTAAAAGGATGCAGTTATGAAATCAATTTATAGAAAAATTAAAGGCTGTAGTGGTTACAGACATGAATAAGAAAGATCTGATTCCTGAAATAAATAAGACTGGTTCTTTATTTATTTTAATTTTTATGAAAATTATTAATTTTTGCTGACTCTGCTGCAATGCACGGTATTTTGCTAGTTTTGTTGAAAATTAGAATCCATTTATCCTTATAGTTCAAACATCTTATGTTCCAATCAAGCACCTTCTAGTTTTGCTTATCCATATGAAACCCCATATAAGGTGACAAAGCAAAAATCCAATTTTAGTGTGTACATGCAGAACAGATTGCAATGTTTCATTTGGTCTACGGTTGTACGCTCACCAGCAACTTGTTCACTTGCTACTTTGCCCCTTCGCGCAAGAAACAAACAAATAAAACGTGCCCCCAAAGTCTGCATGCCCCATGTCCCTCACGACGAGCATATGCGCCATTTGCTTGCCGACCGAACTTGAAATGTGGAGACGTGCTGTACCATCGTAGCATGGTTTGATCAGTACGTTGCACAAACACAAGTATGTGCATGATGTTGATTCACCTCAGCCTTGCGTGGTGCCAGAATTTCCTTTCCGGCAAGCTTCATCCAGATGAACGAACCTCAACGTTTAACCTGGCCCAAAGGACACGTGAAAAGGCAACACCCACTGAAATGACGAGTATTATTCGCTCCGTTTCAAATTAGTTTACTGTACGTAATTATCTTATGACGTGGTCACACGCGAGCAGCGAGGCTTACACACATTCGCATTCATTTAAAAGCAAAATTATAGAGATAGGAAAAGGAAAACAATTTTCTATCAAATTAATAGAAAGAAGGATCCTTTCGATGTGAATCCCGTACTCCCAAGTTAGGGAGCAGAGCGGAAAACATGGACAGAAAATAAGAGGAAATTGATAAACAAAACATCACCCATTTGTCTTGAGGCTTCGTCGTGGTACGTCATACATATGCCATAGGGTGGCTGTTAATCAAGTGGTTCCTAAGTGGTCTCACGGCGGTATCCGGATGCGGGTATGGGCACGAGCGACACGGCGATGTACCCAGGTTCGAGGCCCTCCGATGGAGGTAACACCTCTACTCCTGCTATGAGTGTATATGATAGTAACACAGTACAATGGTGCTCCTTGAGCTGTATATCCGGCTGCTCCTGGGAGGCTAAGGTAGACGAAGGTCTCTCTCGCAGGGCAGCGCTAAGACTAGTGAATGAGAAGTGATCGATCGTCCCCGCACGAGGGGGGTAGCCCGGCTTATATAGGCACCGGCACTTTACATATAAGTCCCTATAGTCTAGTGGCCGGTTTGGCCGGCCCGGCCCGCCTCCTTCCCGAGGCGTCGAGCATCAGAGCTGCTGAGCGTGTGGCACGTCCCATCCGCCCCGATGGTCAGCGGTATGGAAGGTAGGTCTGGTCGCCATCAAGGCCTCGTAGGCCGGCACGGACCGACGCACGCCATGAGATGGCTCGTTCCGGCCGCGTGCAATCGTTGTTCACGTTGCCCCGCGTGCTTACGGAGATGAGGTCACGTGGACCTTGAACCCGTGACCACCCACCCGGCTCCTTCTAGTGCAAGACTCCGCCACCTCGAGTTGGTCCGAGGTACAAACCCCGCCGGATATGGCTTGTGGTAGTTGCCCAGGCTACGCTGTCGAAGGCCGCAGCCAAAGCCGATCAGACTTGGAGCCGCCGACTCCCGAGGCGCTCCAACACGCTCCAGCTTCTATTGCTCCTACCCGCCTTTTGCCGCGAGCCGTCGTCCTCGTCGGCCTCTCGCGCCATTGTCCCACCCGGGGTCTTCCCCGACATTAGCCTTCAAAGCCGCAAGGTCCCCGCGTTAAGAAGGACCTAGCGGTGGTTTTCCCGAAGCCGAGATCTCTTCCTTACACCGCGGCCCCGAGGGGCCGACTGAGTACCTTCCAGCCGGCTGCGCCCCTCATCCGTGCTCGCTCATCCCGGCCTCCTCCAGCCGGACGTCTTTGGTCACAGCTAAGCCTGCGGCTAAAGATGTTTCCCCGGTCGTTGCAAGAATTCTGAATGGGATTGATTTTATTGTCCTACTCCGGCTGGGCGCACCGGCGTCTCGCCGCTCGGGCCTGCGCCCGACGGACCGTTCTCCGACGCTGGCCGGCGTGGTCGTTTTCGTCTCGGTCACATCACTGTCCCCTTCCGATTTTCCGCGGTTGGGGCGACGTGGTGCGCCATTTCGTAACCGGCCGGCATCGTGGAGTTGCTCTGCACAGCGAATCCGATCGTGCCCACGATTGCCACGTGGCTGCGAACGGCGCGCGGCGGCTATAAATGCCTGGAGCGGCTCCCGATGCTCCCTTCTTTCTTCTTCTCGCTCCATTGCTTCTTCTCTCTCACATTTCCTGCTCCCCAGCGCTCCTCGCACGCCGTTGCCTCCGGCGACCTCCTGGCGAACTCCGGCGATCCTACGCGGCCGGAATCCTCCGCCGTTCGGCAACCGCTCGCGCGCCAAGCCGGCGCCACGGGGCCCCGCGGCCTCGACGCTGCGTTCGTCGCCGCCGCGCTCTCCTCCGGTGAGAAGCGGTTCCTCCTCGCCTTTTGATCTTTCCTGGTCTTCTTCCTCCTCTTCTCCGTCCATGGCTCAGCCGAGCGGCTCGTGGAGGGGATCTTATATGCACGACGACGATATTGCGCGTCTGGTGCGCCTCCGCCGGATTCCTCAGGAGGTGATCACGAGGACGCCCGGCGAGGAGAACGAGCCCACGCCGGAACCCGGCGAGCGCGTGGTCTTCGGGGCGCACTTTGATCGAGGGCTGGGTCTGCCGGCTTCGCGCTTCTTCCGCCAGTTTCTTGATTTCTTCGGCCTGCAGCCTCACCACCTGCCGGCCAACGCCTGCGTCCTCCTCAGCTGCTACGTGGCCTTCATGGAGGGCTACGCCGCGGCCAGCCGACGTGGAGTTCTGGAGCTGGCTCTTCTACCTCAAGTCACGTATGACCGAGGGCCGTCGAGACCGGCGGGCGCCGCTCCATATATCCCCGCGCCGCTCGCACTTCCCCCGAAGATCCCGACCGTCGACTCGGGTGAAGAACCTGGCAGATGTCGTTTCTTTCTACGGAAGAACGCCAACCCACCTTCGATCGGATCAACTTGCCGGAGTACAATCCGGCTCCTCCGACCAGCCGGCTCAACTGGGGCCACAACGCCAAGTCGGCGGATCCGGACGCGGAGGTCAACCTCTCCGTGGGACTTCTTGGGGGAGAGTGCGGCCACCGGGGTTGCTGAGCGCCGAGGACCTCCTCCAGACGGTATCGAGCGCGGTGCCGCTGTACCCAGGGCCGCATCCACAAGACGGGGCACATGTCCGCCGGCTGATCCGACCCGACGCCGAAGGTGGCGCTTAACAGCCCAGGTTGCTCATCGGTGAACAACATCACCAAAGCCAACATGCCGAAGCCCGGGAATGGGGCTGCCGCCACGACCGGACCTCGCCGCCCGAGTTGGTGTTGGTGTTTTGGCTTGCGACTTTTGACTCTGCGGCTGCGTGGCCGAATTGCTATTCATCCTGCCGCTTTAGATTTTCACCGCCAAGGCATTGAGGACGGCGACCTGGCGCACAAGATCTGGACGCCGGATCACGTGATCCGGCCGACCAAGCCGGCGACCAAGCCGGCGATGATGACCTGCCGGCGGTGCCGGACCAAGGCGGCCAAGGGGAGCACAACCCGCCGCCTCGCCGAGCAAATGTGAGAGAGGAGGAGCCGGCCACGGCCCACCACGGGCCGATCCCGGCGGTGCCTCCGCGCACGAGGCCGCCCGCCGCCCCGGCCAGGCTCCGCGCCCTGCAGAGGAAGAAGCGAGCGCCGGCGGGACTACGGCCAAGCCGGAGAGCCGGCCAAGAAGCAGCGCCAAAGAAGGGCTCAAGAAGGCTCCGGAGACGGCCGGTAAGTCCTTTTTTCTCCATTGTTTGATTCCTTTTCTTTCCTTACTTTTTATGCTTATCATCAAGTTCACCCAGGGCGGCGGCTCTGGGCCGGCTGCTCGCGTTGCGCCGCCGTTCCGTCGGCAGAGGGAGCCGACGCCGCCGCCTTCGACACTTGCGCGCGCGCCGCCCGTTGTTGTCGTGCCGCCCGTGGCTACGCCGCCTTCCGCGGGGGCGTCCTCTTCGGCTGCGCCTCCTTCAGCGCCAGGCCGGGGCGCCCAGGGCGAGTCGGCCCAAGGGCCTACTCTGGGTGATATGTTTCCGCACCGCGCGCCGCCGTTGGGGCCGACAGCTGGAGCCGGCCGGGGTGCGCCACCAGCGGCAGGAGCTGGAGCCGGCGGGGCTGCGCCGCCTGAGAGGCCGGAAGTGGTTCCCACCGGGCCAACCGCGCCGCCTCCGGCTTCGGAGCCGCCGAGGGGGGAGCCGGCTGGGAAGGAGCCGCAGCGGGAGGGCGGTGTCGCCCACTAGCCTCCACGTGGCCAAGGGTGCCCGGCTGGTGAGCGTGCCGTCCGCCTCTGACTCTAGCTTCGGCTCGGCTGGCACCATGGAGAAGGCATGGCACCAGGCGGACTCCTGCGAGGTGATCAGCCGGGAGGGGCAGCCTGGCACGGCGCCCCTGAAGATGCTCTTCTCTGGCTACCGAGCCAGCCTCAAGAACAAGGCCGCCGAGGCCATGGCCCAGCTGGCGACGCTGGAAGATGCTGACAAGGTAGGTGGCTTCTTATCTTATTTTCTGCGATTTTATTGTTATCCTGGTAGCCCTCCGAGGCATGGGCCGGCTGCTAGGAGCCGGCCCAGGTTTCGCCTAAACGATTGACTCTTTTTCAGGCGGTCGACGAGCGACGCACCGTCTTGTACAACAAGGTGGTGACCAGCTACCACCGGGCCAAGATTGAGCGGGCCGCCTTGGCTCGCGAGCTGGAGGTGGTCAAAGGTGAGACTTTTCTTTGTCTTGTCTTTATTTTTTCTCTGATTTCATCCGGCTGATAGTTTTTTCTTGCCCTTTTACAGCCGAAGCTGCCCGGGTTCCGCAGCTGGAGAATGATCTTCGGATCGCCCGCGCCCAATGCGCCGAGAGCGAGGAGGCGGGCCGTGCGGCTGCTGCCAAGCTGAAGGTGGCCGACGGCGAGCTGACGCGGCTGCGCAAGCTGGAGGCCAACCACCTCAAGGAGCTGGCCACCCTCAGGAAGGCTGAGGCGGATAAGGTGGACGACCTGTCGAAGCGGCGTGGTTGCCGGTGTACCATGGCCGACGATTTTGGTCCCTCTGTGGGGCATGTCAAAACTTTTTTTTCTCGCTGAGGCCACCTAGCCCGACGAAATCGGCCAAAATGGCGTATGGTGGCCCGGGACGGGGTGCATCTCGAAATTCCGGTTCGCCGGCCGAGTCAACGCAAATCCGCACCGCCGAGGGATGTAGGGCCCGGATGGCAGCCCCTCTGGCATTGTTTTTTTCTAGATCGCGCCTCTCGCTCAACGTTCTCCGATCGAGCCGTTTACGATGCAGATCATGGGTCCCGTATGTCATCCTCTCAGAACAAAATTCCTTCTATTCTTGGATTTTTTTTTGACCCCCTGGCTACTTCTTTTTCTTTTGATCCCTTGTCGCCTTGGAAACGTTGAGAGACCGCTCATTGCCAATGGGGACCCGCATGTCATCCTCTATGTGCAATCAACTTTTTCTGGAGTTTTTTTGGCACCTCAAATTTGGTCACTTGCTCTTTTCTTTCGATCCTCGTCGCTTCTAAATTCGTGATACCGCTACAATCGACCCGATGTCATCCTCTATGTACTATAAAACTTTTCTTTTCTTGAATTATTTTTGGCACCTCATATTTGGTCACTTACCTTTTTCTTTCGATCCCATGCCGCCTCTCACCGTGATACCGCTGCTGCTAAATGGACCCGCGCATGTCATCTCTATGTACTATAAAACTTTCTTTTCTTGAATTATTTTTGCTCCTCATATTTTTTCACTTGCCTTTTTCTTTTGATCCTATGCCGTCAAACACTGATACCGCTGCTGCTAAATGGGACCCGCATGTCATCCTCTATGTACCATAAAACTTCCTTTCTTGAATTATTTTTGGCTCCTCATATTTGGTCACTTGATTCTTTCTTTCTTGATCCTCGCCTCTCAAACAAAGGATACCGCTGTCGCTAAATGGACCCGATGTCATCCTCTATGTACTATAAAACTTTCTTTTTCTTTTTGGATTTTTTTGGCACCTCATATTTGGTCACTTGACTTTTTCTTTCGATCCCCTGTTGCCTCAAACGATGATACCGCTGCTGCTAAATGACCCGATGTCATCCTCTATGTACTATAAAACTTTCTTTTCTTGAATTATTTTTGGCTCTCATATTTTTTTTTTCACTTGCTCTTTTTCTTCGATCCTCCACGCCTTCCTCAAACGGTGGGATACCGCCGCTAAATGGGACCCGCATGTCATCCTCTATGTACTATAAAACTTTCTTTTTCTTGGAGTTTTTTTGGCACCTCATATTTGTAACTTGACTTTTTCTTTCGATCTCATGCCACGTTTGAAACGTTTAGGAACCACACGGCTCATGGGACCTACATGTCATCCTCTATGTGCTATAAAAGTTTCCTTTGTTGGATTTTTTCACCCTCTGATTTTTGGCTTGCCTTTTTCTTTTGATCCCCTGCCGCCCCCTTTGAAACGTTGAGGAAGTTGTTGGCCCAAGGGACCCGCATGTCATCCTCTATGTCCATCAACTTTCTTTTCTTGGATTTTTTTTCACCCCCTAATTACTAGCTACTTTCTTTTTCTTTTGATCTCAAGCCGCATTACAAACATTGAGACCGTTGCTGTAAAATGGGACCCACATGTCATCCTCTATGTACAATAAATCTTGGATTATTTTTGGCCCCTCATTTGGTCACTTGCCTTTTTCTTTCGATCTCATGTCGCCTTTGAAACGTTAGTGTTGGTCGTCTATGGGTCCCGCATGTCATCCTCTACGAACAATAAAAGTTTCCCTTTCTTGGAGTTATTTTTACCCTAATTCCTGGCTATTTGCCTTTTTCTTTGATCCTCGCCCCCGCTGAAATGAGGACGCTGTTGGCATGTCGGTCCCACATGTCATCCTCTATGAACAATAAAAGTTCCAAGGATTTATTTTTGACCCCTAATTAATTCCTGGGTCTATTTCCTTTATTTTTCTTTTGATCCCCCCACTTGAATTGTTGAGAATGTCATCGCTCATTTTTTCTTGGTCCCGTGCCGCCGGAAACGTTGAGACCGTCACACAAAATGGGACCCGTATGTCATCCTCTATGTACAATAAAGTTTCTTTTCTTGGATTATTTTTGGCTCCTGATATTATGTCACTTGCCTTTTTCTTTCGATCTCATGCCGACTTTGAAACGTTGAGGATGTTGCTGCCTCATGGGTCCCGCATGTCATCCTCTCAGAACGATAAATGTTTTCTTTTCTTGTATTTTTTTACCAACTGATTTTTGGCTTTTTTTATTTTCGATCCCCTGCCGCCTTTGAAACGTTGACTCCGCTGCTGGCTCATGGGTCCCCGATGTCAGCCTCCCGTACAAGAAACATGTGATATTTTATTTTGCAGACAATAAACGTTGTATTTCGCTCCGAGCTATTGCAAACGGATAAATTAAATCTTTATATCTACATAAACAAACTTATATGTTGAATCTCCTTGTTTTTTGTTTTTGCGAAGGGACTTTCCTGTTTTTTTTTTTTGAGAAAAATCCGACCTTTCCTGTTTTGGAGTGGGCTGAAATTGTACGAGTCAAAAGTCCCAGCAGTATAGTTCGAAGGCCCGATGTCCAGACACAGCCCAATTAAAATCTTTCTTTTCTTGGATTTTTTTCACACCCTTATTTCTGGCTACTTCATTTTTCTTTCGGTCCTGTGCCGCCTTGGAAGCGTTGAGACCGCTGCTACAAAATGGGACCCGCATGTCATTTATGTACAATAAAGTTTCTTTTCTTGGATTATTTTTGGCTCCCGATATTATGTCACTTGACTTTTTCTTTCAATCTCATGCCGACTTTGAAACGTTGAGGAAGTCTGGCTCATGGGTCCCGCATGTCATCCTCTATGAACAATAAAAGTTTTCTTTGTTGGATTTATTTTTTCCCCTAATTTCTGGCTATTTGTCTTTTTCTTTTGATCCCCTGCCCCCTTTGAAACGATGACGCAGCTGGCAAGTCGGTCCCACATGTCATCCTCTATGAACAATAAAAGTTTCCTTTGATGGATTTATTTTTTACCCTAATTAATTTCTGGCTATTTCCTTTTTTATTTTGATCCCCTGCCGCCTTGAAATAGTTGAGGATGCTGCTGCCTCATGGGTCCCGCATGTCATCCTCTCGGAAAGGTAAATGTTTCTTTTCTTGAATTTGTTTACCAACTGATTTTTGGCTTATTTTTTCTTTCGATCTCCTGCCACCTTTAAAACGTTGACGACGCTCTGGCTCATGGGTCCCCAATGTCAGCCTCCCCATACCGCAAATCCTCTTTCGCAAAGGTTGTATTTCTAGATAGATAAGGTGGATTCGAATCTGCCATGGTTCAGGAAGCTCAGGTAAGCCTTCTTGCACTAATTAATGGAAGTAGTGTATCGCAAGGTCAAGACATGTGGCTCAGTGTAATGAATCTATATGAATCATGTTGTGGGTTCAATCTGATAGTTCTCTAACAAGTCAAAATAGAAATTAAGTTTTTTTCTAAAAGGGAAATGCAAATTAAGATGAACACAAACATTAGTTATCATAATAGCTGATCATACATACATACTTGCTAAGAGCAAAAGCTTGCCAGAGTTTTACCACCCATACAATTAATTAGCAGTTCAGATAAGATAACCTTATATAAGTATAACTACAAATGCATTTGCTAAGGGCTCATGGGACAACAGAACTAGACAACCGCGAACTTTATGACCGCATGTCACAACGGCATCGAAAGATCTTGACCTTCAACTTTGATCCAATGCGAAGTTTGGCACCGTCAATGAACTTTTTCCACCTGGAAGTAACAGCCAAGCGGCCATCTGTGGGACTGAGAGTACCGTCCCTCCACGGTGAGACCTTCACTCTCCATGACGAGGGATATCTTGCCCCTTCGGCCAGCATTGAGATCCTTGGAGATACTTTTAGGCAATTTCTGATTTAAAGCAAGAGATACCACAAAAAATTAGTCAATGGCACCAATGCACTGAACCATGTGAGACTTTGAGCAGAGAAGACATCAAGATAAGAGCAGTTATGCTGTCATATACTCACGAACATAGCCTTCAGATGCGTCCTGGTCACCACACGGGTGGCCACAACAATGAGCTGAGACCTCGTGATCCGCCGTGTGCATGAGCCTCGGGTACACGAGCTGGTGCTGATGCAGGAGACCGCTGGGCAGGTGAAACGGTGCCTCTAGAGGAACCGGTGCCGATGCAGAGATCGTTGGCAAAGTGTGAAAACAGAGGAACCAAGAAGATGGCAGGACCCGCGGCATGTGTAGTATATGGGGCCTCTACAGGAACCAATGCCGATGTAGGGGACTGCTGGGTAGATGCAGTAAACGAGCTGGTACAGGAACCGGTGCTGATGCAGGAGAGTGGGAAGTCGGTCCGGTGCGGTGTGGTTGCCCTTTGTGACATCCGCTCCTGTTCCGTCAGGGGATCTGAGCTTTGATCATGTTAAACCCAGCAAGCTAGAACAGAGGGAATGGTTTAGAACAACTGCTCATAATGCAGTTATCAAAAGATATGAGTAGAAAAAAGTTACATATTATATATTTGGAAGTGTCTCCAACTCTGTAAGCAGTTACGTATATCTGCCCGTTTGAGTTTCTGATCCTCAGCTCGTCGCCCTTCAGACCGTAGTCAAAAGCAAACTTTCTCCAATCATGTCCATACAAATATGTGATGGCTTGCGTCTTGTAGACATACACCTCATAGACCGTGTAGGTGTTCATCAATTTGCCATTGCCATGCATAGTGAAAGATCCTTCATGCGGACACATCTGGTTAATCATTGGACGAAGTTCACAAGGTACAGTCTGCATGTGAAAATTGATACAAATGTAAGAAGCAGGAAGACTAAAAACAAGACTTTACTATATGCCAATTCATGCTAAACCACTGAGAATACATACCTGTAACTCTGTGAAGGAGCTACTAGAAAGGTAGATAGAGCCAGGAGGTGTTATATGCGGGTATGTACATGGGCCCGCTATCCCGCAAGCTCGGCATCGGGATGGTGAAGGAAACATGGGAGGTACTACTGGTGCGTAGCGCTGAACGTAAGTGGAAGAATTAGGTTGTGTAAAGTGCATAGTTGAGCAATGCAAATGTTGACAAGCAAGTGCATAACACTATGTTACAAACTGAACAGTGAAAATTAGTGTATGATGAATATAAGCATGCTAATTTGGTGTTTCCGAATTCCAAAAAGCATTAGACAGAGCCGGTGATAATATCAGACATAAATCATGGCATGTATATGTTGCTTAAGAAAATATACCCGAACCCTTGGATGGTTACGGCCCGGCTGATCCTTGGACTTGAGCTTATATAAGCATCCAGAAGGTGGGGCCGATAGAACTTGGTGGCAGCCTCTGCAGATGCCTCATCAAGCAGCAGTTGCAATCCTTTTGACCAATGAAGGCTTAGCAGTTTCAGTCTGCATATAAAAATTGAAGAGCAACAGACATCAGCAGTGATATATAAAATGAATCTATGAGACATTGATGCATATAGTGCTGGTAAGTGGAAGAATAGGTGTGTGTTTCTGAACTATTGGTAAGCATTAGACAAAGCCGGCAATAAACAGACAAAAATCAAATCATGTATGAGGATTAAGAAAATATACCTGCTTAAAAAGGGTACCACCCAGCTGGCCCGTGGCCTTGTGCTTGAGGAGGTTTTCAGAAGATGGTGGCAGCACCATCGTCTTCACAGCAGCCTCATCAGGATCATTTTTTATCCATTTGAGTAGAGGCACAGCGCATATGAATAGCAACAGAACTCATCATTGATATTTAATAAATCTATGAGATAGAATGATGCAAATAGTGCGGGGTGTAAGTGGAAGAATAGGGTTGTGCATAGAGAACAATTGACAACAATGCAAATGATTACAAAAGAAGCCAATGGAAATCAACAGTTTATATACTGGATGAGACAGACTGAAAAGTGAAAAATTAGTGTATGATGATTGTAAGCAAACGCAGTGTTTCTGAACTTTTGGTAAGCATTAGACAAAGCCAACAGGAATTAAACAGATAATAATGAAATCATGTATGTGGATTAAGAAAATATACCAGATTCATTAAAAGGTCACCACCCACTGCCCATGGCCTCGTGTTTGTAGAGGCTTTCGGAAGATGGTGCCGGCACCATCGTCCTCACAAGAAATTCATTAGCCCCATTTTGCATCCACTTGAGTAAAGGCGCAGCAGCTTTCAGCCTGCATAAGAATGGGAACAGATCTCAGCAGTGATATTGAATGACTCGAGACAGATCGATGCATATAGTGCTAGATGTAAGTGGAAGGGTATGGCCGTGTATGGACAAAAGTTCACAACAATGCAAGGGTGTGTTCGGTTCTGAAACAGCGTGGAATGGAATGGAATGGTTCCATTTCAGAGGAATGGAATGGTTACATTTTTGTTCGGTTGGGAAAATGGAGAGCAGAAGAGATCGAGGTTAAACTAACCAATTGTCTCAAAATTGTAATTAACAATTGCAAATGACATTTTAATCTCAAAGTCGTAATTAACGCGCCTAATGGTGCTCTTTTAATCTAAAATCGAAATTAACATCATTTTATGTTGGGTTAGGGGAACTGGAGTAGATGAACATTAATGTATGATGATTGTAAGCAAACAATTTGGTGTTTCTAAACTTTTGGCTTCGAGATCTTATGGGTTTCAACTCTAGCCTACCCCAACTTGTTTGGGACTGAAAGGCTTGGTTGTTGTTGTTGTTGTTGTAAACTTTTGGCAAGCATAGAAAAAACCGACAATAAACAGAGAAAAATCAAGGCATGTTTTGTGGATTAAGAAAATATACCATATTCATTAAAAGATCACCACCCAGCTGGTGCGTGGCCTTGTGCTTGTAGAGGCATTTAGAAGATGGGGCGGCATCAACATACTGGCAGCCTGATCAGCCGCAGTTTTGATCTTCCTTTTGAGTAAAGGCCCTAAAGTTTCAGTCTGTATATGAATAGCAAAACAAAAGGCAGACCTCAGCAGTGATATTGAATTACTGTATGAGATAGACTGATGCATATAGTGGATGCTCTTAGCCTTTTGCAGCGTGAACACTAGCTATGGACAGACAAAAAAACTAGTTAACTCAGCTTTGTCTAGATATGAATGTACTACCACCATCCAAAAGCTTAAGCCTTATTTATTTTTGAGAAATCAAAACAAGCAAAGTTTGACCAAAATTTTAGAACATTCTATCAACAAATATAATACTGTGTAGATACTGTAGGAAAATATATTTTATTATCTATTTAATGATATTAATTTTGTATTTTGCATGTTACTGATTTTTGGTAAAAGCTTAGTCAAACATGGTATAGTTTGACTTTCTAAAATAATATAAGCCCAAAGCTTTGGGATGGAGGCAGTAGTATCTAGAGCTAAAACACATCTAGATACATCCGTATCTACAGATAGTTGAGTCAATTAATTTGGATCTGAGGGAGTATCGATTCAGACTACATCATGGTAAGTTGGTTAAAAAAAATTACCCTAGGTGTCCGCCGCCTCGGTACTGGCATTTCGCTTCTTGTGTCACAGACGGCCTGCTCCCGGCAGTGGGGCGCTATTCGTCTCCCCATAGCCTCGCACGGAACCTGGAGGTACCAACCTGATACAGAATATAGAGCATGGTGTCACAGAGGCTTTACGCACAAACAACTGAAGACATGTGCTACTTTAAGCATATTCCAGAACAGGAACAGATTGAGGATGCAGAGACCAGAGAGACACTTAAAAGGTAAAGAGTGGATAAGCAAACGGAGTACCTGCTTCGCGGGGCTGGGGACGCAGCTCAGGCTCAGCCAACTGCCCACATGCGTGGTGGCCTTACGCTCCATTGCCCCCACCGCCGAGGTCTTGCCTTTCCTGTACAAGCGACAAAAGATACAAAGTGAGGATCAGCAGAAACTACAAAGGTTGCAAATGTCGACAAATAAAGGAAGAACACCCCAATCCAAGCAAAGGTAGCCCCCCCCCCACCCCCATCAATCACTCCCAGCTCGAGGGTGACCAGAAAGACACCCCTTTGCCCAGAATAGGAAAGAGATGCGCAAGATATCGAGGAGAGGAAAAAAGAACCGATCTCGAGAAAGGAGAGAACATTACTAGTCCTACCTAATCCGCTTGGGCTAGATGCAGCTTGCCCCTCCAAGCTGGATGCCTGGACGGTGGAGGCGAAAGGAGGGGATCGAGCTAGCGGCTTGCATCCGTCGGCAATCGGCACTCGATCGGGAGAGAAGGGGTGCTACATAAAGGGGAGGGGTAACATATTTTATTACACAGTGAACTTACTGATGTGACTAGTCATGACATGGGCCCATAGTGTGGCACCCCAAATTTACTTGAAGCTGCCCCGGACGCATTGGCGCGTCAAGAAACCCCCTGAAGAAAGGGAAATGAAACATTTCACAAAAATTCGAAATTCAAGCACACCGCCACGCGCTACACGCGGCTGTTCCTTCCTCTTCCTCGGTTCCTCCTCCCCTATCCGAAAAACCCCAAATCCCAAGCTCAAACCAAAAAAAAAAACAAAAACAAATCTCCCTGGCCGCCATGCATGTCCTCGTTAACCCGCCGGAGATCGTTCCCGGACGATGCGGACCACCCGCCGAGATCCAGAATTCCGTCCACCTCGAGGCACTGTGTCTGTCTCGCAGCAGCGGCTTGAGGGCGCTGAAGAGGAAGTTCGCCGGAAAGTGCTCATGGCAACCGTGCAAGCTCACCGGCGTGCTGTATCCCGAGAGGAACTGGTCAAAGCTTTGCTATTCGCCACACAAAAAAAAATTGCGGGCCAAGATCTGGTCAAAGCTTCGTTGATGGCTTGCCGCGAGAGGCTTGGAGTCCAGAGTCAATAAACTAGCTGCTCGAGGACTTGGGCGGTTTACAGATTCATATTAACTGACTCAAGTTTGTTAGTCTAGTTAACAAATGCATCTAGATACATCCATATCTAGACAGAATTGAGTCAATTAATATGAATCAGAGGGAGTACCTGAAAGTGTTTCATGCTACCAACTAATGCGCTGGCAGGAATCGCTGTAGAAGTAATTGTGCTACTACTTGTACGATGAACGATTGTGTGGGTGTCGAATTTTGCAACGCGATCATCCACTGAATGCTTAATCTAGCGCCAAAGGCGTACAAATCATAACATACTACAGCACCAGAACATAAGAGTACGAATCATAAAGTAGCTCAACATTTTGCATCAGGGCTGGGTGGTCCCGAGACTACCGGGACGCCCCTGATGATCTCCGGGTGTGCATCCTCTTCAACGCAAAGTGTGTACTGGTCCACGGCCTCCTTCGAGATAATGGATAATCTCGGTGCAGGACCTTCGTCTATGAGAGGCTCGTCATCGTACCATCCACAGGTGCATCAGGGCTGGGTGGTCTTGAGACTACCCGGACGCCCGTGATGATTCCGGGCGTGCATCCACTTCAACGCAAAGCGTGTACTCGGTCCACGGCCTCCTTCTGTAGACTGGATAATCTCAGGTGCAGGACCTTCGTCTATGAAAGGCTCGTCATCAGTACCATCCACAGGTGCATCAAACTGAGATTCATCTTCAAATCTCCCATCAAACTGAGAGACCTCTTTAACTCTATGCTTCTGCAATTAGTACATCAACCGATTAGACAAACATCTAAGGGATGCAACTTGAACAAATGCCGTTTTACATATTTACCTTCTCATCGGCACAACACATGTCCCGAGCTGAAACCCGTTTCCTGAAGCAAGCGCTTTTTCTCTCCTTCCCGTCCATCCATCCGCAACAAGTTAAATTTGAGTACGAACCTTGCACAACAATGCAAACTATTGATTGAAACAGCGGCAGATTGGTTATATAATTAACTACATATGCGCACACATACAATGTGAGCAATCTGCTTCTCGCTAAAGGATCATTATATGGTTCACCATGCTAAACCCGCCTAACATATGTGCGGTCCATCCCAAAAATGTGTAAATGATCTGCCACTACAGGGTGAGGCCTCTTCTCACCATCATGAGCTCTAATAAACCCCATAAAGGGTTGAACACCATTTATATATGAAGGGGAACATAAGTGTCCATGTTTCCAAGTTCTGTCCATCTGTTTAATTATGAGATACAGTGGTTGGTGATTAATTTAAGGCGAAGTAGGAAATGTATATCCATCGAGTACAAAACTATACTACATGATTATGCATTTCAGCAATCATGTCGAGTACAAAACAAAAAATGCCCATCGACATTTTAGCAAACAGATCGTGTACAAAACTCTGCCATGGCATTTCAGCAAATTAACGGATCGAGTGCAGAACTGACTCTATATGCCCACGCAAATGAACAAATTGATCGATGACAAATCGAGCGGAAAACTATAAAGTGCCAATTAGTTCGAGCATACTGACGAATTTTTTTAGCAGCATCAAGAAAATATAAATCGTTAGGCTGTCTTGCCCGATACATGATTGAGCTAGAGATAGCAGCCCTACCGTGGATCAA
Source organism: Lolium multiflorum (assembly GCA_030979885.1). NCBI lineage: Eukaryota > Viridiplantae > Streptophyta > Magnoliopsida > Poales > Poaceae > Lolium > Lolium multiflorum. The sequence goes on along the minus strand of CM061749.1, from coordinate 50,576,817 downwards.
CTTGACCGCCGGTGCGTCTCGAGAAGAACGACGGGGAGGGGAAGCTTCTTCTTCGCACGGACGGGACGGGGAGGGGAAGCTCTTCGCACGGACGGGGATAAGTTGTGTACGGGTGGGTGGGGGTCATGCGGCCGGGCCGCGGGGGTGATAATTAAGGTTGGTAGGTGGCGTTTAATGGAGTTGCGTGTGTAATTTGCCGTGCACAAGGTTGAGGAATAGGCGGTTCCCTTTGCCGCGCGCACAATTCAAACTATCCCGCCCATGTAGTTTAAATTCGCCATATTTTCGTTAAATCGACATAAAGTCATGTGAGTGGGGGAAAATTAGCAAAGTTGCTTGAAAAATAGTAAAACTCTGGAATTATCCTTTAAATATGCTCTACTTCGTGTGAAAATCGGGGTGTGGAAGCATGTTTTATTTGTACTTTCTTCATTAAAACTCCCATTTTATGCACTTTTGATGGAAAGAAATCATTTGTACATAAATTTTGACAACGCCATTTGCAAACACTAATTGTTTACATGCCAAGATGCACCCATCCACCAAATATATATGTGGCAAAAGTTTATCACAATCTAGCAGATATGCATAATTAGTGAGGGACCCCTTTTGATTTTGTGCAATTTCCACTAATTAGGTAGAGATCGAGAAGGGTTAATTAATTAGGCCATGTTAGGGGTTATGTGTTTTAATAGGTTGTGTGGATTCAAATACAACTTCTTTATTTGTGTGCTATGATTAATCAAAACTAGATCGATCGAACTACGCACACATTATTAGAGGCGCATGCCTTTGCGCACAAAGTGCATGTGTGTGTTGTTGGCCACCAACGAGAGAGAGAGAGAGAGAGAGAGAGAGAGAGAGAGAGAGAGAGAGAGATAGAGATAGAGGTAGCTACATACGAGAGAGATTGAAATCCCCAAATTAAACACATATATATGCATGGCACATTTAATTTAATTAGAGGACCGCGAGGCACCCCTGGCCTTGATGCATAATTAGTCATTGGCCTATATATATAGGTTTAATTAGGGTTTAGGGTTAGGAGGTTAGGGTTTAGGGTTTAATGTTTATGGTGTTTAGGGTTTAGGGATTAGGGATTAGGGTTTATTTAGGGTTTAAGGTTTAGGATCATCGATCGAGAGTGCACACACACATTATTAGAGGCACACGCGCCTTTGCGCATAAAGTGCATGCGTATGTGTGTGTTTTTTGTCACCAACGACATATAGATGATCGAGAGAGAGAGATTGAAATCCCCAAGAATATGTTCAAATATATATTAAAATATATGCACGAATTAATGCATGCATGGTAGGCCATGCATGCACACTAATTATATATATATTATGAGGAACTTAATCAAATGTGTTTTCATTCGAGAGAACTTGTCAAAATTCAAGTTAATTAATTTATCATCGATAATTATATAATTAATTAATGAATCTCGGGGAGATGTTATACAACATATGATCGATATATAGGCCATGTATATATTAATTGGTTTTAATCTACCGTTTTTGCTAGCTAGCTGCATGCTATATATAGAGCATGTTTTTATTAGATCGGGTTATAGCTAGTATAGTTTAGGGTTATGTGTTTTAATTAACTAGGGTTTGATTAGCTAGGGGTTAGTTATATATATATGGTTTAGGGTTAATGCATGGCACATTTAATTTAACTAGAGGACCGCGAGGCACCCCTGGCCTGCTTGATGCACAATTAAGTGTCGTTGGCCTATATATATAGGGTTTAATTAGGGTTTAGGGTTAGCTAGCTGGGTTTAGGGTTTAGTGTTTTGGGTGTTTAGCTAGGGTCTAGGGTTTAGGGTTTAGTGTTTACGGTGTTTAGAGGGTCTAGGGTTTAGTGTTTAGGGTGTTTAGGGTCTAGGGTTTAGGGTCTAGTGTTTAGGGTCTATGGTTTAGGTTTAATTAGTGTTTAGGGTGTTTAGGGTTTAGGGTTTAGTGTTTACGGTGTTTAGGGTCTAGGGTTTAGGGTTTAGTGTTTAGGGTCTAGGGTTTAGGGTTTAATTAGTGTTTAGGGTGTTTATAGGGTTTAGGGTTTAGGGTTTAGGGTTTAGGGTTTTAGGGTTTAGGGTTTAGGGTTTAGGGTTTAGGGTTTAGGGTTTAGGGTTTACGGTGTTTAGGGTCTAGGGTTTAGGGTTTAGTGTTTAGGGTGTTTAGGGTCTAGGGTTTAGTGTGTTTAGGGTGTTTAGGGTTTAGGGATTAGGGATTAGGGTTTTAGGGTTGTTTAAGGTTTAGGGATCATCGATCGAGTGCGCACACACACATTATTAGAGGCACACGCGCCTTTGCGCATAAAGTGCATGCGTATATGTGTGTTTTTTGGCCACCAACGACATATAGATGATCGAGAGAGAGAGATTGAAATCCCCAAGAATATGTTCAAATATATTAAAATATATGCACGAATTAATGCATGCATGGTAGGCCATGCATGCACACTAATTATATATATATTATGAGGAAACTTAATCAAATGTGTTTTCATTCGAGAGAACTTGTCAAAATTCAGTTAATTAATTTATCACGATAATTATATAATTAATTAATGAATCTCAGGGAGATGTTATACAACATATGATCGATATATAGGCCATGTATATATTAATTGGTTTTAATCTACCGTTTTTGCTAGCTAGCTGCATGCTATATATAGAGCATGTTTTTATTAGATCGGGTTATAGCTAGTATAGTTTAGGGTTATGTGTTTTAATTAACTAGGGTTTGATTAGCTAGGGGTTAGTTATATATATATGGTTTAGGGGTTAATGCATATCACATTTAATTTAACTAGAGGACCGCGAGGCACCCCTGGCCTGCTTGATGCACAATTAAGTGTCGTTGGCCTATATATATAGGGTTTAATTAGGTTTAGGGTTAGCTAGCTGGGTTTAGGGTTTAGTGTTTTGGGTGTTTAGCTAGGTCTAGGTTTAGGGTTTAGTGTTTACGGTGTTTAGAGGGTCTAGGGTTTAGTGTTTAGGGTGTTTAGGGTCTAGGGTTTAGGGTCTAGTGTTTAGGGTCTATGGTTTAGGGTTTAATTAGTGTTTAGGGTGTTTAGGGTTTAGGGTTTAGTGTTTACGGTGTTTAGGGTCTAGGGTTTAGGGTTTAGTGTTTAGGGTCTAGGGTTTAGGTTTTAATTAGTGTTTAGGGTGTTTATAGGGTTTAGGGTTTAGTGTTTAGGGTTTAGGTTTTAGGTTTAGGGTTTAGGTTTAGGGTTTAGGGTTTAGGGTTTATGGTTTAGGTTTTGGTGTTTAGGGTCTAGGGTTTAGGGTTTAGTGTTTAGGGTGTTTAGGGTCTAGGGTTTAGTGTGTTTAGGGTGTTTAGGGTTTAGGGGATTAGGATTAGGGTTTTAGGGTTGTTAAGTTTAGGGATCATCGATCGAGTGCGCACACACATTATAGAGGCACCCGCGCCTTTACGCATCAAGTGCATGCGTATATATGTGTGTTTTTTGGGCCACCAACGATATATAGATGATCGAGAGAGAGAGAGAGAGATTGAAATCCCCAAGAATATGTTCAAATATACATTAAAATATATGCACGAATGCATTGTAGGCCATGCATGCACACTAATTATATATATATTATGAGGCAACTTAATCAAATGTGTTTTCATTCGAGAGAACTTGTCAAAGTTCAAGTTAATTAATTTATCACGATAATTATATAATTAATTAATGATTCTCAGGGATATGTTATACAACATGATCGATATAGGCCATGTATATTTTAATTGGTGTTAATCTACGGTTTGCTAGCTAGCTGCTATATATAGAGCATGTTTTTATTAGATCGGGTTATAGCTAGCTAGTATAGTTTAGGGTTATGTGTGTTAATTAAGTAGGGTTGATTAGCTAGGGTTAGTTACATATATATGGTTTAGGGTTAATGCATGGCACATTTAATTTTATTAGAGGATCACGAGGCACCCATGACCCACTCGATCGATGCACAATTAAGTGTTGTTGGCCTATACATAGGGTTTAATTGGGGTTTAGGATTAGCTAGGGTTTAGGGTTAGGGTTAGGGTACGTTTAGGGTCTAGGGTTTAGGGTTTAGTGTTTAGGGTGTTTAGGGTTTAGGATTAGGGATTTAAGGTTTTAGGGTTGTTTAAGGTTTAGGGATCATCGATCGAGTGCGCACACACATTATTAGAGGCACCCGCGCCGTTACGCATAAATTGCATGCATATATATGTGTGTTTTTGGGCCACCAACGATATATAGATGATCGAGAGAGAGAGAGAGATTGAAATCCCCAAGAATATGTTCAAATATACATTAAAATATATGCACGAATGCATTGTAGGCCATGCATGCACACTAATTATATATATATTATGAGGCAACTTAATCAAATGTGTTTTCATTCGAGAGAACTTGTCAAAGTTCAAGTTAATTTATCACGATAATTATATAATTAATTAATGAATCTCAGGGATATGTTATGCAACATGATCGATATAGGCCATGTATATTTTAATTGGTGTTAATCTACGGTTTGCTAGCTAGCTGCTATATATAGAGCATGTTTTTATTAGATCGGGTTATAGCTAGCTAGTATAGTTTAGGTTATGTGTTTTAATTAAGTAGGGTTGATTAGCTAGGGTTAGTTACATATATATGGTTTAGGGTTAATGCACGGCACATTTAATTTTATTAGAGGATCACGAGGCACCCATGACCCGCTCGATCGATGCACAATTAAGTGTCGTTGGCCTATACAGAGGGTTTAATTGGGGTTTAGGATTAGCTAGGGTTTAGGGTTAGGGTTAGGGTTAGGGTTAGGGTATGTTTAGGGTCTAGGGTTTAGGGTTTAGTGTTTAGGGTGTTTAGGGTTTAGGGATTAAGGATTTAAGGTTTTAGGGTTGTTTAAGGTTTAGGGATCATCGATCGAGTGCGCACACACATTATATTATTAGAGGCACCCGCGCCTTTACGCATAAATTGCATGCATATATATGTGTGTTTTTTGGGCCACCAACGATATATAGATGATCGAGAGAGAGAGAGAAATCCACAAGAATATGTTCAAATATACATTAAAATATATGCACGAATGCATTGTAGGCCATGCATGCACACTAATTATATATATATATTATGAGGCAACTTAATCAAATGTGTTTTCATTCGAGAGAACTTGTCAAAGTTCAAGTTAATTAATTTATCACGATAATTATATAATTAATTAATGAATCTCTGGGATATGTTATACAACATGATCGATATAGGCCATGTATATTTTAATTGGTGTTAATCTACGGTTTGCTAGCTAGCTGCTATATATAGAGCATGTTTTTATTAGATCGGGTTATATCTAGTATAGTTTAGGGTTATGTGTTTTAATTAAGTAGGGTTGATTAGCTAGGGTTAGTTACATATATATGGTTTATGGTTAATGCATGGCACATTTAATTTTATTAGAGGATCGCGAGGCACCCATGACCCGCTCGATCGATGCACAATTAAGTGTCGTTGGCCTATACATAGGGTTTAATTGGGGTTTAGGATTAGCTAGGGTTTAGGGTTAGGGTTAGGGTTAGGGTTAGGGTAGGGTCTAGGGTTTAGGGTTTAGTGTTTAGGGTGTTTAGGGTTTAGGGATTAGGGATTAGGGTTTTAGGGTTTAAGGTTTAGGGATCATCGATCGAGTGCGCACACACATTATTAGAGGCACCCGCCCTACGCATAAATTGCATGCATATATATATATATGTGTGTTTTTGGCCACCAACGATATATAGATGATCGAGAGAGAGATTGAAATCCCCAAGAATATGTTCAAATATACATTAAAATATATGCACGAATGCATGGTAGGCCATGCATGCACACTAATTATATATATATATATTATGAGGCAACTTAATCAAATGTGTTTTCATTCGAGAGAACTTGTCAAAATTAAAGTTAATTAATTTATCACGATAATTATATAATTAATTAATGAATCTCGAGGATATGTTATACAACATGATCGATATAGGCCATGTATATATTAATTGGTGTTAATCTACTGTTTGCTAGCTAGCTGCTATATATAGATATGTTTTTATTAGATCGGGTTATAGCTAGTATAGTTTAGGGTTATGTGTTTTCATTAAGTAGGGTTGATTAGCTATGGTTAGTTACATATATATGGTTTAGGGTTAATGCATGGCACATTTAATTTAATTAGAGGACCGCGAGGCACCCCGGCCTGCTTGATGCACAATTAAGTGTCGTTGGCCTATATATAGGGTTTAATTAGGGTTTAGGGTTAGGGTTAGGGTTTAGGGTCTAGGGTTTAGTGTTTAGGGTGTTTAGGGTTTAGGGATTAGGGATTAGGTTTCAGGGTTGTATAAGGTTTAGGGATCATCGATCGAGTGCGCACACACATTATTAGAGGCACCCGCGCCTTTGCGCAAAAGTGCATGCGTATAGTTTAGGGTTATTTGTTTTAATTAAGTAGGGTTTGATCAGCTAGGGTTAGTTATATATATATGGTTTAGGGTTAATGCATGGCACATTACATATAGTTTAAATCTCAAGAATGTTTATACATGATAGGCCATATGTGCAAAGGAATTTTTTCCTCGTGAACTTGTCAAAATTCAAGTTTATCAGTGCCAATGGAAACTAGTCCAAAAAATTACATAGAGGACCAAAAGTACTAGACAATAACTAATAGAACCTGCAACTTTACAAAAAGGACCCCAAAACATATAGAAGAAAATCAATCGAGTCCTTCTCGACCGCACATCAGATCTCTGCTCCGCATCCTTTCCAGCAACTCCGTCGCGGGGACGCACCACTTGGGACGGTGTCGCCGGTAGTCGCCAGGACGAAGGAGAAGAAGGGCCTCGCAACGGCATATTGGCTCTGAGAAGGGTCGCTGAAAGTCCAAGATGTGCACGGGCAAGACGGATGACGCCGTCGTATGCCCCCAGCTTGTGAACTTTAGCAGCTTGACTTCCCCATTGGCCAGATCTGAAGCACTGACCAAAGCAAGCCTCACCGTTAGCGCCATCACATTGATGGCACCGATCGGGGTTTGGCCGGCAAGATCCGCCAGATTCACCATAGGCCAGATCTGAAATGACGAGATCCCCGACTCCATTGCGCCATTCTGCTCATGGGAAACACTGGATCTAAGCTTACAACAACACTAACTCCCTCGGATCCAAATTAGCTGACTCAACTTTGCTTATCTAAATATGGATGTATCCACACATGTTTTTACTCTAGATACATACACGTCTAAGGAAAGTTGAATCAATTAATTTAGTTCGGAGGGTGTACAATATACAGAGAGAAGTCGGCCTCGTCTCCGGCCGGCGAGGCCGCCGGAGAGAAGGGGAGAGGAGCCGGGGGAGTGGGAGAGACTCGAGAGAGAAAGAGAAGAGGAAGAAATGAGAGCTCCCCGGGGAAGAACATTATTTTTGTCGTTCTGCTCGTACTGTAGCTTGAAACTGAAAATTTCGGCCACGCGCCAAATCATCCCGCCGCATCCATTCGAAAATCCCGTGACCAGTTTTACCCTTTTAACCCTGGTCCGGAAGCTACAACCCACCGACCATGGAGGGCTCATTCGGTAACAATGAAATATCTTGCCTAGATCCCGAACCCTCCCCACAGGCCCACACCCACCCACCAACCATTCGCCCCATTAGCTCAAAAATACTCTCACACGCCAAAGCTCTGACTCTCTACAGTACTAGATCTGCTTCGCCGCCGGCATACTCCTCCACAGCGTAGCCTTGATCGTGTTGGCTGTCCACCCACCTGATCCGCTCCCCCGCCGCCCTCGTCACCGACGGATCCGCTTCACCCCGACCTCGCCACCGACGGATCTGCTTCACCGCCGACCTCGCCACCGACGGATCTGCTTCACCGCCGACCTCGCCACCGACTACCTCGCCGCAGCGGCTGTATCAACTTCACCGAATACCTTGCCAGCCAACCAGATCTGCTTCACTAACGCCCGCTTCTACCGAAACAGGGTCGATTCATCGTCTCCCGTGTTCGCCGCCGCTGGAATGCAAGTTGCCGCCCCCGTCCACCCCGCCGCAGCTTGGTTAGTACGCTGGCCCGTTAGATCGCGGTGTTTCTTTAGCCATGTTTTGTGTAGTTATTTGCGATCTCATATGCCGTTAACTTTCTTGATGTGTTGCTTCGCATGAAGTTTGTTTAAATGTTGTACAGTATAAAAAGCATTATCCGGTCGCTACCATCCTGTTCATTCTACTGACACCTGTGTATCCACATATTTATAGCCTTGTACCCATTCATTTGCTGCCAACTGTTTTTGTACTGCATGCTATTGTCGCACTGCTTTTATAGTCGTGCTATGGGCATTTCCAATCTGCTTGTTCTTATACCACGTCATTAGCTCACCGCTAGCTGTTTTCTCGTGTCTGCTATTCTCACACTGCTTTTATAATCATGCTATGTGCATTTCCAATCCGCTTGCTCTTATACCTCGTCTTTAGCTTATATAGTTATTGCTGCGTGCATGTCTGGTCTTTGTATTATCGTAGACTGACTTGTCAATGTTATTTTTCCTTGGGATTGATCATGCGAACCACTTATTAGAACATCCAACATTAACAGCGGGGACGCTAGGTAAGGTTGGAATCTGAGTTCGTGGTTGGTAATTTTGGCAGTTTACTTCCGTTATTATCTATAACCTATATGCATTGTTCCTTATGCAAGAGATTAACACTTGGAACCCTGCCATAGCAATGCCATTCATGCTTTACTATGTTTCTGCCTATTTGATATGCTTGTCTTGGAGAAACTTCGAGGGTGATTTGAACCTGACATTTGGTCATTCTTAATGCCAGTTTACTTTATGTGTAAAACCTTGGCATTACCCTACTCTAAATCTGAATGTCTGAAATTCGTATCTCATGCAAAGCAACATCTAGTTGGTTTTAATTTGATATCTGGTAACTATTGGCTTATTCATTTGGCAGCTCAAGTTTTTTGTTATTTGAAACCAGCTGACTTGGTCTTAAATGTGATATCTAAACACAGATTAAGGACAATGGAGCAGGAGGATTAGCATTTCACTTGATGGCTGAACCTAAAATGATAGGCATGTTGACCACGACTAGTGCACGCAAGAGAAGGACCTGCAGTGAGCCAGTATGTGCTTAGTACATGCATCTTATCTTATCTTGTGCTTATTTCTGCTACATGCTGTTATCTGATCTCTACATTGCGTAATACATGTTTGAATAGTTAATTGTTGTAACTATGTTTACAATGTTACCAGAATGCAGTTTTAATGAAGCAGTCATCATTAGAAGATAGTCGCCAAAAAAGGATCTGTAGCGACCCTGTGCAACATTATGATGTAAGTTTGTGCTTAGTACAAGTTCCATACATGTCTTATTTATGCAACTTGTTATTATCTTATATCTACATTGCATAATAAATGTTTGCATAGTTCATCGTTTAACTCTTTTTGCATTATTATCAGAATGCAGTTGTGATGAAGCAATCTTCATTACCAGTGAGGCCCACAAAAAGTTCTGATCTTTCTTCTGATGCATCTTCTCATAGCCGTCAACCTAGACCATTTCTTTCATCAGACAGTAAATATCTCAAGGCTGTACTTTATAAAAGACATGGTATTGCTGCTTTAAGATCTGTAGCTGATATGTTGACAAAGAGTACACAAGATTCAATCAAGGCGATTGCCAAATGTCAACGTGTTATTGATGATGCTAATAGAAGTCCTCAATGATTCTATGTAATTTTTTTATTTGGGCACATTAATTGCCTTGTAATTTTCCTATTTGTTTTATTTGTGTATGTAATTGTGTGTATCATTGAAATCAGATTTTAGGCTCATGAAATTTAATGCAAGTTGACTAGTCAAACAAGTAGGGCCCTACAACATTGGGCCGGCCCACTTACAGTAGTGTGGGACCCACTTTCATTTTGGGCCGGCCCACTTCTTTAGTAGGCCGGCCCGGTTACACGATAATGGGCTCCACATGCTTATTGGGCCGGCCCACTTGCTCTATGGTGGTCCCACATGGTAAATGGGCCGGCCCTTTAATAGGAAGGTGGGACCCACCGTGTTTTGACCCTACCAATATCTTGTTGGGCCGCCCACTTTCTAGATGGTGGACCCCACATACCAAATGGGCCGCCCACTTTCTATATGGTGGACCCCACACACCAAATGGCCGGCCCTTTAATAGGATGGTGGGACCCACTTGTGTTTGGCCCGGCCCACTATCTTGTTGGGCCCCACTTCTCTACATGGGTGGACCCCACATACCAAATGGGCCCATTAAGAATGGGACCCACATGTGTTTTTGGCCGGCCCACTATCTTGGTGGGCCACCCCACTTGCTATATTGGGACCCTAAATACTAAATGGGCGGCCCTTTAACTCAAAGTGGGACCCACCGTGTTTTTGGCCCCGCCCACTATCTTGTTGGGCCGACCCACTTGATATATGGTGGACCCCACACACTAAATGGGCCGCCCTTAAAAGTGGGACCCACCTGTGTTTTTGGCCCGCCCACTAGCTTGTTGGGCCGGCCCACTTGCTATACGGTGGACAACACACACTAAATGGGCCGCCTTTTTTACAGGAAAGTGGGACCCACTGTGTTTTTGGCCCGGCCACTTGCTTCTTGGGCCGGCCCGCTGTAAGGTGGACCCCACATGTTAAATGGGCGGCCCATTTAACTTTTGACCAGTCAACATTAGAGGTTAGGCCCGGCCCACGTAACTAATGGACCAGCCCAGCTATATAGTTGACCGGTCAAATGTCATCCTGCCCGCTTAAGACGTGGCAGGCCTCGTGTGGGCCTACCATCTACCACGGGGTTTCAGCCGGTTAACGCCGTTAACGGGCAGTCCGGCGTCGCCACGTGTCGGTTGCATGACGTCAGCAACAACGGGCTCGAAAACACTTCCGCAACGGTCCGATTTTCCGTGGCGGGCGCCCAAGCGCGACGGACCGAAAAAATCGTCGTTGGACTTTGCCGACGCAGTTGACAACGGAACCCATATCGTCGGTTAGGCCCATAGGCGAAAAATGCCCCTTAGTTGACGATTTTGGGACGTTGTCTATCGAACTTTTCTTGTAGTGAAGAACAGGATAAGGTGGAGGACGTCGAAGCGGCCGGGAGAGGGTGGAGCAGCAGCGGCTCGAGCTTCAGCAAGAGGTGACCTCCAAGTCCGAGGAGCTGTCGGCCACCGCCAAGCGGTGGGTGGGTGAGATGAGCCGGCTCGACCGCGGCTTGGCGGGTGAGTCTTGTTCCTTTCCCCTTTGCCGGTCTTTGCCGTACCGCCACTGGTTGGCAATCGGCAGAACTAACTTTTTTCGTTCTCTCCATCTTCGGGCTGGGGGCGCTCTGCTCTGCCGCTGGTCTTACTTTAGAGCTTCGGAATCTCCATCTTCAGGGTAAAGGGGCCGGTTATTGCCCGCGCAGTCTTATTTTAGAGCTTCGGAATCTCCATCTTCAGGCTAGCGCATATTACTGGCTGCCGCCGTCTTACTTTTAGACTTTGAATCTCCATTTTCAGTCAGGCGGTTCTTGCCGGCTGCCGCCAGTCTTACTTTGAAAATTTGCGTTTTTCTGTTTTTCGATAAGCTTCTGACTTGCTTTTTTCTTGCAGCGGCCTTCCCGAGGCGCAGGAGGCGGCGTTAGCGGCAGCCGGCAGGGCGCGGGATGCGCGCCGGCAGGCTACCGGGGAGCAGAGCTCGGACTGCTTCTCCATGGACGACTACCTGGCGTCCATGGCCGCCCGCGTCGAGCCCATCACCAAGCTCGGCTGGGAGCTCCGGAAGGCGGCGGAAGAACTGATCCGGCTGCTGTGGCCGACGAGACGCTGCCGCAGGACCTCGCCAACCTCATCAAGTGGTTGGAGACGGCGCCGGATCGCTTCGCCGACTGGAAGGATTCGGCCGCGCGTGCTGGCGCAGACATGGCCCTCTCCTTCGTGCTCTCCTGGTACACCGAGGTCAGCCTGGATCAGCTGGAGAGCCGGCGGGCCGACGTGGAGGAGAACCTTCCGACGGAGAACAAGACTGTGAGAACCGGAACTTAACTTTCCGACCCTCCTGTGTTACTCGTCAATCCCAAGATCAATGTTGACGACACAGCGAAATGTATATCATTACAGATGTACAAAAAGTAATTATTACAAAGTTTGAATAGCCACATAGTGTGACATTCATTACAATCAGAAAGCACAGCGGATAAATAAAACGCGAAGTGACTCCATCTCAGCCACAGGCAGTTGATGTAGTCCACGAGGCCTCACTCTTCAATGTCGTTGTAGTTGTCGTAGTCTTCCTTTTCTTTGTAGTACTCTGAATATCAACAAAATTATTGCCATGAGTACATTTCGTACTCAACACACCCCCTCGATGCAAGACCTAATATATCTACATGAGGCTTCAAAGGAAGGTTGTAGGTTCTTTTGCATAAAAGCCAATTTTATTTGCAATACATTTGATAAAAGCATTTTAGACGAAAACATGTTTCATAATGAGTGTAATATTTCTCATCAATGTGGTTGTCCTCGACAACTCACGTATCTCATAGGATTCAGATTCCAGGGAAAGAAGGAAAGGAGAGAGAGGCAAAGAGAGAGAGAGAGAGAGAGAGAGAGAGAGAGAGAGAGGCAAAGAGGGAATTAGCAAGACAGGTTCTGTATGTCAAGAAGGATTCATGTGTCGTCCATGACCGTGGACACGGCTATTCGAATAGTTTTAACTCTGCAGAGGTTGTACACTTTTCCCACACGACACAACCCCGTCTTGTTGCCCACCAGCCGTCGCTGATTTAGTACACACCAATTGGTGTACCGGCAGAGGGATTGTGACAAGGTCTTTTAGCTAGATCCCCCAAAGATGTGACATGCCCACCGGGTCTGGCGCACGGTACTGAGAGTACGTCCCCAAACCGGTCCCCCCATCTGTGCCGAAGGTTCTCCCGTAGGCAGCCACCTCATCTGCGGTACGGCGACATCAACACCTAAGGCTGACTAACTTACTTAACCAGGCCAGTGCCCATATAGCATGTGGTTGTACGGTTGTCACAATCTTCAAATCCAAGACTTATTAGGACCCTTATGCGGCACGAACGACGGATTGCTCCCTCCAACTTGTGAAGGGCAGCCAATCGCTCCTTCAACATTTGATTCAGCTGTCGCCCGCGCCATGTTTAGATGGTAAATTTCACCCAGAGTAGAAGAGAGAGTAGATGAAGCACAACGGCTAACCAGCCTAGCTCAACGAGCTCAACAACTTTCAAAAGGGTATGTTTGACCCGAAGATCGATCAATTCCTCCAAAGAGGCAATAGGAAGTATCCTAATGATTATTTAGCGTGCTAAGCATCTCTACTCTATCAGGATTATTATATAATCTATACTCAGGGTATCAAGTAAAAGGCGACAAGCGAATCAAGGTTGGTGTGTCAATCGACACGCTAGCTACTGGAATAAAATAGCATATATATTTGTAAAACATAAAATAGCATGCAATTTGTAAAACTGGGATAAATATGATGAGAGGGCATGCCTTCATTGTCAAACTCCTGCCCTTCGCCTCCTTGGTCATGATCGCACCACTCTCCGTTTCTCCCTAATCGTCGTATCGAAGAAATAACAATACAAATAAATACAAACAATACAACGAAAGAACATTCGAAGGAAAAGTGGCAAATAAAATCCAAAGAAGGCTAGCAAGGTTTAGACGGTTCATGGGGTAATGGCCGGCTCGCTCTCTTATCGCCTATATCGCATTAGGGTAATAACATATATTTAAAATAGCCAATATAGATGGCATAGTTTCAATATGCAATTAACATACAACCAACAACTAGGTAGACACACTCATGCAAGGATGAATTATGTAAGGCTCACGCGCATGAACTAGCTAAGTTGACAGGATCAACAATATAGTATTGAGAAAAATATCTACCGCATCCAAAGCATATAGAATTATCATGCAAATACAAAACACTATATGCATCTTCTAACATACAAGCATCATACGCATGGAAATAGTAATGTAAAGGTAATCATAACCTGAACTAGTCCACTAACAGTACCCCTAAATAAAACAGTAGCAGTTACACGTAGTTAGGAGACATAGTAAATAATCTAGCCATTGAACTAAACATTAAGCAACCTGGGCAGTAACAGCACAGTATATAACACCTAGCAATTTACTGTAAACGAACCACCTAATATGATAAATTGAACAATGACTGAACTAGCTAATCAACACTAGAACATATGTATATGTGAGATAATAATTACTCCAGCAATCACTATATACTTAAGCATGTATATATACAAGTGCAAAACAATATAGAATCCATCTTGTAAGTATACTGAAAATTCTATAACTAGACATGCATGTGCAATCGACTTGCAGCAGCTCTACTACATGACTAACACATGCAAACCGCTAGATGATATTCAGTTTAAAGAGATGCATCTTATTCAATCTAATTCAATCTAAACAAGTAATTAAATAGTATACGCTCACATAATAGAAGAAACTAATAAAAACAATTCATGTCACAAATATAATAGTACCAATATATTGCATCAAATACTAAACATGTATTATAACATAGAACACTAGTGGCATAACATGCATAGCTCACACAAGTAAACTAGATGGAAGTAACTCATCGATAGAACCAGCCTGAAAATAATCATATTAACAAATATAAACAAAGATAATAAAACAGCCTATCATGCTATGGAATCACCAGTAAAATTGTAGAATAGCCTTCGGGATAATAAATCAATATCTAGTATTAATGAAATACTATTCCCACAACTCAATTGCTAATTAGACATAACCAACCGATCTGAATTAAGTCTAGTATATAACTAGCTAAAAGATGCATGTAAGCCAATAGTTAAATCTAGCAATTTACACACCTATAACTAAGCATGTGTGGTTGATCTACAAACTATGATCAAAGTTGTCAGTCACGAATGAAGAATTAGCTACAGTAGTAGTGCATTTGACAAAACAAGATCACACGTAAACCTATAGTCAAGCAAGTGAAATTCTTTGTAACTACTATGATCAAACAAGACATCCATAAGCAAGTAACGATGACATGCATCCAATAGACAAGCGCTGGAAATTCTACCAAGAATCTAGCAAGATGCAGACTACCATCTAAACAACGAAAAACGTATGAACAGTCCACACATACATGCATGCATTCCACAAATTTTGAAATCCACCCATCAACTACGAAAACTAATACCACTACTGGGTTTCTAAGAGCATTTGACACACTTTTTATGTTGGGCTTGTGTGGATTCGAGTTGTGCAAGGTGCTAGAACGCTGATGCCATCGGATGGCATTCGGTTCACCGGCGACTCGACAAACTACGAAACTAAGGCTGCGGATCATGTCTAGGAGGTAGCTCTATGGATGTAGATCGCGTTCCGAGCAAAAGAAACGGCTGGTTCTCACCGAGTTCGTCGCAGTTTGAGGTAGACGTTGGTGTCCGGAGTCGATCGCGTTGCCGGAGGTGTCGTGGATGATCGACGATTTCCCTTCTCCTTCCGTGGGTTGGCTTCCTTGCTCCTGGTGACCTCCCTGGCGCAGCAGCTCCTCCTCTCGTGGCCTGGGTCGTCGGGAACGACGGCGGCGTTCGGCGGCGTTCTCGCGAGCTTTGTGAGATTGGATGTGTTGAGAGCTTGGGTCTCCGGAAGCAGTACAATATGAAAAGGAGAGAGACGAGGCGATGTATAGGAGGCCTCTAGACGGAGGTTTGATGGCAGCAGTGATGGCATCAGTTTCTACTTCCTGTGCTTAAGGCGTTTACTGTTGGACGTTTCCTATTCGTGACCTGCTGTTTTTGCATGCCTAAAGATGAAGCAGTCGCAACTCCTTGACTCATTGCAGTGTTGAACGGCTCGCTAGATTGTGCTCTTTGCTTGAAAGGTAAATCGTTGAACAAGAGACTAGATGAGAGAAGTACGTAACAATACATATATACAGAGAAAGTAGCACGTCGTGCTGGTGCAGCATGATAGGACATGCATGCACGTGCATGGTCTTGGCCAAATGGATTTTGTATGTGCATGGTCTTGGAAAGAAAAAAAAAAGTATGGAAAGGATCGAACCAAGGCAGTGAATGTGCATATACGTGCATGCCTATTAGGTAAACGGTTAATGGGATGATTTGGGAAGAATCAATTAAATAAGAAATCAGAAATTTCAAAATAGAGTCAAGCCAAAAATATAAGAATTATTCTGAGAAATTATTCTCCTTTCTTTATATGTTAAATTAATTCCAAAACATTTGGAACTAATCCAAACAAACAAAAAATTATTCGACCGTGTTGCAACATCCTTTCTTTAGAGAAAAAAAAATCAGCCCATAAAAAATCAGGATGTTACAAAGACCGCCCGGCTTTCCCGCGCCTGCGCCATCGCCGACTTCGTCGACAAGCGCATCTTCGTCGCGGATCCGAACCCGCCGTCTGACGACGAGGAGGAGCTTGAAGACGAAGAAATCGAGATGGAATCTCCGCCACCTGCTGATGATCCGGCTGGTCCTCCTCCAGCCGGTGCCTAGACTTTCCTGTTCATGTAATTTTGCTTTTGCCAAGACAGATTATTAAATCCCGGAATGCCGGGTGCCTATGTAATGACAATATTATCGCCTTTTTATTATGGTACACTTCAGTGTGTTAATCATTTGTGTGCCGGCTTGCTTTGGCTCGCTTTTCCCATCCGCCCCACTCTTTGGCGTTGCCCTTGCCGATCGTACGTCCGACTTGCGGTCCGTCGCCGGGTCAAGAGCGTGCCGCTGGGTGAGGCCGATAGTATTTCATTCGAACGAGCCGAGTTCGGCAATCCGACACTTTTATGAAAGTTGTGTAAATCAATTCGCTTTCACTCTTTCTCTTAGTCGTCTTTCGCGTGCCGGCTCCCTAGGCTCTTACCCCCGCCAGCCGGACAGCCGGGTTGCGGTCTGTAGCTGGTCGGAAGTCGGCTGTCGGAACCGGATCACGTTACTTAGCCGGCCGCGTGAGAGGGTGTTAGCCAATTGGCGAAAACAAGAGTATGCGAAAAAATTTGTCGAGATCGACGCTCTCAACGCTTGCTTTTTCATAGCTTATAAAAGGAGTACAAGGGATACATACATTTCTGCTCTCAAGTGTAAAATGGTCGAAGCAACCTGACATTCCAGGGACGTTTTGTCTCCTCGTCAGTTTTGCTTGCCTTGTTCTTTTTGGCCTCTTGGGCATCTATGAGATAGTAGGAATCATTACCTACTGCCTTGCTCACGATGAAGGGACCCTCCCATGGGGATGCTAGTTTATGCTGCCCGGCTGTCCGTTGGATCAGCCGGGGCACTAGGTCTCCTTCTCGGAATGCTAAGGGTTCACCTTCCGGCTATGATAGCGTCGGAGGTTTTGCTGGTATATGGCCGATCTGGACTGAGCCAGCAGTCGGGCCTCTTCGACCAGGTCGACTCCATCTTCACGTGCTTCTTTGGCTTCAGCTTCTGTGTAGAGCTTGATCCTTGACGCGTCATGCTCGATATCAGTCGGCAGGACGGCTTCGGCCCCGTATACGAGGAAGAATGGCGTGAAGCCGACGGAGCGGTTTGACATGGTGCGCAGGCTCCAAGCACAGAGGGCAGCTCTTCTATCCAGCAGCCGGCTGAGCGCTCGGCTCTACCAGCCGGGGCCGGATGCCGGCTAGGATCAAGCCGTTTGCCTTCTCCACTTGGCCGTTGGTTTCTGGGTGCGCCACGGACGACAGGTCCATCCGGATTCCCATCTCCCCACAGTAGCACTTGAATATGCCTTGGCGAAGTTGCTGCCGTTGTCGGTGATGATGCTGTGGGGTAGCCGTACCTCACAATTATCTCCTTGAGGAATGTGACAGCTGTGGAGCCGTCCAGCTTCTTGATTGGCTTGGCTTCAATCCACTTGGTGAATTTGTCAATCATTACCAAGAGGTGGGTCATGCCGCCTCGGGCTGTTTTGAATGGGCCCACCATGTCCAAGCCCCATACGGCAAATGGCCAGGTAATGGGGATGGTTTTTAAGGCGGAAGCCGGCGGTTGCCTTTGCTTTGCGAAGCGCTGCACTTCTTCACCAGATCTTCTGCGTCTCTTAGCGCAGTCGGCCAATAGAAGCCGTGCCGGAAGGCTTTGCCTACTATGGCTCTAGAGGAGGCGTGATGTCCGCACTCTCCCTGATGGATTTCCCGGAGGAGTTCAATCCCTTCAGCCGGCTCAACGCACCGCTGGAACACCCCACTCACGCTGCGTTTGTACAGCTGGTGGTTGATGATTGTATAGGCCTTGGCCCTTCTCTCAATCTGCCTTGCTTGGACCCTATCATTGGGCAGCACACCATCGGTGAGGTAGGAGAGGAATTCTTGTGCTCATGATGGTACGCATTTTATCTCGAATACGCTGACCATCAGGGCCTCCATCTTCGGAGCTTCCGGGTTCGACTGCATGGTCGCCGGGTTCGGGTGTGGAGCCGGCGGGTTTGGCCGATAAGCACCCGACTTAGGCTGATTAGCCCCCGGGTTTGGCTGAGAAGCCCCGGGTTGACTGTGGAGCCGGCGGGTTCGGCTGAGAAGCCCCGACTTTGTGTGAAGCCAGACTTTGGCGCAGAAGCCCCGGGTTGCGGTGAATATGGAATCCGACTCCGGGATGGAGTGATGGACGGCTTGCGCAGATGCTGCGGGGCCACACCCAGCGGAATTGCCTGCCGGGTTGAGCCTATCTTGGATAGGGCGTCAGCCGCCTCGTTGTTGGCCCTCGGCACATGGTGAAATTCGCAGCCCTCGAAGAAGCCGGCTAGCTGCTGAACATGGAAGCGGTATGACGCCATGTTGGCATCCTTCGCGTCCCAGTCGCCAGGCCTGCTGGATGACCAAGTCGGAGTCGCCGAAGCAGAGGATGCAACGGACGCCTATTTCCTTGGCCAGCTTGAGCCCATGGATGAGCGCTTCATACTCCGCCACATTGTTGGATGCGGCGAAGTGGATCTGCAGGATGTAGTCCAGCCTGTCCCCCTTGGGAGAGGTGATGACGACTCTGGCTCCCAAGCCGGTGCGCATCTTCGAGCCGAAGTGCAGCTTCCGGTGCGTGGAGTCCGGCACGGGCGGCAGTATTGCATTTCGGCCCGATCGATGAAGAAGTCGGCTAGGATCTGCGACTTGATGGCTGTTCTTGGCTCGTCTGAATAGCATGGGCCGCCAGCTCCAGGTGCCCATTTGGCGACCCGGCCGTTGGCGTCTTTGCTGCCAATGATCTCCGCCAAGCGGCTGGCCAGCCACCTTGATGGGGTGCTCTTGGAAGTAGTGCTTGAGCTTCTTGGCCGCCATGTACACGCCATAGGTGACCTTCTGGTAGTGGGGGTAGTTTTGCTTTGAATGGGAAAGCACTTCACTTAGGTAATAGACTGGGCGCTGGATCGGCTGCTCCTTGCCGGCCTCTTTGCGCTCCACCACCAGGACGACGCTAACCACCCGATTGGTGGCTGCGATGTACAACAGCATCGAGTCAATCGAAGCCGGCGATGCCAGGACAGGTGCGATCGAGCATGCGCCGGTCGCGGAAGGCTTCATCAGCGGCGTCAGGTGAAGGAGTTTGTCTTCTTGAGCAACTGGTGCAGGGGCAGTGCCTTCTCCCCAGCCGGCAGAAGCGGCTCAAGGAGGCCGCATCCGGTGAACTTCTGGACGTCCTTGAGGCACTACGGCAGTTCCATCTTCTCAATGGCACTGATCTTCTCAGGGTTGGCTTCGATTCCTCGGCGAGGCGAGAGTAGCCCGGGAGCTGGCCGGACGGCCGAAAGTGCACTTGGCCGGGTTCAACTTCATCCGGAATCTTCGCAGATTGGTGAAGGTTTCTCTCAAGTCATCAAGGAGGGTAGGCATCTCCTTGGTTTTTACAACGACATCATCCGTATGCATGAACATTTCTGCCGATTTGATCCTGCAAACACTTTTGCATGCACCTTTGGTAGGTGGCGCCTGCATTTTTCAAGCCCAACGGCATAGTCGTGTAGCAGTAAGCCCCATACGGGGTAATGAACGAAGTCTTTATTTGATCAGCTGGATTCAAAGGAATCTGGTGGTAGCCTGAGTAGGCATCTAAGAAAGACAACAGTTCACAGCCGGCAGTCGAGTCTATGACTTGATCTATGCGCGGCAGGGGAAGGGGTCCTTCGGCACGCCTTGTTGAGGCTGGTGTAGTCGATACACATGCGCCAGAGCCGTTCTTCTTCAGGACCAGGACTGGGTTCGCCAACCAGTCCGGGTGCAGTACTTCCATGATGAAGCCGGCAGCTAGGAGCGGGCGATTTCTTCACCGATAGCCTTCCTTCGTTCTTCGGCGAAGCGCCTGAGGGGCTGCTTCACCGGCTTCAGGCCTCATGTGGAGGTGGTGCTCAGCCAACTCCCTCGGCACCCCGGCATGTCCCTTGGAGACCATGCGAAGATGTCCCGATTCTCACGGAGGAAGCTGGTGAGCTCGCCCTATTTGCTGCTCAAGCCGGCACCGATGGTGACGAACTTGTCCGGCTGGGCGGGTCGAGCAGGATCTTCTTGGTGTCGTTGGCCGGCAGGAAGTGCGTCCCAGCCGGGTTGCCCACAGCCGGCATGCCCGACTGCGCGGCCTTGGCCATGGCAACGGCGTCGCTGATGAGCTGCTTCTCGGCAGCTATGACCAGCGTCTGGGCCATCTTCGAGCTCTGGGTGGCGCATTCCATAGAGCGATGGTAATCGCCGGCTGCAATGACCCCTTTGGGCCCGGCAGCTTCATCTTCAGGTACCCATAGTGGGGCACCGCCATGAACTTGGTCGGGGCCGGCCTGCCCGGAGCGCGTGGTAGGGACTGACCAGGTCCACCACCTCAAACTCGATGTTCTCCGTGCGGAAGTTGTCCGGCTTGCCGAACATGACCTCCGGGGTGATCCGGCCGATCGGCGGCCGATGGCTGGCACGATGCCGTGGAAGATGGTGGGAGTGGGGCGCAGCTCGGCCTCCTGAATGCCCAGCTTGCGGGCGGTGTCGCGGTAGAGGATGTTGATGCTGCTGCCGCCGTCGATGAGGACGCGCGAGAAGCGCACGCTGCGCCGGCTTGTGCCGATGGTGGGGTCGAGGACCATGGCGTAGCTGCCCGGCTTCGGCAGGACAGCCGGTGTGTCGCGGCGATCAAAAGTGATGGCCTGCTCTGACCAATGTAGGTACTGGGGAACCGGCGGCATGACCGCGTTGACTTCGAGGGAACGACGCTGCTGGCTCGTTTTGTCCTCCGGCTCGGTGGTGAAGATGATGTAGGTGGCATCCTCAGCCAGGTACCGGCCGCCATGGTGCACTTGGTTAGCCTCGTGGTGCTCGAGGTTGTTGGCTTCTGCGCCGGCTTGGCCACCCGGCCCGCCGGCTGGTGGAGGCGGGGGTGGAGGCGGAAGTGGCTCGCCACTCGTCAGCCGCTTCATGAAGTGGCAGTCGCGGGTGGTGTGGTTGGAGGGGTTCTTGCCGCTGTGATACTTGCACGGCGAGTCGAGCATCTGCTCGAAGGTGTACTTCGGCTTCCAGGGCCGGTCCGTCTGCACGGCGCCGGCTTCCGCCAGCCGCCGCGTGGTCCGACACGGCTGCCACATGGCGGAGCCGTACCGGCGGTCCGGCTGGTCGCTGTGCCGCTTGCCGCGGTAATTGTCCCGCCGGCTGCCATGGTGGCCGCCCTCAGCCGGCTTGTGCTCGGCCGGCTTGTGGTTGTCCCGCCTGGGCGCAGCCGGCGAAATCTCAGCCGGCGCGCTGCTGGCATCCTCAGCCAGCGCGTACTTGTCTGCGATGGCCATCAAGGCAGCCATCGTCTTGGGTTCGCTGCGGCGCAGCTTGTGCCACGGCATGGTGTTGGGCCGGCAGCCGGCCATGAAGAAGCCGACTGCCTGGATCTCGTGCACGCTCGCAGGAGTTGCGCATTTCGCACCAGCGCGTCAGGTATGCACGGTCCGTCTCGTCCGCGCCCTGCTTGCACATCTCAAGCTGCTGGGGGCGACCCGGCCGGCGGTAGGTGCCGGTGAAGTTGCTGATGAAGGCCTCCTCGAAGTCGAGCCAGCCGTTGATGCTGCCGGCTGGCAGGTTGTTGAGCCATGTGCGGGCGGAGCCGAGCAGCATGAGGGGGAGTAGCGCACAGCCCAGCGCTTGTTGCCTTTGGCGATGCCGACTGCGGTGGAGTAGTCCTGCAGCCAGTCCTCCGGCTTGGCCGTGCCGTCGTACTTGGGCGTGTCGCGGGGGAGCTGGAAGCCGTCGATCATGGGCTCGTTGAGGATCCGCGGCCCAAAGCACTTGGGGCCGGCTGGCCCTTCTTCCTCCGCGATGCGGGATTCGACCAGCCGGTCGAGGCGATCTCTGGCGTCGGTTGGCTCGACGCGCGGGCCCAGCCGGGAGTGGGCCGGCTGGCGCTGGCCACTGGCCTTTGGAGCCGCGCAGTGCTTGATGGTGGACGGCCTTTCGTATTCTTCTTCATCACGCCGGCTTGATGGTGGCCGGCTGCGGCCGCTGTTGCCACCGGCCGGCTTGTGCGGCTGGAACTTGCGTGGGTGTTCCGGGAGTCCCGGTGCCGGCTTGGTGCGGGGAGGCGGACTCGGCCATGTCCCTCGGGCCGTCCCTGTCGTTGCCTGCAGCGCCACGAGCGTGAGAAGCTGCAGGGGCATGGGCGTGCACAGGGTCTTTGGCCGACGGTTGGCCGCCTTGACAGCTCGGTCACCCGCTCAGTTTGGCAGCGTAACTCTACGCTTTCAAGGCGGTGCAGCTCTTCCGCGGCAGCTTCAGCCGCGAGCATGTTCTTGTCGGGGGTGTTGTAGACGGGTTGCTCCGCGGACGGAGCCGGCGAGGGGGCGCCATCTCGGGCGATCTCGGCGCCCAGGTCACGGCCCCTGCGGCGGATCTGGCCGGCTCGGCTAGGGTCGTCGCCGCCTGGAGTGAGGCCGTGGGCGCGGTTGAACTCGCGCTGGGTGATTTCCCACTGGCGCTTTGCGGCAGTCAGTTCTTCTGTTTGCTTGAGGAGGAGCTGGCGGTCCTCCAGATCTGCCTCGATGGTGGTGGGGTCAGCGCCGGCGTGAGCGGGGTGCTCAGCTTTGCCCGGACTTCCTCCAGCCGGGACGGTGGTGGCGGCGCCTTTACGCCCGAGGCGGATGCGCCAGCCGCGGCTTCGCGCTCCAGCACTGGCCCACGGACGCGTGCGGACTTGGCCCCGGCGTCGTCGCCGGTGGCCATGACCTCCTGCATGATGCATGGGCCAGCGGTGGTGAGGCTGGCGCCGGCTCCAGGGGAGGGCTTGCACAGCGCACGATCTCGCGCGGGTAGCGCGGTGGTGCGACGGTGGCGACGTAGACGTCGAAGCCGCCAAAGCTGATGATGTTGCCGCCGGCAGGAATAGCCGGTCGGCGAAGCAGCCAGCGTTGTCGGTGACGCAGTCGAGGGAGCCGAATCTCCGATCAAGCCTGAAGCGACCCGCTCGCCGGTGGTGGTGGTGAGGCCCGTCCGGATGAAGACACCGGCAGCGGACGCTGAAGGCCCCACGGTGGGCGCCAAATGTCGTGGTATCGTCATGCCATATGCCATAGGGTGGCTAATCGAAGTGGTTCCTAAGTGGTCTCACGGTGGTATCCGGATGCGGGTATGGGCACGAGCGACACGGCGACGTACCCAGGTTCGAGGCCCTCCGATGGAGGTAACACCTCTACTCTTGCTATGAGTGTATATGATAGTAACACAGTACAATGGTGCTCCTTGAGCTGTATATCCGGCTGCTCCGGGAGGCTAAGGTAGACGAAGGTCTCTCTCACGGGCAGCGCTAAGACTAGTGAATGAGAAGTGATCGATCGTCCCCGCACGAGGGGGTAGCCCGGCTTATATAGGCACCGGTACTTTACATATAAGTCCCTATAGTCTAGTGGCCGGCTTGGCCGGCTCCGGCTCCCGCTCCTTCCCGAGGTGCTGACATCAGGGAGCCGTTGAGCGTAGTGGCACGTCCCATCCGCCTGATGGTCAGCGGTATGGAAGGTGGTGTCTCTGTCGCCATCATGCCCTGTAGCCGGTACGGACCGACGTACGCCATGATGGCCTGTCCGGCGCGTGGCACTGTTGCTCCACAGTGCCCCGTGCTTTACGGGAGATGAGGTCAGCGTGGACCTTTGAACCCGGACCACCTACCCAGTTCCTTCTAGTGCAAGACTCGCCAGCCTCGAGTCGGTCTGAGGTACAAACCCCGGTCCGATATGGCTTGTAGAAGCCGGCCCAGCTACAGCGTCGAAGGCCGCAGCCAGGCCGACCAGGACTTGGAGCCAGCCGACTCCCGAGGCAGCCGGCCACGGCTCCAGCCGGCTGCTCCTCAGCCGGCCTTTGCCGCGAGCCGGCCGTCCTCAAGCCGGCCTCTCCGCGTCCATTGCCCTACCCGGGGTCTTCCCCCCGACAGTTTCTACTTTTTTCATGGTATGATTTGATTTTAGAAACCACTTATCCATGTTATCAAAACTCAGTTGCGACTCAACTCATGATTAGTCTAACGTCCTAGATTATTATTTTTAGTTGTATCCTCATTTGCAACATGAAATTTGAGAGGAAATGTCACATTATATGGAGAACAAAAGTACTTCCCTTTCTGGAAAAAACATAATTTGGAGACCTAAGAACGGTGGAAATCAAAATTGGCTGAAGTTCAAAAACAAATACAACAGATAACATTCTGTATAGTCTAGAATTTTCTATTTCCTAACAACTAACAATATACAAGAAACCACTATCCATATATTTCTTCCTCATTTACTCTAGAGACCAGGTATTTTTAAGAATACCAAAATACACACACCGGAAGAGATAGATTGTCTTTTTAGGCTAAGATATAGATTGTCTTTATAACATATACAATTGTCTAAATTATTCTATGAAGACATACCATTTTTTATTTTTGGTCAAGTTTTAGGAAGCTGAGTTTAAAGAAACTTATAATGAAAACTTCAAACAATAAAAGAATATGGTTTGATAAAAAATAAATATAAATAAGTATAAAAGTTTAGTATATATATTATTGATTTGTGCAACCGAACTCCACATCCATATAAAGGCCGGCCCCGAGACAAGTGTGGCAAAGGTATCATATTAAAGGGTGCAGTGGCAGGGCTGACCCTAAGGGCCGCACGAGTGACGGTTGCTGCAGGCCCGTTGATGCAAGGGCCACTAACTAAGTATGGCATGTGCGGGTTGGGAGGAACAGAGTCGCAGGGACAGTAGGCCAGTTCTGAACTGACAAGATAGTAAGATTCTTCCTATCTCCACAACTCTAGACTCTAATGTGTTAGATATTGTACTATGGTTTTTCCTACACACGTCTTTTGTATACCGTACATCATGTGTATTGGATACAATCTATTGTACACTGTCTCTATATATTAACACGCAACCCGTACGAGGACACGTATTTCAAATGGCTCTGCTGAGAGAAAACATCGACATATAGTTGAAGTTGGCCTTGCCTTGTTAGCTAATGCATCTATGCCTCTCAAATACTGGGATGAAGCTTTTCTTACCGCCACTTTCCTCATAAACCTCCTTCCTAGCAAGGTCATAGATCTTGACACTCCAGCTAAGCGTTTACTTCACATAACATCAAACTATGATGCTCTTCGTGTTTTTTGGTGTGCATGTTGGCCCAATCTCCGTCCTTACAACACCCGCAAATTAGCTTTCCGTTCTACCCAGTGTGTTTTCTTGGCTATAGCCCTCGCCACAAGTGTGCAAAATGTCTTGACATGACTATAGGTCGTGTGTATATCTCTCGCGATGTTGTCTTTGATGAAAATGTATTCCCCTTTGCCTCCCTTAGACCCAATGCCGGCTCCCTCCTTAGAAAGAGATTTTACTCCTTCCATCATTCACATCCACGTTGCATAAGGGTGCAAATATTGATGATCATACTTCTATTGTGCCTATTACTAATGTGTCACAGGTTGCTGTAACTGCTCAAGAAAATTTCCAGGAAAATACTAGCGTAATGGCTCCTGAAAATGCATTTGAAATTCTGCCAGAAAATGACGAAATCCCCACGGATTCAGAAACTGATTCTGCTGCAGATTCTCTGGAACATTCCTCTGGCTCGTCCGATCCCGAGGTGGAAGCTCTCGATGCAGATTCTCCCGTCGTTGGAGCGCGCGCTGGCGCCAGCAGTCAGGCTGGCCGGTCCCCGCCTGTGCGTGCCGACCACGCGCCCTCGCCCCGTCGTGATGCAGCACGTGGTGGCCGGTCCCCGCCTCTGCATGCTGAGCGTGGTGAGCACACTCCTGTGCCGAATCATGGAGCGTCACCTGGCGCCTCCTCTACAGACTCTGCTCCCCCGTCGCCCCACTCACCTGCACTGTCGGCTGCTGTGGAGGATTCCTTCGGATCTTCTGTGGCGCCGGCTGGTGGGGCTGATTCTGCAACAAGCTCAAGCTCTAGCTCAAGTGATGATACTCATCCCTCTCCTCCACCTGTGCCTCCTCCACGTGTTCGCACCCGACTGCAACAAGGTATACGTCAACCAAAACAATTTACTGATGGTACTATTAGATATGGGATGCTTTCCTCCACAGGTGAACCATGCTCTCTATCTGAAGCACTTGGTGATTCTAAATGGCGTCAAGCAATGGAAGAGGAGTATAATGCACTGATGAAAAATAAAATCTGGCATCTTGGTCCTCCAGGCCGAAATAACAATTTGATTGACTGTAAATGGGTCTATCATGTTAAAAGGAAGGCAGATGGTACTATTATTAGATACAATGCACGTCTAGTTGCAAAAGGATTGAAGCAAAGGTATGAAATTGATTATGAGGATACTTTCAGCCCAGTTGTGAAAATTGCCACCATCAGGACTGTCTTGTCTATTGATGTTTCTCGTGGTTGGAGTCTCAGGCAGCTAGATGTCAAGAACGCGTTTCTTCATGGTGTTCTGGAAGAGGAAATTTATATGAGGCAACCCCATGGTTTTGAAGATCCACGTGCACCAAATTACATTTGGAGGCTGTTATCACCAGATTTTGGCCAAATCAGGAGATGGGCCGTAAGTGAAGATGGGCTTGAAGGATATACACGTGGAGCGTCTTTGAAGCGGCCTTGCGCGAAGAGTTTGGGCTAGATTGCCCGTGTATCTGTAAATATAGTAGATTGCATCTTAGTTTAGAATTAAAAGATAGAGTTTAACCCGTGCACGGTTAGGTGCACGCCCGAGTTAGAAAGTCCCTTGGACTATAAATATGTATCTAGGGTTATCGGAAAAGGAGGACAATCACGTTCACAACAAACACAAATCAGGCGCATCGCCACCCCTTCTTTCGAGGGTTTCTCCCGGGTAAGCATCATGATGCCTAGATCGCATCTTGCGATCTAGGCAGTACGCGTCGTTACCTTGTGTTGCTCGTGCTGAAGCATTGTTGATGGCGAGCAGCACTATTTATCATAGGTGTTTTGGGGCTTGCATGGATGCTTTTCTTATACATGCTTGCTTAGCTATGCTGCCCCTCAATATCTAGCTGCCCTTATACCTACCTAGGTGTAAGGGCAGCACCTTGCTTGTTCGTTATTTAGTAGATCCGATCTGTTATAGTTGCTCCTTGATTTTTCAAGGATTGGTTTAATATCTGTATGGTTAGGCCTTGCAAACGGGTTGAACGATCCGGTAGTACGTAAGGTATGGTTCGTTGGTCCTAAGAGGGATGTTCCGGGAATTGACTTAATGTTGGTTTTTAGGCCTCTCTTAGGGTTAGTTTTCCATTACCTTTCGTGTCTATTAGGCTCAACTACGCGTAGGAAGTTCCAATCATGCGGTGAAAACCCTAAACTGTCGTAGATTGGTTTAGCTTTATATCGATCAAGCAGGAGCCACATGTCATCGTTAACCCGGCGTGAAACATGGGGCGATCGGCTCTTTGAGCCGATCCACAGGGCAACCTGAGAGCCGATCGGGCTCGTATTTAATGTTTACGTGTCGCCATGCAGAAACTAAACGAAGCAATCCAACACCTTCGACCAGGTATAGGTCAGGTGGCACGCCCTTGCAACCGCTAGGACGTGTGCCGGAACATTTGCGGGACGACGTCGAGGGACCAGGGCCCCCTGCAGTCTTGGAAGCCTCCCGGCTCTTCGTGTTGCTTAACCACTGCTCGCGGTGGGTTTTGGCAGGCAACACATTCTCGCACGCCCGGTGGGACAATCTTCGCAACAACCACGTCAACATCACATCCGAGATGGCGGAAGAACGATCAAGTACGAAGATCTGCCTGAGCACAAGAAGAAATATGATGATCTCAAGGCCACCTTCGAAGCCGATCTCATCGGCTCTTTCGAAGACCCGTTCGCACGGGATTAGGTTCAAAGGGTTCCAACCCGAAGGCGCGGAAGTAGATCTGTCTCTCCCTTCGGAGGACCGTACCCTGCGCCAGGAAATCAACTATCTGTGGCTCACTCTCTACATCGGCATTCGAGAGCTGGTGAACGCTCTTGAGCGTGTTGCGCTTCATGGTGCAAGAAATCATGAAGCGTCGGTATTCTCCGTCAGGACCTGCTCTAGGAACTCACCAGGGAGAAATACCGCTCTACACTAGGCCACCACTGCCGTACACGTTTGCAGCTCCACAGCAACAAGGTTCACCGGCGTACGTCGTCTACAAGGTTGGAGGTGATCCTGGCGATTACCAATTCCTGTATGAGCCGCCCAAGGAGATTCCACATGGATACGTGTGCACGTACGTGCCGGACTGCAACAACTGGGCGAATCAGATTACAGCAGGAGGGACCGCCACGGCGGAGGGATTGCCACAGCAGGAGGCAGTTGGAGCAGATGCTGACAAACAGCGTGGCTAGCTAAATATGCCACCGGAACAAGTCATGAAGGCTCAACCTCTGCAGCTCCTACGGTGGATCAGATCACGCAATCTTGAGATCGGTTCGGCATCCTGCCGAAGAAGAGAATGATCGGCTATTCCAAGCCGTATCCCAACGAGTATGACCTAATCCCACTACCGCCTAAGTATCGGCTCCCTGACTTCACAAAATTCAGTGGATCCGAAGGAACCAGCTCAATTGAGCACGTGAGCCGATATTTGGCACAGTTGGGCATGGTCTCGGCTTCAGACGAGCTACGTGTGAGGTTCTTTTCACAATCTCTCACGGGTCCAGCCTTTGGGTGGTACACCTCGTTGCCACCTGATTCGGTTCGAACGTGGAAGCAGCTGGAAGAGCAGTTTCACATACAGTATCATTCAGAAACTACGAAGCGCATTGCCGATCGACCTAGGTTCGGCAAAGGCGAGGAGAGATGGTGTCTGAATACATTCAGCGCTTCGGACCGTCAGAACCGATGTTATTCGGTTCGTTTATCGAGAAGGAAGCCGAGCTGGCGATAGCAGCCTGTCGGCGTCGCTCAAAGATGTGACCTTCCAAGCGACTACAATTCAGCGCATATGGTTCAGAAATTGACATCGTATGAACAACGCCACCCAATTGTACCAGGACAAGTTCAAGCGCGTCGCCCTGATCGAGATGGAAGAAGATCAAGATTCTGCAGAAGATCAGGAAGTCGCTGTAGCTGAATGGACTCGGGGGGCAAAACCCATGTCCTGCAAGTGGGTGAAACAACCAGGGCCTGCAAAAGGGTTTGACTTTGATTTAAGCAAAACGGAGCAGATTTTTGATTTGCTGCTAAAGGAAAAAAGTTACCCGAAGGCCACAAAATCCCCACGTTACAAGAGATGAACGGCAGGCCATACTGCAAATGGCATCACACGTTCACTCATGCCACCAATGACTGCAAAGTCTTGCGCGGACAGATTCAAATGGCGATAGAACAAGGCCGATTACTCTTCGGTCAGTTTGTCATGAGAGTTGACACGAATCCGTTTCCTGACATCAACATGGTGGATCTCAGTCACTGCATAAGACGCGAGCCAGGTTCCTCTTTTGATATCAACATGGCAGGGCTTGCGGATCGCCATAGCAAGGATAAAGCTGAAAGCAGTCACTCCCGTGGCAAAGATAAAGGGAGGCCGATCCACGCGACCGGCCCCTATGATGACAGACGGTACTTGACTGAGGAGGAGGTGATAAGCGTGCGGTATCAACGACCACTCTGCGCACATCTCCTTAACAAATATGAGCAGCAGTACGACCGACATCGGCGCTACGACGTAGATGATGAGAGAGATCGTCGGTCTGATGCAGATGGCTAGAAATACCGTCGATATGATAGACACAATGAAGGGTATGAGCGTCACGCTAGAGGGAGGTCAAGAGAACAAGAGGACATGGATAGGCATTGGAACTGTCCTTTCTTCAAACACTGCTGGGACTCAGGAATGAGCCGATTGCCTACAATCGAAAACTGCCCAGAATGTAGACAGAAGAGGAAGGGAACAAATGAAGTTTCAGTGTTCAAGCGTCTAGGACCTCTCCCACCTCAGAAAAACGGGCTGAGTCATCTCAAGATGAAGACTTCGAGGAGTCGGAGGAAGAAGATAGATATCACCGACCAAGGTGGTGCCCGATGGACTCAGCCACTCCCAAAAGCGCAGAGTGCAACGGCTACGTAACTTGGAGGAAGCCGGGCGCGGTACCTGTACACGTTGAGGAAAGCACGGCCCGACCTGGCCGTGAAAATTCAGCAAACATTGGAGATGGAGACTCGTCCACCAAAGAAAGTGTGGCGACCCAAGCAGACAAAAGCCGATGCAGAGGCATCGGCTGATACCAACATGGTGTTTATACTCCCGTCAGAATTTTGTGCTCCAAAAGACGAGGAAGTGGCACAATTGCGGTCCACGACCGGTTATCTTTGAGAAGCCACGAGAGAGGAGCTACAGGCATCTGAAAGCCCTATACTTGAAAGGTTATATCAATGGGCAGCCTATCAGCAAGATGCTGGTTGACACGGGAGCAGCAGTCAACATAATGCGGTACTCCATGTTACGACGTTTGGGGCGTTCCAATGAAGATCTGATCAAGACCAACGTCACGCTAAGCGATTTCAACGACCAAGCGTCAGAAGCCAAGGGTGTTCTGAACGTGGACTTAACTGTCGCCAAAAAACCATCCCAACGTCGGTCTTCATCGTCGACAGCAAAAGCACTTACGTTGTCCTGCTAGGAAGAGATTGGATCCACGCTAACTGTTGCATTCCATCCACAATGCATCAGTGCATCATACAATGGGATGGAGATGAAGTGGAGGTTGTTCATGCAGATGATTCGATCGAAATCTCTTTGGCCGCCATGAACATCTGGGAAGCAAACGACCAAGAGCCGCTCTCTGGAATCAATCTGGTTGTGAGCGTCGAAGCTTCAAAAAACGGGGTGAGGCTGGTCTTATCCACTGGCCTGACAGAGTAGAAAGATCCAAGTCTATGGACGTACGTGGCAAGGCTTATCCCTGCGATCGGCCCCAAAAAATAAAAAGCAAGGATCTCACCTCGAGCATGCCACGTAGCTATAGCAGAGAACCAAGAAGTTGTAAACCCTCATTGAACATTGCAATGGAACAGGAGGCCGATTCTAGCAATCGGCCAAAATTAGCCTCAACATGCCTTCTGCCTGTGTTCAACATTGATTTAGCAGGCGATGGAAAGCTGGGGTATGTGTTTACATCATCTGATGAACTAGAAGAGTTACAACTGCAAGGGAGGCCGATTTCAGCAATCGGCTAAACTTATTCTCACCATACGTGTTAAGCCGCTGTGATATTTAGCATGGTGAGTGGTGTGGCAGGCTTGTAGTTGGCTGGAAAGCCGATATCTTCAATTACTTGAAGGATTCGGCTCGGGGGGCATACACACAGAGAAGGTACAAGGCCACAAAGTACGTACCCAGGAGGAGCCGATTCATGAAATCGATCGGCTAATAAAAAATCGAAAATAGAAAAATTTTAAGCACAGCCGATGCTCGGACATCGACTTAAGAATAAACAGCCGATGCGCAGCCATCGACTTTAGAATTACAGAGTTTAAACTGACACTTGAGCAGGCCTCACTGAAGGAAGCTTAGCTTTGAGGTATTCTGCTTCCTTTTGGGAGCAAGCAATGGAAGCTTCCTTGTTACAGATGAGCTCTTTGGTGACCCGCGCCTTTTCTTCGAGGTCCTTCAGCTCCTTTCGTAAGATCTCAAGCCCAGCAGTGCTGACAGAGGTGTCAGTCTTGGCGTCCAAGGTATTGATCTAGGGAGCTGGGCGTGGCATAAGTCGATTCTCTGACGAGCCAACTGCACCCTTGACCTGAAGGCAGACAACGTCACGACTGGCCAGAGCTTCAACTGCAGCGTCACTGGGACGTGTCACCTCCTCAGAGTTTTCGACCAATGTTTCAATGGGTGAAGAAAGCAGAGCTTTGAGGCGTTGGAGTTGGGCAGCGATGACGCTGGGACTTGGTTCATCATACACTACAAGAAATCTGCCATAATATGACGTTTTTTTTATGACTGGAAATCAAAATGTCATAGCTTTATGACGTTCCTAGCTTTGACCGTCGTTGGCCACTCGGGGGGGCAAAACCCTAGAAAATCGTGACGTTATTGGGCAAAAACGTCATTGGCAATTTAGGTCAAAACGTCATTAGCAAAATATTCGTCCTGAAATATTTCCCGCGCCAGATTTTGCAATTGGCGCCTAAGGATTTTTGGTTTGAAATGACCCAAATGCCAATACATTGACACACCAAAACTGAAAAAGCAGGGTTATTTTGGACAATCTCCCAAATCCTCCCACCACGCCACCCACCAACCCCATCCACTCGTCTCCAATCTCCCACCAAAGCCATCTGCTCGTCTCCACATCGCCGCCTCCCTCCTCCCCTCTACTCCACCTCAGCTGCCGGCCTAGATCCGGCCAACTCCGGTCACTGGTTGCCTCGCCGACCATCTCCCCAGCACTACACCTTCCCCCTCTCTCTATCCCACCTCATGGAACCACCATACAACATCTTCCCAAAACTTAGCCCAGGATCCCACCTGTACAAAGAGGAGCAGGAGGGCATGGCAACGGCGGCGCCTCGGCAACGGACCTTGATGCCCTCCTCGACATGTCCGTGGACGTCCTCGTCCTGATATTCCCCACGTGCCTCTCTTTACTTTCTCTGCGCTCTCTCTCCCCCGTCTAATCTCTCTGTATCTCTCTGCAGGTGCCCTCGGATCCGCGCAGCCACGGGACGCGCCGCCACGGCGAGGGCGCGTTGAGGTGAGCCGAATTCAAAACCCTCGGCCCCCAGATTCCCAACTTCCCCCAATTCAACGCCCCGATTTCTCAGATTCACGGCTCGGAGCGTTCGGATTCCTTGTTTTCTCGCTGTATATCTTCTATGCCTTGGGATCTCGTCCTGATCCGTCGCGGGAATTCGTCGTGCCTAGGGTTCCGATGGGGAGCTTGGAGATGGCCTCGCAGCAGCAGCAGGGCGACAGCGTCAAGGTGGCCGTCAACGTCTGCCCGCTCATCACGCAGGAGCTCCTCCTCGGCTGCACCGACTGCGTCACCGTCACGCCCGGCGAGCCGCAGGTACGTACGATTCCTTTTCTTCGTGGCCCCCTACTGCTGGTCTTTGGCCAACCATCACAGCACGCGCGCATCCTAGGGGCTAGGGTTACCGATTGAATCGACGGATGGGCGTATGGTAGATTGGGATCGACAAGATACGTTCTGGGAGTTGGTTCATTCGTTCGCTCCAATTTTATTTGGTTTGGGTGGTCCGGGGAATCATGTCTCTGTATGCTCGAAAATAATAATCACGACGTGTCTGTGATTTCAAGTTTCTTGGAGCACAATTTGGGCGGCCAGATCCCATATGGAACATGTGTGGTGGGGGTTCTATGCTTAGGACCATTGTCTTTGTTGATTTTGAGCATGCCGTTGCAAGCCTGTTATATTTTCAGTTTTCGGTAGCCTTAACTACTCAAGCTTAACTCGAAAACAAACAAAAAATAGTCTGTGCTGCATTTGTGGTTGTCTCACTGTAGCAGCTAGCTAAGAATTGCAAGTTTCTTAAGCAAAAAAATTATTTTTGAGCCATGTGGTAGCAATAGTTCTAGAGGTCAACTGATTTTACGCAATGTTGTTTCAGCTGCTAGGAGTCTGCTGATGCTGGGAGAAAGAATGATCACTTGGTATTTCCTTTTTTTGCATTGCTATCTAGACGTAAGTGAGATGGTATCTTGGAATCCAGATATTTTAGAGAAGGAAAACACTTTGGCTGAGCCAACTTATGAATTATGTTGCCCTATGTCAAGCTAAGCAGGTTTGTGCGTAGTCTTCATAGTTAGAATGTCCCATTTAAAAACAATCTAACACCGCTGATTTATATCTTTTGTTCCTCCTGATGCGAACAAAGAGTATGTATATATTATGAAAAAAAGAATGTTCTGTTGTTTAGCTTGGGGCGTGCTCATTAGAAGCTTTAGAATATCTATCAAAGTAAGGGTTTGGCTAACTATCAGTAGTTCTGAATTTATCCCTGTATCACACTTAACTACTCATCCTGAAACATACTAGATGACAAGATTTGTAGATTGCCGATTGCGCTTTGCCACACGATATCCTGGAACATATATGTTGGTTTCAATCAGACGAACTAATAAATATCAGTAGAAAAATTTGAGATCCTAGCTTGCTTCATTTTCACGATCCCAACTTTTTTACCTTTTTTCTCTAGCATTCTAATGCTAGCATCAGCCGACGTACTGATTAGAATTCTTATAGATAGAGCCAACAAGATATGGCTTCCCTAATGTCAACATTGGTCCAAGGCCTGGTTACGAAAAGGATGAACATTACAAAGATCAATCATACACTAAGTTTACAAGATCAACACTTTCTAGAGTTTCTTGAGTAATATTAACGACATAGCTTACCTTGTAAGTAAATAGAGAAAGGGGAACTGGTGTCTTTAAGATACACTTTTTTGTATGCCTACTATGCAGTGCTTTGCGGTTGCTTTTCTCCGACAGTCCACTCTTCTATGGCTATGCAGATGTCATTGGTATGGTGACTGGTATTTTGCCTATTGTCAACATTGGTGCTAAAGGCCTCTATGGTAAACATGTCCTTCAAATCTGGTATCTACGGCGACATTTCTTATTGTGCGACGCTATTCATTCATGCATAGGTTCTTGTGTCATTCTAGCAAGACAACTATAAAGGATATTTAGAGCGAGAACTGTGAAGCTCTCAAAGTTGTAGACCAATACCGTAGAATTTAATGCCAAAATGGCCGTGGTTGCAGGTTACACATGGCATTAGGCTGTTTGTTTATGCACCACATTTTCATTTTCGTCCTCTAAGTGTCATCACCTGAACTTTTTGTTAGGGGCTGACCACCGTAGCACAGATACCCTATATTTTTTGTTTGCTCAGCTGTTCACGATGTGCAAGATGTGTTGCCGGCGGCGAGGCGAAGCTCGCATGTTCACCTAGTCTCATATAAACGTATTTGTTCTTCAAATTTATAACTAGTAATTAGAACTGTATTGGTTTATCCAAATCTGTTTGCACCAGATCCACACTTGTTAATTTTCGTTGACATGAATCTATTGGGCCTTATTTTTAATTGGTTTAACCTGCAGCAGCATTATTTCCTGATGGTGCAAAGACTATTTCCCGCGGTGGTGAGGTACAGATGGTGCAACAGCAAGAACCGACCTGGAGGTTCCGAGCAAAGTCTGTTCCCTCGATGGAAGGATACTGTGCACTCTGTTTGTTTCGTTTTAACCTTATATTATTGTGTTGTAAATTACCGTGATGTAAATTGAGACCGGAAATGTTGTAATATACGTTGACTATGACTGTTATCAAAAAAATCTTCAATTTCATGTATTTTCGATTTTGTAATTTATTGTTAAATGTTGGAAAATAAACCTCGCAAGTGGGGAAGTATGTGAAATAAAATAAAATAAAATATGTAGGTTCTACTGAATGGTGGGATCAAATCAAAATAAAAAGGCCAAAAATAGAATAGAAATGCTTTGTGAAAGGCCAATTGTCAGAAAATAATGGTCCAAATTGTTACGGGCCAAGGCCCAACAAAGCCGAAAAAAATAATCAGAACTAATGGGCTCAGCCCACATAAGAAGCTGAATGGACCGGGCTGAATTCAGATAACGACGTTTCTAATTCGTCACAATTTTGCCACGTCGGATTGCCACGCTGGACTCGGGGGCAGGTGCCCATGACGTTTTGGAACGTCATGCCGTCGTGACATTTTAAAACGTCACAAATCTCTACGACGTTTTCAAGTGAAACGTCTTAAGCACTCACTGCTGACTCCCAGCTTTCGACGTTTTGAAAAGCGTCACGGTAACGTCACAAGCAGCCATCAGTGACGTTTCAGTGACACCTTATTTTTGTCAACTTATGGCAGATTTCTTGTAGTGATATGCTGTGGAGGGGCCGGCTCGATAGATTTAGGGTCGAACGACAGCAAGCCTGAGAGATCACGACCCTGACAAACAACAAGAGCAGCATAAGCATGCAGATCAGGGTAAGGGTGAGCCCAATAAAGGAGCACACCTCTCCTAGGACCATGGGAACAGCCGATGACGATGCAATCGGCTGCGGCGCTTTGCCTGGGGTTTGGCCAAGGTGGCGACTTGGTCGATGTCACCTTTAGAGGTTGTTACGTCCAGAGTTATGGAGGGCATCAGAGCTTCATCAACATCCCCACTGGAAGTTTCATCAGTCTGCAAAAAGATGGTGAGCCGATCTGACAGCAAAGCACAAGAATTGAGCTAGGAGGAGTTGGAGAGCCATTACATTTGAGCTGGCACAGGGTTTTGCCCTTCAAAGTGTTCCTGGCAGTCACCTTCTCCTGCTATTCTCGCCACGAGGCTCGGGGGGCAGCTGGCCTTGAAGATTCTTTGCTATTGGGAGCCGATTTTGTTGGAATCGGCTGGCTCTGCATTACAACCTTTTCGAAAGGTGGTGAGTTCTTGCAGAAGAGAAACGCCAGAGCTGGTGGGAGGACTGGACGGAAAGACCCGATGAAGCAGAGGAGGAAGAAGAAAAAGAAGAAGACATGGTGGCAGAGGAGGGTTTTTTGGAGTGCTAATGCGAAGGGAACTGCAGGATGCGGCTAAATAAAAGGGGATATAGTGGAGATTTAATGCTCAAGCAGTTTTCGAGGATGTGGTGCCACAACTGTCAAATCGTGCAGAGAAGTTGAGAAGGCAAGGAATCATGATGAAGAATCTGCGACGGTTCTGCCTGCCACGACATGACCCCTCGAACGAAAAAAACAGAGTGGTTTTGAAATTATCATTGCCAAAACCAGGGGGGCATGTGTTATCATCAGATTTTGGCCAAATCAGGAGATGGGCCGTAAATGAAGATGGGCTTGAAGGATATACACGTGGAGCGTCTTTGAAGCGGCCTTGCGCGAAGAGTTTGGGCTAGATTGCCCGTGTATCTACAAATATAGTAGATTGCATCTTAGTTTAGAATTAAAAGATAGAGTTTAACCCATGCATGGTTAGGTGCACGCCCGAGTTAGAAAGTCCCTTGGACTATAAATATGTATCTAGGGTTATCGGAAAAGGAGGACAATCACGTTCACAACAAACACAAATCAGGCGCATCGCCACCCCTTCTTTCGAGGGTTTCTCGCGGGTAAGCATCATGCTGCCTAGATCGCATCTTGCGATCTAGGCAGTACGCGTTTATTCGTTACCTTGTGTTGCTCGTGCTGAAGCATTGTTGATGGCGAGTAGCACTATTTATCATCGGTATTTTGGGGCTTGCATTGATGCTTTTCTTATACATGCTTGCTTAGCTATGCTGCCCCTCGATATCTAGCTGCCCTTATACCTACCAAGGTGTAAGGGCAGCACCTTGCTTGTTCGTTATTTAGTAGATCCGATCTGTTATAGTTGCTCCTTGATTTTTCAAGGATTGGTTTAATATCTGTATGGTTAGGCCTTGCAAACGGGTTGAACGATCCGGTAGTACGTAAGGTATGGTTCGTTGGTCCTAAGAGGGATGTTCCGGGAATTGACTTAATGTTGGTTTTTAGGCCTCTCTTAGGGTTAGTTTTCCATTACCTTTCGTGTCTATTAGGCTCAACTACGCGTAGGAAGTTCCGATCATGCGGTGAAAACCCTAAACTGTCGTAGATTGGTTTAGCTTTATATCGATCAAGCAGGAGCCCCATGTCATCGTTAACCCGGCGTGAAACATGGGGCGATCGGCTCTTTGAGCCGATCCACAGGGCAACCTGAGAGCCAATCGGGCTCGTATTTAATGTTTACGTGTGCGGCGACTAAACGAAGCAATCCAACACCTTCCCGGCCGGGTATAGGTCAGGTGGCACGCCCTGCAACCGCTAGGACGTGTGCCGGAACATTTGCGGGACAACGTCGAGGGACCAGGGCCCCCTGCAGTCTTGGAAGCCTCCCGGCTCTTTGTGTTGCTTAACCACTGCTCGCCGGTGGGTTTTGGCAGGCAACAGAGGCTTGATAAGGCACTCTATGGGTTGAAACAGGCGCCTAGAGCTTGGTATTCTAAACTAAGTTCTAAACCATGTGCTCTTGGTTTTGTACCATCAAAGGCTGACACTTCATTATTTCTCTTCAACAAGTCTGGTATCACTATATTTGTTCTGGTATATGTTGATGACATCATAGTGACATGTTCCTCTGGTTATGCTATCTCTGCTCTTGTTCAAGACTTGAACAAGAATTTTGCCAGTAAGGATCTTGGTGACTTACACTTCTTTCTTGGCATTGAGGTAAAAAAGGTGCCTAATGGTCTGCTGCTTACACAGGAAAAATATGCTACAGAGTTACTTGATAAAGTGGGTATGTGAAATTGCAAGTCAACTCCTACGCCACTGTCTACTTCTGAACCATTATCTCTTACAAGTGGTACACCTCTTGGCTCTGATGACTGTACACAGTTTAGGAGTATTATTGGAGAACTTCAGTATTTGACTTTGACACGTCCTGATTTAGCATTCTCAGTTAACAAGGTTTGTCAGTATCTTCATGCTCCAACAACTGAACACTGGATAGTAGCAAAACGCATTCTTAGATATGTTGAGGATACAGTAAAACTTGGCATCACTTTTACAGCCTCTTCATCCACCTTTCTTAGTGCTTTCTCTTATGCTGATTGGGCAGGTGATGTTGATGATAGGCTTTCAACAGGTGGTTTTGCCATTTTTGTTGGACCAAATCTGGTCTCTTGGAGTGCCAGAAAACAGGCTACAGTTTCTCGGTCTAGCACTGAGGCTGAGTATAAAGCATTGACTAATGCAACTGCTGAATTGATTTGTGTTGAAGCTCTTCTTAAGGAACTTGGTGTTAGACTGAACCAAAAAACCAAGTATTTGGTGTGATAATCTGGGCGCCACTTATATGTCAGTAAATCCTGTGTTGCATGCTCGTACCAAGCACATTGATATTGATTTTCATTTTATCAGAGAAAGAGTTGCCAATAACCGGTTAGCTATTCACTTTCTTTCAAGTAATGATCAAGTTGGAGATGGTTTTACAAAGGCACTTCCAGTCAAGAAGCTTGATGAGTTTAAGCGTAATCTCAACCTGTAATCTCAACCTGTCTACAGGTTGAGATTAAGGGGGGCTGTTAGATACTGTACTAGGGTTTTTCCTATACACATCTTTTGTATACCGTACGTCATGTGTATTGGATACATTCTATTGTACACTGTCTCCATATATTAACACGCAACCAATATGAGGCCAAATACGGTTCCCTCATAACGTTTAACATAGTGAACTTGTATTTTCCAAAAATTGGAACATAACTTTGCCAAAAAAAAAATTGAGAAACAGGATACAACTACATATACACACCTAGCATGTTCGACAAAATTTTCTTTGAAATATAATATCACCAGTGATGTGCACAAAAATAATAATGCTAGATAAAAAACCGAGTTTATTTTTGGTTTTAGAGTTAAAAAATGTAATGTTGTATTTGGCGAAACTTTCCAAACATAGAGAAGATGTAGATATGCCCACCGGCCACCACCACGACACTAATCGAGGTATAATCAAAATTGTAATGGATAAGAGTTGATACTGTAAATCCATCACAAAAGTTTGTGCCGAGATATGTTTGAAGAAATTTAAAACTATATGTATTAATAATTTGAAATCAATAATGTTTTTGAATGCACTCCAAATGCCATTATTATTTTGAAGTTTGTATAAGGGGCCGGAGTTTCTAGTTCTACGCTGGGCCCTGAAATATCTGACCGGCGCAGTGGACCAGGTGTTTGGATGCGAAGGTCCATCAGGATTAGAGCGGCGAGTTATATGTCACTCCCTGACATCTGTTGCGACTTTAGACCGAGGCAAGATCGACTCCAAGGACATAATGGCTTATTCGTCCTGTTGTCGAGGTGATCCACGGTTCAAGATTTTGAAATCGCCATGATGATTGTTGTAAATGGCATAGTGATATGTTCAATTCTCGTGGATTCTCGAGAAACTGGGCACCTTACTTTTGTCACGTGCTAGAAAGATGGTCCTGAATTCATTTTTATATTATATGTTTTGTATTGTGTGTGTTTTGTGTTTTGCATCATTTTTATTGTATTTTCATTTGTTCTATTAGTTTCCAAAAATTCCACCATATTTTTTTCGATAAAGGTAATCTATTAATATAAAAAATGCCACCACATGTGGGTGCATAGTTTGAGTGTGTATAATTTTTCTTTCTCCTTAAATCCAAATTCAAACTGCAACTTTTGAACCAAGCTTCCAAATTGCAGGCAGCTTTATCATGTGTTTCTTGTGGCCAGATCGGCAAAATTATATCCCATGTCGTCATTGATATGTTCCGGTGAAACTGTTTTTCATGCCAACATAATTAATGTATCTCTTATATTGGCACATTTCTCAGAGGTATAGTTCCCTAATTGTAATGCCGTAGTAATACTTCTCTTTTTGGAAATATGTAAGTTTTTTTATAGCCTTTTATCTCAAATATCCATGGCTTTATTTTTATTTATGTACTAGGTACCTTAGGTCCACTCCACATTTTTAGTAGTGTACTTGTTTGTAT
The DNA here is from genome assembly GCA_030979885.1 of Lolium multiflorum. NCBI lineage: Eukaryota > Viridiplantae > Streptophyta > Magnoliopsida > Poales > Poaceae > Lolium > Lolium multiflorum. Next base: position 50,535,728 of record CM061749.1, on the reverse strand, counting down.
TGTTCTCAGATGTATAGGTTCACTCCAAAAAGTTGCACACAATATTTATCACATAGATATTTTTTGTGTGTACTATCTTGTCTTTTTGGCGATGCGATGTTCAAGTTATTGTATGGTGTGTTGTCTTATGTGTCGTAACTGTACAATCTGCTTGCTTATTTTTATAGAACATTAAACGTACTGTTGTGATATTCTTTTATTTGTATCGTCTTGATGCGACTTCGTGGGATGTCACCTGCCTGGCTGCCCCTAGTAGCACCCTCTTTTGAAAAGAGATTGTTTGGTAAGCTGAATCCAAACACGTACGTCGTATGTTAGTTACTCCATCTGGCTTTCAATACTTGCGGCAGGTTCGGCAAACCTAGCTATACATATTTTAGTTTATATTTTATTTTATATTTTACCTAAATCTGCTATAAGTATTTCGGGCCTGAGGGAGTATGTTTGTTCAAGATGCTGAAACTTCAACATGGCTAGCATTGACGGTCGAGTAAAAAATGTAGTAGTACCATGGATTTTGCACCAGCTTCATCTGTAATCGGTCTTGTTCAAATCATTTATCACCTTCGTTCAGTAGAAACGTGGCCTAAACTCTGGCTCACCGCATGACACCCACGACGAACTTATGCGTTATTCATTTGCCGGCCGAACCTGAAAGCGTGTGAGGCGTGCTGTTCCATCCTTTAGCCTGTGTGATCAGTACCTGGCACAAGAACAAGTACGCGCATGTGTGTTGGATCCATCACATCTTCCTTGGCGTGGTGCCAAAATTTCCCTTTCTGGCAGATAGCTTAGAGGCTTTGTCCAAAGAATGCATGATGCGATCTCTCGTACCTAAACGTTCAATGACTGGCCAAAGGACGGGTGGAAAAGACATGACGCGAGACATTTGCGTGTTGTGAGCTGTGACAACTCGCTTATTTGACAGATCACGGTAAATTCAGACACGGGGAATGGAGTTTTAGAATTTGTCATTTAGTTGCAGAAACCATAAGTTTTCTGTATTTTATTAGTTTTCTAACAAGAAATGTGCTCAGGCTGTCTGAATGTTAGACACGTTTGAGTAAAACTGGATGGTGTTATTCTCAACCTTCTGGCTTGTAGCACCAAAATATTTGTTTAATAATTTAAGTACTTCCTCCTCGATTCATATTAATTGTCTCTAATATGGATGTATCTAGATATATTTTAGTTTTACATACATCAATACTAGCGACATCTAATATGAACCGGAGGGAGTAATTTCTTTGGCGGTGATTTGGATAAGAATGGACATCTAGCCCGTTTCTTTGTACTGTTCGATTATTGATCGAGCAAGGGATATAGGAGTTCGAAGTGGAAGAAAGTGAGCCTAACCAACGACCTGCTATGGTTTTACCGCTGAGTAGCCAAGTTTCTTGACCACCCTCGGTAAATGGTCATACCGAGGAGGCGAGGAATCGTCAAATTTTTGTTTGCAAATTCGTCTGGTAACCATCTGAAATTTGTCGGTAATAATGGTAACCGGAAATGTCCCCCTCTCCCCCCGGTTAAAAAAAAAACATATCGGTCAGCCAATCCTCACCACTTACCAATGGTCGCTAGATAGGGGCTCATTGGTTGCTTTTCCTTAACATGTCCTCCGTTCGCTAATTAATACATTTTAGCAAGCTAATTTAGCTTGCTAAAACATCTGACATTACTGAACAAAGGAAGTAGCTTGTTTGTTGGCCGTGGGTTATTGAGCCACCCTCTCAGAGAAAAGGAATAGAAGAATTTCCATTAGGGCATAATACATCGGTAACGAAGACAGATGAGACCTACTTTCTTGGAGTCACATCATTTTCCTTCAATAAACTATCGTGAACCCTTCAACTTGATGACAATGAGCAAATATCAATGAAAACAGATGACCAAGAGAAGAAGGATGCCAAGTGGCGGCAACATTCACGTCAGTGAAGGAACACGAGTAAGTTCAAGTGAAAGGAAGGGTCCATTTTATCACCTAGCTATCGAGACCAAGGTTTTGGTTATTGCGAAATCCAGTTACCGCCATGTAACCGGATTTCACGGCCACCCCTCAGTAAATTGTCATACCAAGCAAATAGTCCCAAAATTTTAATTTCTTACTTGATCATTATGCTAATCTTACTTGATCATTGATCATCTCAATTTCCAACCACGAAATTCAGTTTGAAATTGGAGAGGAAGCCTAAGGGTGACTTCTTTTGGGCTTCTAGCCCAGCTTATAGGTTCTAGGCCGCTGAAGCCCAAAAGAAGGGAAGTGTTTCTACGGGGCTTCTTTCTACCGTGAAGCCGGAATCCTGTGTCTAGCCAGAAACTGCTAGCGAGCAGTTTCCCGAGCTTCTCCATGCAAAGTCGAACCGGTATCGTATTTGCCCTTTTATTTCTTCCTCGCATCACATTCTTGCATCGTCCGCATAGTGGACATGGCGAGCCAGGCGACATTCTCTGCCGCCGCCGGCCGCCCGGCCCTCCGCCGCCGACGGCCGTCCACCCGCCCCCGGCGCCGATGGTCCTCCGCCGTCCGCCGCAGCCTCTTCTAGGCCGCTCCCCTGCAGCTGCCGCCGCTTCCGGTTGCTGCCCGCCTCTCCACCGGAAGCAGGGCCGTCGCCGGCGAACGAGCTCTCCGCCGGAGTACTGTCGACCTCGTCCTTTGTCCTCACGGAACGGCGACATTCAACTCGTCCCCAACCCTGCTCGTCCCCGACCTTCCTCGTTCCCCACTTTCTTCGTCCCCAATCCAGCCCACCGCTTCGAGCGATCGATTCGTTCCCGTGATTATCTCGACCTCGTTCTGTTTTAAATCTCAGTTTGCAGCATGGAGTCATGGACCGAAGCTCATTTTCCCAATGAAATAACCGCTTCATGTCCACTTCCGTAAGTTCAAGTTCGCGAAGAGAAACTTTGATCTGGAGATATCAATTGTTGATGTGTTCTAATTTTAATGGATAGACAATGACACCATGTTGTAATTATTATTAGACTTCCCATAATTTTCTTGATTTATTTATAGCTCCTTTTTAACTAAAAACTAGCTTAGTATTGTATCATGGCTTATTTAGGACACATATCGAATTTAGGGATATTATAGATATTTCACAATTCAATACATCCAATAAGCCAAATTTTCAGAAGCCCAAAAGAATAAGAGGATCTGGCTTCTAGAATCTTCTTCCCACCACAGTTTTTCCTCACCATTTTCTATAAGCCGGCTTATGCATAAGCAAAAGCCAAAAGAAGTCACCCTGAACGGTTGGAATCAAAATGTGCTTAGGCCTGGTGGAGAGGAAGAGGCCACGTAGATATCCATGGTCTCGTGCCTGTCCCCCTGCCTGCGCGCGGCGAAGACATAGCGTGTGCCGACTTCCCCCCAAGACGGAAAAAACCGGCCGAGAGATAAGCGTCTCCGTACGCGTTACCACCGTCGTCAAGCGCACGTTCCACACCGGCGCTGGAGCTGGACACGTCTCGCTCCGGCGGAAGCCCACGAGGCCCGGCCGGTGACTTGCACCAACCCGGTGGCTGCCTCCGCCTAGCGGCCTACACCAGGCAGCCTCGCCACTTCCATGCAAGCGCCAACTGTACACGCTCTCGCGCAGTCACGCCTCGCCTAATTCTTTGGCCACCCGAGATCATGGCAGAACCGCCACCGATCCGAGTAAAATCTGACAAGACGACGCATCCATCCTCAGCAAGCTGTCCTCCAAAGTTCGAACACCGGACAAGAAATGGATTCGCAGGAGAGCGCGTGCGTGCGCCGAGTAGTATATATAGACGTACGCGGGTGTCGCACTAGCTCGGGCATCGACAGCGACGATCAGCAGCAGCAGCAGAAGAAGAGGAAGAACGCCTGTTGGACGACCATGTCGGAGAGGGGTGGTGGCGAGGGCTCGTCGTCGTCGTCGCCGGGGAAGAAGGCCAGGAAGCCGTACACCATCACCAGGCCCAGGGAGCGGTGGAGCCCCGAGGAGCACGAGCGCTTCCTCGACGCGCTGCTCAGGTCAGTGCAGTGCACGAGACAAGTGCCATTCGTCGATGAGTTTCATCTGCTCTGCTCTGCTCTGTTCTCTACTTTGCCTCTGAACCTTCGCTGGACATCTCGTGCGATTTCTCAGGTTCGGCCGCGACTGGAAGAAGATCGAGGAGCACGTCCGCACCAAGACCGCGGTGCAGGTAACCCAAGTTCAGTCTCGATCAAGATGCCCCGTTGATTGCCTCTGTTCTGACAATTGGAGAAATGCAATGCGTTGTTGTGTGTGCAGATTCGCAGCCATGCCCAGAAGTACTTCCTCAAGGTACAGAGGCTCGGCCTCGCCGCCGGCCTGCCGCCACAGCACCTGAGCCGCAGACCAAGCATGCCGTTCGGAAGCGGCTCGGTTGCGACGGCGGTGCTTCACGGCCATCCGCAGCAGTATCCAGGTCCAGCCGGTGCTGTCCAGAGTCAGAGTCACACCACCGGCAGCGGGTGGAACAATCCGGGACTCCTTCCACCATCCAATGGCAAGCGACTCTGTCTATGACTCTTCACTTGCTTACTACAGTAGTATTCTGCACTTCTGATCAATGTGCAACACTGCAACTTCATCGGCACATTAACTTTCTATGATTTTGTCATCTAACAATGCACTGCGTTCTGAATGATTTCAGACATGCAGATGTTGGACTGGGCAGGCACTTCTTCGGCCTGGGTGAACCAAGGAGGTGCAGGAAGCCAGAATAATCCAGGTATTCTTATCTGAATTTCCCTCACTCCGAGTTGCAACCAAAACACTGAGATCATAACTTCGAATTTACTTAGGTGGCAGCTCATTCATGGGGACGCCGAGCTTCAGCGACACGAGCATGGACTGGGTTGACGCCGGCGGAGGAACAAGCGAAGCATCGTCAATCTCCGATGGGCAGGACGAGACGATCCCACTTCCGCTGTCTCCAGGTAGCAAATCTTCTTAGTGCTCACAATGCCAAAGTTACTCTTTCCGAATAAACTGTAAACTGAATCCCGTTTTCTCAATAACAAATCTTCTTTGTTGCAGATGATATGCACTTCGCGCAGGTGTACCGGTTCATCGGCGACATATTCGACCCAACCACGCCGTGCCAGATCGAAGCACATCTGCAGAAACTCAAGGACATGGACGGTATCACCGTGAAGACGGTAAGTGCTTCAGTACTCTTGTTTTAATCAATTTTTCAGCATGATCCTTCATCATGTCAATTCTCCTCTGCTCTGCTCCCTGATTAAGCGCCTCAACGTTCACATGGACAGATCCTGCTGGTGCTGAGGAATCTGGAGACCAACCTGACAGCTCCCCAGTTTGAGCCTATCGTGAGTAGCCTTCCCTCAACTCTCCATCCGTTCTCTGAAAATTACATTGCTGAATTTATTCCCTGATGTCTCGACAGAGGAGGCTGCTGTCGAGGTATGACCAGGGGCAAGGCTTGTCTGGCCAGTTATAGAGCGTGCACGCAACCTGGAAACAAAACCGTATATAGCATGGGCGGCAAAAGAGAGACAGAAATCCGAGCATGCCTGGAGGACTGAAGAACTGATTGGGAAGTTGGAATAGATACATGGTCCGCCAGAGATATGACATACATATATAGTCTGATAATGAATGATTTTTTTTTTGAAGTACTAGTAGATACGGACTGAGATATGTTTGTAGGGGACCTGCCCAGACGTCATAACTTGTGCTTAGAGTTCAGACTTCCAAGTACTACTAAATTTGTGATGTAACACGTGATCAACTTCGAGAAAATGTCTTTTACTGAAAACATGAAATGTCCGAAATTCTTTTAATGTTGGCATTTCACGTGTCAATCTCCTGGAGAAATGAGTTTACCTAGTACATAATCAGTTAAACTCCAAAGGAAATTACAAATGTTTGCAGATGGAATGAAGCGAATTCGACAGTTGTGTTTGCAGCACATCTGCCAGGATAACTGGACAACACCAAATATGCACATGACTATCACGTGGAAGTTGTGTACTACCATGCTTTCCTAGATTTACCCGTGTTCCGTGTACACAGTGCTCTGGAGTTTTCCGCGGCAAGTCGGCTCTGCACTGTTCCTTACTAACTACTTGTTCTTTCATGCACAGAAAGATCTCTTTTGATATTTTAGTGTTCCCTTTTATTGCCTAGATTTTCATGTTTCAATGTTAGAGTGTAATGACCGACCCTCTCTCTCAGTTCGGACTTTTGATTCAATTGGCTAGTGCAGCAATCTTTCATCCAAGATAACCTAGAGGGCGGTAGGAATTTAAAATGCATGTTATATATCTTTGAACACCTCTCTGGTTTAAAAAATTAGTTATCATAGAAGTGAGATATGTTGTTTTAATAAAGCTAGCTTGAGAATTAAGGATTATAAATCTATCTTTGCATGTGTAGAAGGCTCTCTTCCTCTTAAATATTTAGGACTCCCTGCTTATTTAATGGTGGTAGAGTAGTTTTGCTTAAATCATGTCTTAATAATGTTCCATTTTACACGATGTCTATGCCATCTCCTCTTTCGTAAAATTCCATGTAAACGTATGAAATATTTCATGAAGAGATTACTATGGCAGAAAGAGAAAAATGCAAAGAAAGATCACATAGTTACGTAGGCAGAAATTTGTAGAATAATTGATTAAGGTGTCTTCGGTGTGATCGATTTGAAAACTATAAGTATTTGTTTACTATGTAAATGGATATGGAAGATCGAAAATAGGATGTCCTCTAGAAGGACATTGTTAGAAACCCATTTGTTCTCACTTTTGGCCTGATTTGTTGAGTGTTAGAGACAAATTTTTAAATTTGTAAAGAAAAATGTATTAAATGCTAGAATGCCGATTCTGGAAGGATCTTTGACTAGAGAAAGCTCAAGCTCCTAATACTTTCAAGTAGACTTTTTACCAAAGGACGACGTAGTCTACATTATTTGGCATAAATTTCAGAATAATTGTGCAAATGTTTGTCATGTCAAGAATATAAATGTAGATGGTTGCTCACGGTCGGTTAAATTTAGTGTTGCTTCTTTTTATATGACCTTAAATACTACTCAAAAGTCATATTTCCTTATTAAAATATATGATTTGTAAATACTATTTTGAAATTTAAATTTTCTATGTGGCTTGCTTTTGAATATAAGTATTTTTTAAAAACATTATATATCATAAAGGTTCGCATAGAATTGATAAATACATGTTTCTGATAATAAAGAGAGTATTGATCGTTTGATCTTCGAGTGTCCCGTTTTGCGCGTATAGTTAATATTTTTGTTTAAATTGTCTTTTATACTTAGGACACCTCCATGCTTTTTAAGAGTCTTTTTTTTTAGGAACGGGCAGTCGAACTGTCAATCGATTAAGAGTCTCTCCATGTTGATGTTCCAGGACAACACCGAATATGCGCATGCATGCCTATCACGTGGAAGTTTGTGTACTATCATGCTTGCCTAGTTTTACCCATGTTCGGTGTACTACGTACCGTCTAATAATACTGAATCAGAGACATGTGTGCTCAACATCAGAAAATGTCTTTTACGGAGTACTCAAAATAGAAATATCGGAAGTTCTTTTATGTTGGCAATTCATAAGGCTCGATATTTTTTCGAAGAATGCTCCATATATGACCGAACTTACTCTGTCTCAAGCTTTGAATTACGATCTCAGGACAGCCACATGGGCAAAGTGTCAATTTGCTTGAGAAATCAGTTTACCTAGTACATAACAAGTTAAGAGCATCTCCAGTCGCGTCCCCCAAACCGTCCCCAAACCGCGCCGGATCGAGCGTTTGGGGGACGTGTTTTGTTCGTGCCGCGTTTGGGGACGTCGCTCCCCAGCCGCGTCCCCCAAACGCCGCCCCCAAACATTAAAAATAATTTTTTTAACACATAAACCATTTATATCAAATGTAGCATATGAAAAAAAATGTTTTCGAGGATTGTTTTCAAATTAAATTACAACAAACAATAAAACAAGTAATCAAATATAATAAATAGGGCTAGATAATACATCAAGGTGCCACGGTATTTCCTTTGATCCTCCACAAATGCTCAACGAGATCAGCTTGAAGTTGCTCATGCACATTGCTGTCACGGATCTCTGCGTGCATGGCGAGAAAATCAGCAAAATCTGCAGGCAACTCATGATCAACCTCCGCGAGAGGGCCTTGACACTCATAGGGACCAACATGTGACCTAACATGATTCTTGCGGTCATCCTCGATGATCATGTTGTGCATGATCACACAAGCCTGCATCACCTCCCACATTTGGTCGTGAGACCAGCTTAGAGCAGGGTACCGGACAATGGCAAATTGTGCTTGAAGCACAACAAATGCCCGCTCGACATCCTTCCTGCAAGCCTCCTGTCGTGTAGCAAAGTGAGAATTCTTCAGACCTGATGGATTCGAGATTGTTTTGACAAAAGTGGCCCATTTTGGATATATACCATCGGCTAGATAATAGCATTTGGTATATTGGTGGCCATTGATCTCATAGTTGCATGGTGGAGCATGCCCTTCCACTAGTCTGCTGAACACCGGAGACCGCTGCAACACGTTGATGTCATTGTGTGATCCCGCCATGCCAAAGAAAGAATGCCAAATCCACAGGTCATAATCTGCCACAGCTTCAAGCACCACACTGCAATATCCATGACGCCCTTTGTATATACCTTGCCAAGCAAACGGGCAGTTCTTCCATGCCCAATGCATGCAATCGATGCTTCCAAGCATTCCAGGCATTTTGTGCCATGATCCTTGCAGTCTCTTCCTCAGTTGGCCCTCTCAAGTAGTATTTGCCAAACTTTCCCACCACAGCTCGGCAAAACTTGTACATGCACTCAATGGCAGTAGACTCACTCATGCGAAGGTAGTCGTCCTGTGTATCGGCAGGTGCTCCGTATGCAAGCATCCTCATGGCGGCGGTGCACTTCTGAATGGATGAGAACCCGAGAACGCCTACAACGTCGACCTTGAGCTTGAAGTAGGGGTCGAACTCTCGAACGCCGTGGAGGATATTCATGAACAGGCCCTTGCTCATCCTTTACCGGCGCCGAAAATTGTCGGCATGTGTTGCCCCGTCGGCGAAGTAGTCGTTGTGCAGCATGGCATGCCCCTCCATCCTCTGCCGGGGCTTCGACTTCCTTCTTCCCGGCCTTGATCCTCCGCGGCGCGGCCTCTTCCTCTTCTCCGCCTCAGCGTCAAGCATGTCCTGGAGGGACGCGATGATCGCAAATGCCCCCGCAGGTCGTCGTCGAACGCTTGCTCGTCCTCCAGCAGCAGGGCAACCATCTCATCGTCGTTGTCCATGGCTAAAGCAAAATCAATGGTCAAAATTGCGCCGAGGCAGACGACGCAACAAGCAGCGACCAATCGCGCCTACTTGGCAAGTCGTCGAGCACCTTCTGTGCGCGGAGGTGGGGCGGATTTGACGCGGGACGCGGTGGCGGCAGCGGCGGCGGCGGCACGACGGCGGGAGCTCCAGCCGCGACAACGGTGCCGACTCACAGCACAGAGATCAGACGCCCAAACGGCCGGGAAATCCAGCGGCGGCGGTGGGGTGGGAGGCGCGGGAAGGAATGAGCGACGAGAAAAGAGGCGCGAACCAACGGTTTATGCAAATAGTCGCCGACATGTGGGAGCCCGCCTTTTCGTTGTGTCCGGCGTCCCGGAGCGTCCCGTGGGATGGGGACGGGCTCGGGGCGCCGGACACCGTATCGGACCGCGCCGGACAAAAATGGGCTTTGGGGGACGCGGCTGGAACGCTTTTTTTGTCCGGCGCGCCCCAAATCCCTTTGGGAACGCTTAGGGGGATGCGACTGGAGATGCTCTAACTTTTAGAGAAAAATATGTATGCTTGCAAATGGAATGAAGCTAATTCGACAGTTGTGTTTGCTGCACGTGTGCCAGGACAACACCGAATATACGCATGGCTATCACGTGGAAGTTGTGTACTATCATGCTTGCCTAATTTTACCATGGTCGGTGTACACCATGTGCTGTGGAGTTTTCCGCAGCAAGTCGGCTCTCCACTATCCACTATTCAGTACTACTCCGTACTTGTTTCGTTCATGCACAGAAATTTCTCTTTTGATTTTTCCACTTCCCTTTTATTGCCTAGAATTTCATGTTCCAAGATAATCTAGAGAGTGCTAGGAACTGAAGATACTTGTTACATGTTTTTGAACTCTGGTTTAAAAATTAATTATCATAAAATTGAGATTTATTGTTTTGGTAAAACTAGTTTGAGAATTGAATATTATAAATCTATGTTCTCGTGTGTAGAAGGCTCTCTTCCTCTTAGATTTTTTTGAGAGTATTCTTCCTCTTAGATATTTAGGACTCCCTGCTCATGATAAGAGCCCAAGAAACTCTGAGCGAAAACTACAAAAAAAAAAAGAGAGAGAAAAAGCTTGGAACTTGGCAGTATAGTACTTATGGGGGTAGAGTTTTTTCCCTTAAATCATGCCCTCCCCCCTCCTTCGTAAAATTCCATGTAAATGATATTAATTGTTTTATGAAGAGATTCAGTGTCTATACTTGTTTATTTAAAAAAATGGAAAGAAATATTAGTTAAATGGACGGAAATTTTTGGACTAATTGATCACGGTGGCTTCGACGTGGTTGATTTGAAAATTATGAATATATTTTTACTATACAACGCATTAAATAGATTAAAAAACTTGGAACTTGGCAAGGTAGTTTTTCTTAAATCATGTCTTGGTAATAGATGATGTCTATGCCCCCCCCCCCCCCCTCAACCCCCTAAAGGTCCATGTAAACATATTTTTTTATGAAGAGATTACTATGGCAGGAATAAAAAACAGAGAGAAAGATTAGTTAGCTACTTGGGTGGAAATTTGTATAATAATTGATCAAGGTGGCATCGGTGTGATTGAATTGTTACGAGTATTTGTAGATTACTATGTAAATGGATACAGAAGATCAAAAATAGGATGAACTCTAGAAGGAAGTTATTAGATCCAAATATTTACATTCTACTATTTTATCTCAGTGTAATGGAAAACCCATTTATTCTCACTTTTGCTCTAGTTTGTGGAGTGTTTGAGATATGTGTTTAAATTTGTAAAGAAGATTGTAGCAAATGGTGAAATTATCAGATTTTGGAGAGGCCATAACATAAAGTGACGTCTCAGTCCATAAGCCTAAGGTTGTAGACTGGGAACCCCAAACTATTCATCGATGTTAACACATAACGGTTTCGGCTGTAGCAAGTTCATCAGCAACAGAAATATGATAAGCTAAGTACAGGGACTCAACAAAACTTAATTAACTTGTTAGCAAAGCGGGTATGCAACCTTTTTGTAGAGCTTCTTTTGCGTAAAGCTAATTTTTCTTTTTTAAACAAGAGGGAGAACTTATCTACTCCAAACCTTTAAAACGAGATAAAAGAGCGATATCACTAGTTCTCATGATCATTATATTAAATCCACCAAATCTTCATCAGCTTGAACCAGTTATCTCAGATCACCCCCACAATACCCCGGAGAAGGTATACTTAAACACACGTTGTTTTGTTAAGTTTTACGATCATGCTAAAGTTCTTTATCATCACATAGTCCATTTTCAAGTTATCCTTAACCATGAACACGGCTTTTCAAAAAAAATTAACCATGCAGGGATGTACAACTTTGTCCACACGTGCCAACCGACTCTTAATATCAATGTTTTAGCTCTCTTCTTTGAAAAAACAGCAGAGAGTGGTTGACCACGACATTTACTATACTATCGCCTAGACTATGAGTCACGCCACAAAAAAATTATTTCGCCGTAACGGGTCAAGTCGCGAAGTGGATCCTTTGATGTGAGGCGAGTGAGTTTTCCAAGAGGTTCAGTCTCCAGCCTGTCTATCGGTATATTTTGTCCGTAGCACACTCACGTTTATATGGACGACAGATGATACCGTACAAGATTTTGCTGGGTAGTCGGTACATACGAGCCGACAGCCAAGGATGGTACTTTGTAGGACAGAGTACAAGATTTTATTACTGGCTCAAGCCAAGGCAGAAGGCACACGCACGCGCACGGTGCATACGCAGCCCTTTATTTACGTATACGTATACATACGGAGCTAAGCGTGGCTGTGCACGTAGTACATAGATCGCCCGAACGGTCCTAGCTAGTCCCACTTCACTTCCACTTCCTGCCGTGCTTGCCGCCGCCGAACATGCTGCCCTTGTGCTTCCCGCCGAAGTGGCCATGCCCGCCGCCGCCGTGGCCGGTCTGGTACGATCCCATGCCCATGTGGCCGCCTGCACGCACGCACGCACGAACGAGCTCACAAACTTCAGTAAAAAATTCGTGTATAGCCATAGATCAGGTGGTTTCCGTTAGCTAAAGCTACGTACCGTGGTGCGGCGCCGGCTGCGCGGGGTACGCCGCCGGCGCGTAGCCGTGCGCCGGGTAACCGCCGTACGGAGGGCAAGCCCCGGCGGCGGGAGGTGGGTACCCGTGCTGCTGGCCGTGGCCGCCGTACCCGTGTCCCTGGCCGCCGTAGCCGTGGCCCTGTCCATGGCCTTTCCCGCCGCCGACGAGGCTGGACACGAACCCCTTCACGCCGCCGCCGTGCCCGCCGTGCATGTCGTGCCCGCCGCCCATGATCGATTAATTGCTTGCTTTGCCCGGTCGAGGAGATGGAGCTGACAGTGCTCTGGGTTTGGTCTCGATCGAGATCGATGATCTGCTCGGTGAGTCGAGCCCGTGCCCCCGTTTTATAGCTGCACGGCCGCGCCTTTAACTTTGCGGCCGGACGGCCCCTTTCGACGACGTGTGTCCTCCATCGCATATATGCATGCCGGCCGGCCGGCCCCGAATCTGCACACCTGCGCCGATATGGCATTCTTCTTCCGGGACCTTCTCCGGCTGCATGCGGCAGCAATGTCATCACTTCAGTGGTGGATGATAAGGTTAGATTCTGATGCTATCTCTTCGCCGACGTGCTGAACGCAACTAAGATTCTGTTTTGCTATATTTGACGGTGTATAATGTGGGCGCACTGCCGCAGCAACATCTGGCATGTCCAACGGCCGTTCGCCCTTTAATTTTTTAAAAAGATGGGAATTTAGCCCCAGCCTATGCATCCAAAAACATGCACACAACATTTGTGTATCAGATTATTTACAAAATCTTATAAAAAAATACAAAGATCAATTCGAAGCCAACTTTCTAGCGACAACTCGCTAAATTAACCTATAAGACGGATGAAGGGGTGACCAAGAACAGGCCATGTGCCCGCATCTCACACCAACTTGCATCATCTAAAAACTTAATGTAAGCACAACCAATCTAGCAGACCCTCAGTGCACACCATTGCAAACACCGCAGAAATCGCCACCACCGTCTTCCGTGAACCCATCTTCAAGAGAGATCAGCGCATTTGACCTTGCTAAGCCTGTCATCGACGACACCACCATCTTGCGCACGTCCATCACATTGTGTCCGTCTCCGAGACACCACAGAATGCCGCCAAGACTCGGTGACGCTGACGCAGAAAATGCACACGCTCCACCTCAGCACCACTGCCAGCTGTTGTCTGCTCCAAAAACGATGGCCCCAATAGGTAGAACGGCGCCGCGCGCCACCATCGTTCGATCCGAGAAACCTAGTCTAGGGTTTTCCCCGGAGCAGCCCAGGCGAAAAGAAACACAGACTGCAGTGACAATGCCTTCAACAAGGTGTTATCACCAGAATTTGACCAAGCCAGAGGTGGGCCGCGATCAAGATGGGCTCGACGATATATGCGTGGAGAGATATGTGAATCGGCCTTGTTTACCAAGTTTGGGCTAGTTAGCCCGTGTATCTTTATAGTAGGTTATGTAGAAGTTAGAATTTATCTCGTGCACGGTTTGGTGCACGCCACATTAGAAAGTCCCTGGACTATAAATATGTACCTAGGGTTTATGGAATAAACAACAACCAACGTTCAACACAAACCGATCTCGGCGCATCGCCAACCCCTTCGTCTCAAGGGTTTCTCCGGTAAGCACCATGCTGCCTAGATCGCATCTTGCGATCTAGGCAGCAGCCTACGTTGTTCATGCGTTGCTCGTACTGAAGCCTTTTGATGGCGAGCAACGTAGTTATCATAGATGTGTTAGGGTTAGCATTGTTCTTCGTATCATATGCTGTCGTAGTGCAACCCTTGCGCATCTAGCCGTCCTTGTACCTCATCATGGGTGCGGGGGCCCTTGATCGTTATTTAGTAGATCTGATCCGTTACGATTGCTCCTTGATTCATCAAGGGTTAGTTTAATATCTGCAATAGTTAGGCCTTACAAAGGGTTGGAGGATCCAGCGGCATGCGGGTGTAGTTTGCTGCCCCTAGACAGGATGTTCCGAGGATCAACCTAGTGTTGGTTTTTAGGCCTTGTCTAGGATTGGCTTACGATCACCGTGCGTGAGCGCGAGGCCCAATCGTGAGTAGGATGATCCGATTATGCGGTGAAAACCCCAAATCGTCGTGGATCTCATATGCTTTATCTTGATCAAGCAGGACCACCATATATTCGGCCACCTTGGACGAATCATGGGTGGATCGGCTCCATGAGCCGATTCACGGGATAACCTGAGAGCCGATCGAGGCTCGTATTTAACGTGTACGTGTGTGCCCTGCAGGAGGCAAGCGATCCACACCTTCCGACCGGTATAGGTCAGGTGGCACGCCCTGCAATTTGCATCGGCGCGCGACCGGGAGGCTTTGCGGGCCGTCGCTCGAGGGACTGGGGCCAGCCGCAGCCCTAGTTGTTCCCGGATCTACGGTGTTGACCATCACTGCCCGTGGGTTTCGACGTCAACATTCCACGCCCGGTGGGACCATCCTCAACATCCACCACATCGCCATCTACATCTGAGATGGCGGAAAGCACTCCGGTCAAGTACGAGGACCTGGCTGACAAGCTCAGCAAGAGGCATAACAAGGTCAAGGCGGAGAACAGCCACTCCATCGGCTCCTGTGGGAAGACCCGTTCGCGCGGCATCAAGCTCGACGGAGACACACGTCCGTTGCCCGATGTCAACACGGTCGATCTCAGCCACTCCATAAGAGAACCAGGGTTCTCTTTCGATGCCAATATGGCAGGGTTCGTGATTCGTCATGACGCGGACAAAGCAGAGAGCAGCCACTCTCGTGGCAAAGAGAAAGAGGAGGCCGTTCCACGTGACCGGCCCCAAGACGACGATAAACGATACCTGGCTGAGGAGGAAGTGAGAAACATACGGCATCCACGCCTATTATCCGAGCATCTCCTTAGCAAACATGAACAGCCATATGACCGACATCGCCGCTACGATAACGACGATGAAGGATATCGTCGATCAGTGCAAACAGGAGGTATCGTCAGAACACGGCCACGACGACGGGTCCGAACGTCGCGCCGAGAGAGAGGAGCCGGACAACGTGGATAGGCACGGGACTGCCCCTTCTTCGACACTGCTGGGATTCCGGAATGAGCCGATTACAACAATCGGCAATTGCCCAGAATGTAAACAAAAGGAGAAGGGTACAGCTAAGGTGTCCGTGTTCGAGCGTCTAGGGCCTCTCCCGCCTCGGAGCAAGCATGCTGAGCCCGTTCAGGATGGAAGATCGCGAGGAACTAGAGGACGATGATGAAGAGGATAAGTATCATCGGCTAAGATGGTGTCCCGATGGGCTCAGCCACTCCCAAAAACGAAGGGTTCAGCGACTACGTGCGTTGGAAGAAGCCGAAAGGTTATATCTGCACGCGTTGAGGAAGGCACGGCCTGCCGGCAAAATTCAGCGAACCCTGGATGAAGAAGGTCGGCCACAAAGAAAAGAGTGGCGCCCTAAGCAAGGAAAGCCGATGATGAAACATCGGCTGGCACAAACATGGTCTTCATCCTTCCACGGAATTTAGCGCTCCAAGGTTATATGAAGCACCTGGCGCAATTGGACGGCCCACGGCCGGTCATCTTCGAAGCCACGAGAAAGGTTACAGGCTGAAGGCCCTGTACTTGCGAGGTTACATCAATGGGCAGCTTGTCAATAAGATGTTGGTGGACACCGGCGGCAGTCAACATTATGCCATACTCCATGCTACGTCGGTTGGGACGCTCCAGCTCGGATTTAATCAAAACCAATGTAACATTGAGCGATTTCAACGGCCAAGCATCGACGCACAAGGTGTTCTAAACGTGGATCTGACCGTAGGAAGGAAGACTGTGACGTTCTTTATTGTCGACAGCAAAAGCACCTATGCTGTAATATTAGGGAGGGATTGGATCCACGCCAACTGTTGCATCCCATCCACGATGCACCAATGCCTAATACAGTGGGATGGAGATGAAGTGGAGGTCGTCCACGCCGATGATTCAGCCGAGATTTCAACAGCCGGCATGGGCATTTGGGAGACATCAGGTCAAGAACCACTCTCGGGCATCAATCTGGACGACTGCGAACGCATCGACGTGACAAAGAACGGGGTAAGGCTGGTTCTATCCACCGGACTGACCGTATAACGAGAACAACGTCAATAAGCAAACGTGGCGAGGCTGATCCTTGCGATCGGCCCTCCAAAAATTTATGAAGGGACATTACAAAACCTTCACCGAGCAAGCACCGTGGAGGCCGATTCCAGCAATCGGCCAAAATTATCCTCACCATCTATTTTGCCTGGGATCAACGTTTGACCCAACAGGGACTACCTGAAGAGCCGATACCATCAATTCTCTTGACAGAATCGGCTCGGGGGCACCTAGATGGATAAAACACGAGGATATGAGATAATACTATCAAGTATGGGGGCCGACACACAAATCGGCCTAAAAAATCAAAAAAATTTGGGCACAGCGCCGATGCATGGACATCGACTCAAGAAGAATAACTGTCAGAGGTGGCGATAGAGCTGGAGTTGCTGATCCTTCCAAAACCTTTCCAAGAACACGGGCTTCTCGCGTGTAAGCATTCTTACCCTGTTTTAGTGGAAAGTTGGAGTAACTCGGGGGGCAGCTCACCTTGAGACATCGGCGTTTTGGAAAGCCGATTTTGCTGAAATCGGCTAAACATGGCCCTACAGTGGGGAATCTGACGAGGGCTCGTTCGGCTGGTCCACTTTTATCCTCGCCCTGATTGAGGCTCGGGGGGCAGCAGACCTGGTAAGAGCCAATTGGGATGTCATCGGCTGATCTTCCGTTGCTACCTTCTTCATAAAATGATGAGCGATCATTAAAGAGGGTCGCTGAAACTAACGGAAGAAATTTAAGGGCTCTCCTGAGGATTCCACATTATCTACCAGTTAGAAGATCATCAGTTGAGGGATACTGAAGGATGAAGGATCGATACATTGCTTTTGGCTCATTGAAAAGCGGTTTGAGGAAATCAGCAAGATCAGATTGGGGAAGCTCCTTCATTGATAGACATGATTTCTTACAAAGGAGGAACCGATTACTCAAAGAAAGAAGAACAAAAGAAGGGTCTATTGACCCATCTACTACTGCTAGGCCTATGCTAGTAGATCCTAATCTACGGGCCATCTGCCCTCGTCGTCGTCTCGGAACCCTCATCAGCACGCTGCTGATGGGCTCCTCGCTCTCCCATAGCCCTCTACGGAGCTTCATCCCCGTCTTCATCGTCGCTGCGTCGTCGTCCCACCACATGCGGAGGCGCTTCGCGGCGGATAGCCCTCAAGGGAGTTGTCGTCATCATCGTCATCCACCTCTTCCTCCTCTTAGGGGTGGGGCAGCCTTCCCTGGTCGTCCCGCCCGGCTCCAGTTCTCGTTGACAAGGAACGAAGATTTTCATCCCCTGGTCGGGCTGGTGGTCTTCAGACAGACGGAGGAGGCGTGGTCCTCCAGGTCCCAGTCTTCCGGGGCACGGACGTCCGGCGGCGTCTCGCGGGAGGAGGAAGACCCATAGGAAGGCTCGGAGGAGGAAGAAGACATGGTGGTGCAGGAGGATTTTTTGGATGCTAATGCGAGGAAGATGTTGGAGGAGCAGGCTGTTTAGAACGGCTAAATAGAAGGGATGTGAGGGAGATTTAATGCCACAGCAGTTTCCGAGGAGGTGGTGCCTAGCAGGAAAAAATTTCGGACGCGTGGAGAAGTGGAAGGGGCAAGGCATCATGATGAGAGATTCTGCGGTGATTTCTGCTCTGCCACGACATGACCCGACGAAGGGCAGCATAATGATTTTGGAAATGTCATTTCCAAAACCAGGGGGCATGTGTTATCACCAGAATTTGACCAAGCGGAGGTGGGCCGCGATCAAGATGGGCTCGACGATATATGCGTGGAGAGATATGTGAATCGGCCTTGTTTACCAAGTTTGGGCTAGTTAGCCCGTGTATCTTTATAGTAGGTTATGTAGAAGTTAGAATTTATCTCGTGCACGGTTTGGTGCACGCCCACATTAGAAAGTCCCCTGGACTATAAATATGTACCTAGGGTTTATGGAATAAATAACAACCAACGTTCAACACAAACCAATCTCGGCGCATCGCCAACCCCTTCGTCTCAAGGGTTTCTCCGGTAAGCACCATGCTGCCTAGATCGCATCTGCGGTCTAGGCAGCACGAGCCTGCCTACGTTGTTCATGCGTTGCTCGTACTGAAGCCTTTTGATGGCGAGCAACGTAGTTATCATAGATGTGTTAGGGTTAGCATTGTTCTTCGTATCATATGCTGTCGTAGTGCAACCCTTGCGCATCTAGCCGTCCTTGTACCTCATCATGGGTGCGGGGCGGCACCCCTTGATCGTTATTTAGTAGATCTGATCCGTTACGTTGCTCCTTGATTCATCAAGGGTTAGTTTAATATCTGCAATAGTTAGGCCTTACAAAGGGTTGGAGGATCCAGCGGCATGCAGGTGTAGTTTGCTGCCCCTAGACGGATGTTCCGAGGATCAACCTAGTGTTGGTTTTAGGCCTTGTCTAGGATTGGCTTACGATCACCGTGCGTGAGCGCGAGGCCCAATCGTGAGTAGGATGATCCGATTATGCGGTGAAAACCCCAAATCGTCGTGGATCTCATATGCTTTATCTTGATCAAGCAGGACCACCATATATTCGGCCACCTTGGACGAATCATGGGTGGATCGGCTCCATGAGCCGATTCACGGATAACCGAGAGCCGATCGAGGCTCGTATTTAACGTGTACGTGTGTGCCCTGCAGGAAACTAAGCGAGGCATCATCCACACCTTCCTGACCAGGTATAGGTCGTGTGCACGTTGCATTTGCGCGCGACCAGGAGGCTTTGCGGGCCTTCGCGAGGACTGGGGCCAGCCGCAGCCCTAGTTGTTCCCGGCTCTACGGTGTTGACCAGTCACTGCCCGCCGGTGGGTTTCTGACGTCAACACAAGGTAGCGACAAACAAACGTTGCCATCGTCCATCATGACCGAAGTCGGGGCCAGCTTTCCCTGGCAGCCATCCCTCGGCCGTCGGGGACTAGACAACACGAGACCCGCAAAACTAGCCACAAACTAGTTGAACTCCTCCGGAGAATGAGAAGACCACCACTTCCTTATTTAGAAAAGCTACTCTAGGCACCTTCCTCGTGAAGCGGAAGGAATACAGACAAGGACCGCAAGCCATCGCCGCAGCGGCATGCAGATCCCTCCCACCCGAGCCCATCAGGCTCCGATCGGACAGAACAACGCTGCACTACATCTTGTGGCCGCCGGACTGCAGGAGAAGAGATGACGAGCATCGTCGTCCCCATCAACTTGGCGCCATGAGGGAAGTTCGTCGCCACCACACCGACCGGGCTTTGAACGACGATGCTCCTAGCGGTGGCAGGGAGAGCGCGGGAGAGGGTTGGAGGAGTGGAAGACGGCGGGTGTAGAGGGTTAACCTCAGCAATGCCCATGGATATGGACTTCGGGTTTTGGGGAAAGAGGTGCGCTAGTGGTTTCGTCGGCTGGTCAGACAAACAAGATAGGCCAACAATGTATTGATTGTAAGGTAAAGTCGCTGTAATAGTAGAATAGATCTACGGCTACAACAAAGATTCGATATCCCCTCCCACTGTCTCTTCCTAGCCTTTATATAGGAGGCTAGGTATCGCAGTCCAGTCCGAGTCGGTTTACAAGTAATTGTACAAGGATATGTTTATGTAGGCGCCTAGATGGGCCTTTCCTTATTCGACATGCTCTAGTTCTTGGGCTTCGGATGCTTCCTGTCTTCTATCTTTATGGGCTTCTTCCCAATATGTATCAGGGATGCCGAAGTTACATCTCAGCGGGAGCCCCGGCAGCGGCGCGGCTCCACCGCGCGAGAGTGGTTTAGGGTTCGCCACTTCGTCGTGTACATTGCGTATTTACTCCATGCATTAAGCCAGTACTCTAATATCAATGGCTCGGTCCCAGTTTGAGGAAAAAAAAGGTGTGCTTCGATGTCCTCCCCCCTTCCCCTCTCAACCGCTATAGTTGAAGAGATAAGTTAGCTCATGAAGAGGCATCGGGAAATCTTGGCCGTCCACAGAGGACCAATGTTTAGAGAGAGGGGACACCGAGGCAAAACCCTAAAGGAACACATAGTATGTATCTTTGAATGATTTGTGACAAGAATTATTAAACGGAGGGGAGTATAATAATAAAAAAGATGATGAGTGAGTTTAGCTATTTGAAGGCAATTGCCCATTTTCGTTTTTTCCACATGGTAGGTAAACCCTTTATTGTCGTTGGAAGCTTGAGCCATCATCGGCCTCTCCTTCATCAGCATCTGGGTCAGATCATCGAGCCAAAGGAAGAAACATTTAACTTCTCGCTGCACATGTAGAACGGATGGTTATGGTTCTTTGGTGTGCGTGAAATCCTCCGAACAACATCCGCCCGGACTGCGGACCACGGAAGATCGGCATCTCAATTCGCCACAGAGGCAGATCGGCATCTCGATTCCCGGTGGCACGGGAGCTAGAAGAAGACATGGAGCTCGATTCGCAACCGCTAGGAACCGAAGGGGATCTTAACGCCTCTGTGCACGGCCCCGGTATAGCTGCAGCAGACAGCCGCGCCCTCCACCATCGGAGTGGCTCCCCGTCGACGCCGCCCTCTCGGTCGACCGCGCCCGGCTCCTAGCTACTAACAGGGCTCGCCTCCAACCCCGCCCCTAGGTGGCACATTCCCCGCTAGGCTGAGTCTGCTCACCGTTGCGAGCTCCGGCGGTGCGTTCCGCCGATTTTATGCAACGGTTACTATTGGGTCCCACAAGCTGTGGCCCAACGGCTCGCTACTAGGTCCCACAAGCAACGGTCTGGACAGCTTGGTCTCCGCCCGTCGCCTGGTTCCACCTGAAGGGCCGAGTCAAATACGCTGACCTGACAACGGTAACACTCACGGCATCAGTCCTTGGGCACAGACTAGGAGAAAAACTGAGCATCATTCGTAACTGATGGAAAACTGAGTACATATGGTAGCCTCTAGTAGCAAACGGATAATTAACCCAATTAGTAGTAGTAGAAAAAAATGGAAGATGCGAGTGACATTAAAGTGTATCAGAGAAAGGAGCATTAGGCGCATAAATTTGAACACAATATGCAATTTAAGATTTGTTACATATGATATTTTTTGCAAAATCACCCATCAGTCTGTCTAGCACGTGAATCTGTTTTTAGTAATGCTTTACTTGAACCTTATTGCGCGGTGATGACAATTTTCATACATGGATGGTGAAGGCGCTAGCATGGAGGAACGTGATGAGTATCACTGCGTTGTAAGCAAGACCTTCAGAAGCGAGAGGAAGGTTACCAGTTCTATAATAAACTAGAACATTAAAGCGCGCGTTGCCGCGCCCGTCCATCTTAACGAAAGAACACTAACATATTTTAGAATATCTGAACGAAACAAATGAATAAATGAGAAAACTAAGAGGTTCCGATAACATTTCTCGTTCAGAGTTTTGTTCTACGTATAGGATTGCGTAATTCTAAGCATAGGATTGCATAAGTTGGTACTAAGACATTCATGGATGAGCTGACGGAAAATTGTATTAGCATGACATCACAATAATTTAGGATAATATTGAAATACAAAGGGCTTAAGGCCTGCAAATATGAAATATTTATATTGGCCAAATATCGATGCAAGTAAAGCTTGTCCTGGATTAAGTCGCTGGAAATACCAGTAAAATGAGGATTTAATCAGACCTTAGTACCAAAAGTAACAAGAAATTTCTATTACAAAGATCTAGGGCACTTCAAACTATCATTTTTAGACCAACCATGATGGCATACCAACTCTTAGAACTGAATGTTTCTTCGTAACATTTGTGAAATGCTTCAAATGTGATTCCGGGACTGCTAGAAAAGTCCTTGAAGCAAGACCAGCTAACCACACAAAGCACAAGTTTCAGGCTAATAGTATATCTTCAGGGAGAAAGTATAAATAAAGGGTATTCTCGAACTTATCAAAGCAACGTTCCTACAATTATGTGTTCCTTGAGAATCTTTGGAAAGCTCCAAAATCCCGCCAACTTTGTGAATCTTGTATAAATCAAAATATGGAAGATGTATAGTATATCGAATTAGTAATAGCAAGTAGCAACTCCCCTCTAAGAAAGAACTAAGAATCTCCAATTATGAGAACAGTTGAAAACAATGCTGCAATGCAAGACTTGCTTAAATCTAAAGTATGAAAAACAAGCTAGACATGGGAGGGTGATCACGACTGGTATCCAATGATAAGCCTTGATGCCACATGACCCTGCTTTTGACACAGGCCTTGCGATTTGAAAAGAAGTTGTATCATCAAGTTATATCATTAAGGAAATACAACAGTACGGTTTATTCAAAAGAAAACGCACACTTCATTCTAGTGCCAACAGCACCATGACTGCATAACATTAGCCTATATTATTTCAGAACATTACCGGAGAAGTCATAGCTAGGAAGTTACACTAAGGTTTATACACAGTTTCCAGAAGCGATGTTGTTTTCCTATTTTTCTAATAGAAGGGAAGCGATACAAAAAAATAATTCTGAGAGCATTGTAGTTCAGACAGTCCATAAATTTATCTCATGAGGGCACTCTTCAGATTGCCCATAAACTTCATCCTCTAGCTAATCCTCCCCTCATCACTCATCTTACCTAGTATTAAAGTAGAAGGTTATATGTTAATAAGCAGCGTTCGACATACTGGAACAGAAAAGGTAGATACTTCTATGAACAAAATTGCACATTGCAGAAGATCTTTGACCAGGAACTTTTCCAAAACAATCAGATAACAAATAAGGTCAGAAAATGACATATATTTTTTTTATAAATGGAATGGATATTATGTGTGCTCCCTTACTTGTTCCTGGTTAATATGTTGCCTCAAATTGTAGCTATGCTTCCCCACGCAACTCTCCAGGGATGCATCCTCTCTGGCTCTCACCTGTACGTATTTGTCTGGGTCTCTGGGATTAAAAGTTGAACTACTTGCGGATAGTATAGAATAGAATACACGGTAAAATTGCATGAGCAGGTGTACCTGTCGAGCAGCCATAGTTTCTGTGAGCAGTCCCTGAATAAAATCCCAAAGAAACGAGCATGTCACTCCCTAAAACAAAGAACAATAAGTCAGGCATCCATGAAATGATAGAGGATGAGGATGGCGGGCAAAAAGAAAAGCAATCCTAAGCAGGGAACATTGCTGACAAACAGTGGGAGGCTGAATGCGAGAAAATACACAATGTTGTTCGACCCAATCATTCCCTACCCCTCTGCTATTTTGCTGCAAGCCGATGCCCTTTTCTTCCGCGTCATCGTTCTATGCATCCGCGTAGAAGTCCATCAATGTTGTCCAGTCTGCACTCCCTTGGCAGATAAACAATTCTCCATTCATGAGTTTCAATTGTAAAGCCAGATGATACACAAGATCTAGAACATGAATGCGGTGTTGCGGTGCCCGTCCATTTTAATAAACAAGACATGAGTATTTGAGAGAAAATACAGAGAACCATCACAGTTAATATCAATCTTCTGCCAGATATTAAGCGGTGATCGAAATGAACCAAGCATTTCTGAACATATTATGCACAAAAACAAGGAAGATAAATTGCAGGCATAACAATATCAAGTATAAGTAGGCGGACCTGGCTCATCAAGCTAGTATTTCACATGCCAAACAACAACACTTGTATAGGCGGTGATCGAAATGAACCAAGTATTTCTGAACATATTATGCACCGAAGCAAGAAAAATATATTGCAAGCACAACAACATCAAGTATAAGTAGGCGGACCTGGCTCATCAAGCTAGTATTTCACCTGCCAAACAACAATACTTGTATAAGATTCACACAGAGCCTCATAAAATAAGAAATAGTAATTAAGTTGTCCATAAGATTGCAAGCAAGCAGTTAGCTGAGATCGTCTACACATTGCCCATCAGGAATAGTACTAAGATGAACATGTATCCTTCAGCTCTTGGATATACCTAGGCAGGTGTCACAAAACTGTTCAAAGGTAGTAATGTCCAGACAGTAAAAAAAAAGTTAATAAAGCATAGAAGAGAACATCGTGCACATTTAATGACATTGCCATTAGCAATTTTATTACTGCCTCAAACGGTCATGTCAAAATCAGATGCAATTGTAACATTCTCCTGGAATAAAATAGCAAGTTTCAGTACTAAAACTATTAAAAGTAGGAAATCATACCGGACGAATCACGAAAGAAAACCATAACCTTCAGGCTCAGGGGAATAAATGCAACTTTTCTCTTGTTTTCACCCGATTTCTCTGATTGCTTGTCTAGCTTCTGATGCCATTTCTGTGTGCTGACTGTTGTCACTCAGGAAATACTCAAAACTCTGTAATTCAAGATACAATGTAAAAAATGGAAAATTAATCAAACGCTAGTAAAAGAAATTTGCAAAATTAAAGGGATATTTCTAACTATCATTGTACAGTACGAATACATGAAAAATCTATGGCCTGTAAGATGGTACGAACTGCAATTCTCTTGGAGAATAAAACAAGAAATTATAAGAGTAAGATGGATGGATTAAATAAAAACAAAGGAGTTAAGCTACAGGACTGATCGGCACCATTACAAGTCATTAACAGGTAAGAAAGTGTACATCAACTCTAGAATGACAAGGTGCTGAAAAAAATTACTCTATCTTGCTAAGCTGTTGGGATGTTGCAAAGAGTGTGTATTTCTCTCCCCGGTAGCATCTAGCTTCTTCCGCTTGCCATTCTTCCTCGAAGACAACAAGTACAACCATAACAAAATTATGTTGCTAATTTTCTTACTTCTTAACAGAGTTTGGTGGTGGCACACATTATTGCAGTTGTTGTGGCCTCTACATTCTGCACATCGCACGAAGCAAGAAAAGGAAGATACACCAGAACAAGAGAAGAGGAAAAGGTCATGCTCAGTGTAGGGACACTTTTTAGAGCGCTTTAGGGAAAATTTAATCTATTACTATGTAGCATCGCCTAATCATCGATGTTGGATGGCTCGCTGCATATGAACCGTGTTGCCCCACATGGACTGGCCATTATACTTGTTCAAACGCATGGTCTACCACTTAAGAACAGGAACAAACAAGAAATGATCAATCAACTGCAACCCAGTCTGCAAGAACCTCCAATGACGGATCAATTCTTCTTTTGCGCGAAATAGCGGACTAATTTGATCTTTTTTCTACACGTACCTGCCTTCTGGCAATCGAGGAGATCGATCCGGGCGAAGGCGCCCTTGTGCTTCTCCCCAATCTGGTCGAGGGTCTGCACGGGCCATGGTCGCGCGGTTCATAGCACCGCCCAGAGTTTCGGAGGCTCTGATCCAGGTCCATGTACGCCCCATGGCCTTCTCCATCTGCCCATGCTCTCCCTTATCCTATCTTCTATTCTCCCGTAGCCCAATCTCCAGCAGCAACATCTCTCCCACGAACTGATGCAGCTGGCCCCAGATCCTAAATAAGTAAGGAGGAGAAGGGCCGGGGGCCAAGCCGGAAACCGTCGTCCATTACTACCGCTAGGCAAGGAAACGGAAGCCCCGGCGACCTTTCTGCGGCATTAAGCACGGAGAAACGCGGCGGCGCCGACGTGTCCTTGCTCATGCCGTCGCTCCGCCTCCCCGGACGGGCTGCTCCCTCTTTCCTTACTCGTTCCAGCCTGTTTGGGATGAAACAAGTCGTATCTCGCGGCACAGACAAATTACAGGCCCAATTCACCGTTTAGGGGCCCAAGTAACATCCTGCGGGCTTATTCAATCCGGGGAGCAGCAGCCCTAGAACGAGAACGGCCTTTTTACGCGATGTACACAGTTAACACATACGTAAGGTCAGTTCGGGACGACAGTTGGCGTTTGCACCGTCGGATTGTCCGATCAGACGGCCAAGAACATCAAATCGCTGTGAAGAGGTCCTGGTGGTTCCATTTTACTGTTACTTAATATGCAAAGATCAAAGGTTTCAGTTTTGGAAAGGAAGACGTGAAATTCTTGCCGGGCACTAGGACATGTTTAGTGTTAGTCCTGGAGGTTTTAATTTTGTAACAACGAGGAGTTTCCTAGTTTTTACTTGGGCTATTTGTTGGTTTTCATCCTGAAATGTTGAATTTCCATACAATGCCTTTAACAAGAAAATGACTGGAAAGACATAGTGTTATCATCCCGGAAATGAGACACGGTGCTGAAAGAGCACCAACAGAAGTCACCATGTGTCTAAGAACACTACTGCAGCGCCAATTGTCCGGCCATATAATTAATTGTCTATGAAAAATCCATATATATAGAACTCCTTTTTGTATATTATACAGTCAAAATCTTATTTGGATAGGAATATATCCGAAATACATAAGATATATTGCCGCCGCTACATATTTGGTCAATTGACTTTTCAGCTAGAGTGGAACCAGTGATGGAATGTAGGGCATTATCGAGCCAAGGCGGTGATGCATCAAGCTACCATTTACACCAACAATATCCTTGAGAACTTGTCCGTCCAGCAAATATTGGCATTGATTGTACATGGTAGCTTGAAAAAGTGGGTTTTCCAATAGACAGAAGGTTTTGACCGTGTAAAGCCGATTCCATCGTGGCGTGTTGGTGTCTACGTCGTTGCACATCCAAATCTCAATCGATTCATATTTAGGCCCTGCATGAGCCACACTTAGCTCCCCGCGCAGCTCGGCCAAGTACGAAGTTTCGTATATGAGCCCTTGACAATGAGGGGGCGGCGGCATGACACAGAACGATTCGTCCTCCAGCTTAAAGCGGAGAAACCCTTGTGGCGATTCTCCTATCGGGAGCTTCATCTCGTCGATGATCCAAAACAATGAGCCCTTGAAGAACGTCGATTTTCCGCTAATGTCCACTGGGTAGGGCGGTTGCGCCGTCGTCTCACGCCAATGCTGGTCTATCCCGATGGTGAAGACCTCCATCCCAAAGTTGTGATGGTAACCCCCAGTCGGGATCGGGTCCATTGAGCCGAAGAAGAAGCGGGCCACCTTGTAGGTATCGTTGCGAGAGTCGTGACCGATGCCGAATATCTGGTGGGTGAGGAACTCGTGGAAGCGGACACTTGGTGCTACGCTGTTGGAGCTCTCGGGCAGCGTGATGACGCGCCGCGTGGCTAGGTTTACCACGCGGACCACGGTCTCTGTGGGCATTAGCAGCAGGCCATCGCAGTGCGCGAAGCTGTGCGACTCGCATTCAAGGGGCAACTCCATGGTATCCGTGATGGCTGCGCTCTCCTCCGGCACGTACAGGCCGACGGTGGTGACCTTCCTGCGGTCTTCTTCTGTACTGCTCCAGGCGAGCAAGCATGGTGTCTGGGCACGGAGGTTGGCGCGGCGGAACTCTGCGTCGTCGGAGATCCTATCGCGCCAGGCCTTGCTGATGCACCTGAACCGCAGCAGCGACTTGACGGGCAGCCGGACCATGATCTCCCACACGAGCT
The DNA here is from genome assembly GCA_030979885.1 of Lolium multiflorum. NCBI lineage: Eukaryota > Viridiplantae > Streptophyta > Magnoliopsida > Poales > Poaceae > Lolium > Lolium multiflorum. Next base: position 50,507,874 of record CM061749.1, on the reverse strand, counting down.
CCGGAGGCAGGTACGGCGCCATCTTGCTCCTCTCGGTTGCCGCGGCTGTCCCGTCGCCATGGCCTCATAGACCTGCCGTCTTTTATTGGGCTGTCCTATCGGTTTTTGTATCCGATCCGTACCCACGTCTTCAGCTTTATTAATGGTGTAACATGCCATATGTCGCTTCGGGTTTTTATTTGCTTGCAACGCCGTATCCCTTACGTACTAGTACAACTTACAAGTTCCAGCCAAACGCGTACAGCATGCATGTGCTTTGCTGCAGATCTTGCTTCTTTGTGTAAAAAAGGTTGTTAATAGCACTTTGAAATTGGGCAGTGCTGAGCATCCCCGGGGGATCAAATCCCAGATCCCCCGGGTCCGCAGCCACCCGATCGTACACAACTAAGCGCGTACGTCCGTTGGATCGAGTACACGAACGAGTTATCCGCTGGATCCGGGTACGTGGACGAGTCTTTATTCTTCCCATGTGGGTGGATCCCGGACAGGGATCCAGTGCCTTGCCGTTCACAAGGCACGCCGTGCCTCGAGGCCCACATCCACCCGTCCAAGCAAATCCAATGGTCACTAGTAAACCAAGGCCAAATGAATCAGTTAAACACCATCTCGCTCACGAGTCACTGCCCACCCAAACCAGCCGGAGCCATCAACGCGGGAAGGGTGGAGCTCTGCCGCTACCATCCCGACGGGCTTCTCCGGCGAAGCCACTTGGATGGGCTCATCTTGGCAGCCGCGATGGAGAAAATAGCGCTGAAATTGGGAAGCTCCTCCGCCGCCACTCTGACGCACTCATCCGCCCAGCCGCGACGCCCCCTCCGCTCCACTCCGACGACGGTCTTGTCTATCCCCTCTGATGGCCCCCTTCGCCGCCCTCCTCTGTCCTCCTTCGGCGGCATGCGGCTACACAGAGCCTCCTGGAGCTGCTAGCCACGAGACAGATCGCAGCAGCGACTTTGATTGCGGTTTCTTCAGTTCAGATCAAGTCTAATCGCAAAGATTGAACCTCGGTTAAACAAATACTTTGTTAAATTTCAGAGAAAATTTCTGTATACCAAGTCTATTCTCTTAATTGCTGAGCATATCATCCAGTCGAATTGGAGAACAAACATCACGCAATTTACAGCAGATGAACTGAAAAACGAATTGAATCACGCTTGTTACATCAGCGCGCGTGGAATTGAGAGGTAGCGAAGGTCACCAGGAGGGTGGACGCTCGGTCCTGCTCTCTTCCAGTACCGCTGGGCATCTCCCCAGCGACGTGGATGTCGTCCCGTCGGGATTCGTCGGTTCTCCCACCCTGGCGGCCGGCACGGCCTGCCTTCATCTTCGCGGCAACGGCGCAGGCCCACTTCCCCCCGTCCGTGGCAGGCCCTTGCTCTCCGGCAAGGGCTTCCCCTTCTCTCCGGCAACGGCTTCCCCTTTTCTCCGGCAGCGGCGAGCTGCACAAGACGACTCGCACTCGTTTTTCCCTTTTGCCCGTGAACTTGGAGGCGCTATGTCTGGTTCAGCCCGTTGACTTGGGTTTCATCGCTTGCTGGCCGTTTGATTTACTTGGACGGTGGATGTGGTGCCTCGAGGCACGCCGTGCCTTGTGAACGGCAAGGCACTGGATCCCTGTCCGTGGATCCCACGATCCCATCAACACACGCTTTTCCTTCCTTCCTCCTCTGCAGCACCGCTTTCGCGCGTATCTCCCACTGGCCGGTGGCAACTCCGTTAGGCTCCGACCGCCGCCACCGACGATGAAGCTCCGCCACCGACGATAAAGCTCCGTTGCTGGCGAGGAAACTCCGCCCTCCGCCGCCGGCTTGCAGCAAAAACAGGTGCTTCCCCTGCGAGTACTGCAGCCCTCACAACATCGCCAACCACCGGCAACAGTATCGCCGACCAGCACGGCCAACCGCCGGGCACGGCTTGCAGCAGCACCACCTGTTGCCGGAACTATCAACGCTTCCTACTTTTAGCAGTGTTGCCTAAGGTTTGTAGCAACTCCCAAGGTAGCGTCGCCGGTAGACCATGACAGCAGACCTGCAAGCCCAAAGTAGCAAACCTGGAAGCCCAAGGTAGCAATGTCGTTGAAGGTTTGAAGCAGTGCCGCCGGTAGTCCATGGCAGCAAAGCCGAAATCCGAAAAGTAGCAAACCTGGCTGCTACAACTGGGCGGCGGTGATGCTCCTAGCGGCCGGCGGCGCTGCTACAAACGGCCCTCGACGATGCTCCCAGCGGACGGCGGCTCTTCTACAACCAGGCGGTGACGATGCTCCCAGCGGCCGGCGGCGCTGCTACAAACGGCCGGCGGCGCTGCTACAAACGGCCGTCGGCGATGCTCCCAGCAGCCGGCGGCGCTGCTACAAACGGCCGGCGGTGCTGCTACAACCGGGCAACAGCGATGCTCCCAGCAGCCGGCGGCGCTGCTACAAACGGCCGGCGGCGCTGCTACAACCGGGCAACGGCGATGCTCCCAGCAGCCGGCGGCGCTGCTACAACCGAGCGGCAGCGATGCTCCGAGCGGCCGGCGGGGATGCTTCCGGTAGCCTGCGACGGTGCAGCAAATGGCTACCCTCGACGACACCGGTGGTGCTGCATATGAGGTGCTTCCAAGGGGAGGGGGAGGGGTGCTGCCAGACGGGGTGGAGGTGCTGCAAGGGAGCACCATTGGAGGACCTCGCCGGAGCTTTTTGCAGGGGCGACGTGTCGGTAGCGCGGGTTAGAGAGAGCAATGGACGAGGCGGGGGAGAGAAATCCCGGTGATGTAGAGAGGAGGAGCGGTGAGGCAGGCCGGAGGTGGAGGGGTCGCGGGGCAGGGAGAGGAGAGAGATGAGGCGAGCGCCGAGCGGAGCTGGTCATGGCTGCGATGCGCGGAGGAAGACGATGAAGGGAGGCAGAGAGGAGATAAGGTTGGGCGGTTTGTGGGGCCTACACACATATGGTGTGCGTTCAAAGCGGAAGGCTCGTTCAGTGCTCGGTGGGCGCGTCCGGCCGTCCGTGCAGCGCCAGCTGGACCCGGACGATGAGAAGTCATGATCCCCTGGGGGAAGCACAGTGTTTTCCTTTGAAATTTCTCTCTCCGGTCACAAATTTGTTGTCTCCAGCTTTTTAATCATTTCTAACAACCTATATATCGTCTCCAACATTAAGATGGCAAATTTTAATATAGAGCATAAAAGCATTTTCTGAATAATATGATTTTTACTAGGATTCATAAACATACGCAGAGCTACTAGTGGTCCAAGTCGAAGTCAAAAAAAGGCATGCCCTTAACACCATGAGAGTAGGTGACGGCGATGGATAAGTACGCTCCGGGTTTTTTTTTTTGAAACTAGGCAAGAGGCTTGCCATTCATTGATATAGGAGATATGAGGGAAACCAGCCGAAAACCGATACAACACAACACAACACGCCGACCCCGAGGCCGCGCACCACACGAGCCGACGGCCTAGCCACCCCAGTGGCCAAGGCCGACACCCTAAAACACCTCAAAACGCCACAAGGCGGAGGCAAAAACACGGAGCCGCCGCTCCGACAACCACGCCGACCCCCGGGGTCACGCTCCACCTAGCCGAAGACAAGCCGAGGACGAAACCGACATGACAGACAACACGAACAACAAACTTGCAGAGAAGGGCCTCCACAGTGATGCCTCCAACGAGGGGAGCGACGTCCGAGAGCGCCGCCATCACCGGCATCGACCGAGGCCGGTGCAGGGTTTTCACCCGGAGCACACCGAAACCGAAGACGTGTTCGCCTGACCGCCGAGTCGAGGAAGCCAAACCGCTCGTCGACGCCGACAACCAACCCGCTCCACAGCTCCCTCCGGCCGACGGAGCAACCAAGGCGAGGACCCCAACAGCAAACGACACAGGAAAGTGTCGCCCTCGCCCGATCCCACGAGGGATCAGGGTTTCCCCCGGAGCACCCGGGCAGAGGCGCAAGAACACCACCACGACGCCTCCAAGGAGGTCACGACGCCAAAAAAGGCGCCGCCGCCGTCGGTTCCAGCCGCAGCCAGAAACAAGACTTTCGCCCGGCAGAGAGTCGCAACCTCACACCCGCCGCAAAGGGCCGGCCAGACCACCAACACCACCCGGCACGCCGACTCCGCGCCACATCCACCATCACCACCAATCAAGAGAGCTCCGCGAGCACGACCGACGTCCACCGCACCTCGCGGAGATGAGAGGCCAGGCAGCGCTTCAAGCGGCCGACAGAGCACCGCCAAGGATCACTGTAGGCGCCGCCGGAACGCCACGAAGGAGGGGGCGCCGAACAACACCGAAGCGGAGACCCGAAGACGACGCCAATGCCCGCAGATAGAGCACCCAGGACCAGCCGCCGCGCCGCCCACGCGGCCACCGCGGCCGCCGCACAGCCGAAGAAACCAGGGCCGCCGCCCCTACGCCCAACTCCGCCGGAACGTCGCGCCAAACCAGGGTCGCCGCGCCGATCTGGCCGGAGCTCCCATCGCGCGAGGGGGAGAGGCCCCTGCCCAACCGCCCGCGCGAGAGGAGGAGGACCCGCCGCCACCGTCAGCCGCGCGGCCTTCGCCCGGCGGCGTCCTCCGGCGGCGGCGAGAGGAGGTGGCGCGGAGTTTGTACTCCCGCTAGCCATGGCGGCGAGTTTGAGGCGATCCCGGTTTAGCCCGATCTAATCTCCGAGTCCTTCTTCATCTCCCTCGCGTTAGTTTCCTTCTCTGGTCTTAAGGTTAAGTTTGTCAATTTTACTCATGGGTACGGACACCGTACTCGCATGGGCAGGGTATGGGTATAATTTTATGCCCATGGATAATACCCATACCCTACCCGTTAATTCAAGGGTAGGGCACGGGTATAGCTTCGTACCCGCGGGTATACCCATACCATGCCCGTTTATTGTCAATTTGTTCACGTCTACTTATGTTGACTTATGAGTTAGAATATGAGATGTGATATTTATATTTTGTTAATTGCTATGTACGCAACCATTTGTTATTGAGTTGAGATAATTCATATTTTTTATCAAATTGGTTATCGATAAATTTTAAATTACAAGTGATTTGTGTACAATTTAATCTACCTACCTGGTACCCAATGGGAACGGGTACCTGCCGGGTACGGATATGGGTAAGTTTTATATCCATGGATATGGATATGGGTAGAAGTTTGTTCCCATTAACTATACGGGTATGGGTATGGTATTGTTCTACCATGTTCATATCCTGCCCATTGTCATCATTACTTAAGGTGACCCCGGTCCCTAGCCTCGCTAGGGTCCCTTGCCAACTGAGGGCAAACTCCCAGTTCTACCGTTGTTAGAAGATGACTACAATCGACTGAGAGCTATCCTCGGCCGACTCCCAGTTCTGCCGTTGTTATGGAATGTTTTTGTTGTTTGCTCATGCTATTTGGAAAGATCAACACGTGCAGTTATCTCTGTCGTATCCATCGACAAAGGAAAGAGTCCTGCCCACCTCTGAAATCCGATAAGGAAGAAGAGAGTGTGTTCCACTTCCATGTATTCTTCCACTCCAGCTTCCTTGGCCTGCACTGAACTGCAGGCTCGATGTTGCACCTCTCTGTCATCGTTGGCATGGGAAAGTTATATGCCCAAAGAGCCCAAGCGCATGGTACACTTCCATAGTTCACCGTCTTCCCCACGTACTAAGGCAGCTAGAGTTGAACGATGATCTAGCATGCTGACCTTGCTAGTTGTCAGGTTGGGGTACAAGTTGGTTACTCATGTAAATTCCATACTCCAGAAATCTGAAAAACATATCCGTGGGATTGCTTGGAAACGTTAAGTACATTTTTTGTTTCTTTATACATAAATGTCCATGACAAGAACAAACAAATAACAAATGACTTGTTAATGGCACTATTACATACTTGCATCTCGCATACAGAAAGAACAGAACAATGGACGCGATAAAACAACATTTATGTACATTCAGGTGTTAGGCAATGTGCAGTGCCAGCAACATAGTATACATCTCAGTGGTGTCTGCAGGATGCAAGTGGTTATTTTGTACTGCTCGATTTGGATATGTCGGCTCTCAGCTCCTCCTCGAGCTCGTCGAACTCCCACCCGCTTATATCTTCGTGGGAGTACCTGCCAGATTTACCAAACTCTAACTCCAACTCTGCAAGCTCAGGATGCGGCATCTGCTCGGATTTCACTGGAGATTTTGGAGAGACCACGGGTGCAGCTTCAGGCGTAGAGGGTGCCTGCACAGGCGAGGAACTCGATTCGGGTCTCTCCTTCGTTGGCACCTTTGCTCTGCGGACTTCGATGTCTAGCGTTGGCCTTTCTATAGAATCGAATGCCTCTCTCAGTTTCTCTATCTCAGAAAATAAGCTCCCGATCTCTGGATCATCTCTCCTGAAAAGAAAAGAAAACAAGATATGTCCAGCAGCAGGGCTCAGTGACGATTTCTCACGAAACGAATCATAAGGACGAGAAAGACACAAAGTATGCAAAGTGTAGTACCTAGAACTGGCCCCTTGTTCAGAGTAAAACAGCTTCTTCATGTGATCAGTGATGCTGAAGGCAATTACGATCTGAAAACATTGCAACATCAATAGCTACCCAAAATACTTATTTTCTAATTAAAACTGAACCCACTCAAAATCGTATTTGTTCATGATGTAATTTCTACTGCACAAATACATTTTTAGGGGGGAAACACATAGATATGTAGGGATATTTATTTGAAGAGGTTGATGGGCTTAAAAATTACTAATGAGCAGTTCAAGTATAAAACCAGGTAAGCAACAGTTGGTACTCAGTAGGAACCTTTTTTTCAGTTTCCAAATATTCCTCCTCAAGGGATTTCTGTGGGCTTGTTTTTTCTGATACCTCTTCATTTTCAAGTTCCGTTGATTCATCCCTACAACATTGGTCCAAATCACACAATGACAAAGTTATCAGGATAGATATTTATATCGAAAAGGATGATCTATGAGTATATGGAAAGGCTTAAGAAAAAAAACAACTGAACAACCTTGAATTTAAGACTGCCAAATTATCTACAAATGTGTGGATCCGCTCAATTGATGGGCTCAGAACTTCCTGTCCAATACAGACAATGCACACAAGTCAGTAAATCAAAGATATACTATGATTGTTTAGTGTGTTTGCTAGATTCAACAAGGGCTCTGAACATTTATGTCCAACCAAGAGTACCTTGAATGTAGAAAGGTGATATTTCGTCAACTTCATAAAATTGCTTGTGCATCTCTCTAGCTCATCACTACGGTCATAAACCAAAAAAATAAAGCTGGGTTGATTAAAAAATGTAGCCTGGTTTTAATTATAGCTTTACAAGGGGAAAAGAGGACTACATACTTTGCTTTCTTTTCATTTTGTTCATCATATGACGACTGAAGCTGCCAAGTATCCTCAAGGAAATTGATCCAAGTCTTGACTACACCAGCCTCCACATTACACGAGGCAATAGTTTTTGAAAGTTCATTTTCCTGATTGAACGCGAGAGAAGAAAACAACAGGCTCATCAACACTTTAACAAAACAGCAAAAAATGTTTTCTTGAATATGACAGGAAGAAAACAAAAACTGGGTCAATCAGAAAAAGTGACAGCACCTTTGCTTTTAGACTAAAGATCATCTGATTGTTTGCTTCATCAAATTGATCCCTCTCTTCTCTCGTTAGCTTGAGCCGTCCAACAGCAGCATTTAATGAAATATTGACCTGTTGGAGAAACATAGAAAGGACCTCAATAAAAATAAAGTCTTCCAGTGGAAAATTAATAACAGGACTCCATCAGGGGGGCACCTGCCATTTGGCAGGAATGTGCCTCCCCCAATCTACTCTATACAGATGTAAACAATGAGATTGATACGTGCCAGAAGGAGTTCAATGGAGAAAAGGAATCTTCCATTGTGTAGGAAAGTATTCATGTTTTGGGAATCTTCCATAAGACTAAGGAAAAGTTCATGGGGATATTTCTAAATTAGCAAAATGACAAATATCACTAGTAACTCACTTTTAAGAAGTGAGCCTAGCTCTCTTGGTTAGGGAAGCAGATGTACAATTCAGGCACCGAGGTTCAAATCCTCATGGACCTAGATTCGGGTTCTTATTATTTATAAAGAAAATCCTTGTGGGGGCTTTCTCTACCACATTCCTTAAAAGAAAAACTCAACACCTCTATTAGAATGTTGCAACTGTAAGTTAATCATGTATCAGGCTTTTGCTACTATGGGCTAAGGCAACTAATGAAGAACTCGTCATTCTGCTGGATGACATATCTCTGTCCATGTTAAACCTAGGCCTATATGAAGAAAACATGAAAATAAGAATAAAGAAGGTCTTACTATGGAAAAGGTAAGGTACCTTCTTCAACTGAGCCTCGAGTTCATCCCTTTGTTTCTCCAATTCAGAAATCTCAGCAGTCAAGTCCTATAGCAGTGACACAGTAAATATTTGTTTCTCAACTGGAGCATCAGTAGAATACGTGACAAGCAAAATGTATCCATGTATTCATTTTTATGATATACGTGTGGCATGCATCTGCTGGCACGAGAAGTGCATATGCTCCACAAATATAGGTGGACATCCTAATAGCCTTGTAAAAGTGTGGGCTCGACAAACTATTTGAGCAGCTAGAACTAGGCTCGGTTCAAGCTTAGCTCAAGCTCAAAATGAGCAAGCTATTCCCTAAAGATTGCGTGCATACTCAAATTCAATTCTCCGTTACTTGAATGGTCATTGGCGGCTTGATGCCACCTCACTCGAATAGTCCAATCTATGTGCAAATTACATTTCCCCTGACCCATCGCCTGCCTCAGCAATCAACAGCCCAAACCCAATCACCAGTCACAACAAAGTGAGCAAACTTCAGCCCTAGCAGCCACTGGACTCCATGAGTCAATCTTTATTTCCCTCCCCATCCTTCTCATTGTCTTCTCCCGTTGATGCGTCTGGTGAGGGAGGCACAGCAGAGTTGGATCTGACCCAACATCCAACTGTAGCAACACGGGCGACAACACCAAATTGCACACAACACAGTTCATAGGAATTTACGGACTTCTGAATGAGATTCTTGTAAGGCATTTGTTCAAGAGCTGATGATTTCTTGAAAAGACCATTTTTTCCCTGTCCCATTGATTCAGAGTGAATTAACAGAAATTACAGGACTGGAAGAAGCTGAGCTCAGAGTGGAAGTCATTTTCTTCATTTCTAATATGCATGACCTCCCTCTTGAGCTTTTAAGAGATGAGCTCAACCTCATTTCATTTTGCTCGAGCTGAGCTTGAGCCTAACTCTACGCTCAAGCCCCACCGTTGGCTGGCTCAAGCTTCACTCGGCGCATGCATAAGCTTCCTTACAGCAGGTGTTAAATGCAGTTGCCATTAAATAAGAGAAGTATCCAGCGCAATGAAAGTACTATGCTCTAAATTATGAGTTCCTCAGGGTGATCATCCCATCCACCTGGGACGTCCACTGAGTCTTGTAATAAATGTTGTGATTCACCTCCTAGGAGGCATGTACCCCTGTCCTTTTCAATGAAAAGAAACACACAGTCTGTGTGTTTTCTCAAAAAAAAAAGTTCCTACAGAAGAAGTGCAAACATAACGACTACCACCATATGAGCTAGGATTCTTACTTTTTCAACTGCACTCACTTCATTCTCCTTTTTGGCACGAAAGTTAAGAGCCTCCTCTTTCTGGCGTCTGACAGCATGCAAAATAAAATTTGAAATTTCACCTCGAAGTTCTTTGTACAATGAATGGAACAGTTAAAAACAAAAATGTGTCATTAAAATCCAGAAAAACACACGGCCACAGTAGGGAGCAATACGACAGATACTTCATGGTCTACACGAGTTATAAATTCACCCATACAAACCATAAACTTTAAGGGACCATCAATAAAAGTACATTAAATGGCGTCAAAAGAATCATATACAAAAGTTGTATGGAGGCTCCACCTGTGATCCGCAATACGCTTCTCTGCCTTGGAGGATGAATTAGCAAGGGAAGATGCTAAGACCTTCAGTTTGTCAACCTGCAAAGTTTACCAAATGGTATTGTTATTGCAATCCATGCTTCACCAAGTGTTGACATATAAGCAACGCTGCTGCTAAGTGTCCACCAAGTCAATATCAAAAGTCCAAATTGAATAAAAGCTAACACAAGAGCTGACACCCTCACGGTGTCACCAATGCACATTGGTAATTGGTCCTTTGGAGCCACACAAATTTGCGTGAAACTTTAGCAGAAGAATCAACTTTTACGGTCATCAAGTCCAAGTTTCCAACAAATATGGGTAATAGTGCATAGTGTGCAACTATTTAACGGGGAAATATATCTAAGAAGGGACACATTATAGTATAGTCCCATGACTCATCAGGTCGATTCTTTTAGTAATTAAGAGCATCTCCACTGCCCTCCCCAAAGGGCCCCTATACGCTTTTGGGGGACGCCGGCGCCAAACATCGCGCCCAGCCGCGGCCCCAAATTTGTTTTTCACGCCGGCGCGGCCCAACTTTCCATCTGGTGCCCCCAGGCCGAACCCAGTAGAAAGGGATGCTAGCGGGGGCGCCGGACGGCTGGAAAATCGCCACGGGCCAGCCATGGCAGCGAGATGTGCCTACATCTTCCCGCCAGTTCCGCCGATTCCCGCCTACATCTTCCCACCCTTTCCACCGCTTCCCGCCATTGTCGCCGCTATATGAAGGCGGGAAGTGGTGGAAGGACCACATCTCATATCCTAGTTCTACCGATTTCTCTCTCACACATCTCACCCATGGCGTCTGGTGATCTTGCCCTCACCCACGCGGAGGTGGAGGCGCTGAGCACCTCCATCTACCCCTGCCTGTCGGGGTTCATATGCCCCCCGGGCTGGCGCCTGAGCGCCGGAGGCGTACCAGTCTCCCCCGGCCCCCAAGGTGCAGCTCGGCGTGCGGCCATCACCCACCACTACTACGTCGAGCTCAACCCCGAGCAGCGCATGGATCTCCGCTGGGATCCCGACAACGCCGCAACTTGGGACGCTTCTTCGCCAATCACCAGGAGATGGAGAGTGCCAGGTACGAGGGGGATGAGCCGCCTCCCGTGGACAACAACGAGGCCGGCCGGCGGCTATGATGGGGCAGCCGGACCCTCGAGGGTATGATGAACCACAACTTGGCGGGCGACTATCCCCGCCTACGATACCCTCACTTCCAGCCGCCGAAGAAGGGCGGCAGCGAGTGGAGGGGCCGGAGGAGGGACCAGAGTGGAAGGCGCCGCCGGAGTACGCCATGGTCGCCAACAACTTTAGGTGCCCCGGCGACCCGAAGGATTTCCCTGGCCAACGTGTGGCCATCCGCGCCTCCCTGAAGCCGCCACCTGTTGCCGTCACTAGTGGAGGCTGGCCGGTCCTGGTGGGAGAAGGAGGAGCAGGCCTACCGTGCACACCGTGGCGATGACGGCCTAGGTTGCAGCCGCTGCGGTCATCTGTCCCCGCCGCGTGCACCGCCACAGCCTCTGCGGATGCAACCACCACCACCGCCTCGTAGGTTCGAGCCGTGCCCGGCGAGCGACGACGACGGTCCTCCGATGACAACGACGGCTCCTCCGACGACAACGACGGCGACTTCGAATACATGTACTTTAGGCCTAGATATGAATATGACTAGTCTTTTATTTATACTGGAATAATAATAATTTTATTTAAAATGTAATCATTTGTATGGGGGTCACGGCTGGGGGCCGACCGACCCCCATTTTGTGTTCATAAATGAATTTCCAGGAACAAAAATGTAAAAGTATACACTTTGCAGTGCGTAGCATTAAAAGATATCCCTATTGGAGATCTGTACTTACATCAAAAAATGCATGAGTGTGTTTTCGTTCATGTGAACTGTATTGGCTTGGTCATTGTCCAAAACTGGATGGTTAATTTCAAAATACGAAGATGTCTAGCTTAACAAAGATATAAATATAGATATAGATCACATAAATACATGCCTTTTGGAAATGGACCTCTGGGGAATCCCCAGCATTAATTGATCTTTTCTTCAGGAGAAGATCTTCCATTCTAGAGCAGAACCGGACTTCAGTGAGTGCTTCTTTGAAAGACTAGCCAAAGGGGAGAGAATGCAGTTAGCACACTGTGAAACAAAAAAAATTAATAGAACATGTAACACGTCAAAACAAATCGAACATGTGATACAAAACTACTTTGTTTAGATGAGAACTATTGCCTATTGATGCAGCAAGCATATTTAACATGATCAGCGAAACCATGGTTGGCACTTCCTTTCTGTATAATCAATTAGTCATTGCATTTGTTTTCAGGGAGAATCTATCTGACAGGTGCACTTTCTGACCAGCAATTGCTCAATCAGGTGGGATGAAATAACAAATTCTAATAAAATAGTTCAAGTTGTCAGGCTAAACACATGTGCACTGTGCAAATCACACGGTAGTATGACGAATGACAACTAAGCTAAATCAAGAAAACTCCTGTGTATATTTAATTACTAAACTATAATATGTTCAGAGGCGACACCTCAACGATCGCAGCAGCAGTATTTTCTGACACTTTTTCTGGACCTTGAGTTGATTGAACTCGCGATGCCTCCTTCTCATCTAGTTTCTTCCACAACTCTATGGCTTCAGCATCTATCCTGAAGTGAAATTAACATATTAGAGTAACAATAAAAGAAGTACTACCAATTGCATGCAAAAATAGAGACAAAAGCACCATAGGCACAGAAAAGGAAGGGTCCAGATTTACAGTTCAAATCATTGGCAGTTTAGTTGACATTTATGAAACAATTACTAGCAAAATACATGGTGTACATCCAGTATAGCATATAATATTTAGATGGGAAAATTATGTTCATGCCTCTGGTTTTTAGTTTTGCTCAGTTTTCCCCTCCTAGACGTGAAAAAGGAAAAAAAAAAAACTGACACATAATCTGCAATAACTTGAGCATCCAAGCTCCAAATAAGTTCTACTCAATGTTGTTCGACATATAATGACAAGCACTATCCAATAATACATTGAAATTTAATCCTAACTCGATGAAACATTGAGCTGAGTTTTTGTCGTGGGCAAAAGTGAGTAGAACTAAGGGACTAGGAGCACGAAACCATTTACTATTTAGAGATGCAAACAATCAGTAAGATAATCAGAATTTAACAGCTGGTTAGTATATAAATGCTCACCTCACAATGTCAGCACTCCTCTTTAGTCCTGAAATAGCACTTTGGGTAAACTGAAGCAGCTCTTCACGTTTCACCTAAACAAGTCAAGGGACATAATATGTTACAATAAGTCAACTACTCAAAACTTCACTAACTTGTGCATCACATCAAAATTTCTCCTAACTGAAAATATCAAAAATGGGAAATAGTGAGCAATGTTATGTCCTCTCTCCTAGTCCAGCGACACTGGAACAGAAAATGCATCATCACGTTGTCGCAATAAATCAGGAGATTAGAAAACTAACACGGTATGACTGTATGGTCACAGCCTCACAGTCGGACATATCAATGACTGGCCTTGCCATCTATGGTTACTGGTCTGTTCTAGTAGTTATTTGGTAATAAACCTAAAAATTCTTCTCAAATAACAAAGTGATAACACATCATTTTCTCTTTTTGGTAGGGCTTTTATGCGATTATGAAAAAATGTGATAACAAAGCATGTGTGGTGTAAAACACAGATCACCGAAAAAAAGGATAATGTAAATAGGAGATAAAGGATGCTTGCGAAGAAAAGGAAGTAAACTGTGGTAACTAATTCTACCGTTTCAACAGTAAGCAAGAAACTTGAGATGAAATAGACCCAAAAAAAATCAATACAGAGGGAAAGAAGAAATCAAGTATATATATGTGAATGATAGTTGTAGACTGCAAGTTGGTTGTCAGGTACATATTCACAAATCATCTGTTCAAAGTATTACGTTGTAACTTCAGCTTGTTACCAAGTTAGTAATTTAAATGGCATGCGAGTATAAGACATCCAACAAACGTACCAGAACTTCATCCTGGTAAACTGAGAATGATTTTGCCAAGTCTTGTATACTGCTAATAATTGCATTATTGATTTCTTTCCCTCCTGTAAGACATATACTATAGGAAATGACAAATAGTTAAAATGGAAAGGCTGTTGAGATTGAAAAAAAAAACACTAGACATACGAGGAGCAGTAAACAGCATCAGAAGTATAATCTACTAGCATAATCTATACAATGTCGATGCTCTTTTCCCTGTACTGCAGTATTTAAGCAAGTGGCTATATATTCCTATTAAGCCTAAATGAAATAGGGTTTTAAAGATAGTTAAGTCCATTACATCAACATATGATGAAACTAGCAACACTAGCCACCAAATATAAAAGAAGATCATGTACACAGTAAGCTCACCCAAAAATTTCCAAAAGCAGGGAGACCTCTTCTTCATTAGGAGCTTCAAGAACCTGAGAACGAAAAAAAATAAAACTAAATGAATTACTTAGTCAGATGAAATAGGCGTTATCTTGACAGCCAGGATAGCATGGCTGAACCAACTCACCATGGACAATGTAATACCCTCAAGTGCTTGGCTATAGAGGAATACATCTCGGAAGTTCATAGGAGCTCCTCCAACGTCAGCATCATAGAACAAAACCTGCGCAACATCAGAGCACATGAAACTAAGGAAGCATAGAAGGCATAGGGCATGGCTACAAATGGACATATAAATCCAACGAGATGCGTAGATGCATACTCTCGCTAATGGTGTTTTCCGTATGTTAGGTTCGTTTGAAGAGGCATTCTGTGTGACGCTCCCTTCCGAACCTCCGAGTGCAGCCTCGATCTCTTGAAGCGCCCTGAGCCAGCGTCTGAGCACCTGAACCCTCTCGTCCCCGCGTGCTGAGACTGCCGCCTCTTCCAAGCGCTTCACCGTCTGCTTGACGCTTTTGTAGTTCTGCATGATCTGCAAATCACATTGAACACTTGAGTAACTTGGGACAAATTTCAGCTAGTGTCAGTCAAACCACCCCTACAGGACTCAGGGATAGGGCATTTGATGTTGTGAGTAAAGTGTATACACACCCAGAATCAAACAGTGAAAAGCCTAAAAGCTGAAATCCCCAAACTCGTTAACCTTTCTCCCCCTTTGTGGCAACACTTGGCATTTTTTCGATAAAGGATGCTTTATTACTTTAGAAGCAATTACATCCAGCCTCTGCATAACCAGGATAACACTTGGCAACACTTGGCATAACATGTGAAATCTGTCACATTGCTGGGAGATCTCGTCAGTTGGCAAGATTAAACTAGTATCATGACAACTCGAATTATGTTTAAAGCTAGCTATTCTACACAAAAATCGCGCCTTTGGCTGACTAATTTCTCAGTTCACATCGCACCTCCCAAAGGGGAGGGGCAGGGACAAATTCCGACCAAATCGAAGGCGGCTTCCTGAGCGGGCGGGGGGTATGCGCAGCAAAGCTCAGCAGATGGGGCGCTCACCATGCGGTCGTTGAGGATCTTGGTGCCCTCGGCGACGGCCTGGCCGGCGTGGTGGGCGACGGCGTCGGCGTAGCCCAGCACGGCGCGGGTGACGCCGCTGCGGCCGCCCGCCTCGACGGCCTTGCTCACCGCGCTCCGCAGCCACGACGACATCGCCGGATCACGGCGGTTCCGCTCGGGGGAGGGCGAGTAGGTGGAGGTTGGACTCTCGCGGTCGCGGCGCTCTCTGTGCTCTGCTCTGCTCTTCGGTTTGTCTTGTCTTCAGGTAGGGGCTTCAGTTCAGAGTTTTCGGATGTAGGAGGAGAAAGGGTTTCGTGCTGGCCTGTTCTTTTCGGTTTCTGTACGGGTTTTTTTTTTATTTTCTGATGGCAATAGCTGCGTAAATATTACTCCGGTTTTCTTCCCAGCCCACGGAAGAGGCGGACGCCTTCAGCCAGGTGCGAGAGTACGAGACGGCCCGCCGGGAGGAGCGCGCCCGCTGCATCAAGCTCGAAATAGTCGAGCTTGACGCCGACGATGAGTGAAGCTCCTCCATGACAGCGTCAACGCCGTCTGCCGCCGAGACGCTCTGCCACCACCGGCACTGCCGCGCGCATAGGCCAGTATTTAGGCCGCATTTTGCTTAAACTAAATAGCGCTCGCCGGTCTATAAGTAATTTAGGTTTAATTTCTCGAATTATGTAAGTTTTGATGCGCAATTGGAGCTTCAAATTCATCTATATATATGATCATCGCCTAATTTACCCGCGACATTTCAAATTTCGTTTTTCAGTTCCTGTTTTACGGATTCTAATCTGTGATAAGGGTTTTCCGGCCCGTAAACACGAGTTCGGTGAACTGGACTCGCAATTTTCAGTTCACGTGTGTACGGGCTCTGCTAGAGATGCTCTAACACACACTGAAAAACCAGCCGGAACCGTATTTTTCCTCGAGTTACGGGTTTGGGTCGAAAGTGGCCCAAAACGGAGCCTGAACTCGCGATCTGGCCCGTAAACGCACTTCAGGGACCGGAGAAACGCGACGGTCGCCCCGTATTAAAATGGGCCACGGAGGGGAGTTCGGTTTCCGAACCCTACTCCCCTCTGCCCTGCCACCCGCTCCGCCGCCTCGCTCCCCCTTCTCCGACGAGGAATCTGCCTCGCTCCAGCGCCGCTTCGCCCGAGAAACGTGACCCCATGGCTAACCGAGGTAGCTCCGCTAGGGGAGGCGCAGGTTTTGGCGGCGGGGACTCATCGCCGTGGCCCCCCGTTTTTCGCACGGAGGCAGAGCGGCGGAAATTCAACCGCTCGGAGGGCGCGCGCAAGCGCAGCGCCCACCAGTGGACGAACTGGGGGCTAACGCCCCCAGGCAAGCTCGCGAAGTACGCGAACAACGGAGGCGAGGGGTCCTCCTCCGGCGGGTCGAGCCGCCCCCCTCGCCCGCCCGTCTACAACAGCTCCGAGGAGGAGGACGACGCGGCGCCAGCGCGGGAGCCGACGTTCTCCGCAGGCGACTACGTCCACGACGACCAGGAGGAGGATGCCGTCATCGCCCAGATGGCGGCCATCACGGAGGCGGAGACACGAGCTCGCTGGCGCCGGGAGGAGGCCGACGCCGTCCGCCAAGTTCGGGAGTACGAGGCGGCGCGTCGGAAGGAGCGCGTCCGCCGCGTCAAGCTCGAGATCGTCGAGCTTGACTCCGAGTAGGAGCTTGACGGGTCGCCTTCCTCCGCCACCACCGACACCGCGGCGCGCAGAGGCCCTCGGGGCCGCATTTTGGTCGAAATTAGTTCGCGCGGTTAGTGACAAGGTATCGACTTGTCAATGCCTACAGATTGTAGACTAGGGTTTTCAGGGAAGTAGAGGGCAAGTAGATCTCGAGGGTTCAGCCGGAAAAGTACTCGACTGCTAGAAAACTAGGGTTATGTTGACAATGAAATCGATCCTCTCTTTCTCCCTCGACTCCCCTTATATAGGAGGTGGAGCCGAGGATTTCGTGATGTACAAGTTACAAAGATCGGGAGACTCTTTGAGTTCGTCCCGTAATAGTTACAAGTCTTTATTCGTAATACAACTCTATCTTTCCAAACTATCTCTTAATTGGGCTTCCGGGCTTCATAAACTTCGGGTCGTGGGCCTCCAGTAAACCCCGGGTACCATCTTCGGCAGGCCCATTGGGGATGCCTATGTCAGTAGCCCCCGAGATTTTGCTTGAATCGAAGAATCAAGGAAAATCTCCATCATTACAATCAACACCTGACTTCTTCGAGTAAGTAAATGACATTTATGAAACAATCATATATTGTACAGGGATAACGGTAGTTGGGGCTGGTTCATCTGACGGATCAGGTACCAGTTAACTGCTCTTGTGGCAATCCCACAAAAACCTACTTCAAGATCAAGTCCATGGACATGATCTCGGTATACTGGCGTAATTCAACATGTGCCGCTTAAGGTCTTACCAGATGCCGAATTCCAGTCATGTTTTATCGGGTACCTAACGCGTCCGTTAGGATTTTTCTTCGCACATGTTGATACGGAAAAAAGTAGCAGAGCGCATTCGGGTGCGATGCCACGCCGCGCAGGACGGATCCTGGGGTCTTACCTTCGCAAAGTATTGCGGCATTCAAAGATTATGTCGCGGCTGAGGCGCTCTGAGAATATATTGTCGAGTGCCTTTTTCGGCTGTTGGAATAGCACATTTGTTCGAGTCATATGATGACTTATATATTTTTATCTTGTCTCCCGATGGGAGTATATGAAGAGTTATTTCATAACTTGAAATATGCTCACGATGACTTCTTCAATTTCATCGGGTACGCGACCAGTGTTCCCGATGGGAGTAGCCCCCGAGGCTACAGCCAAGTGCTTGTACTTGGTTGTAGGCTCACCTTTTTATTATTTTTGTCGCTATATTGTCAACTCTCCTAGTACTTCCATCTTTATCGGGTGCGCGACCAGCGCTCCCGATGGGAGTAGCCCCCGAGGCTACAGTCGAGTATTTATACTTGGCTGTAGGCTCAACTTGTCTACTCCTTTTGAACGACCCTATACTTTTCTTTCCATACCATCCTCTTATCAGAAGTATAAGTACTACTGATAAGAGTAGCCCCCGAGCATTTGAACAAACACTTGTATTTGATCAAAGGCTCTCCGGAATTAGTCTCTTTATATTCTCAACCTTTTCCTTGTCGCTATTTTTCAAAGTAAGCCAACCGATGTTTTGCATATGGTGACATCAGTTCTGACGATGGCCACGACCAATGTATTGGGAAGGCGCGGGAGCTGTCATGTAGCTGAACTGTGGGCCCAAACCTCTGCGGTATTTGACACGTTACGCAAGTGGGGGACACACGTCCTCCACTTTCCCTGGCACGCGCTCTGTAGCGCCTGTCTAGTTACTTCATAGTAAAAATACTGTTTTACCCATGGAGACACATGTAAGGCCCTGGATCCATTTCTCCTGCATCCAACGGTGCGACGATTCGATGGCCCGCTATAAATGACCTTCTTCTTCCTCCTTAATCCCCTTCGCTGCGCCGCGCTCCTGCTCTCTCTCTCTCTCTCTCTCTCTCCAAAACCGCCATTGCTACTACTGAGCTCCTTCGCCTGTGCTTTTCCCTGCTTTCTCCAGTGCTCACGTTGATGTCACCGCGCGCCAAACTCACCAAGCACACCTTACCAAAAACCAACCCGTCGATGGAGCCTCAAGAGATTTCCGGTTGGGAGAGATCCAAAATCTCCAACCAGGATCTGAAGACCCTCAAGACGCTGGGACTAATGAAGGAGGACAACCTGATCCTTCCTGGTGATGAGAGCTTCCCGAGGCCCCGCATCGGATATCGGGTAACCCTTGTCGACCATCTCATTCGCGGCCTTTCCACCCCAATCCACGAGTTTCTCCATGGTCTCCTCTTTGTCTATGGGATTCAGCTGCACCAGCAGACCCCCAACTCTATCCTCCACATCTCCATCTTCATCACCCTTTGTGAACGCTTTCTCGGGACCCATCCTCATTGGGGCCTGAGGAAACACATCTTTTTTTATCCGCCGCAACAGCTCCCACAATGTCGCCTACAATGTGGGCGACGTTGTTATCTGCGTCCGAACCGACGTTGACTACTTCGACGTCAAATTCCCCAACTCCGTTCAGGGTTGGCGTCGGAGGTGGTTATATATTCGGGAGGAAAGTGTTGGCTCGCAAGAGTACAACATCGCCCCTTTTGATGGAGCCGCGAAAATTGTTCGGCACCAGTCATGGGACGCCGAAGCTTCCGAGGAAGAGAAAATGGCGACGGATGCCCTAATGAAGCGCATCCGCGAACTTCAGAACACCCGCGGCAAAGAACTGTCGGGTGTTCAAATTACTGCCCACTTCCTCCGAATCAGGGTGCAGCCTCTACAGGCTCGCAAGAACCCCCTCTGGATGTACACTGGCGAAGAAGATGTTGATCGCGTATCCGAAGACCTTTTTGTGAAGGACTTGGAGAGACTCGTTCGACGTTTTTCTTCGCTTAGCAAAAAGTCAGAAGTCCCAACTTCTTGTCGCGTGGAGCCATACAGTGGCAGCCATGCCCTCCCTGAGGTAAGTACCTTTGTATAATGTTGTGCCTGCTTATCTTCGACAACTATTTTGTTTCCTTGTACCTTTTTATTTATTTGCTGTTTTTCGACAAAACCACCAGATTCTTTCTTCTCTTCCTCCCCTTCCCGAGGGTGGAGAAGTGGATGAACGAACCATCATTAATAATGGGTCGCAAGAATCCACTCCCCCTGAAACTGAAGTCGCGGATCTCACAAATCGGCTTCTTCTGACAAAGTCACGGAATCAGATGCTTCTGAATCCGTGCACTCTCCTCCTTCCGCTGTTTCTCCTAAGAACAAAAGAAGGAGGAGTGAAACCGTAGACTCTGGCGCCTCCAAGCCTGCTGAACCTGCTGCCAAAGAATCATCTCCCGAAGATGGAGATGCCTTCGACCCTTACGGCGATGCAGGCTCAGTTAGCTCGTCAGTTTCCTTGTTACTATCTTTGACACGACCTCTGTTTACTTGTCATATTCATATTCATATGTTGTCAGTGGCGAAAAGGAGGAGGAAGAAGAAGAACTCACGGTTACTCGCACGGCTCCCACGAGCACGTCCAATACCGTGGTTCTTTCCGAAGAAATTCGCATGGCCCCGGATTCTTCCCCTCCCCCTCAGCGGATGGTGGATACGTCGACTCCACCGCCCAGCCCCCGAGCGCCTTCTCCGAAAAGACTCAAGGTCGGGGCTGGCGATGAGCAAACTCTTATCTTGGGGAGTTCCTCGACTCCTTTGGTGAATGATGTAAGTATCTCTAGAACTTTATTTTGCTGCATCTTGTCGAGTTTTTCCTGATTATTCCCGAACTTTTTACTTCTTGCGAAAATGTTTTCCCTTTCTAAGTATCTTTTGCGGCACTTTTTTCCACCAGCCCCTGATGGACCAATTCATCCGCCTCGGCACCCAATCCATTGGGTTTCGCAACGAGGCCGACGCTCTGAGAGGTATCTGTTGTATAACTTGTTTGTTTAGGATGATATTTTTCTTTTAACCCTTGACTAATAAATATTGCTCTTGTTCTTCATTAGCTTCTCTTCAGCAAGCCGAGGAGCGCGCTGAAGCTCTCGAGGACAAGCTAAAAATTATCCAAGAGGCTCGCGAGAAAGCTCAAGCTGATGCTTCTTCTATTGAAGAACTTCGCCAGCGCCTCTCCAAGGCAGAATCTGCACTGAGCGACAAGATCACTGAGCAGATTGCGTGGGAGCAAGGCATCATAGATCGGCTTGAAACCCAAAGCCGGCGCTTTATCCATAAGTTATTTCTTTATCTGGAGGCTTTCCTTTGTTTCATTCTCATGGATGATCATGACCATGTGTTTTGCTGCAGCAGGGAGGAATGATGAGAGGTTTGAGCTGCTAGCGCCTAAGAATGATCATCTTCTCGACGTTCTGTCCATCCTTGAGCTGCAGGGCGATCTAGCACGCACCAACCTTTCCAACTCAAGGGCTGCCTTTTCGCGGCTCTTCCCTCATTTTTCCCCAAGGAAACCGAGTCGGAGATCTTCTCCGCCCTTGTCAAGCGCTTCCTGCTGAAAGAAGACCTCGCACTGGCCTATCGACGCGAGAATCTGAAGATCGGTGTCGAAGGGACCATTGCTCTGGTCTCTAACAGCGGTCAAGAAGTCGACTGGGCCAAAGCTGGGAACACCGGCAAGATCAAGAAGGACAAGTGGAAGGCGCTGGTGAAGGATGCCAAGGCACATTCGAAGAGCATCATTGACTTCTTTAAGCCAAAAACTGCTAGTTCTACCAGCACTGCCAAGACGGAGGTCAAGTAGTCCATCCTGTCTCTGTCTTTTTCTTTTTCTTCTTCTTTTGATGTTGTCGCCTTAGTAGTGGCTTGCGACAGCCTACCATTGGTTCACTAGGTGCCGACTTTTGTAATGAACATGTAGATATCCCAATGATTAATGGAATGCTATTTTGCAAAATTATTGATGTCAAGATTTTCTTTCCAGTTGGTTTTTGACAACTATACTGTGGCACCTGGTCCTTCGGATGATTTGTCTGCTACTTCCTACTCGAGGAAAACTTTCGTTGATGATTTTGTTGAAGATTCTTCGAACGCTGATCCTTTACGGGATTTGGATGAACTTCGACAACAACTTCAGTCGATGAAGAAGCAAACACTTGTGGTGATGGAACAGTCTCGAAAATCATCCGAGCGGGGGAAAATTGCCCTTCAGCAGGCCCATGAAGCTTTAGCTTTGAAACAGGCTGCAGTCGCTGAAGCTGCACAGGCTGCTTCTCGAGAACATTATATGCTTGACTTGATGACCGACGCGAGTCTGGATATGGCGGGTATGCTTCGCAAGTTTGAGTCTTCTCTCCACTTCATTTTTTGTTTTCATCTCTCATTGTGATCCTTTCATCGAATAGGCTCCTTTTTAGATGCTACTGCCGAGGATCAGAGGGTTGACGCGAGATCAAATCTTCTTGTCAAACTTGCTCTAGACCATGACTCCAGCTTTTGGGCCACACCGGATCGTACCCGACGGATTGTCAGATTTCAAGACCGCGTAGGTCAAGTTCGTGAATATCTTGATTTCTGCACAAAGACGCTGGCCCTGGTTTATAATACTATGTTTCCTCGGAACTTCCAGCCGAAAACTCTTCCTGACTTGATGGACAAATTCAAGAGTGCTTCTCGAATCCATGATTTTGTAAAGGCCCAGTTAATTGCTGGCGCTAGCTTTGCTATGATCATGCTGCAGATCTGCTATCCGAAGTTAGATATGACCAACATCGTTGAAATTTGCCACGACAAACTGAGGAAACGGAGGAAGAAAGTCGACAAAATCGACGATGTGGTGACACCCGTAGCCGAGAAGATAATGGACGATTTAATTCAGATGGATGTTGACTTCTTCGTTAAAGGTAATTGACTTCATGGGTGCCACTGCTGAAGATGAAAGGGTGAACATAGATGACCTGATAGGAGTTGACTGAAGATCTGCTTCTTCTGTCGAAGTTTTTCTGACAAAGGAACCATGTATATTGTAAGTACTATGTATATTTTAAAACAATTTGTATGTTTTTTTCCTTCATCTAGCCCCCGAGCGTTTCGGTGGCTATTGTGTTTATGTTTATCGCTTTGCGAGGTGTTTAGACCAAGGCAAATAACTTGTAAGTTGTATATTGTAGCGGTTTGTGTATATATATTGAATTTGCGGGTTGCAAGCACCTGAGCCCGTCGAAGAAAAGATGTATATCACCAATATCTTTACTATATTGCAGCCCCGCGAGCCCGCCTCATTAAAAACCTTTCAGCCCCACTCGGTGCCCTGAATGGAAAAGAGTGCGTCTGAAAACTCGCGGGCTTTTCAGTACATTGTATGTTTACATGTATGACTATATTTTTGACTTAGGCGTAAAAACGCCTAAGCTGCGCCACGTTCCAGGGGTTTGTCTCTGCAATCCCTGTCTTCTTGTCCTTTATTCTGTATGCTCCTCCTTCGATTACTTCGGTGACGATGTACGGGCCTATCCATGGCGACTCGAATTTTTCATGGCTATCTTGCGTAAGCCGAAGGACTAGGTCGCCAACTTGGAAGGACCTTGGTCACAGACGTCGACTGTGGTAGTTTTTCAGATCTTGCTGGTACTTAGTGACCCTTGACAACACCTCGTCTCGAGCTTCGACGAGTGCATCGACATCATCCTCCATTGCCTTTCTCGATGTTTCTCCATCAAATTCCGCCACTCTCGGGGAATGGTGTTCTATTTCTATCGGGAGCACTGCCTCAGCTCCATGAACCAGAAAAAACGGAGTTTCTTGTGTCGCTGTATTGGGTGTCGTCCGTATACTCCATAGCACGCTAGGCAATTCCTGTGTCGAGCTTTTTCTAGTGGTGTTAGTAGACATTTCTTGATGCCGTTGCAGATGATACCGTTCGCTTTCTCGACTTGACCATTGGTCTGCGGGTGCGCAACTGACGCAAAGTGTAGTTTGATGCCTACCTCTGCGCAATATGTCTTGAATTCCTTGGAGGTGAAATTACTACCATTGTCTGTGACTATAATGTGCGGGACACCGAATCGAAAAACGATGCCTTTGACGAAACTTATTGCCGATGCTGCATCTGGCGAGGTTATTGGTTTTGCCTCGATCCACTTGGTAAACTTGTCGACAGCCACGAGCATATATACATATCCTCTTGGCCAATCCTTATGTAATTTCCCCACCATATCGAGACCCCATTGTGCGAAAGGCCACGACAAGGGTATTGGCATCAGCTCTGCTGCCGGGGAGTGGAGTTTTGCCGCAAATCTCTGGCACGCAACACAAGTACGCACTATGTCCTTTGCATCTTCTATTGTAGTTAACCAGTAGAACCCTGCACTGAAGACCTTTGCTGCTATAACTCGACTGCTTGCGTGGTGTCCACATCCCTCGTGCACATCCTTCAGGATAACTCTTCCTTCTTCAGGTGTAACGCATCGCTGCAATACTCCCGATATACTTCGTTTATACGGCTCTCCTTTGACCACAGTAAAGGCCTTGGACCGTCGAATAACTCGTCTTGCCTCTACCGGATCTTCGGGTATTTCTTTCCTTAAGATATATGCGATGTAAACCTGCATTCAAGGAACTTGCACCACCATCACCTCATGTGATTCCTCTTCATCTCCCGATATGTTTGCTTCTGATATTGTTGGAGCCCCCGAGTCTTTCTCGAGCTTCTCCTTTTTCTTTGGCTGTTTCTTCGCCTTAGTTGGTATTTCATTTATCTCCTCCCGAAATACGCCGGGTGGTATTGCTAAGCATTGCGACCCGATGTTTGCCTGAACATCGGCTTCATCGTTGCTGAGTCTGCTAATATGATTCACTTCACACCCGTCAAAGAGTTTCTCGAGTTTATTGTATACCTCCTTGTATGCTATCATGCTGTCATTGACCGCGGCGCACTGGTTCATCACCTGTTGAGCCACGAGTTGGGAGTCGCCGAAGATTTTTAATCGGGTTGCGCCGCAGGCTTTCGCCATCTTAATCCTATGTTTGAGTGCTTCATATTCCGCCTCACTGTTAGACGCGTTAGGGAACGTCATCCGCATCACATATTTCATTTTATCTCCTTGAGGTGACACTAATATCACGCCTGCTCCGGCTCCTTCTAGCCTTATGGACCCATCGAAGTTCATGGTCCAGGTTCTCGACAAATCTGGGGGTCCCGTATTTTGCAACTCCATCCAATCTGCGACAAAGTCTGGCAAGATCTGCGACTTTATAGCTTTTATTTTCTCATACGCAATTTTCTTGCGGTTGTAAATACTCCATACGCTAACTTCTGATACTGCGGGTACCGCTGTTTTGAAGGCGATAAAACTTCACGGACGAAATATACCGGCCTCTGAACTCCATGAAGTTTCCCTTCTTCTTCTCTTTCAACCACAAGTACTGTGCTAACCACCTGAGGTGTGGCTGCGATATATAACAGGAGAGGTTCCTTTTCCTTAGGCGCCACCAATATTGGAGGTGTCGAGATTGTGCGCTTAAGGTCCTCAAAGCCTCTGTCTGCTTCTTCGTTCCACTCGAACTTTTCTCCTTGCTTGATCAAGGCGTAAAACACCAACGCCTTTTCTCCCAGCCTAGCGACGAATCTGCTTAAAGCTGTGACTCGCCCAGTTAGTTGTTGTATTTCCTTTAGCTTTGTTGGCTTCCGCATTGTTACGATGGCTTGAATTTTCTTTGGGTTAGCATCAATTCCTCTTGCTGACACCAGAAACCCGAGAAGTTCTCCCGCAGGGACGCCAAAAGAGCACTTCGTCGGGTTCAGCTTGAGGCAGAATTTATCGAGATTGTCGAAAGTTTCCTTGAGATCCTCAATCAAGGTTGATCCCTGCTTTGTTGTGATGACGACATCGTCAATGTATACTTGAACGTTCTTGCCAATCTGTGGCGAGACATTTCTGCATCATCCGCTGATATGTTGCTCCCGCGTTTTTTAACCCGAAAGGCATTGTTCTATAGCAGAACACGCCATAGGGTGTTATGAAAGCTGTTTTGATCTCATCTTCTTCTTTTAGTTAGATCTGGTTGTAACCAGAATATGCGTCCAGGAAGGAAAGACGTTCACAGCCTGCCGTGGAGTTGATAATTTGATCGATCCTCGGGAGGGGGAAGTGATCCTTTGGACAATGCTTATTGAGACACGTGAAGTCGACGCACATGCGAAGGACCTCTGTGTTTTTCTTCGGGACCAGCTGATACGTCTCCAACGTATCGATAATTTCTTATGTTCCATGCTACTTTATTGATGATACCTACATGTTTTATGCACACTTTATGTCATATTCGTGCATTTTCTGGAACTAACCTATTAACAAGATGCGAAGTGCCAGTTCCTTTTCTGCTGTTTTTGGTTTCGAAATCCTAGTAACGAAATATTCTCGGAATTGGACGAAATCACCTCCCAGGTTCCTATTTTTCCGGAAGCATCCAGAACACAAGGCCGGAAGGGGCTGTGGGCCCAGATGACATGGTGGCGCGGCCGGGGCTGGGCCGCGCCACCCTATGGTGTGGTCGCCCCTTTGACCCTCTGCGCCGCCTCTTCGCCTATATAAAGCCCCTGCATCGAAAACCCTTACGGAGAAGGCCACGATACGAGAAAAGTTCCGAGCCGCCGTCATCGCGAAGCCAAGATCAGGGGGACGGGAGTCTGTTCCGGCACCTGCCGGGGAAGTGCCCCGGAAGGCTTCTCCATCGACACCGCTGCCATCTCCACCGCCATCTTCATCACCGCTGCTGCTCCATGAGGAGGGAATAGTTCTCCATCGAGGCTCGGACCGGTAGCTATGTGGTTCATCTCTCTCCTATGTACTTCAATACAATAGTCTCATGAGCTGCCTTACATGATTGAGATTCATATGATGATGCTTGTAATCTAGATGTCATTATGCTAGTCAAGTGGGTTTTACTTATGTGATCTCAGGAGACTCCTTGTCCCACGTGTGTAAAGGTGACAGTGTGTGCACCGTGTGGGTCTCTTAGGCTATATTTCACGAAGTACTTATTCACTGTTGAAGAGCGTAGTGAAGTGCTTATTTATATCTCTTGATGATTGCAATGTGTTTGTATCACAATTTATCTATGTGCTATTCTAGTGATGTGTTATTAAAGTAGTTTTATTCCTCCTGCATGTGTGCAAAGGTGACAGTGTGTGCACCGTGTTAGTACTTGGTTTATGCTATGATCATGATCTCTTGTAGATTACGAAGTTAACTATTGCTATGATAATATTTGATGTGATCTATTCCTCCTACATATGCATGAAGGTGACATGCTATGCTAGTACTTGGTTTAGTCGTTTTGATCTATCTTACACTTAAGGTTACTTAAACATGAGCATTATTGTGGAGCTTGTTAACTCCGGCATTGAGGGTTCGTGTAATCCTACGCAATGTGTTCATCATCCAACAAAAGTGTAGAGTATGCATTTATCTATTCTGTTATGTGATCAATGTTGAGAGTGTCCACTAGTGAAAGTCTAATCCCTAGGCCTTGTTCCTAAATACTGCTGAGTTACTACTTGTTTTGTTTCTGTGTTACTACTGCTGCAATACTACCACCATCAACTACACGCCACAAGCTATTTTCTGGCATCGTTGCTACTGCTCATATATATTCATACCACTGTATTTCACTATCTCTTCGCCGAACTAGTGCACCTATTTGGTGTGTTGGGGACACAAGAGACTTCTTGCTTTGTGGTTGCGGGGTTGCATGAGAGGGATATCTTTGACCTCTTCCTCCCTGAGTTCGATAAACCTTGGGTGATCCACTTAAGGGAAAACTTGCTGCTGTTCTACAAACCTCTGCACTTGGAGGCCCAACACTGTCTACAGGAAAAGGAGGGGAACGTAGACATCAAGCTATTTTCTGGCGCCGTTGCCGGGGAGGAAAGGTAAAGGTACTCACACTCCGGATCTCGGCTACTAAGCTATTTCCGGCGCCATTGTAAGTACTCGAAGCTATTTCCTTTAGACTCTGCAATTGCGACATTTGGTTTCTTGTTTACACTAGTTAGGCATAATGGAAAACAACAAAAATATGAGAGATCTTTATGAACTTTATCTTGAATTAGGACATGATGTGTTTGAAGAGAGAATTAAAAAACCCATGGAACTTTATATGCATGATAATGGGAATGTTATTAGTATGAATGCTTTGAACACCATTGTTGCTAATGCTATGGAAAATTCTAAGCTTGGGGAAGCTGGCTTTGATGAGCATGATATTTTAGTCCCCAAGCATTGAGGAGAAAATTTACTTTGATGATACTTTGCCTCCTATTTATGATGATTATAATGATAGTAGTCTTTTGTTACCACCTGTTATGGAGGATAAATTTGATTATGATTACAATATACCTCCTATATTTGATAGCTACTTTGTTGAATTTGCTCCCTACAATTAATAAGAATGACTATGCTTATGTTGGGAGTAGTAATTATTTTATGCATGAGACTCATGATAAGAATGCTTTATGTGATAGTTATATTGTTGAGTTTGCTCATGATGCTACTGAAAGTTATTATGAGAGAGGAAAATATAGTTGTAGAAATTTTCATGTTACTAAAACACCTCTCTATGTGCTGAAATTTTTGAAGCTACACTTGTTTTATCTTCCTATGCTTGTTACTTTGCTCTTCATGAACTTGTTTATTTACAAGATTCCTATGCATAGGAAGCATGTTAGACTTAAATGTGTTTTGAATTTGCCTCTTGATGCTCTCTTTTGCCTCAAATACTATTTCTTGCGAGTGCATCATTAAAACTGCTGAGCCCATCTTAACGGCTATAAAGAAAGAACTTCTTGGGAGATAACCCATGTGTTTTTTTACAGCAATTTTTGTTTTGTTGTGTTTTGGAAGTTGTTTACTACTATAGCAACCTCTCCTTATCTTAGTTTTGTGTTTTGTTGTGCCAAGTAAAGTTTCTATGTCAAAGTTGATGTTATATTTGGGATCGCTGCGCAGAAACAGCATTGCTGTCTGTCACGAATCTGGGCACAGTTTTCTGTAGAAAATTCGAAAAAATCTGCCAATTTACGAGCGTGATCCTCAGATATGTACGCAACTTTCATTAGTTTTGAGTTTTTCCATTTGAGCAAGTCTGGTGCCATCTTAAAATTCGTCTTTACGGACTGTTCTGTTTTTGACAGATTCTGCCTTTTATTTCACATTGCCTCTTTTGCTATGTTGGATTTATTTCTTTGATCCATTAATGTCCAGTAGCTTTATGCAATGTCCAGAAGTGTTAAGAATGATTGTGTCACCTCTGAACATGTGAATTTTGATTATGCACTAACCCTCTAATGAGTTTGCTTGAAGTTTGGTGTGGGAAGTTTTCAAGGGTCAATAGAAGAGGGTGATATAATGTGATCGAGAAGAGTGAAAGGTATAAGCTTGGGGATGCCCCGGTGGTTCATCCCTGCATATTTTAAGAAGACTCAAGCATCTAAGCTTGGGGATGCCCAAGGCATCCCCTTCTTCATCGACAACTTATCAGGTTTCTTCTAGTGAAACTATATTTTTATTCAGTCACATCCTATGTATTTTACTTGGAGCGTCTGTGTGCTTTTATTTTTGTTTTTGTTTTGTTATCTTAGTTCTCTGAATAAGTTCATCCTTGTGTGGGAGAGAGACACGCTCCGCTGGTTCGTATGAACACATGTGTTCTTAGCTCATAATATTCATGGCGAAGTTTCTTCTTCGTTAAATTGTTATATGGTTGGAATTGGAAAATGCTACATGTAGTAATTCTAAAATGTCTTGGATAATGTGATACTTGGCAATTGTTGTGCTCATGTTTAAGCTCTTGCATCATATGCTTTGCACCCATTAATGAAGAAATACATAGAGCTTGCTAAAATTTGGTTTGCATATTTGGTTTCTCTAGGTCTAGAGTCTTATAATATCTATGTGAGTTAGTGAACAACAAGAGGAAGCAGTGTGCTTATAATGTTTACAATATGTCTTTGGTGAGTTTTGCTGCACCTGTTCATCCAATTGAGTTTGCTAAATAACCTTGCTAGCCTAAACCTTGTATCGAGAGGAATACTTCTCATGCATCCAAAATCCTTGAGCCAACCACTATGCCATTTGTGTCCACCATACCTACCTACTACATGGTATTTCTCAGCCATTCCAAAGTAAATTGCTTGAGTGCTACCTTTAAACAATTCAAAAGCTATTACCTCTTATTTGTGTCAATGTTTTATAGCTCATGAGGAAGTGGTGTTTTATCTTTCAATCTTGTTGGGCAACTTTCACCAATGGACTAGTGGCTTCATCCGCTTATCAATAATTTTGCAAAAAGAGCTGGCAATGGGATTCCAGTCCCAAATTAATTAACAAAAATAGACACTCCTCCATGGTATGTGATTGTTGGACGGCACCCGAAGGATTCGGTTAGCCATGGCTTGAGAAAGCAAAGGTGGGGAGGAGTGTCATCATAATAAAACTAAAATAAAAAGGCACTCCTTCATGGTATGAGATTGTTGGCAGGCACCCGAGGATTCGGTTAGCCATGGTTTGTGAAAGAAAGGTTGGAAGGAGTGCCACCCAAAAACAAAATAAAATGGGAGCCGCTCTTTGAAGGTTTGCCTGGCAAGGGGTTAGAGTACCCGCTACTATTCGTTGACAACAACAAACACCTCTCAAAACTTTACTTTTATACTCTCTTGATGTTTTCAAAATCAAAGCTCTAGCACAAATACAGCAATCGATGCTTTCCTCTTTGAAGGACCATTCTTTTACTTTTATTGTTGAGTCAGTTTACCTATCTCCCTCCACCTTAAGAAGCAAACACTTGTGTGAACTGTGCATTGATTCTTACATACTTGCTTATTGCATTTGTTATATTACTCTATGTTGACAATTATCCATAAGATATACATGTTACAAGTTGAAAGCAACCGCTGAAACTTAATCTTCCATTGTGTTGCTTCAATGCCTCTACTTTGAATTATTGCTTTATGAGTTAACTCTTATGGAAGACTTATTGATGCTTGTCTTGAAGTACTATTCATGAAAAGTCTTTGCTTTATGATTGAGTTGTTTACTCATGTCATTACCATTGTTTTGATCGTGCATTCATTACATATGCTTACAATAGTATGATCAAGGTTATGATGGCATGTCACTTGAAATTATCTTTGTTATCGTTTTACCTGCTCGGACGAGCAGAACTAACTTGGGATGCGATACGTCTCCAACGTATCGATAATTTCTTATGTTCCATGCTACTTTATTGATGATACCTACATGTTTTATGCACACTTTATGTCATATTCGTGCATTTTCGGAACTAACCTATTAACAAGATGCCGAAGTGCAGTTCTGTTTGCTGTTTTGGTTTCAGAAATCCTAGTAACGAAATATTCTCGGAATTGGACGAAATCACCTCCCGGGTTCCTATTTTTCCGGAAGCATCCAGAACACCAGAGCGCCGAGGAGGGCCTGTGGGCCCGGATGACATGGTGGCGCGGCCGGGCTGGGCCGCGCCACCCTATGGTGTGGTCGCCCCTTGACCCTCTGCGCCGCCTCTTCGCCTATATAAAGCCTGCGCCGAAAACCCTTACGGAGAAGGCCACGATACGAGAAAAGTTCCGGAGCCGCCGTCATCGCGAAGCCAAGATGCGGGACGGAGTCTCTGTTCGGCACCTGACGGGGAAGTGCCCGGAAGGCTTCTCCATCGACACCGCTGCCATCTCCACCGCCATCTTCATCACCGCTGCTGCTCCATGAGGAGGGAATAGTTCTCCATCGAGGCTCGGGGCTGTACCGGTAGCTATGTGGTTCATCTCTCTCCTATGTACTTCAATACAATAGTCTCATGAGCTGCCTTACATGATTGAGATTCATATGATGATGCTTGTAATCTAGATGTCATTATGCTAGTCAAGTGGGTTTTACTTATGTGATCTCTGGAGACTCCTTGTCCCACGTGTGTAAAGGTGACAGTGTGTGCACCGTGTGGGTCTCTTAGGCTATATTTCACGAAGTACTTATTCACTGTTGAAGAGCGTAGTGAAGTGCTTATTTATATCTCTTGATGATTGCAATGTGTTTGTATCACAATTTATCTATGTGCTACTCTAGTGATGTGTTATTAAAGTAGTTTTATTCCTCCTGCATGGTGCAAAGGTGACAGTGTGTGCACCGTGTTAGTACTTGGTTTATGCTATGATCATGATCTCTTGTAGATTACGAAGTTAACTATTGCTATGATAATATTTGATGTGATCTATTCCTCCTACATATGCATGAAGGTGACAGTGTGCATGCTATGCTAGTACTTGGTTTAGTCGTTTTGATCTATCTTACACTTAAGGTTACTTAAACATGAGCATTATTGTGGAGCTTGTTAACTCCGGCATTGAGGGTTCGTGTAATCCTACGCAATGTGTTCATCATCCAACAAAAGTGTAGAGTATGCATTTATCTATTCTGTTATGTGATCAATGTTGAGAGTGTCCACTAGTGAAAGTCTAATCCCTAGGCCTTGTTCCTAAATACTGCTGAGTTACTACTACTTGTTTACTGTTTCTTGTGTTACTACTGTTGCAATACTACCACCATCAACTACACGCCAGCAAGCTATTTTCTGGCATCGTTGCTATTGCTCATATATATTCATACCACCTGTATTTCACTATCTCTTCGCGAACTAGTGCACCTATTTGGTGTGTTGGGGACACAAGAGACTTCTTGCTTTGTGGTTGCGGGGTTGCATGAGAGGGATATCTTTGACCTCTTCCTCCCAGTTCGATAAACCTTGGGTGATCCACTTAAGGAAAACTTGCTGCTGTTCTACAAACCTCTGCACTTGGAGGCCCAACACTGTCTACAGGAAAGGAGGGGGAACGTAGACATCACCAGCACTGGTTTAGCTACCCACGTGGCTTCTATGTGTAACTCTTTGATAAATCCAGCTTCTCTGAGTCGATTAATTTCTGACAGCGTAGCTTTGCGGTTTGGTTCCGAAAAACGCCGCAAAGGTTGTTTGATTGGTCTAGCCATTGGATCCAAGTTGAGAGGGTGCTCGAAAAGTTCCCTGGGTACTCCTGGCATGTCTGCTGGACACCATGCAAAGATTTCCTAGCGCTCACGGAGGAACTCTACAAGCGCGCTTTCCTATGCGAGATCCATATTTGTTGCGATAGTTGTCGTCTTCTTGGGATCTGTCGGGTGAATCTGCACTTCATTTGAGTTTTTGGTGGTGTCAAAGGTTGGCTCCTTTAGCGGCCTCCTCCATCAGCAACATGTCATAATCAGTTGTTAGTCTTGACGCCATATACTACTTGCATCCCGAAAGTTTACTGATCGATTAAATCCTTGTCGCACTTATCCGCTAGCGCGCAACTGCTTTGTGATTGGGCCGTTGGGTCCAGGGAGTCTCCACAACAATTATGTGTAATGTGGTACGCCATAAACCTGCATACGCGGGTCGTCCCAGTAAAGCATGGTGTGACGGAAATCCACGACTTCGAACTCCAGCTTCTCTCTTCTGTAATTCTCTCGGGTTCCAAACTGAACGTCGAGATTGATTTTTCCCAATGAATAACTTGGTTTTTCTGGTGTGATCCCATGGAAACGTGTGTCGGTTGGTGTTAAGTTCGCCAAGGATATATTCATCTTCATCAACGTATCTGCATGCATGAGGTTTAAACTGCTACCTCCATCTATGAACACCCGTGAAACGTCGAATCCTGCAATCACCGCTGGCAGGATCAAAGCTGATTGCCCTGGTCGAGGGACTTGCTGCGGGTGGTCCGCTATGGTGAAGCCGATGTCTTGCTCCGACCAATTCAGGTATTCGATTGTTGGTGGTGGCATCTTTTCTGCCATAAAGACTTGTCGCGAAATAACTTTTTGAGCTCTATTGGATGGTCTGCCCTTCTGAATCATCGAGACCGCACCATTGGAGTCGATATAAGGACCAGTACTTGGAGCTGCCGCTAATTGCAACTGGTGTCGATTTTCGTCCGTAATTGCGGGTGGAGGTGGAAGGTGGATCTCACTCCTTGGCCCCTGAGGGTTCCTGTTTGATGCATGTGCATTGGCATGCCCTGCGTACCTATGCAGTGCCTGGAAAGTTCGGCAATCCTTCTGCAAATGCCCCGACTGCCTCTTCCCGTTGTTGTCGAGGAAGAAGTGCATTTGGCATTGTCCGTTCAAGAGATCTTCGGGTGACACGTACGGCCTTTGGAACCTCGGTCCATTATTTTGCCTGCTGGGACGGGTGTTGTCCGTGTAATCGCTGCGCTGTTCACCACTTTTTTGATAATCATCCCGATTATTACCTCCACTATTTCCTCGGAAGCCAGCCAATACTTGGTCGGGACCGTCATAGTCTGAGAATTGGCGAGAAAATCATCGTCTATTTTGAATATTTCGATTACGATCATCCTCAGGCGACCTATGCCGTTTGTTGTGAACAGCATCCTCTCCATCTGCCCAGCGATTCGCTATTTCCATGAGTGCTGTTATTGTTTTCGGATTAGTCCTTCCCAAGTCCTCGACTAAGTCCTTCCTTCAGATCCCATCAACAAACACGTCTATTGCTCGTTCATCAGATATGTTCTCTGCCGAATTTTTGATAATGTTCCACCTCTGTATGTACGTCCTCATCGACTCATCATATTTCTGTCTGCAAGCCCGTAGCTGCTCTATTGACGCAGGTTTCTTGCATGTAGATAAGAAATTTTTCCCGAACATGTCCTCGAAAGTTTCGCAACTGTCGATGGATCCAGGTGGTAACTTTTTTATCCATGATCGCGCTGCTCCACTCAGGTGCACCTGGATGCTCTGCATGGCAGTTGCTTTGGTTCCTCCCGTCAATTTTACTGTCTCCAGATAGTCGACTAGCCAATCCTCGGGATCTTGCAGGCCGTCGAACTTCTTGTAGTTGTCGGGCAACTTGAAACCAGATGGGACCCGCATTTTGCGAACTCGTAGAGTGAAACAAGGGAGTCCGCACATATCCTCCTCGTCAACCTCTGTTGACTGCCGATGTTCTCTCCTTTCTTGTCGCGTCCTGTCGACCCGTGCCTGTGTCGATGTATCTCTTGTCGCGCTTGTTCTTGGCGGGTCCTGTACTACCACTGTAGGTCGTGGTCTATTTTTCCTTGGGGCACCTTCGGGAGGTGTACTTGTGCTTGCGAACGCTGTTCCCATGACTCCAACTCCTGCCATAGCCATGTTGTACAGTGCTTCTCTCGGATCTCCGGGAGGTGGCCTATTTGCCAGTATAAAGGCCTGAGTCGCCATATACCCAGCTTCCGGCGTTTTGGGAATAATGTTTCCCCTTGTATCTATTGACATAAAGGACATGTCGAGATTTCGGATCAGATTTTCCCTCTCGCCTTTGGGTACGTTCTGCAGCCTAGACCTTCCTCTATTATGGGCTGCTCTATGATGAGATTCCGAAGTTCCTGAATGTCGGCTGAGCTCTGCCCTTCTTCGGCTTGACGCATAAGCTGCGGCTCTCCTCTTATCAAGCTCGGCTTTCTGTTTTTCAAGTTCTCGTCTAGCACGGGCGAGTTTATATTGGTACGCTTGCAACTCTTCGGCTGTGGCAGTTGATACGTCTCAAACGTATCTATAATTTCTTATGTTCCATGGTACTTTTATGATGATACTTACATGTTTTATACACACTTTACATCGTTTTGATGTGTTTTCCGGAACTAACCTATTGACGAGGTGCCGAAGGGCCAGTTGTTGTTTTCTGCTGTTTTTGGTTTCAGAAATCCTAGAAAGGAAATATTCTCGAAATCGGACGAAATCAACGCCCAACATCCTATTTTTCCCGGAAGCTTCCGAGCACCGAAGAAGGGCCGGAGGGCCAGGGAGGCCCCACCCCACGAGGGCAGCGCGGCCAAGGGGGGCCTAGTGTGTGGGCCCCCGTGCCCTCCGACTCCGCCTCTTCGCCTATTTAGTCGTCCTGACCTAAATCCTCGACACGTTCGACGAAACCAGAGAAAACCTTCCAGAGCGCCGCCATCGCGAAACTCCAATTCGGGGACAGTCTCTGTTCGGCGCCCTGGGACGGTGCCCCGGAGTCATCTCCACCGCCGTCTCCACCATCTTCACCGCCATCGCTGTCTCCATGATGAGGAGGGAGTAATTCACCCCCGGGCTGAGGGCTCCGCTGTAGCTATGTGGTTCATCTCTCTCTTTATGTGATCTAGTTGAATATTATCTATGTGCTACTCTAGTGATGTTATTAAAGTAGTTTATTCCTCCTGCACGGTGTAATGGTGACAGTGTGTGCATCGTGTAGTACTTGGCGTAGTCTATGATCATAATCTCTTGTAGGTTATGGAGTTAATTATTGCTATGATAGTATTGATGTGATCTATGCCTCCTTCATAGTGTGATGGTGACAGTGTGCATGCTATGTTAGTTCTCGGTGTAATTGTGTTGATCTATCTTGCACTCTAAGGTTATTTAAACATGAATATCGAATATTGTGGAGCTTGTTAACTCCAGCATTGAGGGTTCGTGTAATCCTACACAGTTAGTGGTGTTCATCATCCAACAAGAGGGTGTAGAGTGGTTATATTATGTGATCATTATTGAGAGTGTCCACTAGTGAAAGCAGGATCCCTGGGCCTTGCTTCCAAGCATCGAATCTCCGTTTGTTTATTGTTTTGTTGCATGTTTACTCGCTGCCATATTTTATTCAGATTGCTATTACCACTCATACTCATCCATATTACTTGCATCTCACTATCTCTTCGCCGAACTAGTGCACCTATTAGGTGTGTTGGGGACACAAGAGACTTCTTGCTTTGTGGTTGCAGGGTTGCATGAGAGGGATATCTTTGACCTCTTCCTCCCTGAGTTCGATAAACCTTGGGTGATCCACTTAAGGGAAAACTTGCTGCTGTTCTACAAACCTCTGCTCTTGGAGGCCCAAAACTGTCTACAAGAATAGAAGCGTGCGTAGACATCAAGCTATTTTCTGGCGCCGTTGCCGGGGAGGAAAGGTAAAAGGCTCTCATACTTCGGTCCCAGGTAAAGTACTTTTCTGGCGCCGTTGTGTGTGTGCTCGACTATTTCCTTTAGATCCTGCAATTGCATCTTTTTGTTTCTTGTTTACACTAGTTAGGCATAATGGACAACAATGAGCTTCTTATTCTATTTCTTGATTTAAGACATGGATTGTTTGATGCGAAAATTAAAAAACCTATGGAACCTTATTTGCATGCTAGTAGCGATGTTATTAGTATGAATGCAATTACTGCTAATGCTATGGAGAAGTCTAAGCTTGGGGAAGCTAGTTTTTGTGATCTTTTTAGCTTCCCATCTTTAGGGGAGAAAATTTCTGATAATACTTTATCTCCCATATGCGATAACTCTAATGATGCTTGTGATATTTTAAATGTACCTACTGAAAGTATTCCATATAAAATACCTATGAAAATTATTGAACGTGTTATGGATAACCGCTATGAAGGGGATGGAACTGTCCATCCTGGAGATCATTTATGTTTTTGCATGAATTATGCGGGTTATTCAAGTGTGCAGGTATCTCTATGGATGAAGTGAAGAAGAAATTATTCTCTATGTCGTTGTCTGGTGAAGCGGCGCATTGGTATAAACTGCTGAAGGATGAGCATCCTCTTGATTGGAAGGATATTGTGCCTCTATTTTATTCTAAATTCTATCCTCCAAGTGAAATCCACAAAGACCGAAACCGAATATATAATTTCTGGCCTCATGATGGAGAAAGTATTGCCCAAGCATGGGAGAGATTGAAGTCTTTAATGCTCAAATGCCCCAATCATGAGCTTCCTGGTAATGTTATTATTGATAATTTCTATGCAAGACTTTCTTTTCAAGACAAGACCTTGCTGGATACTTCTTGTTCATTCACGCGCAATAAAGAAGAGTTCAAATGGGACCTTCTTAATCGGATTCAGAAGAACGCTGAAGATTGGAAGAACGACAAAGGTAAAGAATCAGGTATAAACTATGATTATGAATGCATTGAAACTTTTATGGATCTTGGTAAATTTCGAAATATGAGTGCTACCTATGGTCTTGACTCTCAAGTTGCTGCAAATCTTTATAAAGCTTTTGCCTCTCATTTTGAATTGCCTAGGAAGAATTTTGATAAGTATCATGAACCTTTTAAAGAGGCTTGTATGAAGGATGAAATTGTTGTTAATGATTGCAATAGAACATGCTCAAACTCCTAAGAATGCTATTTCCTATAAGCATGTTAATTTTTGTGGAATGCATAGACCTTGTGGAATTAATCAAATCGAAGATGAATGTTGTATCCATCATACTAATGAAAAAACTAGAAAGTGGTCTAGGGCGCTAGATGATCTTGGTAAAAAAGTTTGTGTCCTCTATCCTTTTATTTGTGAACTTTGCCATAGAGTGGGTCATTTTAATTTTCAATGCTCCTCCAATGATAATTTGAACCCCATGAGCGCTGCAAATTTGTATTGTGATGATGAAATTACTCCTAATCAGCATGATGAACTTACTTTATTTTTGTGGTGTGAAGAGTTATCAAGAAAAACTTCTTTGTTAGATATTAATGATCTTGATGTTGATGATGTCCTGCATGGGTGTTTTTCTTATTGCATTGATAATTGCCATACAAACACCTACATACAAAATATTTTAGAAGATGACACCTTGCCAAAATATGATAGGACCGTGTGTTTTGAACTTATTAATGAAAAGGAGGAATCCTCCCAAGTTTCTTCTATTGTTTATGGAAATAAAGCAGGTTATGTGGAGAAGCCTCTCATCAAGCCTCTCCCTCCTAAAGAAGGGAACGAGAAAAAGGAGAAGAAGAAGAAGGGCGAAGAAGAAGAAGAAGAAGGGGAATAAAAAGAAAGAGGTATGACATATCCCGCGTGTATGAGATAACGATAGGTAAGTATGTTGCTCCTGATGATTATTATGATAATGAATCTGAGTACAACGATCTTCCTATGCCCTTTACCTACATTAGTGATCATGATTTGAAAGAGCACACTACTTTTGATATTGCAAATCTCTGGGAAACTAATTCTGAAAATGATGATGTTAATAATTGCCATAGTATCAGTACTATCCATGCTTCCTCCCATAATGATATAGAAAGCTCTAAGCTTGGGGAAGAGGTGTTTGAAAATCCTTTTGCTACTGATCATTATGTGTTTGATACATCTCCTTCTAATAACAATGATGGTATGGTCATAGATAAACCGACTGTGAAAGATAACTATTCTATTTCTTATGATGACACTGTGCCTCCGACCTTTAATGATTATTATAAAGAATGCTATGATATAGGTTACAACTATCCTTATGAAACTTGTCATAGTTATGATTGGATTGCCAAAAACAATTCCCTTAATATGCAACTTGTTTACCATGTTCAAATTCTTGATAATAATCTTGCTCCAATTACTATTAATGAGAAGAACTCTTCTTATGCCAAAATTAATGATACTCCTATGCATATGAACCATGATAAGAATGTTTTAAGTGATGGGTATATTATGGATTTCTTCAATGAAGCTACTGAAAGTTATTATGAGAGAGGGAAACATGGTTATATGCATCTTAATAATATTAAGTTTCCCCTCTTTATGTTGAGAATTTTGAAGTTACTCGTGTTTTATCCTCTTATGCTTGTCACCTTGTTCTTCATGAATTCATTTGTGTACAAGATTCCTATGCATAGGAAGCATGCTAGGCTTAAATTTGTTTTGAATTTGCCTCTTGATGCTCCTTTTTGCTTCAAATACTATTTCTTGCGAGTACATCATTAAAACTGCTGAGCCCATCTTAATGGCTATAAAGAAAGAACTTCTTGGGAGATAACCCATGTGTTTATTTTGCTACAGTACCTTTGTTTTATATTTGTGTCTTGGAAGTTGTTACTACTGTAGCAACCTCTCCTTATCTTAGTTTTGTTGCATTGTTGTGCCAAGTAAAGTCTTTGATAGCAAGGTTCATACTAGATTTGGATTACTGCGCAGAAACAGATTTCTTGCTGTCACGAATCTGGGCCTAATTCTCTGTAGGTAACTCAGAAAATTATGCCAATTTACGTGAGTGATCCTCAGATATGTACGCAACTTTCATTCAATTTGAGCATTTTCATCTGAGCAAGTCTGGTGCCACTTTAAAATTCGTCTTTACGGACTGTTCTGTTTTGACAGATTCTGCCTTTTATTTCGCATTGCCTCTTTTGCTGTGTTGGATGGATTTCTTTGTTCCATTGACCTCCAGTAGCTTTGTGCAATGTCCAGAAGTGTTAAGAATTATTGTGTCACCTCTGAACATGTGAATTTTGATTATGCACTAACCCTCTAATGAGTTTGTTTTAAGTTTGGTGTGGAGGAAGTTTTCAAGGGTCAAGAGAGGAGGATGATATACTATGATCAAGAAGAGTGAAAAAGCTTGGGGATGCCCCGTGGTTCATCCCTGCATATTTCAAGAAGACTCAAGCGTCTAAGCTTGGGGATGCCCAAGGCATCCCCTTCTTCATCGACAACTTATCAGGTTTCTTCTCTTGAAACTATATTTTTATTCGGTCACATCTTATGTACTTTACTTGGAGCGTCTGTTTGTTTTTGTTTTTGTTTTTGTTTGAATAAATGCTTGTGTGGGAGAGAGACACGCTCCGCTGTTTCGTATGAACACATGTGTTCTTAGCTTTATCTTTAATGTTCATTGCGAAAGTTGAACTACCTCATTCATTGATATATGGTTGGAAACGGAAAATGCCGCATGTGGTAAATGGTATAATGTCTTGAATAATGTGATACTTGGCAATTGTTGTGCTCATATAGATCTTGTTTAAGCTCTTGCATCATGTACCTTGTACCCATTAATGAATAACTACATAGAGCATGTTAAAATTTGGTTTGCATGATTGTTCTCTCTAAGTCTAGACATTTTCTGGTTAAGGTGTTTGAACAACAAGGAGACGATGTAAAGTCTTATAATGCTTACAATATGTTTATATGTGAGTCTTGCTGCACCGTTTTATACTTGAGTTTGCTTCAAACAACCTTGCTAGCCTAGCCTTGTATTGAGAGGAATTCTTCTCGTGCATCCAAATCCTTGAGCCAATAACTATGCCATTTGTGTCCACCATACCTACCTACCACATGGTATTTCTCCGCCATTCCAAAGTACATTACTTGAGTGCTACCTTTAAAATTTCTATTCTTTACCTTTACAATATATAGCTCATGGGACAAAATAGCTTAAAAACTATTGTGGTGAAGAATATGTACTTATGTGTCTTATTTCTTAGTAAGTTGCTTGTTGTGCGGTAACCATGTTTTAGGACGCCATCAACTTTTACCTTTGTTGAATATCATGTGAGTTGCTATGCATGTTCGTCTTGTCTGAAGTAAGGCGGTTTTCACAATCAAATGGTTTGAGTATGCATACTGTTAGAGAAGAACATTGGGCCGCTAACTAAAGCCATGAATCATGGTGGAAGTTTCAGTTTGGACATAAAACCTCAATCTCTTATGAGAATATTAACTGTTGTTGAATGCTTAAGCATTAAAAGAGGAGTCCATTATCTGTTGTCTATGTTGTCCCGGTATGGGTGTCTAAGTTGAAGAATGATCAAAAGCGAGAAATCCAATGCGAACTTTCTCCTTAGACCCTTGTACAGGCGGCATAGAGGTACCCCTTTGTGACACTTGGTTGAAACATATGTTATGCAATGATAATCGGTGTTAAGCTAATTAGGACAAGGTGCGAGCACTATTAGTATACTATGCATGAGGCTTGCAACTTGTAAGATATAATTTACATAACTCATATGCTTTATTACTACCGTTGACAAAATTGTTTCTATGTTTTCAAAATGAAAAGCTCTAGCACAAAAATAGTAATCAATGCTTCCCTCTGCGAAGGGCCTTTCTTCTACTTTATTGTTGAGTCAGTCTACCTATTCTTTCTATCTTAGAAGCAAACACTTGTGTCAGCTGTGTATTGATTCTTACATGTTTACCTATTGCACTTGTTATATTGCTTTGTGTTGACAATTATCCATGAGATATACATGTTACAAGTTGAAAGCAACCGCTGAAACTTAATCTTCCTTTGTGTTGCTTCAATGCCTTTACTTTGAATCTATTGCTTTATGAGTTAACTCTTATGCAAGACTTATTGATGCTTGTCTCGAAAGTACTATTCACGAAAAGTCTTTGCTATATGATTCAATTGTTTAGTCATTATCTTTACCATTGCTTTGAATCGCTACATTCATTACATATGCTTTACAATTGTATTGATCAAGATTATGATAGCATGTCACTTAAGAAATTATCTTTGTTATCGTTTACCTACTCGAGGGCGAGTAGGAACTAAGCTTGGGGATGCTTGATACGTCTCAAACGTATCTATAATTTCTTATGTTCCATGCTACTTTTATGATGATACTTACATGTTATATACACTTTACATCGTTTTGATGTGTTTTCCGGAACTAACCTATTGACGAGGTGCCGAAGGGCCAGTTGCTGTTTTCTGCAGTTTTTGGTTTCAGAAATCCTAGAAAGGAAATATTCTCGAAATCGGACGAAATCAACGCCCAACATCCTATTTTTCCCGGAAGCTTCCAGAGCACCGAGAGGGGTGCCAGGGGGGCCCCACCCCATAGGGCGGCGCGGCCAAGGGGGGGGGCGCCCCCTAGTGTGTGGGCCCCCGTGGCCCTCCGACTCCGCCTCTTCGCCTATTTAGTCGTCCCTGCCTAAATCCTCGAGCACGTTCGACGAAACCAGAGAAAACCTTCCGAGCCGCCGCCATGCGAAACTCCAATTCGGGGGACGAAGTCTGTTCCGGCGCCCTGCCGGGACGGGGAATTGCCCCCGAGTCATCTCCACCGCCGTCTCCG
Organism: Lolium multiflorum; assembly: GCA_030979885.1. Classification (NCBI taxonomy): domain Eukaryota; kingdom Viridiplantae; phylum Streptophyta; class Magnoliopsida; order Poales; family Poaceae; genus Lolium; species Lolium multiflorum. The sequence goes on along the minus strand of CM061749.1, from coordinate 50,464,978 downwards.
CCATCTTCACCGCCATCGCTGTCTCCATGATGAGGAGGGAGTAATTCACCCCGGGGCTGAGGGCTCCGCTGTAGCTATGTGGTTCATCTCTCTCTTTATGTGATCTAGTTGAATATTATCTATGTGCTACTCTAGTGATGTTATTAAAGTAGTTTATTCCTCCTGCACGGTGTAATGGTGACAGTGTGTGCATCGTGTAGTACTTGGCGTAGTCTATGATCATAATCTCTTGTAGGTTATGGAGTTAATTATTGCTATGATAGTATTGATGTGATCTATGCCTCCTTGATAGTGTGATGGTGACAGTGTGCATGCTATGTTAGTTTTCGGTGTAATTGTGTTGATCTATCTTGCACTCTAAGGTTATTTAAACATGAATATCGAATATTGTGGAGCTTGTTAACTCCGGCATTGAGGGTTCGTGTAATCCTACACAATTAGTGGTGTTCATCATCCAACAAGAGGGTGTAGAGTGGTTCTATTATGTGATCATTGTTGAGAGTGTCCACTAGTGAAAGCAGGATCCCTGGGCCTTGCTTCCAAGCATCGAATCTCCGTTTGTTTATTGTTTTGTTGCATGTTTACTCGCTGCCATATTTTATTCAGATTGCTATTACCACTCATACTCATCCATATTACTTGCATCTCACTATCTCTTCGCCGAACTAGTGCACCTATTAGGTGTGTTGGGGACACAAGAGACTTCTTGCTTTGTGGTTGCAGGGTTGCATGAGAGGGATATCTTTGACCTCTTCCCCCCAGTTCGATAAACCTTGGGTGATCCACTTAAGGGAAAACTGCTGCTGTTCTACAAACCTCTGCTCTTGGAGGCCCAACACTGTCTACAGGAATAGAAGCGTGCGTAGACATCAGCAGTCGTAGTCATCGGCTCTGTGCCATCCATGGCTTTTGCAGCTCTGTCCCAAGCCGCTTGCGGAAGTTGCACCATCTGTCGCGTTGCAGGTCCAACATACTTGGTGCCCAAACCTCGCATGAGATCAGCGGGATCGATGTATGGATTTCCCAAATCATCGAAAGCCTCTGACGTCTCTGATACGTCTCCGACGTATCGATAATTTCTTATGTTCCATGCCACATTATTGATGATATCTACATGTTTTATACACACTTTATGTCATATTTATGCGTTTTCCGGAACTAACCTATTGACGAGATGCCGAAGGGCAGTTCTGTTTTCTTTTTTGGTTCAGAAATCCTAGTAAGGAAATATTCTCGGAATCGGACGAAATCAACGCCCGGCAACCTATTTTTCCACAAAGCTTCCAGAACACCCGAGAGTCGCCAGAGGGGGGCCACTGGGCCCCCAGATGACAGGGCGGCGCGGCCCAGGGGGGGCGCGCCCCCTAGTGTGTCGCCGCCTCGTCGCCCTTCCGACTCCGCCTCTTCGCCTATATAAAGGTCCCTGACCTAAAAACCACGACACGTTCGACGAAACCAGAGAAAACCTTCCAGAGCCGCCGCCATCGCGAAGCCAAGATCTGGGGGACAGGACTCTATTCGGCACGCCGCCGGGGGGGGAAGTGCCCCCGGAAGGCTTCTCCATCGACACCACCGCCATCTTCATCAACGCTGCTGTCTCCCATGAGGAGGGAGTAGTTCTCCATCGAGGCTCGGGGCTGTACCGGTAGCTATGTGGTTCATCTCTCTCCTATGTGCTTCAATACAATAATCTCATGAGCTGCCTTACATGATTGAGATTCATATGATGATGCTTGTAATCTAGATGTCATTATGCTAGTCAAGTGGATTTTACTTATGTGATCTCCGGAGACTCCTTGTCCCACGTGTGTAAAGGTGACAGTGTGTGCACCGTGTGGGTCTCTTAGGCTATATTTCACAGAATACTTATTCGCTGTTATGAATGGCATAGTGAAGTGCTTATTTATATCTCTTTATGATTGCAATGTGTTTTGTATCACAATATATCTGTGTGCTACTCTAGTGATGTTATTAAAGTAGTTTATTCCTCCTGCACGGTGTAATGGTGACAGTGTGTGCATCGTGTAGTACTTGGCGTAGACTATGATTGTGATCTCTTGTAGATTATGAAGTTAACTATTGCTATGATAGTATTGATGTGATCTATTCCTCCTTTCGTAGTGTGAAGGTGACAGTGTGCATGCTATGTTAGTACTTGGTTTGGTTATGTTGATCTGTCATGCACTCTAAGGTTATTTAAACATGAACATTGAATATTGTGGAGCTTGTTAACTCCGGCATTGAGGGTTCGTGTAATCCTACACAGTTAGTGGTGTTCATCATCCAACAAGAGGGTGTAGAGTCTAGCATCTATTTATTTATTCTGTTATGTGATCAATGTTGAGAGTGTCCACTAGTGAAAGTATGATCCCTATGCCTTGTTCCTAAATACTGCTATCGCTGCTTGTTCTTGTTGCATCTTTACTTCCTGCAATATTACTACCATCAACTGCACGCCAGCAAACACTTTTCTAGCGCCGTTGCTACTGCTCGCATTTATTCATACCACTTGTATTTCACTATCTCTTCGCCGAACTAGTGCACCTATTAGGTGTGTTGGGGACACAAGAGACTTCTTGCTTTGTGGTTGTAGGGTTGCATGAGAGGATATCTTTGACCTCTTCCTCCTGAGTTCGATAAACCTTGGGTGATCCACTTAAGGGAAACTTGCTGCTGTTCTACAAACCTCTGCTCTTGGAGGCCCAACACTGTCTACAAGAATAGAAGCACCCGTAGACATCAGTCTCTCCAGTTACATAGACTTGATGATATTTTGGAGTTTGACTTTCGTCGGGGTTGGTGACACCGTCGCATCGATCAGCGAAGACCTCCGAGCAGAAGTAGATCTGTCTATGAAGTCGAAGCTGTCGACGCTGTCTGAGTCGCTGCTTATATTGCAGTCCGCAGACGACCCGACGGACATGCTGCCGAAGATCTTGACGAGTTTTCCGCTTGTCGTAGACTTGACAAAGCGTGGTGGCGAGATCTCCTCGGCTCCCAGCTCGAACGATGATGATGATTCCGATAGATCGGAGTTGGCCACCGACGATCCCGACGAAACCGGAATCTCGAGACGATGTGATCCCTCTTTTCCGACGCGGAAGTGGAACCTCTGATACGTCTCCAACGTATCGATAATTTCTTATGTTCCATGCCACATTATTGATGATATCTACATGTTATATGCACATTTTATGTCATATTTATGCGTTTTCTGGAACTAACCTATTAACAAGATGCCGAAGTGCCAGTTCCTGTTCTGCTGTTTTTGGTTTCAGAAATCCTAGTAACGAAATATTCTCGGAATCGGACGAAATCAAGACCCGGGTTCCTATTTTGCCCGGAAGCATCCAGAACACCCGAGAGCCACCGGGAGGGGGCACGGGCCCACCAAACCACATGGCGGCGCGGCCAGGGGGGGCCCGCGCCACCCTATGGTGTGGGCACCCCTTCGACCCTCTGGCGCCGCCTCTTCGCCTATATAAAGCCCCTGGATCGAAAACCCTGAGGCGTTCGACGAAACCACAGGAACCTTCCAGAGCCGCCGCCATCGCGAAGCCAAGATGCGGGGGACAGGAGTCTCTGTTCCGGCACGCTGCCGGACGGGGAAGTGCCCCCGGAAGGCTTCTCCATCGACACCGCTGCCATCTCCACCGCCATCTCCATCACACTCCTCCCATGAGGGAGTAGTTCTCCATCGAGGCTCGGGGCTGCGGTAGCTATGTGGTTAATCTCTCTCCTATGTACCTCAATACAATGATCTCATGAGCTGCTTTACATGATTGAGATTCATATGAGTTTTGTATCACTACTATCTATGTGCTACTCTAGCAAAGTTATTAAAGTAGTTCTATTCCTCCTGCACGTGTGCAAAGGTGTGTGCACCGTGTTAGTACTTGGTTTATGCTATGATTATGATCTCTTGTAGATTATGAAGTTAACTATTGCTATGATAATATTGATGTGATCTATTCCTCCTACATATGCATGAAGGTGACAGTGTGCATGCTATGCTAGTACTTGGTTTAGTCTTTTGATCTATCTTACACTATAAGGTTACTAAAATATGAACATTAATTGTGGAGCTTGTTAACTCCGGCATTGAGGGTTCGTGTAATCCTACGCAATGTGTTCATCATCCAACAAGAGTGTAGAGTATGCATTTATCTATTCTGTTATGTGATCAATGTTGAGAGTGTCCACTAGTGAAAGTGTAATCCCTAGGCCTTGTTCCTATGCTATCGCTGCTTGTTTCTTTGTTTACTGTGTTACTACTGCTGCAATATTACCACCATCAACTACACGCCAGCAAGCTATTTTCTGGCACCGTTGCTACTGCTCATACTTATTCATACCACCTGTATTTCATTATCTCTTCGCCGAACTAGTACACCTATTAGGTGTGTTGGGGACACAAGAGACTTCTTGCTTTGTGGTTGCAGGGTTGCATGAGAGGGATATCTTTGACCTCTTCCTCCTGAGTTCGATAAACCTTGGGTGATCCACTTAAGGGAAACTTGCTGCTGTTCTACAAACCTCTGCTCTTGGAGGCCCAACACTCTCTAGGAAAGGAGGGGAACGTAGACATCAAGCATATTTTCTGGCGCCGTTGCCGGGGAGGAAAGGTAAAAGGTACTCACACTCCGGACCTCGGCTACTAAGCTATTTTCGCCGTTGTAAGTACTCGAAGCTATTTCCTTTAGACTCTGCAATTGCATCTTTTTGTTTCTTGTTACACTAGTAAGGCTTAATGGAAGACAACAACAAAATGAGAGATCTTTATGAACTTTATCTTGAATTAGGACATGATGTGTTTGAAGAGAGAATTAAAAAACCCATGTAACTTTATATGCATGCTAATGGGAATGTTATTAATATGAATGCTTTGAACACTATTGTTGCTAATGCTATGGAAAATTCTAAGCTTGGGGAAGCTGGCTTTGATGAGCATGATATTTTTAGTCCCCCAAGCATTGAGGAGAAAATTTTCTTTGATGATACTTTGCCTCCTATATTTGATGATGAGAATAATAATGATAGCTACTTTGTTGAATTTGCTCCCACTACAACTAATAAAATTGATTATGCCTATGTGGAGAGTAATAATTTTGTGCATGAGACTCATGATAAGAATGCTTTATGTGATAGTTATATTGTTGAGTTTGCTCATGATGCTACTGAAAGTTATTATGAGAGAGGAAAATATGGTTGTAGAAATTTTCATGTTACTAAAATGCCTCTCTATGTGCTGAAAATCTTGAAGCTGCACTTGTTTTATCTTTCTATGCTTATTGCATTATGCTTCATGAATTTGTTTATTTACAAGATTCCTTTTCATAGGAAGCATGTTAGACTTAAATGTGTTTTGAATTTGCCTATTGATGCTCTCTTTTGCTTCAAATACTATTTCTTGCAAGTGCATCATTAAAACTGCTGAGCCCATCTTAATGGCTATAAAGAAAGAACTTCTTGGGAGATAACCCATGTGTTTTTTTTACTACAGTACTTTGTTTTATATTTGTGTCTTGGAAGTTGTTTACTACTGTAGCAACCTCTCCTTATCATGTTTTTGTGCCAAGTAAAGTCTCTATGGTAAAGTTGATGCTAGATTTGGATTGCTGCGCAGAAACAGCATTGCTGTCTGTCACGAATCTGGGTCTAATTCTCTGCAGGTAACTCAGAAAATTATGCCAATTTACGTGAGTGATCCTCAGATATGTACGCAACTTTCATTAGTTTTGAGTTTTCCATTTGAGCAAGTCTGGTGCCATTTTAAAATTCGTCTTTACGGACTGTTCTGTTTTTGACAGATTCTGCCTTTTATTTCGCATTGCCGCTTTTGCTATGTTGAATGAGTTTCTTTGTTCCATTAACTTTCAGAAGCTTTGTGCAATGTCCAGAAGTGTTAAGAATGATTGTGTCACCTCTGAACATGTGAATTTTTGATTATGCACTAACCCTCTAATGAGTTTGCTTAAAGTTTGGTGTGGAAGAAGTTTTCAAGGGTCAAGAGAGGAGGATGATATACTATGATCAAGGAGAGTGAAAGCTCTAAGCTTGGGGATGCCCCGTGGTTCATCCCTGCATATTTCAAGAAGACTCAAGCATCTAAGCTTGGGGATGCCCAAGGCATCCCCTTCTTCATCGACAACTTATCAGGTTTCTTCTCTTGAAACTATATTTTTATTCGGTCACATCTTATGTACTTTACTTGGAGCGACTGTGTGCTTTTATTTTTGTTTTGTTTTGTTATTTTCATTCTCTGAATAAATACATGCTTGTGTGGGAGAGAGACACGCTCCGCTGGTTCGTATGAACACATGTGTTCTTAGCTTTTAATATTCATGGCGAAGTTTCCTCTTCGTTAAATTGTTATATGGTTGGAATTGGAAAATGATACATGTAGTAATTGCTATAATGTCTTGGGTAATGTGATATTTGGCAATTGTTGTGCTCATGTTTAAGCTCTTGCATCATATACTTTGCACCTATTAGTGAAGAAATACATAGAGCATGTTAAAATTTGGTTTGCATAATTGGTCTCTCTAAGGTCTAGATAATTTCTAGTGAGGTGTTTGAACAACAGGGAAGACAATGTATAGTCTTATAATGCTTGTAATATGTCTTTTATGTAAGTTTTGATGTACTAGTTTATGCTTGTGTTTGCTTCAAACAACCTTGCTAGCCTAAGCCTTGTATCGAGAGGGATACTTCTCATGCATCCAAAATACTTGAGCCAAACACTATGCCATTTGTGTCCACCATACCTACCTACTACATGGTATTTCCTGCCATTCCAAAGTAAATTGCTTGAGTGCTACCTTTAAACAATTCAAAATTTATCACCTCTGATTTGTGTCAATGTTTTATAGCTCATGAGGAAGTATGTGGTGTTTATCTTTCAATCTTGTTGGGCAACTTTCACCAATGGACTAGTGGCTTCATCCGCTTATCCAATAATTTTGCAAAAAGAGCTGGCAATGGGATTCCCAGTCCCAAATTAATTAACAAAAATAGACACTCCTCCATGGTATGTGATTGTTGGACGGCACCCGAAGGATTCGGTTAGCCATGGCTTGTGTAAGCAAAGGTTGGGGGAGTGTCATCATAATAAAACTAAAATAAAAAGGCACTCCTTCATGGTATGAGATTGTTGGCAGGCACCCGAGGATTCGGTTAGCCATGGTTTGTGAAAGAAAGGTTGGAAGGAGTGCCACTCAAAATAAAATAAAATGGGAGCCGCTCTTTGAAGGTTTGTCTGGCAAGGGGGTTAGAGTACCCGCTGCCATTCGTTGACAACAACATACACCTCTCAAAACTTTATTTTTATGCTCTCTTTATGTTTTCAAAATCAAAGCTCTAGCACAAATATAGCAATCGATGCTTTCCTCTTTGAAGGACCATTCTTTTACTTTTATGTTGAGTCAGTTCACCTATCTCTCTCCACCTCAAGAAGCAAACATTTGTGTGAACTGTGCATTGATTCTTACATACTTGCTTATTGCATTTGTTATATTGCTTTGCATTGACAACTATCCATGAGATATACATGTTACAAGTTGAAAGCAACCGCTGAAACTTCATCTTCCTTTGTGTTGCTTCAATACCTCTACTTTGAATTATTGCTTTATGAGTTAACTCTTATGCAAGACTTATTGATGCTTGTCTTGAAAGTACTATTCATGAAAAGTCTTTGCTTTATGATTCATTTGTTTACTCATTTCATTACCATTGTTTTGATCGCTGCATTCATTACATATGTTTACAATATGATCAAGTTTGTGATGGCATGTCACTTCAGAAATTATCTTTGTTATCGTTTTACCTGCTCGGGACGAGCAGAACTAAGCTTGGGGATGCTGATACGTCTCCAACGTATCGATAATTTCTTATGTTCCATGCCACATTATTGATGATATCTACATGTTATATGCACATTTTATGTCATATTTATGCGTTTTTGGAACTAACCTATTAACAAGATGCCGAAGTGCCAGTTCCTTTTTTTTTGGTTTCAGAAATCCTAGTAACGAAATATTCTCGGAATCGGACGAAATCAAGACCCAGGTTCCTATTTTGCCCGGAAGCATCCAGACACCCGAGAGCCACCAGGGAGGGGGCACAGGCCCATCAAAACACATGGCGGCGCGGCCGGGGGGGCCGCCACCCTATGGTGTGGGCACCCCTTCGACCCTCTGCGCCGCCTCTTCGCCTATAAAGCCCCTGGATCGAAAACCCAGGCGTTCGACGAAACCCGAAACCTTCCAGAGCCGCCGCCATCGCGAAGCCAAGATCTGGGACAGGAGTCTCTGTTCCGGCACGCTGCCGGACGGGAAGTGCCCCGGAAGGCTTCTCCATCGACACCGCTGCCATCTCCACCGCCATCTCCATCACGCTGCTGCTCCCATGAGGAGGAGTAGTTCTCCATCGAGGCTCGGGGCTGTACCGGTAGCTATGTGGTTAATCTCTCTCCTATGTACCTCAATACAATGATCTCATGAGCTGCTTTACATGATTGAGATTCATATGAGTTTTGTATCACTACTATCTATGTGCTACTCTAGCAAAGTTATTAAAGTAGTTCTATTCCTCCTGCACGTGTGTAAAGGTGACAGTGTGTGCACCGTGTTAGTACTTGGTTTATGCTATGATTATGATCTCTTGTAGATTATGAAGTTAACTATTGCTATGATAATATTGATGTGATCTATTCCTCCTACATATGCATGAAGGTGACAGTGTGCATGCTATGCTAGTACTTGGTTTAGTCTTTTGATCTATCTTACACTATAAGGTTATGATACGTCCAAAACGTATCTACTTTCCCGAACACTTTTGCTATTGTTTTGCCTCTAATTTGTGTATTTTGGATACAACTAACACGGACTAACGCTGTTTTCAGCAGAATTGCTCTGGTGTCTCGTTTTTGTGCAGAAATCCAACTTTCGGGAAAATCCTCGGAATTTCTTCAGATGGCCCTATTTTACCAAAATATTGACGGAGCCAGAAGGGCGAAGGAGGTGGAGGCCCGAGGGCCCCACACCATAAGGCGGCGCGGCCCAGGGGGCCCGCGCGGCCCTATGGTGTGGCCCCCTCGGCCGGCCTCCGACGCCCCCCTTCGGACTACTTATTCGCCTCGACCTAAAAACGCACGGGGAGAAGTCGACATCGCCGAAACCCTCCAGAAAGCCGCCACATCGCGAAACTCCGTCGCGGGAGCCAGAAGTCTCCGTTCTGGCACTCCGCCGGGACGGGGAATTGGAGGAGATCTTCACCGCCATCACCGCCAACGCCTCTCCATCAACCAGCAATGTTTCCCCCATCCATGTGTGAGTAATTCCCCCGCTGTAGGCTGAAGGGGATGGTAGGGATTGGATGAGATTGGTCATGTAATAGTCATAAGATTGTTAGGGCATAGTGCCTAGTATCCGTAGATGTCACTTTTATGATATTGTTGCAACTTGTTATGCTTAATGCTTGTCACTAGGGCCCGAGTGCCATGATCTCAGATCTGAACATGTTATTGTTTCATGAAGATATTCATTGTTTATGGTCTTACCTGCAAGTTGTATACACACGTCAACCAATGGCCCCGAAGTGACAGAAATCGGGACAACCGGAGGGATGGTAGTGATGTGAGGATCACATGTGTTCACGGAGTGTTAATGCTTTGCTCCGGTACTCTATTAAAAGGAGTTATCCAGTTTCCCTAGAGGCCCGGCTGCCACCGGCTGGTAGGACAAAAGATGTTGTGCAAGTTTCTCATTGCGAGCACGTACGACTAAATATGGAACACATGCCTATTGATTGATTAGTACTTGGATACCGTTTTATTATTATCTGCAAATGCCCATGCTTTGATTGTTACATGAGTTTCTCTCATCCATGCAACGCCCGTTAAATCCGTCCCTGTGCCTACAGTATTTTAATCCTGCTGTTTACTATAATCCCTACTGCTGTCTTTATTTCACTGCTGTTACTCCGCTATTTCCACTACCATAGAACATAAACTCTTGCGAGCAAGTCTGTTTCCAGGTGCAGCTGAATTGACAACTCCGCTGTTAAGGCTTACAAGTATTCTTTGTCTCCCCTTGTGTCGAATCAATAAATTGGGTAATACTTCCTCGAAGACTGTTGCGATCCCCTATACTTGTGGGTCATCAAGACTATTTTCTGGCGCCGTTGCCGGGGAGCATAGCTTTATTTGGAAGTTCACTTGGATTGATATTGTTCGCTGCAAATTCTCCATTATGGGTAAACCTCGCGATACTAAGATCGCCATATTACCATCCACTACAAGAAAAGGTACAACTCGAGTACCTCTGCTGCTCTTGATTCACCATCTGTGATTGATAAACTTGTTTCACCGCCACATGCTTCGCGTGCTGGTACTTCTGTTGAATCTGAAAATTCTCATAATATTGATAATGTTTCTGCTGTGCTTGATGATAGTGGTTCATTGGGATCTTTTCTAGATGCTACAATTGCTAAGTCTAGACAAATTGAAAATACTGAAACTCCTAATGTTGCTACACCTGTTAATTCACCTGAGTCTGAATATTCTAGTGATGATCTTGATGAAGATTATGTAGAGCTTAATGATGATTTTATTGAAAAATGCAATGCTACTACTGATGCAAGAAAAATTAAAAAGTTGCTTGCAGAACATGCTGTTAGATATAAACCATCTCCTGATCCTAAATTTGCCACATCTCCTATAAACATTAGGGATAAAGATTATGATTTTTCTCTTGATTTATCTCATATAGCTATTGTTGAGAAAACACCCTTTTGTGGTACTGAAAAAGAAAGTGCTGTTGAACACATGACTGAGTTATCTACTCTTAGTGGCGTGTTTTCTGATGATGTCAAGATGCGTACTTATTTTGTCACTAAAATTTTTCCGTTCTCATTAAAGGATGATGCTAAAACTTGGTATAATAATTTGCCTCCTGGTTCTATTAAAAGTCCAATTGACTTGCGTGATGTTTTCTTTCGAAAATACTTTCCTGCTAGTGCTCAACATGCTGCTTTGCAGAGAATTTATAATTTTGACCAGGAAGATGGAGAGAAATTGCCTGAGGCTTGGGCTAGATTTTGTTCTCTTATTAGAGCTCAGCCTGACCATGATTTGGAAAAGAATGATTTACTTGATATATTTTATAGTGGACTAACCATTGAGTCTAGGGCATACCTGGATAGTTGTGCTGGTTGTGTTTTCAGGAAAAGAACTCCAGACGCTGAAGAATTATTGGCTAAAATAGGCCGGAATCATGATGATTGGTCTACACCTGAACCAACCCCGACACCGATAGTGAAGAAGAGGGTATGATTAAATTGAATGATGAAGATATGAGGGAAGCCAAGAAGTCTCTTAAGGAGAAGGGTATTAAACCTGAAGATGTGAAGAATTTACCTCCTATAGAAGATATATGTGAGACAATTCCCCCTTCATCCATGATTGAGGTACACTCGCTTCAACACTTTACTAGGGAAGATATTCCGTATTCAAAATCTCCTGCTCAATGCTTAGATGAATTTGATAATTATATTGTTAAGCAAGAAAATTTTAATATGAGAGTAGAGAATCATTTAATGGAAAATTCCCGAGCTATTAGTGAATTGCATGGTATTGTGGAGAGAACCTCCAATGATGTTAAGATACTTGTTAAACATTTTCAAATGGTTCAAACTCAAATTGATCAACTTACTAAAGTGCAAAATGACTTGTTAGGAAATAATTCTAAAGAAAAACATGCTTGTGAAGTAACAACTAGAGGTGGTGCTTCTACCCAGGATCCTCTATATCCTGAAGGGCATCCCAAAAGAGTTGAACAAGATTCTCAACCAATTAAAACTAGTGCTCCATCTAAGAAAAAGAAAAAGAAACATAAGAATGTTGTAGAATCCTCTGAACCTGTTAATGATCCTAATAGTATTTCTATTTCTGATGCTGAAACTGAAAGTGGTAATGAACATGAGGAAGATAATGATAAGAATGATACTCCTGATAAAGAAGAAATTGAAAAAGAACCTGAAAAGCATGCTAAAAATAAAAAGTATACTAAAGAAGATTTTATTACTGAGAAGCATGGTAATGAAAGAGAACCTTGGGTTCAAAAGCAAATGCCTTTTCCTGCTAAGAAACTAAAATCAAAGGAGGAGGAACATTATAATAAATTTTGTGATTGGATGAAACCTTTATTTTGCAAATCCCTTTGACTGATGCTATTAAATTGCCTCCTTATTCAAAGTATATGAAAGATATTGTTACTAACAAAAGGAAAGTCCCCAATGAGGAAATTTCTACTATGCTCGCTAATTACTCCTTCAATGGTAAGATTCCAAAGAAGTTGGGCGACCCAGGTATACCGACTATTCCTTGTTCCATCAAGAATAATTATGTTAGAACTGCTCTATGTGATTTGGAGCAGGTGTGAGTGTGATGCCTTTTCTCTTTATAAGAGACTTGATTTAGATAAATTGATACCAACTGATATATCTTTGCAAATGGCTGATAAATCTACTATTCCTGTTGGTTTATGTGAAAATGTTCCTGTTCAAGTTACTCAGCATTGCTTAATATTAACTGATTTTGTTGTGTTGGAAATGCCTGAAGATGATAATATGTCCATTATTCTTGGAAGACCCTTTCTTAATACTGCAGGGGCTGTTATTGATTGCAATAAAGGCATGGTTACTTTTAATGTTGATAATAAGGAACACACTGTCTATTTTCCCAAGAGGATTGATAAAGTATGTGGAGTCAATACAATTTTTAATGTGAAAACTATCAAAGTGGGATCCATTGATTGTCCTATATGAGCCTAAAGAAGAATATCAAACTCTTGTGATTGGATCCATATCAATTCAATATAAGGTAACATGATTGATTTGAGGTTTATTTCTTCTTATGTCATGTAAAATTTATTTGGTAGCAAGACTTGATCAACCTTGTTAACAAGTATATTTTATTGCATAGGAGAGCTAAACAACACTTCTTTCTTTCTTTCTCCCTCCACTTATTTTATTTGCTGTAGCACTTTTGTTTTGCAATATGCTTAGGTCATTTAAGATTTTAGAAATCATTTTCCTGCGCAGTAATCATTAATTTAATACCCAGAAATGTGCATTTTTCAAAGTTCTCTAAAAATTACAAAAATTACACCGTTGGTCCTATTTTTCGACGAGGCACTGGGAGCACCAGAGGATGACCTGTGGGCACCAGGGGGTGCCACACCATAGGGCGGCGCGGCCAAGGGCCGCGCCACCATGTGGTGTGGGCCACCCCTTGCCCCACTACACCATCTCTTCCTCCCAGCACCTTCTCTCTCCCGAAAAACTCGTACCAAGTTTCTCTCACTCGTGTTTCTGCTCAAGAACTCGCGATTTTTCGATCTCCTTGCTCAGCCCAGATTTCTGTCTGAAATTTGGCACATTTACTCCTTGGTATGTGACTCCTTTGATTGTCCAATTAGAATTTCATTTGGTTGAGTATATCTTGAATATTTTGCTGCTGTAGATAACATGTTTAGTGAGCTTGCATGCTTGTTCTAAGTGGTAGAAATTAGTTTTGATGCATGTTTAGTACTCTAGCAAGTTCCTATAGTAGTTCCCTTCAATTACATACCTTGAAATTAAATTTTATAATGATTGTTGAAAATTTCAGAAGGGGAAGATGAAGAAATTCAAGTTTGGAGAGTTGTTCAAGAAAGCAACAACCAGCACCGGTAGGCCCTCAAGGGCGTCCACTCAAATTAGGCGATCCTACAATGAGGATGTCATCGCGCCTAGCTTCGCGCCCGAGGAGGACCAAGGGGCCCCTAATGCTTCATCCTTCCCTTGTTATGAGTTTCTAACCAATGCAGGGTTAATGGATGACTTCTTCACCCTCGTCAACAGGGCAGGCCTAGCCACCTACGTGGGAGACGAGAGGGGACAATATTACAGGCTCACCAAGATTTTCGTTGAGAGCTTCAAGTTCCACAACACGGAATATGAGCCGACAGTCGCATTCAAGATTTATGATATTCCTGTTACCATGAAATTGGAGGAATTTTGTTTTGCATTGGGTATTGCCCCTGTAGGTACAGCAAGAAGGATTGATGACAACCCCGGGACTTGTTGGAGCTATACCGAGGGATCACCGGGGATGATTGCCGCACCATCCAGCGAGGGAAGATAAGAAACATTCAACTCCCCGCTATTAAGTATTTCGCATATTACGTTGGTACTAGCATTTTGGGTAGAGAAAATACTAGTAACATTTCTAGCTACCATCTTGCTTTCTTGAATGTTGCACTTACTGGAGAGACACCTTATCATCTTGGTTCTCTTATTGCTCGCCGCCTGTCTAGCAGGGGGCCTATTTTTGGAGGAACTATTGCACTGCGTATTCTAACACATCTAGATATTCCTCTTGATTCTAATGATGTACCATTAACCCCTAGGAAGCTAGATATTGCTGCTATGAAGAGCCATCATTTTGTTACTACTAACTCGACCATAGATAATATTGTCTATAAAATGTTGTTTGCTGACGGGAACGAGAAAGAAATCCCTCTTCCCCAGCAGGGTTTGTTTAATATTGACAGGCAATCATGGTCGCTAACAAAGGAGGTGGTGGAAGAGCATATGAAGATACAAGAATTCCACCAGCAACATGACTCCGAGAACGCCGAGCCCTCCTACGACTACACCGTCACGTACCCCGACGTTTCCTCCAGCACATACATGGAACCGGGTCGTTCTTCGTCATACTACGAAGACACCACTTCATGGGGACCGTGGGAATGAACTCCACTTAGGCTAAAAGCCTAAGCTTGGGGGAGGTATACCGGCATCACTCATTCTTTGCATATTATGGTTGCTGGATACTTGTACATACTTGTTTAGTCCCTAGAGTGGTTTTCTAATGAGAGGAGATGATATTTGGGGAAGTGCTGTCCAAAAACAGATTCTGTGCTGTTACCAAAAAAATTCGTACGCACAGCCAGAACGTTATTTTGAGTTGCCAATTTTTGAGCATGTGCCCCAGGTTGTTATCTAACTTTCATTAGTTGAACACTTTTTGGTCTGAGCAATGGAAGATTTTTGTTAAATTCGATTTCTGTACTGCTGTCAGGATTTGGCAGATTTCTGTCATCCTGCTGTTTCTGTTAGTTTGCATTCTTTTGTTTTCACTTTGTTTCTTTCTTAAAACACAAAAAGACCAAAAATATTTCTGTTGTTTCTCTTCACCATTTATTTATTTGGTACCTTGCTCTTAGTTTGCTTTATTTGCTATCGTTAGTTTGCTATGAGAAAACCCAAAAAGATTTTGCTTTGTTTGCTTGTTTTCTTTCGTTCTTATTTCTAATTCGAAAACACCAAAAATATTTGCTGTTCTTCTTTGGTTTGTAAAGTTCATCATGAGTTCAATGGTCTTCGGTGGCTGGAGCGTGGTTTTCATTTCATATTATCCAAGCTACACAAGTGAAAAGGCAATAATGACGATCTACGACAATCTGATTGTGGTGAGAGGCTGGTATGAACTCTATTTGCTTTCATTTTTGTACATATACTCATCCATATGAGCATGCTTAGTTGGTTCATGTGAGGTATATGTTATTTGAGAAAGTCTAGTAGCTCATGATCTCTCATGTTTAGTTTCAATTTATTAATATGAGTAGCATGTCATGGATGTTTGCTTGCATTGATTTATTCATAAGTAAGTATGGCATTGTGGTATCCTCCTCTGAATAATTCATTTATATCGACTTGGCACATGCTCACGCATGCATATGACTGAACAAAAAGTCAATTAAGCCTCGATGATTTATATTGCTTCAGAGTTCTTGTATCACTTTTATGCTTCCGTTAATTTATTTTGCCGCAAGCATGATTATGACAGTTATTGCTCTCTTGATTTGTCGCTCCCTAGTCTTTTGCTAGCCTTCACTTGTACTGAGCGGTGACGCTCGTGCTTCCAAACACCTGAAAACCAAGTTGTTCCAAAAGTGTCCACCATAAATACCTATGCATGGCATTTCAAACCATTCCAAGTAAATTCTCATGCGCTACCTTTAAAACCTTCAAAATGCTTCTCAATTTGTGTTAATGTTTCATAGCTCATGAGGAAGTATGTGGTGTTTAGCTTTCGACCTTGTCATTTACTTTTGACGGACTCTCATATGGACTAGTGGCACATCCGCTTATCCAATAATTTTGCAAAAAGAGCTGGCAATGGGATTCCCAGTCCCAAATTAATTAACTTAAATAGACACTCCTCCATGGTTTGTGATTGTTGGACGGCACCCGAAGGATTCGGTTAGCCATGGCTTGTGTAAGCAAAGGTTGGGGGAGTGTCATCATCATAATAAAACTTAAATAAAAAGGCACTCCTTCATGGTATGTGATTGTTGGCAGGCACCCGAAGATTCGGTTAGCCATGGTTTGTGAAAGAAAGGTTGGAAGGAGTGCCAACCAAAAATAAATAAATGGGAGCCGCTCTTGTGAGTCTGGTTGATGAGGTAGTTAGTGTACCCATTACCATTCGTTGACAACAACAAACACTTCTCAAAATAATTTTACTCCTGCTTTACAAATGAAAAGCTCTAGCGCATGTTAATCCCTGCTTCCCTCTGCGAAGGGTCAATCTTTTACTTTTTATGTTGTGTCTCCATTCTTTCTTTGAGCACTATCTTGAGAGCACGACTGTCATTCTTAGTATAATATGCTTGTCTCAAAATATGATTGATTGTGGTATAACTTTGATGCTTTTATCTTTGACAATCACTACTTCTAGTCTTTCTATGAACTCAAGAGGTGCCTCGGCATTTATGTTTTGCTGATCAAATACAGGCAAGCGAGATACCACTTTACCATATTCTCTTATGAACATTGCAATCTTGCTTACATACATGATTCATGATGCTTATTATTAATTGTTGGTACTTCTCCATGATTGACATAGCCGTTGGATGATCTTATTTGCATGTATCTCATTATGAACTGCTTAAGTATTAGCCATAGCATGAGAATATATACATCATATGAGCAAATGTGTTCGTGAAAGTTCTTTTATCGCTCAGTTGTTAACTGAATTGCTTGAGGACAAGCAATAAGCTAAGCTTAGTTGATACGTCCAAAACGTATCTACTTTCCCGAACACTTTTGCTATTGTTTTGCCTCTAATTTGTGTATTTTGGATACAACTAACACGGACTAACGCTGTTTTCAGAATTGCTCAGTGTCTCGTTTTTGTGCAGAAATCCAACTTTCGGAAAATCCTCGAATTTCTTCAGATGGCCCTATTTTACCAAAATATTGACGGAGCCAGAAGGGCGAAGGAGGTGGAGCCCGAGGGCCCCACACCATAAGGCGGCGCGGCCCGGGGGGCGCGGCCCTATGGTGTGGCCCCTCGGCCGGCCTCCGACGCCCCCTTCGGACTACTTATTCGCCTCGACCTAAAAACGCACGGGAGAAGTCGACATCGCCGAAACCCTCCAGAAAGCCGCCACATCGCGAAACTCCGTCGCGGGAGCCAGTCTCCGTTCGGCACTCCGGGACGGGGAATGGAGGAGATCTTCACCGCCATCACCGCCAACGCCTCTCCATCAACCAGCAATGTTTCCCCCATCCATGTGTGAGTAATTCCCCCGCTGTAGGCTGAAGGGGATGGTAGGGATTGGATGAGATTGGTCATGTAATAGTCATAAGATTGTTAGGGCATAGTGCCTAGTATCCGTAGATGTCACTTTTATGATATTGTTGCAACTTGTTATGCTTAATGCTTGTCACTAGGGCCCGAGTGCCATGATCTCAGATCTGAACATGTTATTGTTTCATGAAGATATTCATTGTTTATGGTCTTACCTGCAAGTTGTATACACACGTCGCTGTCCGGAACCAATGGCCCCGAAGTGACAGAAATCGGGACAACCGGAGGGGATGGTAGTGATGTGAGGATCACATGTGTTCACGGAGTGTTAATGCTTTGCTCCGGTACTCTATTAAAAGGAGTACCTTAATATCCAGTAGTTTCCCTAGAGGCCCGTGCCACCGGCTGGTAGGACAAAAGATGTTGTGCAAGTTTCTCATTGCGAGCACGTACGACTAAATATGGAACACATGCCTATTGATTGATTAGTACTTGGATACCGTTTTATTATTATCTGCAAATGCCCATGCTTTGATTGTTACATGAGTTTCTCTCATCCATGCAACGCCCGTTAAATCCGTCCCGTGCCTACAGTATTTTAATCCTGCTGTTTACTATAATCCCTACTGCTGTCTTTATTTCACTGCTGTTGTTACTCCGCTATTTCCACTACCATAGAACTGTTACTACTGATAAACTCTTGCGAGCAAGTCTGTTTCCAGGTGCAGCTGAATTGACAACTCTGTTAAGGCTTACAAGTATTCTTTGTCTCCCCTTGTGTCGAATCAATAAATTGGGTAATACTTCCCTCGAAGACTGTTGCGATCCCCTATACTTGTGGGTCATCAGGTTACTAAAATATGAACATTAATTGTGGAGCTTGTTAACTCCGGCATTGAGGGTTCGTGTAATCCTACGCAATGTGTTCATCATCCAACAAGAGTGTAGAGTATGCATTTATCTATTCTGTTATGTGATCAATGTTGAGAGTGTCCACTAGTGAAAGTGTAATCCCTAGGCCTTGTTCCTAAATACTGCTATCGCTGCTTGTTTTTTTTGTTGTTTACTACTGCTGCAATATTACCACCATCAACTACACGCCAGCAAGCTATTTTGGCACCGTTACTGCTCATACTTATTCATACCACCTGTATTTCATTATCTCTTCGCCGAACTAGTACACCTATTAGGTGTGTTGGGGACACAAGAGACTTCTTGCTTTGTGGTTGCAGGGTTGCATGAGAGGGATATCTTTGACCTCTTCCTCCCTGAGTTCGATAAACCTTGGGTGATCCACTTAAGGGAAAACTTGCTGCTGTTCTACAAACCTCTGCTCTTGGAGGCCCAACACTGTCTACAGGAAAGGAGGGGGAACGTAGACATCAACCTCCCGAACGTCATCTCCATAGGCTCCTCCAGATACGCATATGCATCCACACGGGAGGGCGGGTGAGGAACAAAATTGACTAGATCAGTTTCGATATGTTTACCTCCCATCGTGTGTTGCCACCGAAGATGTCGATGATGTTGAGCGTGCCATCGAGATCAGCTCTTGTCGCCTCTAATTCCCACAGACGGCGCCAATTGACAAGGTATCGACTTGTCAATGCCTACAGATTGTAGACTAGGGTTTTCGGGGAAGTAGAGGGCAAGTAGATCTCGAGGGTTCAGCCGAAAAAGTACTCGACTGCTAGAAAACTAGGGTTATGTTGACAATGAAATCGATCCTCTCTTTCTCCCTCGACTCACTCTTACATAGGAGGTGGAGCCGAGGGTTTCGTGATGTACAAGTTACAAAGATCGGGAGACTCTTTGAGTTCGTCCCGTAATAGTTACAAGTCTTTATTCCTAATACAACTCTATCTTTCCAAACTATCTCTTAATTGAGCTTCCGGGCTTCATAAACTTCGGGTCGTGGGCCTCCAGTAAACCCCGGGTACCATCTTCGGTAGGCCCATTGGGGATGCCTATGTCAGTTAGGGTTGTTAGTTAATTTAGGTTATTAGGGAAAAAATATGTAAAGTTTGATACTCAATCGGAGCATCAACTATCATCTATATGTGTTCATCGATGAATTCTCCCGCGAGAATTTAATTTCATTTTTCAGTTCCTGTTTTACGGTTCATGTTCTTCGCGAGTGGCAAAATCATCTTAACCGACATTTTCGGGAGACTGAATCCTACTTTTTTGGTTCCCACTTTTTCAGTTACTACTAGAGATGCTCCTACCATTCGCATGATTTCAAAATTGAAACCGAAGAATCGGAAAGGTGGATAATGTCGTTCATTTGGCCAACGTGTCAGTTCTTCGAGCGGAGGCAAAGGCGGGCCTGGCCGAGGGGTGGCCACGAGTCCATGCCAGCCCGCGCCCATCGAGGCTAACCAATTCGATGTCGACGACGATGAGGCCATGGCCATCACCGACGAGCAGCGGGCCCTTCTCACATTGTTCGAGAGTGTCCCAAGGACCCGGAGCATCGCCTAGCTAGGGCGACGGCGATGCAGGCCCGCTACGATAGCAGAGCAACCATGCGGGTGGCCGAGTTGTCATCCCGGCGGCTCGTCGCCGCGCCACATGGGCGGAGGTGGTGGTGGCAGGTGTTGGGAGTAGCTCCGGATCGATCGGGAGAAGCAGGAGATGTAGGAGGCGGCCGCCGTGATGGCCGAGCCGCTGGAGGTTGTGGCGCGGGACCAATCAAGCTATGACGCCGACATGGAGGCAACTCTAGTGAAGTAAGTAGGTTTAATTCCAAAGTAAGGAAGATCGGCTTCCATAAAACCAGTGTACTTCTTCTACTCCTAGGGAGGGGATTGTATTGAATATAGGAAATTAAGGTCCTTATAGATATGTTCCATATTCGATATCTGTAAATGTATGGTTTAGGAGCGGCGTCCCTGCGCAGCGCATGGCGGAGGAGGAGTCGCGTCTCCGCGCCCGCGATATCCCCTTCACGGCCGCGGAGCGGACCATGCGCCACCGGGAGGCCGTCCATGCCATGTGTCGCGCTCGGCAGTAGCGCGAGGGTTACACCTTGCGACTGAGCAACGACGGCGCCGGACCATCAAGGCACGCCGGCGGCCTGTAGGCGACACGACTGCAAGTAGCCCCGGATATGGCACGCGGCACGACATCGAGTAGATACGGCCATCCTACTTGTAATCCTAACCCTCTATGTAAACAGGTTATTTTGGCCAACAAGTATCAATCAACATGAGTTATTTTTCTGTGAATGATGAGTAGGCCCGGAAAGGCTCGGGACGGACAGCAAAACAGTCCACCGCGCATCTGCGTCGACACATTCTCTCCCTAAATCCGGGCCGTGAACCGAATGCGTCGGCACGGATGCAACGGTCAGTTTGTGTGTTCTACCCTAATTTTGATCGGCTAGACACAAATAGACACTTTTAATTCATTTACATCGGGCTGCTGGAGATGCCCTTAGCCATTGGAACTCGGCCATTTATTCTCAAAGCTGAGGGCATGGCGGTATATTTTATGATTTTCCACACTTTTGTTTAAAGTGCAAAAAAAAAGTGGGGCAAATTGTAAAATCCCCCATGGATGGCAGAATGTAGACTATATTGGAATCGATATTTCATATGTTGATCTCCTTAATTTTTCTTCATCCTAACAATGTAGTGGTATTAAGCTAGTTCAACTTATCCTCTATATATTTTCGCACAAGAAAAGGAACAAAAAGAAAAGATCGATATATATTATACGACATTTGACATCTCGTGTTTATGCAACAGGAAAAAAGACTAAAAAAGCAGAAAAACCGAAACCTTCAGGTAGTCTGATGCATCACGTCCGGCGATCGGCTACGACTCCAAAACGGAACGGAAACTACTCGCGTACATAAATCCATCGGGCATCGCGATACATATATGCCCGAAACCGATCTCGATTCCCCAAAAGGAAACTAGATCATCGATCTTTTCTGCTGCAACGACGACAAACTCAAGCTCTGGACAAGCCTACAGAAACCCGACCATGGGTAGCAGGCAGGCGATGACCGGGATGGACGACGTGGAGAGGCATGCAATCCATGGAGATCCAGAAATAATGGAGCGGAAGAACAAGGTCATGAGAGTTTGCTGCGCCTGGTGCATCCAAGGGATCGTCGTCGCCATGGCCTTGTGCCTGATTGCGGCCGCGATCTTTCATGAAGACGTGGAGCACTACGTCGCCATAGACTCCGTCTCCGGTCTCGACCCGGCGAGGGGCCTCTCCTTC
The DNA here is from genome assembly GCA_030979885.1 of Lolium multiflorum. Taxonomy (NCBI): domain Eukaryota; kingdom Viridiplantae; phylum Streptophyta; class Magnoliopsida; order Poales; family Poaceae; genus Lolium; species Lolium multiflorum. The sequence goes on along the minus strand of CM061749.1, from coordinate 50,443,101 downwards.
AACCTCACTCTCCGCGTCTCCTCCTGGAGCATCAACAAGGCGTGCATCAAACCCGGCACCTACGTGGAGGTCTCCTACAATGGTGTCAAGCTTGCTGCAAGCGAGGCCGAGACTGGCCGGCTCTGCGCCTGGCCGTGGAAGTCGGCTGAGCGGCGCGTCGCCGCGAACGCGGTGGCCGGCGTGCCTCTAGGGCAAGTGCTCGAAGGACTCACGGCGGAGATGAATCAAGGGGCGGCGGTGTTCGACGTCGCGCTGCACCTCCCCGCGGGCTCGTATGGCAGGTTGGGGTCGTATGACGGTAAGAGTTGTGTGACTGATTGCGGAGGTAGGCGGGTCGGGGATGCCACCACGTGGTGCAATGACCCGCGTCAGATATAAGTTAGACATATACTCCCTCCGTCCGGATATAATTGACGCGAAGGCTAGCTAGCTAGAGGAGAATGTATACATGTGGGCGCGTCAATTAAAGAAGTCCAGAGGTAGTAGTATGTAGGATATTAATTGATGTCGGTGATTTTTTTGTAGAGTTAATCAAAATAATGTATTTGTCTAGATGAAGCTTTTTACTCATCCATCCATCCGTCGGCAAAGAAGTTACATTGCGTCCATAACCACGTGTGTACGGATTATCCTCACTTTGTTCATTCACTAGTTTCGACAAAGTTTACCACTTCCAATCCTAGTCTTGATAAGTTTTTCCTTTAATATCGCACTTCGTTATAATCCATGATCATTTCATCATCTGATCTGCTCTAAATCCAAATATTGTAAAGGTTATGCTAAAAAAATGATAAAGTATATGTAAAGATCGAGCATAATCTGATTCGATCTAAGGTAATGTATATCTTGATTCAGATCTATACACTTGTGTGAAAGTTCAATACGGCCCCACATATTCAGTAAACGTATTATGGGCGAAGCACCTTTCAGTGTGGAAGCTTAAGGGGGTCGACTTCCAACCCATGGCCGGGAGGCTACTTATTTGGGATGGAAAGAATGTAAACAAGGTCAGACAGACGGTGTGTAGGCCAACTAGGCTTGAGGGTTGGGATCCTCCACCTTGAGAAATTCGCAATAGCTCTGCGTTGAAGTGGCCTTAGTTTCAATGGAGAGACCCAACGAAGATTTTGGTGGTCAAGGAACTCCTTGCAATGAGGTTGACATGGACCTCTTTTTATGCCGCCACCACTGTCACTATCGGGAATGGGAAGACTGCGCCCTTTTGGCATTCTCCTTGGCTCCATGGTGTGAAGCCCAAGGATGTTGCTCCTCTAATCTATGAGGCGTCCATAAGGAAGAAATGGACCGTCAAGCAAGCAATGGAAAACAATGCTTGGATGTCAAAGATTGGTGCCAATTTGACTATCGTTCACATTCATGAATACATTTGGTAATTGGTCCTCCTAAACAACATTCATCTGCATGAAGACACTGATGGCACTATTATTTGGAACCTCACTGCTAACAAGGAATACTATACTACCTTGGCTTATAATGCATAATTCTTCGGAGCCACGACTACAAACATGAACAAGTTGGTTTTGAAGGCTTGGGCTCCTCTGAAGATTAAGTTCTTTGTTTGGCTAGCCATCCGCAATAGACTTTGAACGGCTGACCACCTTGAGCGGAGAGGGCGGAACAATTGTGGGATTGCCCGCTTTGCAAGCAAACTCAAGAGTCGGCTCACCTTTTCACCAATTTCCGGTTCACCGAGAGGTTTTGGGGCCTTATTAAAGAGTGGCTTGGGATTTCTTCCATTACAACGAGTGAGTGGATGACGGACCTTACCACCAAGTCGTGGTGGACCGAGATGATGAAGGGTAACCCCAAAATGATAGCTTTTCTCCCCATCTCCTTTCTTGGACGGTTTGGAAGGAGCACAAGACAAGAATTTTCAGTAACAAGTATGCTGCAGCACCTATCCTCCTTACATCCATTAAGAACGAATTTAACTTTTGGGTTGCCGCCGGCGCAAAGCATTTGAGTCTTTTAATTTTGGGAGAGTAATCCATTTTGTTGTTCTCATACTTGTTTCTTGGACACTTGATCATGTCATGACCTTTCTTCTTAATAATTGAATGGATGCAAATATTGTGCCTCCCTTTCAAAAAAAATCTTGTGGGCACAACATTGCAATTTTCATGTGTTATGAGGTTCTTCCTATCCTTACTTTTTCGATCAAGGAGCATAGCCCCAGCCTCTGCATCCAAAGGATGCACACAGCTTTCTTCTTTATTAAATTATTCGCAATGCCTTGCAAGGGGAATACAAAGATCAATCTCGAAGCCTCCTTACTAGCGACAACTCGCTATACCTACGATGAAGGGGGGACCATGAACAAGGCCATACTTCCTGACGGTACACCAACACACATCATCCAAAAAGCAAAACCCTGAGGGTGTGCCATTGCACACATCGCAGAGTTCCGCAACCGCCATCTATCTCGAACCCATCTCCAAGCGAGATCAACGTATTGACCGTGCCAGGCCTGCCGTCGATGTCACCAAAACACCAAACAGCTCCACCATCCTGCCCGCGTCCAGCAATCCTCGCCCGTCTTCGATACTCCGCAGCTCCACACTGCTGAGAATCATCGACGACAACGTGGTAGATGAACACCACTCCACCAAAAACCACCTTCATCTATCCTTACTGGCTTCATCATCGCTGTTTTCATGTGGCCCTAAGAATAAAAAGGACCACTAGGATAGCTAGGATATTAATTGATATTGGTATTATTTTTTCTAGAGCTAATCAAAGTAATATATAATTTGCCTAGACGAAGAAGCTTTCAACTCGTCCATCAATAGGCAAAGAAGTTATAGGATGCCGTCGCATTTGCAAACACGTGTGTACCAATTAGGGTTGCAAGTTGGGCGGGATGATGGCGGGGTCCGTTTGCCTAATTTAGCTTTAATCCCATCACTGTTTTTCCCTAATTTTGGATTTATCATCCGCACTCTATGTTTCTTCGAATGTATATTTCTCACGATTGGTGTTCGTTCACTTAGTATTCCATAAATTTGACCACTCCAATCGGAGTCCAACCGGGGATAGCATAATCTAATCAGATTTCTAAAGGTCAATCTTAGTTCTTTCGGAGATTAGTGACTCAATTTTTTCATATCTAGATAAAGTTGAGTCACTTATTTCTGAAGAGCACACTAGACCCCCCCACAAGCATCCGTCAAGGGTATTTCAGACGAAGCAGCATTTTCCAAGCAATTTTGGACTTTTCATGATTGTTTGGTAGACCAAGCAAAATGGGAATTTCTAAGGAAAAAATAAGGGGGAAACAAGCAAAATGGGTTGCCTAAAACGGGAATCAACGTGGAAATATTTTCAGGGTGTGAAATGGAGACATCTCGAGTTTGGAGCTTAGTGTGCAGATGATACTGAAGCAAACGGGGGATATCACCTAGATACTCTCCGCGAGCAAATAATTGAGTCTCATCCTCGCGTATTGTCTCCCAGACTCCCAGACCCAGCGCCCGTGTTGCTTTCAAGTGGAGGTTTTCAATACGCGTGCCAGACCGTCAGTTCGTCCGTAGAATTCCCGGCACTTGGTATAGCTCCCAATTCGGCCGGTCGTGTCTGATGGTGGTCGGTCCCTCCGAGTCTCTGACTACTGTCGTGCTCTTCCCGCAATCCTCGGCCTGCTCCAAGAAAACGTCCTCGCTGATTCGAGCTTCCAGGCAACACCACATCTGTCTGAATTAGCCGACTTTCAACACCAGGTGAGGTCCCCGAGAGCAGCTAGCTTCGTTAAATCATCAATCGTCACTGTTCTTTGGCTTAGCGGAATCTTCTTCTCGCAGCTCAAATGTAGGACAATATAACTTCGCAAGGAGAAAGGTAGGAGAATATAGCTTCATAAAAAAAAAGTAGGACAATATAGAGAACATGCGTTCAGCTGCCACCTGTTGACATTATTGGGGTTCGATGTTCGCTCTATGTTGCCGCTTATCTTGATGCATGAGAGTGAGGTACAGTTAAAAATCCGATTGAATTTGTATCTTCAAAATTTTATATAATACAGTTTGAGTTCTAACAAAAGCTCAATCGACCACGACAAAGTTTCTCAATAACACTAAGACTAAACACAAATAATAATAATAATAATAATAATAATAATAATAATAATAGTAATAATAATAATAAATGCTAGCTCGGTACCGCAAGTGAGACGGTGTGTCCGCGGGGCAAGTGCTCGATAGAATCATGATGGACATGAAGCAAGGGGCGGTGGTGTTCGATGTCTTGTTAAACCTCCCGGTGGGGTCGTATGGCAGATCGTTGTCATATGATGGTAAGAGGTGTGTGACCAAGTGCGGAGGCAGGCGGGTCGGTGCCACCACTGCGTGATGCCATGCCCCGGACCAGATGCTTGTGTTAGCGCCTATTGTTTGATTCAAAAGATTTGCATGGAATTTTGGAGGATTTAAACCCTTAGAGATTTTTGTCTTATACTGTGTGTGATTTGTAGCATTCTAAATTTATAGGGCTTTTTTTGTAAGAAATCTATTGCACTAGATTTCATATGTAGCAAATCTCTACTCAAAGCTCATTTTCATAATTCTTTGTTTTTCTGTGATGGGTCAAACAATTTATGTGCATGCAAAATCTTGTGGGCATCACATTGCAATTTCCATGTGTTCTGCATATCCTTACTGCTTTCTCTACCCTAAGAATCAAAATGATACTTAGGGTATATAGGACATTAATTGATCTTGGTGTTATTTTCGTAGAGCTAATCAACGTTATATATTATTTGCTTAAACGAAGAAGCTTTCAACTCATCCATCAATCGGCAAACAAGCGACAGCATGTTCTTGCGTTTGCAAACACGTGTGTACCAATTAGGGCTACAAGTGGGGCGGAATGGGGGGACAGGTGCTTTTGCCTAATTTAGCATTAATCTCATCATTGTTTTTGCCTATTTTTTTATCATTCGCACTTTGTTTCTTTGAATGTACATTTCTCGCTCCCAGCATTTGTTCACTTAGAATTCAATAAGTTTTACCACTCTCACTCGTAGTCCAACCAGGAATAGCATAATCCAATCCTATATCCAAAGGTCAATCGTATTTCTTTCGGAGATTAGTGACTCAACTTTTACATATCTATAGAAAGTTGAGTCACTTATTTTCGAAGAGCATGCTAGACCCCGCACAAGCATTCATCAACAAAGGTATTTTGGACGAAGCAGCATCTTCCTACTCCCTTCGATTCATATTAGTTGCCACACTAATATAGATGTATCTAGATATATTTTAGTTTTACTGCATCCATACTAATGGTAAATAATACGAAACAGAGGGAGTAGCATTTTTGTACTTTTCATGTTTGTTTGGTGGACCAAGTAAAATGAGAATTTCTGAACAGAAAGCAGGAGAAAACAAGAAAAATGGGTTGCCTAAAAAAAGAATCAACATGGAAATATTTTTAGAGTGTGAAATGGAGACATCTCGAGTTTGGAGCTTAGTGTGCAGATGATACTGAAACAAGCGGAGGATAGCACCAAACGCGTATGGATACTCCCCGCGAGCAAATAATCGAGTCTCGAGCTCTGGTCTCGTCTCCCACAACCCAGACCCAGCGCCCGTGTTGCTTTCAGGTGGAGGTTTTCAATACGCATGCCTGACCGCCAGTTCGTTCGTAGAATTCCCGGCACTTGGTATAGCTCTCAATTCGGCCGGTCGTGTCTGATACTCTGATGGCGGTCGGCCCCTCTGTTGTTTCTGACTACTGTCGTTAGGCCGGGAATTAAGACTTTTTTTTGCAAAAGACATTACATATTTAGTTTACACCAAACACGGTCCTGTTTGTTGGTGCAGACGCTTACACATATGTACATACACTCACCTCTATGAACGTACACACGCACATCTTACCTCTATGAGCTCAGAGATTGGATTTAAATAATTGATTCGGCTGGTCTTGAGATTAACAAAGTCACCACAGACACGTCGTTGTCGATGAAAACGTTGGCTCTTATTGAAGAATATTCCTATGTTAACAAGACACCAAAGTATCAAACCTGAGGTTTAAACTCTGGTGGGTGCGGATGTCACTACCCTCCTAACCATTCAACTATAAGTTGGTTCTCATTAAGACTTGAAATTCGCAAGTTATTTATAACAAGCCAAGCCAAGTTTTAACTAACGAGTTCGAACTAAATAAGCTAAGTTCAACCAAATAGTGGTTTAGCTCGTTTAACTTGGTAAAAGTATTAAAAAAATTTGTTTAGGAGCTATTCGAGTAAGGACAGATGGTAGCGATGAGAGCTTATCCAAAAAGGAACAACCATAAGCACAACTAGGCCAAGTGCGTCTAGAAGCGGCAACTATAAATTTTGGAAAAAGTTGTACGTATCAATCATTCTTACATGTTGTTTGTTGACATTTTTTAGCTAGCTATTTGCAAGTTTTTCGAGTCCAGCCGAGTATCATGTCTGACTGGTGCTCGGCTCTGCTTGAATTCCAGGCCTAACTGTCGTGCTCTTCCCGCAATCCTCGGCCTGCTCCAAGAAAAAGTCCTCGCTGATTCGAGCTTCCAGGCAACACCACGTCAGTCCCCGGACAGCAGCGTTATCGTCAACACGAGGTGATGTCTCCGAGAGCTTGCTAGCTTCGTCAAATCATCAATCGTCACTGTTCTTTGGCTTAGCGGAGTCTTCTTCTTCTTGTCGCAGCTTTCCATCCTGGGGTTCGATTATGCTCTAGATGTTGGTCGAGCGAGAAGGAGATGTTTCTTTGAAGTGATGAAGTTCTGTCTGGCTGACCTCCGCCTGTTTCTGCTCTCTTGAGCTTCCCATGGCCGGCATCGCGAAGCTCCGGTCGGCTTCGGGAGCTCTCGTGGTCATGGCGGCCTTTATCGTCTGCGGCGCCACGGCGTACACTCCCGAGGACAACTACCTCCTCAGCTGCGGCTCCTCGGTGGACACGCCGGTGGGCGCGAGGCTCTTCCTCGCCGACGGCTCCAACCCCGGCGCGGTCACCCTGACGTCCCCAGAGAGCGCCGCAGTGAAGGCCTCGCCGGGCACGGTCTCCGGGTTCCGCGACGCCGAGCTGTACCGGACCGCCAGGGTGTTCGCGGCGCCGTCGTCGTACGCGTTCGCAATCAGGCGCCAAGGCCGGCACTTCCTCCGCCTCCACTTCTTCCCCTTCGAGAACGGCGACAGCTACGACCTCGCCGCAGCGGCAAGGGCGTTCAAGGTGTCCACGCAGGACGCTGTCCTGCTCGACAGCGGTTTGCCGTCGCCCAACGCGTCGTCGTGGCCGGTGGTCGTGGAGTTCCTGCTGGACGTGGCGCGCGACACGCTCGTCGTCACCTTCGTGCCGCTGGGCGCCGACGGGGGCGTCGCCTTCGTCAACGCCGTCGAGGTCTTCTCCGTCCCCGACGACCTCCTCACCAAAGCCGGCGCGTTTCCGCTGCAGACGGTGCACCGCGTCAACGTGGGCGGCCCGGCGGTGGCGCCCGACGACGACCCGCTCTGGCGAGAGTGGGCCATCGATTGGCCGTCCCTTCTCCATTCCACAGTGACCGACGCGGTGACGCGGGAGGTCCGGTACAACGGGCCGCTGAACCGCCTCCCCGGGCAGGCGACCGTGACGGACGCGCCGGACGCCGTGTACACCACGGCGAGGGAGCTGGTCCTCACCAACGGCTCCACCATGGACGGCATGAAGCAGATGGTGTGGAACTTCGACGTCGACGCGCAGTCCGCCTACCTCATCAGGTTCCACTTCTGCGACATCGTCGGCAAGGCTCCCGGCCAGCTCCGCATGAACGCGTACGTCGACGACTCCCCCGCGATCCAAGACCTAGACCTCGCCGCAGACGGCGGTGGCGCGCTGGCGTTCCCGTGCTACAAGGATTTTGTGCTGCCTACTGCTAGCGTTGCTTCCGGGAAACTCGCCGTGTGGGTCGGCCCGTGGGAAAATGAGATCGTCATGCCCGCCGCCATTCTCAACGGGATCGAGATCATGAAGATGCACCAGAGCGCCGGTTCCGTCGTCGTCGTCGAGCCGGCGTCGCGGGCGGCGAGGTCGCGTCTGGCCGTCATTGCCGGCTCGGTGTGTGGAGCCTTCGCCTTCGTGTCCATTGCCGTTGCTCTCGCCATCGTCCTTAGGAAAAAGAAGAAGGGTCGTACTACGGAGGAGCAGCCGAAGCCGACGCAGGCCCAGTTGTCCATGCCATGGATGCCGCTCCTGGGCCGCATCAGCATTCCTGGACCGTCGAGCTTCACTACTGCCAGTAACACACCGGCAGCAGCGAGCCCCGTGGCTGCAGCCGGCGCGGCGATCCCAAGCCCCGTGTCAGCTGCCGGCGCGGCGATCCCGAGTTACCGCTTCCCGTTCGCCGTGCTGCAAGAAGCGACGCGCAACTTCGATGACAGCCTGGTCGTCGGACAAGGAGGGTTCGGGAAGGTGTACGCGGCCGAGCTGCCGGACGGCACCAAGGTGGCCGTGAAGCGCGCGAGCCCGGAGTCGCGGCAGGGCGCGCGGGAGTTCCGCACGGAGATCGAGCTGCTGTCCGGGCTGCGGCACCGGCACCTCGTGTCCCTCGTCGGCTACTGCGACGAGCGTGAGGAGATGATCCTGCTCTACGAGTTCATGGAGCACGGCTCTCTGCGGAGCCGCCTCTACGGCCGCGGCGGCGCACCGGCGCGGGTGCTCAGCTGGACGCAGCGGCTGGAGGCGTGCGCCGGCGCGGCGAGGGGCCTGCTGTACCTGCACACTGCCATCGCCAAGCCGGTGATCCACCGGGACGTCAAGTCGTCCAACATCCTGCTGGACGGCGAGCTCACGGCCAAGGTCGCCGACTTCGGGCTGTCCAGGGGCGGGCCGGAGCTGGACGAGACGCACGTGAGCACGGTGGTGAAGGGGAGCTTCGGGTACGTGGACCCGGAGTACTGCCGGACGAGGAAGCTGACGGCCAAGTCCGACGTGTACTCGCTGGGCGTCGTGCTGCTGGAGGCGCTGTGCGCGCGGCCGGTGGTGGACCCGAGGATGCCGAAGCCGATGGCGAACCTGGTGGAGTGGGGGCTGCACTGGCAGGGTAGAGGCGAGCTGGAGAAGATCGTGGATCGCCGCATCGCCGCCACGGTGAGGCCGGCGGCGCTGAGGAAGTACGGCGAGACGGCGGCCAGGTGCCTCACGGAGCGCGGCGCCGACCGGCCCGCCATGGAGGACGTCGTGTGGAGCCTGCAGTTCGTAATGCGGCTGCAGGAGGGCGACGGGCTGGACTTCTCCGACGTCAACAGCCTCAAAATGGTCACAGAGCTCAGGCCGCCTACTCCGGCTCACCATCAGAGGAGCGGTGTTGATTGTGAAACCGGCAGCGTGGAGGATGGAGACGGCGTACCAGACGACGATTACACCGACGCGTCATCCATGAGAGGGACCTTCTGGCAGATGGTAAATGTTGGACGCAAATGAGCCGCATGCAAGGTTTTGAAAGGATAATGCTACTGCCAAGTGTCATACTGTATTATTCAGGATGTAAATCAATAGAGGACTCTACCAAACGATGCAAAAAATGTCAGTTTTTTCAGGATAAATCAGTAGACCACTAGATCAAACGATGTATATGTTTTTGTTGTATTGCTTAACCCACATCACACATGGCAGACGAGAATGATTGCAACTTGCTTAAATGATGTATAGGTATATGTTCTTGAAATAATTCAATCCAACATATAGCACGAAAACAGATAATCATCGGGGAGTGGAAGCAGTTAAGCACAAGATTATTTGGTGGAATATAGAGCAAGCAAAATGATTCCATGTGCACATACAGTACAACAAATAGACATTATGTTCTACCGTCCTGGAGTAACAATACCAAAGCAGAGTTACACATTAAAATCAAACTCATACAAATACAGCCTTAGTTCAACATGTTTGGGAAGCTTCATGAGCATAGGAAGAATTTGATCCGACTTAACCCCCAGCAGGTTAAGCACTTCCACTGGGAGAAGCACGGCCATTGCCATTGTCCTCGTCATCCCTTGGGCTTGGGCTGCGACCATTTGCAGCTGGACTGATGTCACGGCACTCACGGTCAGCTGGGCTACGGCTGTCGGCCCTCATCGGGCTCCTGCTGGTCTCCCTTGGTGCAGGGCTCCTGCTGCCATTAGGGGTGGGGCTCCTAGATCTCCCCTTGGCAGGTGATGGGCTCCTCCGAGGGCTGCGACTGTCCCGAGGGCTCTTCCTGGGACTGAGACTGTCGCGGCGGGGGCTCCTCCTTGGGCTGCGACTGTCACGAGGGCTCCTTGATCGCCTTTCATCCCTCCTTGGAGAAACAGAGCGGCTACGTAAATAAGAGACATGCTGTCAGAGTTTGTGATACAAAATAGACAAAACATGCTAGGAAAAAATGGACAACTAAGACAAAACATTTTAGACTATAATAGCGACATCCAGGAAAATGTGCACATAAAGGACATCAATTTTCAACACCTTCTGTTAACTAGTTGCATAATCAACATGAGTCTTAAATACAACAAAATCCTAACATTCAGCAGGGTAGAAGAAAGTAAATGAAAACTATGCCCACAGAATAGCAAAAGATGAAACTAAACCTGATTTCAGTGGGAGCTGGAAAATGCATACGAGAAAAACAATACATGCATAAATGAAAAAAAAAACATGATATTTGGACAGAACACTGTCTTGGACACTAATTTGGAAGAGGGAAACATGCAGGTACCATGTGCACACTACAGATTGCACGGACCAGCAAAATAAGCAAATCATGCCACAGAACCAGCAGAAGCAAGCAGTCATTTTTGAAACAAATTGTACCTGTAGCTCCTACTGCGGCTCCTGCTGTAGCTCCTATCACGAACCCTTCCACGGCGAGGGGATGGGGATCTTGAGTAACTTTTTCCTCGCCTGTTTCATTCAAATGACTAATATCAGACATGCTCTATGTAAGTACTTTTAACAGTAAAAGAAACCTCAAGGGGCATACTTAAGGTCCTTGGGGCTGTTCTGACAATCTCTTTCTATATGGCCACTATCTCCACAACGATAGCACCTATTTTTCCAGTCACCAGCTTTGCAGTCACGAGCCCAATGCCCATCAATCCCACAGTTAAAGCAGCGACCAGATCCAGGAGGAGGTCCCCGGCCCATATATTCACGGTCACCACCACGGTCACGGGACCCTCCTTGGCCACGTGGAACCTAAAATTACAATGAAGACCATAGTCAGAAGAGTTAAAAAAAAAAACAATGTAATACACATACATGAACAAAGAAATATTGCACATTAAGAAATATGAAGATTACCCCTTTAGCAAACTCAACAATCATTCGGCTTCCATCAAAGTCCCGACCGTCAAGGTTGTACCTTGCATCATCAGCATCCCTGGCATCACTGAACTCCTGCAATATGATTAAGAAAAGGAAAAGGAGTGACCTCATATGTAAACAGTACAAATGTGGATTAAGTGGCTAAACAAGGCAAACAAGAGAAGATACTTACAACAAACGCAAATTCATGCTTCATGTCCACATATCGCACTCTGCGGAAATGGTTTCCAGAAACAGCAACACCATCAAGATGCAAGTAGAGAAATGTATCACCAGGCAGCAAGATTGTGGTTTCCGTTAAAACATGAAATAGATTTTTGAAAACAATCGCCAAAGTCAGCTAGAAACTTTGCTGACAATAGCCACCAATTCCACCAAGGGCACCCTCCCACCATGGACACCGAGGTTGGGTAAGCCCCCAAAACCTTCAACAAGATCATATAAGTTAAAACATGAAGGGCTTGTGGACACATTTTATTGATGTTAAGGAAAAAAACAATGGGGGAGAACAGAGGACAAGGTGCTGGTTTAGACATCTTTGTAGGGAATGGCTTCGCCTCGAGAAAACTGTGTGGGTGACAATGTCGCTCGGTGCAATAAATTGAGAACCGCTCCTTCTCAATTTCTGCTCTACTATTATTTTTTAGATAGACATGTTAAGCAAATACAGATCTATTAGACTACTAGCTAACAACACATATTTTACATCACAGGGGCCATATCGATCACTTCAAAATCCATCCACGAGACAAGACACTAGCTGTATATTCTTCCAGGACCTTGACAATCAAGATACATAAGTAGCTCTGACCAAAATACGGAGCATTTAGGTCCAAGTTGCTCACCTCCCATATCTGCCGAAGAGGTCCTCAAGGTCCCGTGTGCGGGTCCGCGAAGAGAGACGCCCCACGTACAGCCTTGTGTTGCCACCGTAGCGATCACGGTCACGGTCATCGTAGCGAGGCATTTTGCACTGTAGCAACAAAGAAAAACTGTTACAACTTACAACCAGTTAAATCATCTGAACAAATAGCAAAGCAGAGCCCTGCCATCGTTACAATCTATATAACTAAACTCATGCAGAGAAAAAGCAAAGGCAAGCTCCTTCCGACCCAAGAGCGGCTCATCTACCACAGACTTAGTCAGAGCAGCTTACAGCCACGCAAGCCTAGTACTCTAGCTGGGACTCTGCATCCCCTTTGGATTCAGCAGGCCACCGAAGCGGATCTATGCGTACAAGCAAAACAGGTTGGAATTCAACAGGCCATAGAAGCGGATCTACACGTACGAGCGAGAAAAATCACGAATCGACCGACAAAACCGCTAGTTGCTGAACAGTCGAATCCCAATTAATTTACAGTGGTATCCACCGAGATTTGCGCGGACAAATCGAGCAGGGATTCTCACTCAGACCTAAATTAGAGCACGCACCAAATCGGGCCAGCGAGAAAATAAGCCGACAAATCGGGCGAGACAGGCGAGATCGGATCGGGGCATACCTGCGAGAGAGAGCGAAGCGGAGGAAACCCTAGCCACGGGACGGGAGGGAACAAGACTGACTAGACTGTGTCCGGCTGTGACGGGGGCAGATATATACTCGCGGCCGGGTGGGTTTGGGCGGTGTGCCCAAATCGGGAGCTGTGGCAGTTTAGGACACGCAGCGGGACGTTCAGGGCCTGTGTAGCGAAGGCGGCTAATTATGGCCCGTTGGGACGTTTAGGCCTGGTTTGAGCTCTTACCTCGTTGAGGCATATTACATGTAATTAGGCCCAAAATTGAACGTGATATTCGGCTTGGCCATCACCAGTAGCAGGGATGTAAATGGTACCGATAATTTCCGCTCCGAATCCGCATCCGTATCTGTTTTTGAGGATATGGTATGTATTTTTTGAAATCCGCCGGATATGAATACAGATGCGGGTAGTGATCAAGCGGATATCCGGCGGATACGGTAGAAGATATGGTATTGATACTATCCGACGGATACGGATTATCCGTCATTTTTTGCGGATTATCCGAGGCGCACAAAGAGGATAATCCGAGAAAACTAGCCCAACCCTAAATATTTAGACAATATAGTTAGTTCAACCTTCAAAATATGTATTCTATTAGAACACAATTTTCTCTGTTGTACGAACAAGTGTGTACATTTAGCTATAGTATATAATTACAAACATATATTACATGAAAAAGCATACATCAATTTTTTATATGTATATTTTCTTAATAATCCGTTTCCGATCCGAGTCCGGTCCGAATCCACTCCATATCCGTAATCCGATATAATCCGCATTCGAATCCGTATCCAACCATTATCCGCTCCGATCCGAATCCGTTATAAAAATATGGTAAAGGATATGGTAAGAGCAATATCCGATCCGATCCGATCCGTTTACATCCCTAACCAGTAGGGTTGAAAATGAAGGAGAAACTTTTCGCTCGTTTCCGAAGAAAAAAGAAATGGAGGGCCAAATACGGAAAAGGAAGTGACATTTGGAGGAAAAGAAACGGAAACGGCAAAATCATAAACGGAAACGGAAAAGAAAACGAGGGAGCCCTTTCCGACGGAAAGGAAAACGGTAGAGGAAATTCCGGAAAAGTAAATACAGAAAGTTTCCAGAAATATAACCTAGAGAGGCTCATGCATTTAGTAGGCCTACATTTACACATGAAACTGGGCTTAGCCATGTATCAAGTCCACTAATTACTCTAACCGTAATCACTTTGTATAATTGTGTGTGTGCATGCAGCTCTTAAACTATGCAACTATTAAACTATGTGTATTAATTTATGTTGAATTGCCGCTTGTCGAAGTTAAGTGATATATCTTGTCTTATTGTCTTTTTATTTATGTGTGTCTTTTAGTCTACTAATCAAGGTATTATGCCTCATTGTGTTGTGGCAAATATCCGTTTTCATAACGTATCCGCTATGTATTCGTTCTGTATTCATATCCTATGATTTCCGTTTTCATATTCGTTTCCGGGGTTTCCGATTCCATTTTCGATTCCGGCAAGATAGAGGGAAACAAAAACGATAAAGCATGTTTCCGTCCGTTTTCGTTTCATTTTCAACCCTAATCACCAGGGCCTTTGCCCTTTCTTTCCTCTCTTTTATCATCGGCTTTGCAAACCGTTGGAGGCAAGTAAGGTCTGGCCCACCCTAGAAAATGGGCTAGATTCACCACTAGGATGGGCTGCTCACAATATCCCGAACAAGCTCATCGAGACCACCACTCTTAATATGTGTTTCGTATAACTCAAACGTAAATAGGGAGAAACATAAGCAAAACACCGACACTTCTCTTGATTAGCGATTGGGGGTATGTAACCATCTTCACTTATGAACTAAAACATGTATGCTCATTTAGAGGTACCATTACTTCACACAGTACCTACGATGTCATCATTAGCCAAAGTAACGGATAAGCGTAAAATAGCCTTTCAAGGTGATGGTACGGCTTGCTAGGCTCTCCGGCGTCGCACACATCAAATCTAAAGGTCGCAGATTGTTTGTTGGCTTTGTGACCTAGGTTGGTTGACAGAGCTTGGCTAGGTGGGTCAGGAGGGGGGCAGAGGCTCCAGGAGAAATCCTTAGATGATTGTCCACGATGATGACGACATCTGCAGACATCGTTCACTCGCTGGAGGCGCCATCGAGGTTCCCCTCCCTCCTACAATCCCCTAGCTTTTTTTTCGATATGGGAGCATTGCTCCGGCCTCTGCATCAATAGATGCACACAACCATGTTTTTATTAAAACAAAGGTTTAAATAAATATCCTTATTACAACCCAGAGACATCTAAAACTGTAACAGTAACCAGCCAACCAAAAATGAAAATAAAACAAAATATATCCATCTTCAAACTTCGATTCTTTTAATGTGCCGCCATCCAGTAGCCTGGAAATAGCAGTCCCGTGCGACCGCCAATAGTCGGTTGCAACCAATATCCATAATATCCCGCTGGTCCTCCGGGAGAAGGTATGCCCATAGTTGTATCCAATGCGCCGCACGAAGAATAACCTGCAAAAAATTGGTTCCCTTCTGTTTATTAAACACAATATCATTTCTACTAGTCCATATCGACCAACAAAGTGCAGAAATGCCAATACAAATATGTTCTTTATCTCGCTTATTCACCCCATTTAACCAATTACCAAACATGTTAGTAATATTTGTTGGAGGAGGAATGTTATAAGCAAAAAATACCATTCTCCAAATCAGTTGCAAAAGGACAAGAGAGAAACAGATGATCAACCGTCTCATTGTTATCACAGAAACAACATTTTTGACAACCTATCCATTTTCTCTTAATCAGATTATCCTTAGTAAGTAAAACCTTATTACTAAGAAACCACATAAAAATCTTTATCTTAAAGGGTACTTTAATCTTCCATAGGTATTTTCTCAGAAATCTAGTATGTCCATTCATAAGATCAAGATACATAGATTTAACTGAAAATAAACCTGAGTCTGTTAGTTTCCAAACAAATTTATCATTATCATTTGTCAATTATACAGACATTAGGCGTTCACACAAGTTTAACCATAAATTCCACTTATGTTCATTAAGGTATCTCCTAAAACCAATATTAATAGGAGATTGACCCAAAACCGTAGATACCAACACATTCTTTCGTTGGACAATATTGTAAAGAGACGGATATTGTTGAGCTAATGACACCTCACCATGCCAAACATCTTTCCAAAACCTAACCATCGACCCATTTCCTATTTTAAAAGAATCCCTCTTGAAAAATTCATTTTTCACTCGCATTAACCCCTTCCAAAAAGGAGAATCAGTTGGTTTTTCTTCCACTTGAGACAAAGTCTTATTCTTAATATATTTGTTATGTAACAAGTGTTGCCAAACTCCATCTTCAGTTAATAACTTGAAAAGCCATTTGCTTAACAAACATTTATTTTTCAATTCAAGGACTTCAATACCGAGACCCCCTTGATCCTTTGGTCTACAAATGATATTCCAACGAGATAATCTATATTTCTTTTTGTGTTCATCTGATTGCCAAAAAAATCGGGATCTATAAAAATCAAGTCTCTTCCTCACTCCTTTAGGAATCTCTAGAAAAGATAACATAAACATTGGTAGACTAGTGAGAACGGAATTGATGAGGATAAGTCTATCACCATAAGATAGCATTTTACCCCACCAACATCCTAATTTTGCAGCAAACCGATTTTCCACTGGGTTCCATTCAGAATTACGGAGCATTCTGTGGTGTATCGGAATACCTAGGTACTTGAGTGGTAGAGATCCGGAAGCACACCCAAAAATTTCTTTATATTGATGTTCCATATCCGATGCTTTGCCAAAACAAAATAATTCACTCTTTTGAAAATTTTCAAATCCGATAACTGCTCAAATATGCACAGAATGAGCTTCATATTAACCATTTTTTCTAAATCATGCTCCATAAATATGATAGTATCATCTGCATACTTCAGCACCGACACACCCCCTCCACCAAATGAGGAATTAAACTACCCACATGACCAGCTTCTTTTGCCCGTGCAATTAAAATAGCTAACATATCAGCTACAATGTTGAACAAAATAGGAGATAGTGGATCCCCTTGTCTCAGACCCTTCCTAGTTTGGAAATTATGACCGATATCATCATTAACTTTTATGCCGACACTACCCCCTGTACAAACTGTTTAACACGGTCACACCAAATGGGATCAAATCCCTTCATCCGCAAGACTTGTTGAAGGAAAGGCCATTTCACCTTATCATATGCCTTCTCGAAATCAATTTTAAAGAGAACCCCATCCATCTTTTTACGGTGTAATTCATGTATCGTCTCATGCAAAACAACAACTCCTTCCAAAATGTGTCTCCCAGGGATAAAAGCCATCTGAGTAGGTTTAACCACAGTGTGTGCCACAACCGACACACGGTTGGTAGCCACTTTGGTAAAAAATTTAAAACTGACATTAAGCAGACATATAGGTCTATATTGCTGAATTTGTATTGCGTTCTCTTTTTTTTGGTAACAATGTTATAATCCCAAAGTTTAATTTGAACAAGGGAAGCCCCCCGGCCTGAAAATGGCCGAACATGGCCATGAGATCCTTTTTAATGACATTCCAAAATCTCTGATAAAACTCTGCAGGAAAACCATCCGGCCCCGGTGATTTTTTATGTTCCATTTGGGTAATGGCTTGAAAAACTTCTTCCTCGGTAAAATTTGATGTTAGGAGAACATTCTCCTCCTCAGACAGCTGTGTGATGTCATCAACCCGATTTTGTATCATCTGAACATGGTTAACCTCTGGTGGTCCAAAGAGTTTCTTGTAGTATTCGGTAATGTAGACTTTTAAGTTATCATCCCCGACAATTGTACCTTCTTCTTGCTCTAGTTGGAAAATTTTCTTCTTCCTATGTTTGCCATTTGCAATCAAATGGAAGTACTTTGTATTATTGCCTCCCTCCTGTATGTATTTTACTTTAGCCCGTTGTGCCCATTTAATCTCCTCATCTCGTCGAATTTTATTCAATTGCTCATTTGCTTGTTTTAAATGAGACCTCTCCCTCTCATTTAGGGGAAAAGTCTCTGCTTGAATATCTAGGAAATCTATTACGTTTAACATACGTTCCTTTTCTTTTTTTATTTTCCACTTAAACTTTTTGCCCATCCCCGCAAGAATCTTCGCAAATGTCTAATTTTATTACCCGAGTGAAAACCCAATTCTTCAAGGAATGGGCGGCGACTATGCCTCCGGCGTGGTGTCCTTCTTGAAGGCGCCGCCTGGGGTAAAGGGAGCATCGATATGTTGGTCCAAGTTTGGTTGGTGGCATTGGTTGGGTCCTTTCACGCCGCTCTTTTCAGTTCTCCAGCGAGGGTGACATATCTTGTGAGCTATTGTTCCTTCGTGGCACCAGATGCTTGCGTCATACCGGGTGAGCTCTCATGTCCGGTGGTGGAGTTGTTCTGGTGGCGATCTCTCGGTTGTTCATGGTGGTCATGCTTGATCTATGCTCTAGGGTGACGGACTCCGCCCGACGATGTGTCACCCTTTGATCCAGTGCGAGGGAGCATGGCCTCTCTTTGGAGACGGATCATGGCATTTGGCCCTTTGGAGTATGCTTCGGCTAGTATATCTTCAACACTGAGCTCCCTCCAAGCTTCAACTTTTGTCGCTTCATGTGTGTTCCTTCATCTTGGTTGATGAAGCTATGTGTGTCTTGTCTTCTTCTTGTTTGCTTGTGTGCGTTGTTGTCTTGTAAGCTGATTCGTCAGCATCTTGTTACTTTCTGCTGGTTTGGGCGCAGGGCTAGGCAAGCCGTACAAAAATCGTCGAAAAAGATGGTGGTGAAGAGAGAGAGGTGGAGTGAATCAGTCCGCATAAGAAGGAAGAAAAAGAAGTCGGAACATAAGGTGATGCGAATGGGCGACAAGATTTCGTTTTTAATAACCTGAGTCTGAGTGGGGGACAAAGCCAAAACTGAAAAACAACAACACATACGGAATCAGGGGCCGCTCGATCGACGTGCCAGATCTAACATCGGCGATGCACCCATTTCAACCGTAAAAAAAGGGAATCCAACCTTTCAATCCTGCCGAAGATGGGGAGTGCTCCGGTGTCCCCCCTACGCCAATAAAATTGAAGGGGCAAAGAATTATACGTGCCCGTAACTTTCAGAAAATAGACAAATAACCCCTCAAGTCAAAATTGAACCCCCTATTTTAGTTAAATAAAAACCAGCCAATGCCACGATTCGAAGTACTAGGAGGATTAAAATTCTCCTTCACCACCACCGTCCTTGGCCTCTCCTCGCCCCCTAAATCCCCAGAATCCGGCGATCGTGCTTGCTCCTTCAGCGCGGCGACCATGGAGGCGCTCATTCTTGTCGTGTTCCTGACCCCTGCTCACCACTCGCAAACAAACGCATTCTCCCTCTCTCCGTTCTTGACCATGGCGGGCAGCACGCATCGGCAGCCCCGTCTCCTCTGTCCATAAGCATCTGAGCCATTATTCGAGCGAACTGAAAAAAACGAAGTTTAGTCTCCCAAAAATCAATTTTCGAGCAGTTTAGTGGTAGAACAACACCATATTCGGAACCAAAAAAGCGCAAATTCAAATTTGGCGGTAACTCATCATCGCGAACAAGTTTAGAAAAGTGAAATTCAAACTACATAGTTGCATATTTGCATAGTTGTGGTCGCAAAGGAGATTACATTTAGTCTGGTCGTCGGTGACCAGCTCCTAACTTTGCTAATTTCTCCCGTCAGCAACCTACTCTATGCGCGGCGGAGGACGACACTATCGGCGGCCTACTCGGAGTCGAGGTCGATGACCTCTTGCTTCACGCGGAAGACGGACACCTCCTTCTGCGCCGCCTTGTACGTGCGCACGACATAGAAGGCTTACGCCTCCTTGCGGCGGAAGCGCGTGCGCCTTAGCCTCCGAGATGACGGCGACCTATTGGATCACCGTCGCCTCCTCGTCATCGTTGAGGACGCAATCCGCTGATTGGAGGACAGTGTGCACCGGCGCCGCCTCCTCCTCCTCCTCCTCCTCCCTCCTCCTCGATGCTACTGTCGGCGACTGGTGGCGCAAGCGCACGGCTCGGCGGACCGCCGCTATTGGCCTTGCCGCTGCCGCATCTCCACTTCCGCGACCTCCACCGCGACCTAATGGCTGGCGCGGGCAGTGGCGGGAGGGGAGGCGGGCGGATTGGCGGGAGCAACTCACCGTCGCTCCCCCTCCCCATCTTCCACTCCGAGGCCGAGCAGCGGAAATGGAACCGCTTGGAGGGCGCGCGGAAGCGTAGCGCGCGCCGCTGGACCAACTGGGGCCTGACGCCGCCGGGAAAACTCGCCCGCTACGCCAATAGCGGTGAGCGGTCTTCCTCCGGTGCGTCGGGCCGTGCGCTTGCGCCGCTAGTCGCCAACAACAGCATCGAGGATGAGGAGGAGGAGGCGGCGGCGCCGGTGCACACTGTCTTCCAATCGGCGGATTACGTCCTCAACAACGAGGAGCAGGTGACGGCGATCCAACATGTCGCCATCATCTCGGAGGCTGAGGCGCGCGCTTCCGCCGCGAGGAGGCGTAAGCCTTCTGTGCCGTGCGCACGTACGAGGTGGCGCAGAAGGAGGTGTCCGTACGCCGCGTGAAGCAGGAGGTCATCGACCTCGACTCCGAGTAGGCCGCCGACGGTGTCATCCTCCGCCGCGCGTAGAGTAGGTCGCCGACGGGCGAAATTAGCTAAGTTAAGAGTTGGTCGCAGACGAACTAGAGTAAATGTAATCTCCTTTACGACCGCAACTATGCAAATATGCAACTATGTAGTTTGAATTTCAAATTTCTAAACTTGTTCGCGATGATGAGTTACCGCCAAATTTGAATTTTCGCTTTTTTTGTTCCGAATATGGTGTTGTTCCGCCACTAAACTGCTCGAAAATTAATTTTTGGGAGACTAAACTTCGTTTTTTCAGTTCGCTCGAATAAGGGCTTTGTTAGAGATGATGTTATGGACAGAGGAGACGGGGCTGCCGATGTGCGCTGCCCGCCATGGTCAAGAACGGAGAGAGAGGGTGTATGCGTTTATCTGCGAGTGGTGAGCAGGGGTCAGGAACACGACGAGAATGAGCGCCTCCATGGTCGCCGCGCTGAAGGAGCAAGCACGATCGCCGGATTCTGGGGATTTAGGGTGCGAGGAGAGGCCAATGACGGTGGTGGTGAAGGAGAATTTTAATCCTCCTAGTACGTCGAACGTGGCATTGGCTGGTTTTTATTTAACTAAAACAGGGGGTTCAGTTTTGAATTGAGGGGTTGTTTGTCTATTTTCTGAAAGTTACGGGGCATGTATAGTTCTTTGCCCCTTCAATTTTATTGGCGTAGGGGGGGACACCGGAGCACTCCCCGCCGAAGATAGAAGAATCGAACCTAATCATCAGCCATTGAATTGCCGGGCAGCTGGAAGTTGCCGGAAGAAGAATATCGCGGCCGACGTGCGTGCCTGGTTCACGCGGGACGCGCACACACCCTGAAATTGGCATTGCAAGAAGAGATCGCCGGTATAAAATGGGACGCAGGCTCGACAGTTTTGAGCAGCACTGAGCAGATCAAGCACGAACCACTCGACTAATCATCTCTGCCTTTGTGCTGCTTCTTGTAAGTGATCACGAGTCGTTTCATTTCACTACTCCGTACTACGTGCTAATTACTTAGTACAAGCTTCCAACTCGAAAGATCAAGCACCTATTGTTTGTTGGGATAATTAATATAGAAGCTAGCTGCTAATTTCAGTAACAAAGGTTCATCGTTAATTTCCTTTTATTGATAGTGATTAACCATGGGAGGCGGCCACGACGTGAACGGCGGCGTGAAGGGGTTCGTGTCGAACCTCGTCGGCGGCGGGAAAGGCCGCGGCTACGGGTACGGCCAGCAGGGTCACGGCGGCGGCAACGGGCAGTGCTACGAGCAGGGATACGGCGGCCACGGCCAACAGCAGCACGGCTACGGCGGACACACACAGCAGCAGGGGCACGGTGGCGCCTACGAGCATGGGTGCGGCGGCGGGCATGTGCAGCAGCAGGGGTACGGCGGCCACGGCCACGGCCACGAGCAGCACGGCTACGGCAGCCACGTACAGCCTCAGCACGGGTCGTCGTGCCCTCCTGCGGCCGGCGCCTACCCTCCTCACGGCGGCTACCAGGCGCACGGCTACGCGCCGGCGGCCTACCCCTCGCACGGAGCGCACAACGGTAACTCCATCCTCATGATCAGTCATGACACCATGACCATGCACGATCTAGGAGTATATCATCTTCGACTTCGAGTTTGAGTAGATGGTAATTTATTGTGTGTATATTTGTGCGTGCAGGGGGTCACATGGGATCGTACAACACCGGCCATGGCGGCGGCCACGGCCACGGCGGGATGTACAAGCCCGGCAAGCACGGCAGCAAGTGGAAGTGATCAAATTATGCAGTGGATACCCATCATCGTCGTTTGCGTGCTCTACCTCTACGTATGTAAATGTGCGCGGCCATGCCCCTTCACACTCATCGCCTATATCCCTATTCTCAGTCGGTTAACCAAGCTTCCTATGCATGCTGTATGAAGTATGTATACACCACCTAAGTGAAATAAAGAGCTACGCCTACACGTGCTGTGTGATACATATGTTGTTATGCTTGAGGCGTAAATCGTAATGATCGGTGGTGTTGTTGTGAGGAGAAGGGTTTTAGTGCTACAAGCACTTTGAGTGCTATACCGTATGCATGGTAGCACTGCTAGAATCCGTGATAAACTTGAGTTCGTTGTTGAAATCAATTTTGCTTTTGCCCCATTTTTTTGAACTTTCTCTCCTTCTTGTTTAATAAAAATGATAAACAATTTTCTTTGTTTCAAATTTTATTTTTGTAGCATCATGGTGTGTGCATCCATGGTGTGTGCATCCATGGTGTTTGTCCGTTCCGTGATACTATCAGTGTTGTGCAAAATAAATGTCTCTTGTAGAGCAAACAAATGGAGCCCGAGCTTCATGGAGCTCTTCAAAATTAAAAATTTATATTTACAAGTTTTAAAAAATTCTGAAAAATTCAGATGTAATGATATCCTACAAGCATGTAAAATCTCAGTGCAATTTTTTTAATATTATTGTCTACATAAAAACGATAAATCTGACAGTTGTTTTAGTTAGATACACACTTAACCTAGGCAATAAATTCTTTCACATTTAGATTTTACATGTTGGAGTATTATACATCATTCAATATATCTAGGTTTTTTCGTTGTTTTTTTTTGAAAGTTTAAAATATGATCTTTGAATTTTTGATAAAAGGGCTCCCTAGAGCTCGTCCTCCATTTGGATCTTGCGAGGTCTCGTGACTCTATCTTTGTTACATCGAGAAGCCAATAGTATTTTGATCCAGTGAGTAGAGGGCTCCCGATCTCTCATGTAGTGTTGTCAAGCCATTCAACCTAATTTGATGGTGGTACTGTGGCAAGGGTGGTGCTGGTTAAGTTTCAGTGAGTAGTTGTCAAATATCATCCTTTCAAGCTATTACTCTTTATTATCAATGAACCATGGATGAAGCCACCGCCGGAGCTTAGTTAGGGCTAGCATCGTTGGCCACCTAGCAAAACTATTTTATTTGGATCAAAAAGTTATATTTAACACTAGTTGTGACAAAATTTTCACAATTCCTTTCATTAGTGCCTTCAACTCCGTCTGAGATTCCTTCCGCCTCCTCTCAAATTTTGTTGAAGCTTCACCACTGGATGAGACAGACTTACGCCAATTACTGGTGGTGCTTCTAACCCTTAAAGATTTGACTAGTCCATACAAGTTAGGTCTTCTTTAGTTCCCTTAAGAAAATGCTTATAGTAAAGCTGAGTTGTCAAGGTTTGCATGTGTTAATTTGTTTTGTTAGTATGTGGTATTTTTATTTATTCAATGAATTTATCTTGTTGTTATAAGAAAATATCGGCTTGTTCGTTTGACAATTGGAGGAGCCAATGTTGCTCAACACTAGGTATGACCCCTCCTTTCACCGGAATAAGGTGTCACACAAACATGCAATGTATTGCATGATAAAGGCCACTGGGTTCGCTATGGTTTTGTAAGAGCGAAGGAAATCGTAGACATCCATCGGGAAAGATGGTGGGGTGAAGAGGGGAAAGGGGGCAAATCCGGAGAAGAAGGAAGAAAACCAGAAATTCAATTCGGCATATGGGAGCATATGCTCCTGCCACCGGAAAAAACATTTTGAAATGTCAAAAAAATTCGAACAAAAAAATTCCCTCTTACGGCTCGACATTTTACGTGTGCACATCGAGTTTTGCGAAAAAATGATATTTTTTGTGACTTGTGTGAAAAAGACAAACAAAACGTCTCGTACATTATAGCAAAATTTGTATTTTTTACAGATGACACTTAAAATGTCGGTTTTCTTTGGAACCACTTTGTGAACGTGTAGAATTTCGAGATGTACCCACTAAATTTTTTGTTCGAATTTTTCAACATTTTAAAAGTGTATTTAAGACGAAGTTTAAAACCGGGAGCATATGCTCCCGGGTGCCAAAACACCACAGGAAAACGAAGTCAAAACATATACTGGTGTGAGTGGGAGACAATATTTTGTTACAAAACCTTGAGTGGAAAACAAAGCAAATTAAAAAACAAAAAAACACGTACGAATCAGGTTCCACACGCTTGGCCGGTTGGCCGCTAGACGTGCCATATCTGCGTTGGGTAGCGCACCTATTCCAACCGTCAAAAAATAGCAAGAAAGAATCTGACCTTTCAAATTCGGCGAAAGATAGCATATGGGCTGATGAGCATCGAATTGCCTAATCATCAGCCACTAGCCTGCTCGCAGCTGGAAGAAGAATATCGCAGAGGGGCAGTGCGCGTGTGCTGATGCACATATTCTGTGGCCGACGTGTGCGTGGTTCGAACAAGAAAGCGCGGCGGGTGCCAGTATAAAATGGGAGGCAGGCTCGACCGTTCTTAGCAGCGAGATCAAGCACGAACCACTCGAATCGTCTTCAAGCCATCTCTCTGCCCGTGTGCTGCTTCCCGTAAGTGATCAGGGCGGAGTCGTTTAATTTCTTACGAGTTGCAAGCTTAGAGCTCGTCAATTCATTCGTTTCTAATCTTTCGATCACCAAAGAATTTACTTTTTAAATTTGGTAGTGATCAACCATGGGTGGCGGCCACGACATGGGCGGCAGCCACAACGGTGGCGTGAAGGGGTTCGTGTCCAACCTCGTCGGCGGCAGCAAAGGCCACGGGTACGGGTACGGCCAGCAGGGCCACGGTGGCTACGGCAGCAGCTACGGACACGGCGGCTACGAGCAGGGGTACGGCGGCCATGGCCAGCAGCACGGCGGGTATGTGCAGCAGGGGCACGGCGCCTACGAGCACGGCTACGGTGGCGGGCATGTGCAGCAGCACGGGCATGGCCACGGCCACGAGCACGGGTACGGCAGCCACGGATACGGCGGCGGCCACGAGCAGCACGGGTACGGCGGCGGCCATGTTCAGCAGCACGGCTATGGACATGCTGCCGGTGCCTACCCTCCGCACGGCGGCTATCAGGCCCACGGCTACGCGCCGGCGGCGTACCCCTCGCATGGCTCGCACCACGGTAAGCAACTGATTAGTCATCGCCGATCAGGCACCTGCACGATCTATGCATATTAATTATCTTTGAGATCGTACCATGCATGGTGACTAATCGCGTTCGTGCAGGCGGCGGCCACATGGGATCTTACCATACCGGGCACGGCGGCGGCTACGGCCACGGTCACGGCGGGAAGTTCAAGGCCGGCAAGCACGGCAGGAAGTGGAAGTGAATGAAGTAGCGGCAGGGTGTACCCACGTCGTTCGCGTGCTCTATGTACGTGTGCGCAGTGCGCTCCCATATGATATGCCCCGGTTAAACCCTTGCGTATATCTCCATGTCTTGGTCGATTTAACCAGGCTTCCTATCATCCTATGTACTATCGCGTATGTATACAACCTAAGTGAAATAAAGAGCTACGCGCGCGTGGTGTGTGACATGTAGCTTTGCTCGAGGAGATGGAGTCATGAGGTTGATGGTGCCGTGAGGGCATCTCCAGCGGCGCGACGCAAACGGTCGCTGAGCGCCGTGACCGGAAATGCGTCTGGGGCCTGTTCCAGCGGGGCGACGCAAAGTGACCGGGCCGTCCGCCACGACGCAAACCTGGCCCAAATATGCGCCAGGTTTGCGTCGCGGCGGACGCTCGGCGGTCGCGGAAAATGTCCGCCGAAAAAGACGTAGGACCCGCGCGTCAGTGGCTGGAGGGCGATATTATTCCCGCCACTGGCCATTCCCCCGCGCCAAATTGGAAACTAGACCGGCGCGAGCAGGCCAAAAGCGATGGACTTTCTCGCCTCCGCAGCTACCGCCATGGATGCGGAGCAAACCCTCGCACCCGCCGCCGCCCCACACTCCCCCATAGCCATGGCCATAGCCACAATGGACACTGCAGCTCCGGCGGAAGCAAAGCGGGCCGCCGACGGCGGCGGCCGGGAGGCAAAGCCGAAGGCGGCAAAGAAGGTGCTCTCCCCGGAGGAGAAAGTCGAGGCCGCCAAGCGTCGCGGGCGGCGCAAGAACCAGAAGATCAAGACTGCCGCGGCCGCCAACCAGCAGGCCTGGCAGATGCAGATCAAAGCCGGCGTCACGCATGTAGCCCTCCATCCGACCTTAGCGGAGGGCTACATGCTCTTCAAGAGAGAGGGGATCGCCGGCGTCGCTCCTCCGGCCTCTTCGGTCAGCTCGGTAAGTTCCCAGCTGCGCCCTGGAACTCCCGCTCCCTTGCAGGGCCACGCGGCGTCGCGGTTCGCCTCCGGCCTGCCGCCGGTGAAGTTGACCGGGGCGGCGGTTCCCGACCTCAACCGAACGCCTAGAAGCGGTGACTCCTGCCCGGGCGCGACACAGAAGACGCGCCAGGTGCCGGAGGAGAGCATGCTGTAATATCCCAGGTAATGGGGTTACAAAAATAGAGAAAACAGATGTGTGCATTGCATTCATGCATAGAAAATCTGGGGAATTTTCGCGCTTTAAAGTAAAACAGTCACAGTAACTGAAGTTTCACTTGACCTTGGTGGAATTGAAGTAGCTCATCAAGTCAAGCGCTATAAACCTCAATGTGACTTTGCTAAAACTTTGTTTTGGGTAGAGATAATTTGATCTAAGGGATTAGATCAAATGGAATTAAAATCAACACAAGAACTTATTAATCAAGGATCAACTACTTTATCTTATTAAAGATCACAACATGATATTCCTTGCCATAACATATGAACATCCATTCAATTGGAAATCAAGCAACAATAATTGGAGAAACTATTCTTCACTTATCTTCTCCATGTCTCAAACTAATCTAAGATCCTACCATGAACCTCATGGTATTCATTCTACTTTAATCTTGGAAGCAAGACAAGGAGTTCCAACTAAGAAATATATATTCTTCTCTATTACATATTATTATACAAACCTAGAGTGGTGAGAGTTCTATGTTAATTCTTAGAGAAGCAATGACAAGCTTTGAGCTAAACCTTGGATATACATCCAAGTATTCAAAACATTATCTTCAAGAGAAACCCTAGGATATTATCCCAGACAATTCCTAGAGAGATAAACCCTTTATATTTAACATAGACATTGATGATCACATCAATCTCTATAGAGCCTAACCTCAGGTTAGTATTAAAGTCCTTCCCAAATGAGTGAGACCATTCATACTAATCCAAGCTTTACCTATTTAAGAATAAATGACAACCTTTGAACTAAAGTATTAGGAGATTAACCATTTCATCTTGGAGTGGTGAGACAACCTAACATCACATGGAATAATACCATATCCATGAACTGACAAAGTAAGGAGGAGACTAATTCAACCCAGATAGCCAAGTGGAGTTTTAGACTAAATACCTATTGAGATCTTGTGAGTACACCATAAACCCTAGAATAATCCATTCCTATATAAGAGATCTCAAGATCTGGTGCTACACTCCAGTTAGTTGAGGAAACACTTGGAATTAAGGGAGAGACCTATTATATATTCAAGTGGTTAAACCATCAATCCTTGAGAGAACTCTAAGTGAATATATATCTCAGGCATTTCCTGGGATATCAATCCAATGAGACAACCATGACCATGTCCACCCAAGAAACAATAAGAGAGATATTATACCCTAGTTGATCAAGACAATACTTGATCTTAGAAGTGAGAAACCTAACTCAGGAAAGATATACTTTAGGAAGCCAAACCTTGATCATTATAAATTGAGTGTTGATCATAAACCCTAAGAACTTGAGGAAATGATATCAAGAACAAGTTGATCATGTCTAACCCTGATCATGTGAAGGAGATATGCCCTAGAGGCAATAATAAAGTGGTTATTATTTATATCTTTATGTTTATGATAAATGTTTATATATCATGCTATAATTGTATTAACCGAAACATTAGTACATGTGTGATATGTAGATAAACAAAGAGTCCCTAGTATGCCTCTTAACTAGCTTGTTGATTAATGGATGATTAGTTTCATAATCATGAACATTGGATGTTATTAATAACAAGGTTATATCATTGTATGAATGATGTAATGGACACACCCAATTAAGCGTAGCATAAGATCTCGTCATTAAGTTATTTGCTATAAGCTTTTCGATACATAGTTACCTAGTCCTTATGACCATGAGATCATGTAAATCACTTATACGGAAAGGTACTTTGATTACACCAAACGCCATTGCGTAAATGGGTGGTTATAAAGGTGGGATTAAGTATCCGGAAAGTATGAGTTGAGGCATATGGATCAACGGTGGGATTTGTCCATCCCGATGACGGATAGATATACTCTGGGCCCTCTCGGTGGAATGTCGTCTAATGTCTTGCAAGCATATGAATAAGTTCATAAGAGACCACATACCACGGTACGAGTAAAGAGTACTTGTCGGAGACGAGGTTGAACAAGGTATAGAGTGATACCGAAGATCAAACCTTGGACAAGTAAAATATCGCGTGACAAAGGGAATTGGTATCGTATGTGAATGGTTCATTCGATCACTAAAGTCATCGTTGAATATGTGGGAGCCATTATGGATCTCCAGATCCCGCTATTGGTTATTGGTCGGAGTGAGTACTCAACCATGTCCGCATAGTTCGCGAACCGTAGGGTGACACACTTAAGGTTGGATGTTGAAATGGTAGTACTTGAAACATGGAATGGAGTTCGAATATTTTTTCGGAGTCCGGATGAGATCCCGGACATCACGAGGAGTTCCGGAATGGTCCGGAGAATAAGATTCATATATAGGATGTCATTTTATGTGATTTAAAATGATGCGGAAGGTTCTATGGAAGGTTCTAGAAGGTTCTAGAAAAGTCCGGAAGAAACCACCAAGGAAGGTGGAGTCCCGGAGGGACTCCACCTCCATGGCCGGCCAACCCTAGAGGGGAGGAGTCCCAAGTGGACTTCCCCAAGGGGGGCCCCCCCTCCATGGAAGGTGGAACTCCCACCTCTAGTGGGAGTCCTAGCTTGGGTAGGTTTCCCTATCATATGGAAGGTTTTGGGTTCGGGTCTTATTCGGAGACTTGTAGTCCAACCCTTGGGGCTTCCACCTATATAATGAGGGACAAGGGGAGGGCCGGCCACCTAAAGACCACCACCTGGCCGCACCCCCAAGTGGCCGGCCACCCCCTCCCAAACCCTAGCCGCCCCTCTCCTCCATAGCTCCCGCAAGCTTAAGCGCCGGAGTTCTCCACCGCCACCGACACCACGCCGTCGTGCTGTCGGATTCAAGAGGAGCTACTACTTCCGCTGCCCGCTGGAACGGGGAGGTGGACGTCGTCTTCATCAACAACCGAACGTGTGACCGAGTACGGAGGTGCTGCCCGTTCGTGGCGCCGGAGGATCGTGATCAAGATCTTCTACGCGCTTTTGCAAGCGGCAAGTGAACGTCTACCGCAGCAACAAGAGCCTCCTCTTGTAGGCTTTGGAATCTCTTCAAGGGTGAGACTCGATAAACCCCTCGTTGCTACCGTCTTCTAGATTGCATCTTGGCTTGGATTGCGTGTTCGCGGTAGGAAAATTTTTGTTTTCTATGCAACGTTATCCTACAGTGGTATCAGAGCCGTGTCTATGCATAGATGGTTGCACGAGTAGAACACAATGGTTTTGTGGGCGTTGATGCTCTTGTTATCTTTAGTTTGAGTACTTTGCATCTTTGTGGCATAGTGGGATGAAGCGGCTCGGACTAACTTTACATGACCGCGTTCATGAGACTTGTTCCTCGTTCGACATGCAACTTGTATTGCATAAGAGGCTTTGCGGGTGTCTGTCTCTCCTACTATAGAAGATTCAATTTACTCTTCTATTGAAAACATTAGTATCAACGTTGTGGTTCATGTTCGTAGGTAGATTAGATCTCTCGAAAACCCTAAACCACGTAAAATATGCAAACCAAATTAGAGACGTCTAACTTGTTTTTGCAGGGTTTGGTGATGTGATATGGCCATAATGTGATGATGAATATGTATGAGATGATCATTATTGTATTGTGGCAACCGGCAGGAGCCTTATGGTTGTCTTTAAATTTCATGTTGAGTAGTATTTCAAAGTAGTTGTAATAGTTGCTACATGGAGGACAATCATGAAGACGGCGCCATTGACCTTGACGCTACGCCGACGATGATGGAGATCATGCCCGAAGATGATGGAGATCATGTCCGTGCTTTGGAGATGAAGATCAAAGGCGCAAAGACAAAAGGGCCATATCATATCACATATGAACTGCATGTGATGTTAATCCTTTTATGCATCTTATTTTGCTTAGATCGCGACGGTAGCATTATAAGATGATCCCTCACTAAAATCTCAAGATAATAAAGTGTTCATCCTTAGTAGCACCGTTACCAAGTCTTGTCGTTTCGAAGCATCTCGTGATGATCGGGTGTGATAGAATCAACAAGTACATACAACGGGTGCAAGACAGTTTTGCACATGCGGATACTAAGGTGGCCTTGACGAGCCTAGCATGTACAGACATGGTCTCGGAACACGTGATACCGAAAGGTAGAGCATGAATCATATGGTTGATATGATGAACACTTTGAGTGTTTGCCATTGAAATCACACCTTGTCTCGTGATGATCGGACTTAGGTGCGGTGGATTTGGTTCGTGTGATCACTAAGACAATGCGGGGGATATTGTTTTGAGTGGGAGTTCACCTAGATTTTTAATTATGTTGAATTAAAATTTGAACTCAATTTGTCATGAACTTAGTCTAAACTTTTGCAAATATATGTTGTAGAGATGGCGTGCCCAATCAATTTTAACCAGTTCCTAGAGAAAGAGAAACTTAAGAGCAACGGTAGCAACTTCACCGACTAGTTCCGTCATGTGAGGATCTTCCTCTCTGGCGGAAATCTGCAATATGTGCTTGATGCACCGCTAGGTGACCCTCCTGCAGAAACTGAAACCGATGAAGTAAAAGCTGTTTACGAGACTCGGAAAACTCGGTACTCTCAAGTTCAGTGTGCCATCCTGTGCAGTCTGAATCCGATCTTCAAAAACGTTTTGAGCACCACGATCCTCATGAGTTGATGAAAGAGCTGAAAGCTATTTTTGAGACTCATGCGGCCGTGGAATGCTATGAAGCATCGAAACATTTCTTCAGCTGTATGATGGAAGAAGGCAGCTCCGTTAGTGAGCACATGCTCGCCATGACCGGGCATGCGAAGAAACTCAGTGACTTGGGAATAGTGATTCCTAACAGACTGGGGATTAATCGTGTCCTTCAATCACTGCCACCAAGTTACAAGAACTTTGTGATGAACTACAATATGCAGAACATGAACAAGGAGTTACTGAACTCTTTGGCATGCTAAAAGCTGCTGAGATTGAGATCAAGAAAGAGCACCAAGTGTTGATGGTCAACAAGACCACCAGTTTCAAGAAATAGGGCAAGTCTAAGGGAAAATTCAAGAAGGGTGGCAAGAAAGCTGCCGCCTCCTATGAAACCTAAACGGCCCTAAGCACGATCTGAGTGCTATTACTGCAAGGAGAAGGGACAGGAAGCGTAATTGCTCCAAGTATCTGGCTGATCTGAAGAGCGGCCTTGTCGAAGAAGAAAGAAGGTATATCGATATACATGTTATAGATGTTTATCTCACTGGTTCTCGTTCTAGTACCTGGGTATTTGATACTGGTTCGGTTGCTCATATATGTAACTCGAAACAGGAACTAAAGAATAAACGAAGACTACTGAAAGATGAAGTGACGATGCGCGTTGGAAACGGATCCAAGGTCAATGTGATCGCTGTCGGCACACTTCCTCTACATCTACCTTCGGGATTAGTTTTAAGCCTAAATAATTGTTATTTTGTACCCGCGTTGAGCATGAACATTATATCTGGATCTTGTTTAATGCAAGACGGTTATTCATTCAAGTCTGAGAATAATGGTTGTTCTATTTTTATGAATAATATCTTTTATGGTCGAGCACCACAAAAGAATGGCTTATTTCTGTTAGATCTCGATAGTAGTGATACGCATATACATAACGTTGATGCTAAGCGAATTAAATTGAATGATAATTCTACTTATATGTGGCACTGTCGTCTTGGTCATATTGGAGTGAAACGCATGAAGAAACTCCATATTGATGGATTACTTGAATCACTTGACTTTGAGTCACTTGATAGATGCGAAGCATGTCTAATGGGTAAAATGACTAAGACTCCATTTTCTGGTATGATGGAGCGAGCTACTGACTTATTGGAAATCATACATACCGATGTATGCGGACCAATGAGCGTAGCATCGCGCGGTGGTTATCGTTATGTTCTAACCTTCACAGATGATCTGAGTAGATATGGGTATATCTATTTCATGAAACATAAATCCGAAACTTTCGAGAAGTTTAAGGAATTTCAAAGTGAAGTAGAAAATCAACGTAACAAGAAGATTAAATTTTTACGATCTGATCGTGGAGGTGAATATCTGAGTTATGAGTTTGGCATGCATTTAAAGAAATGCGGAATACTTTCACAATTGACACCGCCGGGAACACCACAACGAAACGGTGTGTCCGAACGTCGTAATCGAACTCTCTTAGATATGGTTCGTTCTATGATGTCTCTTACTGATTTGCCGTTATCATTTTGGAGTTATGCATTAGAGACAGCCGCATTCACTTTAAATAGAGCACCATCAAAATCCGTAGAAACGACACCGTATGAATTATGGTTTAATAAGAAACCTAAGCTGTCGTTCCTGAAAGTTTGGGGTTGCGAAGCCTATGTAAAGAAGTTACAACCGGGCAAGCTAGAACCCAAAGCGGAGAAATGCGTCTTCATAGGATACCCTAAGGAAACTATAGGGTACACCTATCACAGATCCGAAGGCAAAATCTTTGTTGCTAAGAACGGAACCTTTCTTGAGAAAGAATTTCTCACTAAAGAAGTGACTGGAAGAAAAGTAGAACTCGATGAGATTGATGAATCTATACTCGTTGATCAGAGTAGCGCAGTCCGGAAGTTGTACCTGTACCGCCTACACCGGCAACAGAGGAAGCTAATGATAATGATCATGAAACTTCGAACGAGGAAACTACTGAACCTCGCAGATCGACAAGGGAACGTGCCACTCCTGATTGGTATGATCCTTGTCTAAATGTCATGATTGTGGATAACAATGATGAGGACCCTGCGACGTATGAAGAAGCGATGATGAGCCCAGATTCCAACAAATGGCAAGAAGCCATGAAATCCGAAATGGGATCCATGTATGATAACAAAGTATGGACTTTGGTAGACTTACCTGATAGCCGAAAGGCTGTCGAGAATAAATGGATCTTCAAGAGAAAAACAGATGCTGATGGTAATATTACTATCTATAAAGCTCGACTTGTCGCAAAGGGTTTCCGACAAATTCAAGGAGTTGACTACGATGAGACTTTCTCACCTGTAGCGAAGCTAAAATCTGTGAGGATTTTGTTAGCAATAGCTGCATTTTTCGATTATGAGATTTGGCAGATGGATGTCAAAACGGCGTTCCTTAATGGAGACATTGAGGAAGAGTTGTATATGGTACAACCCAAAGGTTTTGTCGATCCTAAAAATGCTGACAAAGTATGCAAACTTCAGCGTTCAATCTATGGACTGAAGCAAGCATCAAGAAGTTGGAACCGACGCTTTGATAAGGTGATCAAAGACTTCGGGTTTATACAGTGTCATGGAGAGGCCTGTATTTACAAGAAAGTGAGTGGGAGCTCTGTAGCATTCCTGATATTATATGTAGATGACATATTATTGATCGGGAATGATATAGAACTATTAAGCAGTGTAAAAGGTTATTTGAATAATAGTTTTTCAATGAAAGACCTTGGTGAAGCATCGTATATATTAGGCATCAAGATTTATAGAGATAGATCAAGACGCCTAATAGGGCTATCACAGAGTACATATCTGGACAAGATTCTAAAGAAGTTTAGAATGGACGAAAGTAAGAAAGGGTTCTTACCTATGTTACCAGGCAAGGTCTTGAGTAAGACTCAAGGACCGGCTACGGCAGAAGAAAGAGAAAGGATGAGTAATATCCCCTATGGGATCTCTATCATGTATGCCATGCTATGTACTAGACCGGATATAGCGCATGCTGTTAGTTTGACTAGCAGATATCAAAGTGATCCAGGAATGGAACACTGGACAGCGGTCAAGAATATCCTGAAGTACTTGAAAAGAACTAAGGATATGTTTCTTTGTTATGGAGGTGACCAAGAGCTCGTTGTAAGTGGTTACACCGATGCAAGTTGGAACACTGATCCTGATGACTCTAAGTCACAGTCTGGGTACGTGTTTATATTGAATGGTGCTGCAGTAAGCTGGGCAAGCTCGAAGCAGTGCACGGTGGCGAAGTCTTCAACAGAATCAGTACATAGCGGCAGAGGCTTCATCAGAAGCGGTATGGATGAAGAGGTTCATTGTAGAGCTCGATGTGGTTCCTAGTGCATTGGACCCATTAATCATTTACTGTGATAACATGGGTGCCATCGCCAATGCACAAGAGCCAAGGTCACACAAGAGGCTGAAGCATATCAAGCTGCGTTACCACTCGATTCGCGAGTACATCGAAGATGGAGAAGTAAAGATTTGCAAAGTACACACTGATCTGAATGTAGCAGATCCGTTGACTAAAGCTCTCCCTAGGGCAAAGCATGACCAACACCAGAATGCCATGGGTGTTAGGTATATTACAATGTAATCTAAATTATTGACTCTAGTGCAAGTGGGAGACTGAAGGAGATATGCCCTAGAGGCAATAATAAAGTGGTTATTATTTATATCTTTATGTTTATGATAAATGTTTATATATCATGCTATAATTGTATTAACCGAAACATTAGTACATGTGTGATATGTAGACAAACAAAGAGTCCCTAGTATGCCTCTTAACTAGCTTGTTGATTAATGGATGATTAGTTTCATAATCATGAACATTGGATGTTATTAATAACAAGGTTATATCATTGTATGAATGATGTAATGGACACACCCAATTAAGCGTAGCATAAGATCTCGTCATTAAGTTATTTGCTATAAGCTTTTCGATACATAGTTACCTAGTCCTTATGACCATGAGATCATGTAAATCACTTATACCGGAAAGGTACTTTGATTACACCAAACACCACTGCGTAAATGGGTGGTTATAAAGGTGGGATTAAGTATCCGGAAAGTATGAGTTGAGGCATATGGATCAACAGTGGGATTTGTCCATCCCGATGATGGATAGATATACTCTGGGCCCTCTCGGTGGAATGTCGTCTAATGTCTTGCAAGCATATGAATAAGTTCATAAGAGACCACATACCACGGTACGAGTAAAGAGTACTTGTCAGGAGACGAGGTTGAACAAGGTATAGAGTGATACCGAAGATCAAACCTCGGACAAGTAAAATATCGCGTGACAAAGGGAATTAGTATCGTATGTGAATGGTTCATTCGATCACTAAAGTCATCGTTGAATATGTGGGAGCCATTATGGATCTCCAGATCCCGCTATTGGTTATTGGTCGGAGTGAGTACTCAACCATGTCCGCATAGTTCGCGAACCGTAGGGTGACACTGATACGTCCAATTTTCATCACTATTTTATATCATAATTTGCTGTTATTCATTGATATATTTCATATTGGGACACAATACTTATGTTATTTCATCTATTTTGCATGTTTCATCATTATTGGAGGATCAAGCACCGGAGCCAGGATTCTGCTGGAAAAAGCACCGTCGGAACGCAATATTTCGGAAGATTAACTGTGGAAGGAAATTATACCAAAAATCCTATTTTTCCGATGACGAAGGAAGCCGGAAGGGGGGCTGAGAAGGCCCAAGGTGGGGCCAGACCACGGGCGGCGCGGCCCATGGCCGGCCGCGCCACCTTGTGGTGTGGGGCCCCCACCCCTTTCGCCTCCTTTTCTTCGCGAAACCCTTCGTCCCGAAGACCTAAGCTACGGAGGGTACCTCGCGAAGAGCCACACCGCCTCTGCGGGCGGAGAACACCAGAGAGAAAAGAGCTCTCCGGTGGGCAGGAATCCGCCGGGGAAATTCCCTCCGGAGGGGGAAATCGACGCCATCGTCACCGTCATCGAGCTGGACATCATCTCCATCACCATCATCATCATCTCCACCATCATCACCGCAGTCTCCACCGCTGGACACCATCACCGCCATAGCAATTTGGGTTTGATCTTGATTGTTTGATAGAGGAAACTCTCCCGGTATCGATTTCTTCTTGTTGTTGATGCTATTGAGTGAAACCATTGAACCAAGGTTTATGTTCAGATTGTTATTCATCATCATATCACCTCTGATCATGTTCCATATGATGTCTCGTGAGTAGTTCGTTTAGTTCTTGAGGACATGGGTGAAGTCTAAATGTTAGTAGTGAATTATGGTTGAGTAATATTCAATGTTATGATATTTAAGTTGTGGTGTCATTCTTCTAGTGGTGTCGTGTGAACGTCGACTACACGACACTTCACCTTTATGGGCCTAGGGGAATGCATCTTGTACTCGTTTGCCGATTGTGGGGTTGCCGGAGTGACAGAAACCTAAACCCCCGTTGGTATATCGATGCAGGAGGGATAGCAGGATCTCAGAGTTTAAGGCTGTGGTTAGATTTATTCTTAATTACTTTTTTGTAGTTGCGGATGCTTGCAAGGGGTATAATCACAAGTATGTATTAGTCCTAGGAAGGGCGGTACATTAGCATAGGTTCACCCACACAACACTTATCATAACAATGAAGATTATTTAGCCGTATGTAGCGAAAGCACTAGACTAAAATCCCGTGTGTCCTCGAGAACGTTTGGTCATTATAAGTAAACAAACCGGCTTGTCCTTTATGCTAAAAAGGATTGGGCCACTCGCTGCAATTATTTCTCTCGCATTTTACTTACTTGTACTTTATTCATATGTTACATCAAAACCCCCTGAATACTTGTCTGTGAGCATTTACAGTAAATCCTTCATCGAAACTGCTTGTCAACACCTTCTGCTCCTCGTTGGGATCGACATTCTTACTTATCGAAGATACTACGATACACCCCCTATACTTGTGGGTCATCAAGACTATTTTCTGGCGCCGTTGCCGGGGAGTGAAGCGCTATTGGTAAGTGGAATTGGTAAGGAAAACCTTTACTGTTTGTGCTGATTTTATTTCTGCCTGCTGCTATAAGTCATTATGGAGAGATCTTCTCTTCAATTTCTATTTGGGAAATCTACTACTACTGCAACGGTAGTGGATGAGGCGCCAGGTGAGGAAGTGATACCATATAAAATACCTATGAAAATTATTGAACGTGTTATGGATAACCGCTATGAAGGGGATGGAACTGTCCATCCGGTGATCATTTACTGTTTTTGCATGAATTATGCGGGTTATTCAAATGTGCAGGTATTGCTATGAATGAAGTTAGAAAGAAACTATTCTCTATATCGCTGTCTGGTAAAGCGGCGCATTGGTATAAATTGCTGAAGAATGGTGATTCTCTTGATTGGGAGGACATTGTGCCTTTATTTTATTCTAAATTCTATCCTCCAAGTGAAATTCACAAAGATCGGAACCGCATATATAATTTCTGGCCTCATGATGGAGAAAGTATTGCCCAAGCTTGGGGGAGATTGAAGTATTTAATGCTCAAATGCCCCATTCATGAGCTTCCTGGTAATGTTATTATTGATAATTTCTATGCAAGACTTTCTTTTCAAGACAAGACCTTGCTGGATACTTCTTGTTCTGGATCATTTACACGCAACAAAGAAGAGTTTAAAAGGGACCTTCTTGATCGGATCCAAGAAAATACTGAAGGTTGGGAGAACGACAAGGATAGAGAATCAGGTATAATTTATGATTATAAATGCATTGAAGCTTTTATGGATACTGATAAATTTCGTAATATGAGTGCTACATATGGTCTTGATTCTCAAGTTGTGCAAATCTTTATAAAGCTTTTGCCTCTCATTATGAATTGCCTAAGAAGAATTTTGATAAGTATCATGAACCGTATAAAGATAAAATTGATTCATCTATTAATAAATGCGTTGTAGTTGAAACTGCTGATCATGTTATTCCTGAAGCTTATATTGAAAAAACTCCTTTCCCTGCTAAAATGAAGGAGTACTCTGTTATAAATAGTGCGGTTCATAAAAGTGAAAAGAAACCTGTAGAACCTGAAGAACAAATAAAAGTTGAACCTGCTGTTGCAATAGTTAAAGATCTTGTGACTGAAAATGTGGAGGATGGTCATATTATTTTCTGAAGATGCTTCTAATATTGTTTCACATCCTAATAAACCCAAACAAGTTAGTGTTCCTATGCTATCTGTTAGAATTGGTGATCATTGCTATTATGGTTTATGTGATATTGGTGCAAGTGTTAGTGCTATTCCTTATGAGCTTTATACGGAGATTATGCACGAAATTGGTTCTTGTGAACTTGAAGATATTGATGTGGTTATTCAGCTGGCTAATAGAGAAACTATTTCTCCAATTGGTATTGTTCGAGATGTGGAAGTTTTATGTGGTAAGATTAAATATCCCGCTGACTTTTTGGTACTTGGTTCTGCTGCTAGTGATTATTGTCCTATTATTTTTGGTAGACCTTTTCTAAATAGTTGTGGAGCTATTATAGATTGCAAGAAAGAGAAAATTTTGACTAAATTTGCTGGTGAATCATATGAGTTTAACTTCTCTAAATTTACCAAAGCTCCTTATAAAGCTGATTTGCCTAATAATGATTTTAAAATGGAGCAGTGTGCATCTATTGTTCTTGTTCCTAATAATCCTTTGCAGCAACATTTGGAGAATAGCGAGAGTGAAGTTTTTAGGAAAGAAAGAGATGAGCTTGAGGAAATTTTTCTTCGCCAACCTATTCTCAAGCATGATTTACCGGTGGAAGATTTGGGTACAACACCGCCACCAAAGGAAGATCCTGTCTTTGATTTAAAACCATTGCCTGATAATCTTAAATATGCTCATATTGATGATAAGAAAATATATCCTGTTATTATTAGTTCTAAGCTTACAGAGTTTGAAGAAGAAAGGCTATTGGAAATATTGAAGAAACACCGAGGCGCTATTGGCTACACTCTTGATGATTTGAAGGGGATTTCTCCTTCTATTTGCCAACATGCTATTAATATGGAAGATGATGCAAAGCCTGTTGTTGAACATCAGCGTCGTCTAATTCCGAAGATGAAGGAGGGGAAATGAGGTATTACGACTTCTTGAAGCTGGTATTATATATCCTATTGCTGATAGTAGATGGGTTAGTCCTGTGCATTGTGTTCCCAAGAAAGGAGGAATGACTGTTGTGCCTAATGATAATGATGAGCTCATCCCTCAAAGAGTAGTTGTAGGGTATAGAATGTGCATTGAGTTTCAAAAATTTAATAAAGTTACTAAGAAAGATCATTACCCTTTACCATTTATTGATCAAATGCTAGAAAGATTGTCTAAAAATACTCATTTTTGCTTTCTTGATGGTTATTCTGGGTTTTCACAAATTGCTGTTAAAACTAAAGATCAAGAGAAAACCACTTTTACTTGTCCCTATGGAACTTATGCTTATAGGCGTATGCCTTTTGGTTTATGTAATGCTCCTGCTACTTTTCAAAGATGCATGTCTGCTATTTTTCATGGCTTTTGTGAGAGTATTGTGGAAGTATTCATGGATGATTTTTCCGTCTATGGGAATTCTTTTGATAGTTGCTTGCGAAACCTTGATAAAGTTTTGCAGAGATGTGAAGAAACTAACCTTGTTCTTAATTGGGAGAAATGCCACTTTATGGTTAATGAAGGAATTGTATTGGGACATAAAATTTCTGAGAGAGGTATTGAAGTTGATAGAGCTAAAGTTGAAGCAATTGAGAAGATGCCCTATCCGAGGGATGTTAAAGGTATTCGTAGTGTTCTTGGTCATGCTGGGTTTTATAGGAGATTTATTAAAGATTTCTCCAAGATTTCAAAGCCTCTTACTAATCTTCTTCAAAAAGATGTACCATTTGTTTTTGATGATGATTGTAAGGAAGCTTTTGAAACTCTAAAGAAAGCCTTAACAACTGCTCCTGTAGTTGAACCTCCTGATTGGAATTTGCCTTTTGAAATTATGTGTGATGCTAGTGATTTTGCTGTAGGCGTTGTTCTTGGACAGCGAGTAGATAAAAAACTGAATGTTATTCATTATGCTAGTAAAACTCTTGATGCTGCTCAAAGAAATTATGCTACAACTGAAAAAGAATTATTAGCTGTAGTCTTTGCTTGTGATAAATTTAGATCTTATATTGTTGATTCAAAAGTTACGATTCATACTGATCATGCTGCAATTAGATACCTTATGACAAAGAAAGATGCTAAGCCGAGGCTTATTAGATGGGTACTTCTTTTGCAAGAATTTGATTTACATATTGTAGGTAGGAAAGGTGCTGATAATCCTGATAATTTGTCTAGATTGGAAAATATTGCTTATGATCCTGTTCCTGTTAATGATAGTTTTCCAAATAAACAATTGGCTGTAATAAAGGTGAGCTCGCGAGACAGTCCTTGGTATGTTGATTATGCTAACTTTATTGTTTCCAAGTACTTGCCTCCAACCTTTTCAGCTCAGCAAAGGAGGAAATTCTTTTATGACTTGAGGCATTATTTCTGGGATGACCCACACTTATATAAAGAAGGAGTGGATGGTATTATGCGAAGGTGTGTTCCCGAATATGAACAACAAGAGATATTGAGTAAATGTCATGGTAGTGCTTATGGAGGACATCACGCCGGAGAAAGAACCGCGCAAAAGGTTCTACAATCAGGTTTTTATTGGCCAACTCTCTTCAAGGATGCGAGAAAGTTTATTTTATCTTGTGATGAATGCCAAAGGGTTGGTAATATCTCCAGACGTAATGAAATGCCTATGAATTATACTCTTGTTATTGAACCATTTGATTGTTGGGGATTTGACTTCATGGGACCTTTTCCGTCTTCGAAGGTAACACTCATATACTTGTTGCTGTTGATTATGTTACTAAATGGGTGGAAGCCATACCTACAAAAAGTGCTGATGGTGAGACCTCTTTAAGAATGCTTTTAGACATTATTTTTCCTAGATTTGGAGTGCCTAGATATATTATGACTGATGGAGGTTCTCATTTTATTCACGGTGGTTTTAGAAAAACTCTTGCTAGATATGGTATTAATCATAGAATTGCTTCCGCTTATCATCCTCAAACTAGTGGGCAAGTAGAATTATCAAATAGAGAGATTAAATCTATCTTGCAAAAGACTGTTAATAAAACTAGAAAGAATTGGGCTAGTAAATTGAAGGATGCACTTTGGGCTTATAGAACTGCTTATAAAAATCCCATGGGAATGTCACCTTATAAAATGGTTTATGGGAAAGCTTGTCATTTACCTTTAGAACTAGAGCACAAAACTTATTGGGCTGTTAGAGAATTAAATAAAGATCCTAAACTTGCCGGTAATAAGAGGTTGTTGCAATTGAGTTCTCTAGATGAATGGAGAAGTGAAGCTTATGAAAATGCTAAACTCTTTAAAGAGAAAGTTAAGAAATGGCATGATAGAAGGATTATCAAAAGAGAATTTAATATTGGAGATAAAGTCCTATTGTATCGGTCTCGTCTCAGATTCTTTGCAGGGAAATTACTCTCGAAATGGGAAGGACCATATGTTGTCGAGGAGGTGTATCGTTCAGGAGCAATTAAAATTAGCTCTCTCCAAGGCAATGCCACGCAAGTGGTGAATGGACAAAGACTCAAGCATTATATCTCAGGTGATTCCTATAATGTAGATGTTGATATTATTCGAGTGGAAACACCGGAGGCTTTCATCAAAGGGCAAATTGACAGTCCGCCAGAACTCGACTTTGAATAGGTAACAGTACTGGTAATGAAAAGTACGCAATTTACTTTCCGAACAATATTTTTGCTATTTTTGGAAAATATGAAAAATTACGAGATCGAAACGGAGTGGAAAAGACGCACGAGCGTGCCACCATAGGCCGGCGCGGCCTGACCTGGCCGCGCCGACCTATGGTCAGCCGCCTCGTCGCCCCTTTCCCTGGTTCGATCTTGTACTTTCCTTTTGTCGTGAAATTTTTTGCTATATAATCCCCCGGACCCCTGGAGGCCCGTAT
This sequence comes from Lolium multiflorum, assembly GCA_030979885.1. Taxonomy (NCBI): domain Eukaryota; kingdom Viridiplantae; phylum Streptophyta; class Magnoliopsida; order Poales; family Poaceae; genus Lolium; species Lolium multiflorum. Next base: position 50,400,549 of record CM061749.1, on the reverse strand, counting down.
ATCGTTTTCTCGACGTGTTTTGTTTCGAGCTGTTTCTGCCAGGATCTGTTTTCAGTTTAGAAGCACCATGGTCTCCAAGAACAAGGGCAAGGAGTTTCCGGATGAAGATAATCGAGATCTTGGGTGGAAAGAGGAGGACAAGGACGTCAAGGAAGAGGATGAAGAAGAGGTGGAGGAAGATTCACGCGCACACCCGCGTGCTACCATCGCAAGCATCAAGGTGGTGGATAACCCTTTTAGTGCAAACAAGAGCGCAAGAATTCGCACTGGAGGAGCGGTTCTACGTCATTACCTAGCTCCAAAAACATCTTTATCAGGCATTCACCATCCCTTCCACAATCTAATTTTCAATAATCAAATTGAAGGGACTCCCAAGGCAGCATTGCCTAGCAATTGGGATATAGATCGCTCTAACACTGCAGGAAGGAGGAAGCCTGAGGGTGAAGAGTGGGGAAATAACTCCAAGAGTTGGGACTCGCCGTCGGACAGACTTCTTAACCGCGTCGAGCACAATTCGGAGATGATTCGCAATCTCACATACAAGATTGATGAGCTTCAGGAGCTTATTGAGAAGCTTGTCAGGAATTCATCACCACCATCGCCGAAGGAGTAATTCATCATCGGTATTGGCATCCCCTTGGTTTGTTCCAAGCTTGGGGAGTGCCGCGGTATCACATCATCACTACCTTTTACTTTTATTGTCAAGTAGTGTCATATCATGAGTAGGGAAGTTATCATATAAGATGGGTTGCGGTTTGGAAGTATCTCTCCTTTAGTTGGTTATCTATGTATCCCTTGGTGTGAGTTATCGTTATGGAATATTAATGAGAAGTCTTATCATTTACATATTGCACATCTTATTTTAGTTTGCAATCTCTACTATATGATTTACCTTGTCATTAGTATTGGTATCACTTTGGGAGCATTGAATAAATCTATTTGGTTTTGGCAAACTTAGCATTGGTCAATAGCAACAACACTTTGAGGTTTAAGTAGAAAAGAGAAATACATGTAGTTGTTTCATTGTCTTTCTTTCTTGTTAGCTCATAGCTTATTATTCTGAAGTTAAAATTGTTTGTGCTTACAAGGAAGATGCATGATTGTTTCTATCACATGTATATTTGTTTGTTTCCCTCAACTCTTATGCTTGCTAATTAGCCTTGCTAGCCAAAGACTTGTATTGAGAGGGAATACTTCTCGTGCGTCCAAACCTTAGTCCAAACCTATGTCATTTGTGTCCACCATACCTACCTACTACATGGTATTTTCTGCCATTCCAAGTAAATACTTCATGTGCTACCTTTAAACAATTCAAAACTTAGTATCTCTTATTTGTGTCAATGTTTTATAGCTCATGAGGAAGTATGTGGTGTTTTATCTTTCAATCTTGTTGGGGAACTTTCACCAATGGACTAGTGGCTTCATCCGCTTATCCAATAATTTTGCAAAAAGAGCTGGCAATGGGATTCCCAGTCCCAAACTAATTAACCTAATTAGACACTCCTCCATGGTATGTGATTGATGGATGGCACCCGAAGGATTCGGTTAGCCATGGCTTGTGTAAGCAAAGGTTGGGGGAGTGTCATCATAATAAAACTAAAATAAAAAGGTACTCCTTCATGGTATGAGATTGTTCGCAGGCACCCGAGGATTCGGTTAGCCATGGTTTGTGAAAGAAAGGTTGGAAGGAGTGCCACATAAAATGAAAATAATATGGGAGCCGCTCTTTGAAGGTTTGTCTGGCAAGGGGGTTAGAGTACCCGCTACCATTCGTTGACAACAACAAACACCTCTCAAAATGTTACTTTTATTCTCTTTATATGATTTCAAAACTGAAAAAGCTCTAGCACATGATTTAATCCCTGCTTCCTCTGCGAAGGGCCTGTCTTTTACTTTATGTTGGGTCAGTAAACCTATTTCCCTCCATCTCAAGCAAGCATTTGAGTAGTTGTGATCAAACCATTATATTGTGATTTACTTCATCATGTCTTTTACTCTTCTTTGTTTAGTACAAGTTTTATCTGAATGAATATAGCTTTGCAAGTTATCAATGATCATGAGGAGACCATTATGATTGAGTATGCAAGTTGTGCCTTATAAACTTTAACATGAGAGCGCTGCTCAATGAGATAAATATAATCTGTTAATTGTTCTCTGACCAAGAACGAAGTTTGCCATCACCAACTATGATTTCTTATGCACCTTTATTTGTGATTACTTTGTACTTGTTTCAAGTTGAGTTATATGAGGAAGTTGTTTACTAGAATATCTTGTGTGAATGAATATGATGCTTCTTGTCCGTATTTTATTTATCGACTCTTCACTCCATAAACATGTGGTCCTGTTTATCGAGTTCAGTTTCGCTTGGGGACAAGCGAAGTCTAAGCTTGGGGGAGTTGATACGTCCAATTTGCATCACTATTTTATATCATAATTTGCTGTTATTCATTGATATATTTCATATTGGGACACAATACTTATGTTATTTCATCTATTTTGCATGTTTCATCATTATTGGAGGATCAAGCACCGGAGCCAGGATTCTGCTGGAAAAAGCACCGTCAGAACACAATATTTCGGAAGATCAACTGTGGAAGGAAATTATACCAAAAATCCTATTTTTCCAGATGACGAAGGAAGCGGAAGGGGCTGAGAAGGCCCAAGGTGGGGCCAGACCACGGGCCGGCGCGGCCCATGGCCTGGCCGCGCCACCTTGTGGTGTGGGGGCCCCACAGCCCCTCCTTTTCTTCGCGAAACCCTTCGTCCCGAAGACCTAAGCTACGGAGGGTACCTCGCGAAGAGCCACACCGCCTCTGCGGGGCGGAGAACACCAGAGAGAAAAGAGCTCTCCGGTGGGCAGGAATCCGCAAATTCCCTCCCGGAGGGGAAATCGACGCCATCGTCATCGAGCTGGACATCATCTCCATCACCATCATCATCATCTCCACCATCATCACCGCCGTCTCCACCGCTGGACACCGTCACCGCCGTAGCAATTTGGGTTTGATCTTGATTGTTTGATAGGGGAAACTCTCCCGGTATCGATTTCTACTTGTTGTTGATGCTATTGAGTGAAACCATTGAACCAAGGTTTATGTTCAGATTGTTATTCATCATCATATCACCTCTGATCATGTTCCATATGATGTCTCGTGAGTAGTTCGTTTAGTTCTTGAGGACATGGGTGAAGTCTCAATGTTAGTAGTGAATTATGGTTGAGTAATATTCAATGTTATGATATTTAAGTTGTGGTGTCATTCTTCTAGTGGTGTCGTGTGAATGTCGACTACACGACACTTCACCTTTATGGGCCTAGGGGAATGCATCTTGTACTCGTTTGCCGATTGCGGGGTTGCCGGAGTGACAGAAACCTAAACCCCCGTTGGTATATCGATGCAGGAGGGATAGCAGGATCTCGAGTTTAAGGCTGTGGTTAGATTTATTTTAATTACTTTCTTGTAGTTGCGGATGCTTGCAAGGGGTATAATCACAAGTATGTATTAGTCCTAGGAAGGGCGGTACATTAGCATAGGTTCACCCACACAACACTTATCATAACAATGAAGATTATTTAGCCGTATGTAGCGAAAGCACTAGACTAAAATCCCGTGTGTCCTCGAAACGTTTGGTCATTATAAGTAAACAAACCGGCTTGTCCTTTGTGCTAAAAGGATTGGGCCACTCGCTGCAATTATTTCTCTCGCATTTTACTTACTTGTACTTTATTCATCTGTTACATCAAAACCCCCTGATACTTGTCTGTGAGCATTTACAGGTGAATCCTTCATCGAAACTGCTTGTCAACACCTTCTGCTCCTCGTTGGGATCAACATTCTTACTTATCGAAGATACTACGATACACCCCCTATACTTGTGGGTCATCAGACACACTTAAGGTTGGATGTTGAAATGGTAGTACTTGAAATATGGAATGGAGTTCGAATATTTGTTCGGAGTCCCGGATGAGATCCCGGACATCACGAGGAGTTCCGGAATGGTCCGGAGAATAAGATTCATATATAGGATGTCATTTTATGTGATTTAAAATGATGCGGAAGGTTCTATGGAAGGTTCTAGAAGGTTCTAGAAAAGTCCGGAAGAAACCACCAAGGAAGGTGGAGTCCGGGAGGGACTCCACCTCCATGGCCGGCCAACCCTAGAGGGGAGGAGTCCCAAGTGGACTTCCCCAAGGGGGCCGGCCACCCCCTCCATGGAAGGTGGAACTCCCACCTCTAGTGGGAGTCCTAGCTTGGGTAGGTTTCCCTATCATATGGAAGGTTTTGGGTTCGGGTCTTATTCGGAGACTTGTAGTCCAACCCTTGGGGCTTCCACCTATATAATGAGGGACAAGGGGAGGGGGCCGACCACCTCAAGACCACCACCTGGCCGCACCCCCCAAGTGGTCGGCCACCCCCTCCCAAACCCTAGCCGCCCCCTCTCCTCCATAGCTCCCGAAAGCTTAGCGAAGCTCCGCCGAGTTCTCCACCGCCACCGACACCACGCCATCGTGCTGTCGGATTCAAGAGGAGCTACTTTCCGCTGCCCGCTGGAACGGGAGGTGGACGTCGTCTTCATCAACAACCGAACGTGTGACCGAGTACGGAGGTGCTGCCCGTTCGTGGCGCCGGAGGGATCGTGATCAAGATCTTCTATGCGCTTTTGCAAGCGGCAAGTGAACGTCTACCACAGCAACAAGAGCCTCCTCTTGTAGGCTTTGGAATCTCTTCAAGGGTGAGACTCGATAAACCCCTCGTTGCTACCGTCTTCTAGATTGCATCTTGGCTTGGATTGCGTGTTCGCGGTAGGAAATTTTTTGTTTTCTATGCAACGTTATCCTACATCATGCTCTTGAGTTATGTAAGGATAAGTTAAATACTAATATGATAAGTAGATATCATTCACCACATAAAATCATAGGGATGTAACTAGTAGGCAACCCTAGGCTTATATCTCAACCTTAACTTGTGAACCACTTGGTGATCATAAGTAGAACCTTACCCCATCTATTTTTCATTCATTCATCAATTAAACAACCTAAGAAAACCTTAGAGTTAAACTCTATACTTTATATGGTGAGAAACCATGCATCCATATGACCAAAGTTAACTATAAAAAGAACTATAATCAATGTAGTTACTTTAATGATAAATTGAGGTTAATAATAGAAGTTAATTGGTAGAAGATAAAACCAATTCTCAAGTCCATAGTAATTAAAGGAGAACATAAACAATTAAGCAAGTAACCATATTACCTTGGTTAGGGGAGATTAAATCCTAGCAAATGCAATATGATGTCATCCCAATTCTACCAACTAGAATTATATCTCAACCCTAGTCTATGTATCACTATGGTGATCATAATATAAAACCAGGCTCTAATTGAGATTCAAACCAATTACCATTAGGAGAATATGATGAGAACCCTAGAATTGTTCACTAATTAAAGCTCATGCTTAAATATGGAACTTAAGAATAACCTAGTGTTAAACCATTTGATTAAACCCATGGTGGTGATCAACCACTTAGTTAAGACCAACCCATAATAAGAGTAGTATCTACCTTAGGTATTTCAAGGTGCTATTAAAATATAACACTAGTGCTAACTTTGAAATGGGATTATAATAATGCTTACAAGACATTAACAAAAATATGCTCACATAAAATATTATGTAAGTGATTAATTCCTCAAATGGAAACCAAGACATAATAACAATCTCTGAAAAACTTTGAGATGAAAGTATCCACTCTCATAATTCTAAACAGAATTGATTGCATAGTAAAAGGAGAATTAAAGGGAACATATAAAATTCATGATTAATTGTTATTTTGAATAAGTCACTAATATGCAATATAATCTCATCAAAAATAATTGTTCCAATAGAATACTGGTATGAAAGACAGGAAACTAAATCTTGATTGAAATCTGCATAATTGAAAGATCTGCAAAAGTAAACCAAACCCAAATATGAATTTCAATAGATAAATATAAAACAGGAAAATAAAAACAGTAAAGAAAAATAGGAGAAACACTTACCTGGCCGTGTGATACGTCTCCGACGTATCGATAATTTCTTATGTTCCATGCCACATTATTGATGATATCTACATGTTTTATGCATACTTTACATCATATTTATGCATTTTCTGGAACTAACCTATTAACAAGATGCCGAAGAGCCAGTTGCTGTTTTCTGCTGTTTTTGGTTTCAGAAATCCTAGTAAGGAAATATTCTCGGAATTGGACGAAATCAACGCCCAGGGGCCTATTTTCACACGAAGCTTCCAGAAGACCGGAGAGCTAACGAAGTGGGGCCACGAGGTGGCCAGACCACAGGGCGGCGCGGCCCAGGTCTTGGCCGCGCCGACCTGTCATCTGGGCCCCTCGTGACGCCCCCTGACCTGCCCTTCCGCCTACAAATAGCCTTCGTCGCGAAACCCCCAGTACCGAGAGCCACGATACGTAAAACTTTCCAGAGACGCCGCCACCGCCAATCCCATCTCGGGGGATTCAGGAGATCGCCTCCGGCACCCTGCCGGAGAGGGGATTCATCTCCCGGAGGACTCTACACCGCCATGGTCGCCTCCGGAGTGATGAGTGAGTAGTCTACCCCTGGACTATGGGTCCATAGCAGTAGCTAGATGGTTGTCTTCTCCTTATGTGCTTCATTGTCGGATCTTGTGAGCTGCCTAACATGATCAAGATCATCTATCTGTAATGCTATATGTTGTGTTTGTTGGGATCCGATGAATAGAGAATACTATGTTATGTTGATTATCAATTTATATCTATGTGTTGTTTATGATCTTGCATGCTCTCCGTTATTAGTAGAGGCTCTGGCCAAGTTTTTGCTAGTAACTCCAAGAGGGGGTATTTATGCTCGATAGTGGGTTCATGTCTCCGTGAATCTGGGGGAGTGACAGAAACCTCTAAGGTTATGGATGTACTGTTGCCACTAGGGATAAAACATTGATGCTATGTCCGAGGATGTAGTTATTGATTACATTACGCACCATACTTAATGCAATTGTCTGTTGTTTTCAACTTAATACTGGAAGGGGTTCGGATGATAACCTGAAGGTGGACTTTTTAGGCATAGATGCATGCTGGATAGCGGTCTATGTACTTTGTCATAATGCCCAATTAAATCTCACAATACTCATCATATCATGTATGTGCATGGTCATGCCCTCTCTATTTGTCAATTGCCCAACTGTAATTTGTTCACCCAACATGCTATTTATCTTATGGGAGAGACACCTCTAGTGAACTGTGGACCCCGGTCCTATTCTTTACATCTGAAATACAATCTACTGCAATTGTTCTACTGTTCTCTGCAAACAATCATCATCCACACTATACATCTAATCCTTTGTTACAGCAAGCCGGTGAGATTGACAACCTCACTGTTTCGTTGGGGCAAAGTACTTTGGTTGTGTTGTGGGTTCCACGTTGGCACCGAATCCCTGGTGTTGCGCCGCACTACATCTCGCCGCCATCAACCTTCAATGTGCTTCTTGGCTCCTACTGGTTCGATTAAACCTTGGTTTCATACTGAGGGAAAACTTGCGCTGTACGCATCACACCTTCCTCTTGGGGTTCCCAACGGACGCGTGCTGTACGCGTATCAAGACTGTTTTTGGCGCCGTTGCGGGGAGATCAAGACAAAGGGGAGTCTCCACATCGCAATCTCTTTACTTTGTTTTTGTCTTGCTTTATTTTATTTACTACTTTGTTTGCTGCACTAAATCAAAATACAAAAAAATTAGTTGCTAGTTTTACTTTACTTGCTGTCTTGTTTGCACTCTATATTAAAAACAAAAAAAATTAGTTACTTGCATTTACTTATTTCAACATGTTTCCTTTTAATTTCACTGTAAAAGATATACCTGTGGGACAAGGGTCTATAATTGGGAGAGATAATATAGAAGAATTTTTCACCCATGTTAGTATGCATGAAGATCTTAAAGATATACCCCTTGCAAAAGCTGTCCCTACTTATGAAGATGCCTCTGTTTGTTTGGTACGCATGATGGAAGCTAGATTTATTAGTCTCAACCCCATGATACAACACATGTTTCTTACACTTTCTGATATGGAGAGGGGAGAGAAGAGAGATTTTGTTCTAAAAGTCTTAGTGCGAGAATTTGCGGATATAGCTAAAGAAGCTAGAAAAGTTTTTAGTAAGCATGATAGGCTTGGCATGATCACCGATTTTAAAAGAACACTTGAAAAGATGGATATGGATAGAATTAAGTATACTAATAATGTTAATAATGGTGGGGAGATTAAAGCACCAATACCATGTAAGCTCCTAGCAATGCATGAGGCACTAGAAAATAACTATGCTTGGCTTGTTCCTGAAAATTTGTTTGATGAGAGTAGCAAGCCCAAGACTAATGAAAAGGGAGCCGCTGAAACTTATGTATCCAATATACTATGCATGGTTGAGAAAACTCCACACCCCGCTGTAGATGCACCATCTCTTGATAATACTTGATATACACTTTCTGCGCCTAGCTGAAAGGCGTTAAAGAAACTTATGGGAGACAACCCATGTTTTTACTACAGTACTTTATTTTATATTTGTGTCTTGGAAGTTGTTTAATACTGTAGCAACCTCTCCTTATCTTAGTTTTGTGCATTGTTGTGCTAAGTAAAGTCGTTGATAGTAAGGTTCATGCTAGATTTGGATTACTGATTTCTTTGCTGTCACGAATCTGGGCAAAATTCTCTGTAGGTAACTCAGAAAATGATGCAAATTTACCTGAGTGATCCTCAGATATGTACGCAACTTTCATTCAATTTGAGCATTTTCATTTGAGCAAGTCTGGTGCCTATATAAAATTTGTCTTTACGAACTGTTCTGTTTTGACAGATTCTGCCTTTTATTTCGCACTGCCTGTTTTGATATGTTCGATGGATTTTTCGATTCCATTAACTTTCAGTAGCTTTGTGCAATATCCAGAAGTGTTAACAATGATTATGTCACCTCTGAACATGTATATTTTAATTGTGCACTAACTCTCTAATGAGTTGTTTTGAGTTTGGTGTGGAGGAAGTTTTCAAGGATCAAGAGAGGAGATGATACAACATGATCAAGGAGAGTGAAAGCTCTAAGCTTGGGGATGCCCCGGTGGTTCACCCCTGCATATATCAAGAAGACTCAAGTGTCTAAGCTTGGGGATGCCCAAGGCATCCCCTTCTTCATCGACAACATTATCAGGTTCCTCTAGTGAAACTATATTTTTATTCCATCACATCTTATGTGCTTTGCTTGGAGCGTCGGTTTGTTTTTGTTTTTATTTTTGTTTGAATAAAATGGATCCTAGCATTCTTTGTGTGGGAGAGACACGCTCCGCTGTTGCATATGGACAAGTATGTCCTTAGGCTTTACTCATAGTATTCATGGCGAAGTTTCTTCTTCGTTAAATTGTTGTATGGTTGGAAACGGGAAATGTTGCATGTGGTAGTGTATAATAAAATACTTGTAGAACATTGAGCTTTGATAACTTGATTCTTTGCAAATGTTTTGAGGTATTTAGATGGTAAGGCTTGCTGGATAAATAAGTTAAAATTAGTAGTGGATTGTTGTCTTTAAGCTTGTGCCGTACTACAAACTCTATTTAAATAGTTGAAGGCGTAGTTGGACTTGATAGCTTTCCATGTCTGAGAGTTCATCATAATAACTAAGTTGTGCTGAAGGTCGAGGGAGCTAGCGGGGTACTTGTGCCACCGTGAACGGCCCTCCTTGGAGTAAATTTTAATCATGCTCTTAATGATGAACCTGCTAGTTGTTTGCAATAAGCTTGTGAGTTCTTTTTGACTAATGTTAAGCTACGGTTTTTGGCACTTCCACCATCCAAATTTGCTAGCCTCTTCGGTACTGTGCATTGCCTTTTGCTCACATTGAGAATTGTGCATACTTCGCCGGTACATCCAAACCCGTGGGAGGACTTTCTCTTGTTCTCCTACACATAAGCCCATACATCTCCTCAAAACAGCCACCATACCTACCTACCACAACATTTCCATAGCTGTTCCGAGATATATTGCCATGCAACATCCATTTTACATTACATGCCATGTTGTCATTTATTATTTATATATTGCTTTGCATGATCATATACAGCTGATGTGTGGTTTACCCATGTTACGCTAGATCATTGCACATCCTGCTACACTGGCAGAGGCATACAGTTTCATACATCATGTTTCATTCATTATGAGTTATTTGTACCAAAAAGTGTGTTGTCATATTAGGATGTTGCCCCTAAAAGTGAAAAGAGCCATGGAGGCCATCAAAAAGAAAAAGAGAAAAAGAAAAGAAAGAAAAAAAATGAAAAGAAAAAAAAAGAAAAAAAGAAGAAAAAAAGAAAAAAAAGAAAAAGAAAAAGGGGGCAGCATTACTATCTTTTATCCACACTTGTGCTCATGTTTTAGCACCCGCATTATTCATAGTCATCATTTGTGCTCATGTTTAGCACCTACACTTCATATGAGAGAGTTTTCATGTTTTACTAGTATAACTATGTGGGGAATTTACACTATAGAACTTGGGTTGTATATTCCAATGATGAGCCTCCTCAAAAGTGCTCTAGGTCTTCGTGAGCAACCAAGTTGGATGCACCCCCACTAGTTCCATTGGAGAGCTTTCATACACATATAGCTCTATGTGCATCCGTTGCATGGCAATCACTACTCCTTGCATAGCTTCGATCATAAGGCTTCCTCTTGTCTAATGGTCATTTACAGCTTTGCAAGCCTTTCTTCCATTTGGCCTTCCAAACCCCCATTAACGTTCTTTATGCCATAACATCCTGGTGCTAATACCAAATGCTTGCGCTCACCGGTTGAGTAGACTTCGAAACAGTTGATTCATGACGTTCATGTTTATGTTTACTTGACTGAATCCTTCTTATGTTGTGAAAATTTACTTGATGCTTGGAATGAAGGATAGAACTTCTATGCTGAATACTTAATACATCCTTAATGAACTTTGTACGGTTGCATGTCTTTAAAGCAATAGTTCATGAAAACTTCTAGCTTGTCTAACTCTTGCATTATCATCTCTTATATCAATATAGATACTTGCTTTGAATGATTTGATCTCAGCTCATATGCTTTACAATAGTATGATCAAGGTTATGATGGCATGTCACTCCAGAAATTATCTTTGTTATCGTTTACCTGGGACGACAGAAACTAAGCGGGGATGCTGATACGTCTCCGCGTATCGATAATTTCTTATGTTCCATGCCACATTATTGATGATATCTACATGTTTTATGCATACTTTACATCATATTTATGCATTTTCGGAACTAACCTATTAACAAGATGCCGAAGAGCCAGTTGTTTTCTGCTTTTTTGGTTTCAGAAATCCTAGTAAGGAAATATTCTCGGAATTGGACGAAATCAACGCCCAGGGGCCTATTTTCACACGAAGCTTCCAGAAGACCGGAGAGCTAACGAAGTGGGGCCACGAGGTGGCCGGACCATAGGGCGGCGCGGCCCAGGTCTTGGCGCGGCTGTCATCTGGGCCCTCGTGACGCCCCCGACCCCTTCCGCCTACAAATAGCCTTCGTCGCGAAACCCCCGAGAGCCACGATACGGAAACCTTCCGGAGACGCCGCCGCCGCCAATCCCATCTCGGGATTAGGAGACCGCCTCCGGCACCCTGCCAGAGAGGGGATTCATCTCCCGGAGGACTCTACACCGCCATGGTCGCCTTCGGAGTGATGAGTGAGTAGTATACCCCTGGACTATGGGTCCATAACAGTAGCTAGATGGTTGTCTTCTCCTTATGTGCTTCATTGTTGGATCTTGTGAGCTGCCTAACATGATCAAGATCATCTATCTGTAATGCTATATGTTGTGTTTGTTGGGATCCGATGAATAGAGAATACTATGTTATGTTGATTATCAATTTATATCTATGTGGTGTTTATGATCTTGCATGCTCTCCGTTATTAGTAGAGGCTCTGGCCAAGTTTTTGCTAGTAACTCCAAGAGGGGGTATTTATGCTCGATAGTGAGTTCATGTCTCCGTGAATCTGGGGGAGTGACAGAAACCTCTAAGGTTATGGATGTACGGTTTCCACTAGGGATAAAACATTGATGCTATGTCCGAGGATGTAGTTATTGATTACATTACGCACCATACTTAATGCAATTGTCTATTGTTTTCAACTTAATACTGGAAGGGGTTCGGATGATAACCTGAAGGTGGACTTTTTAGGCATAGATGCATGCGGATAGCGGTCTATGTACTTTGTCGTAATGCCCAATTAAATCTCACAATACTCATCATATCATGTATGTGCATGGTCATGCCCTCTCTATTTGTCAATTGCCCAACTGTAATTTGTTCACCCAACATGCTATTTATCTTATGGGAGAGACACCTCTAGTGAACCGTGGACCCCGGTCCTATTCTTTACATCTGAAATACAATCTACTGCAATTGTTCTACTGTTCTCTGCAAACAATCATCATCCACACTATACATCTAATCCTTTGTTACAGCAAGCCGGTGAGATTGACAACCTCACTGTTTCGTTGGGGCAAAGTACTTTGGTTGTGTTGTGCAGTTCCACGTTGGCACGGAATCCCAGTGTTGCGCCGCCTACATCTCGCCGCCATCAACCTTCAACGTGCTTCTTGGCTCCCAGGTTCGATTAAACCTTGGTTTCATACTGAGGAAAACTTGTACGCATCACACCTTCCTCTTGGGGTTCCCAACGGACGCGTGCTGTACGCGTATCACCGTGCAGCCCGTGGAGTGGCCTAACACTGGCCCAAGCCTGAGCCCAAAACTAGCCCACCTAGCAGCCCAATACCCCTTCGTTGAAATATCAACGAGAGGAGGGATCGTCCTCATCCTCTCCTCTCGCATGCCGGCCAGCACGACGCCGTGCTCTTCTTCCTCTCTCTCGCTGTCGACCTCCCCTAGCTCTACGTCGTGACGAGGCATGTCCTGGTGCCCTATAAAAGCTTCTGGACGAACACCAACATCGAGTTCTTCCTCCCTCTCTCTAATTTTTCCCCAAATTGAAACCCTAACACAACCGGCCACCATTACCGCCGTCGATGTGGACCTCCCCGTGCCTCGCTGAGGACGCCATCGTCATCGCCATCCTCTCCTTGCTCTTCTGGCACAAGGAATTGAACTAGGGAGCCCCAGAGCATCTCCGTCGACCTCATTCCTCCGACGGCCGGAGCCATGAAATCCGGCGATACACGCCCCCATCTACCTCGCCGTCAAGCGCATCGTATTCAGGGTGAGCCACTGGTGCTCAAGAACTCCCTAGCTCCTTCGATTTCGCCCGCAATCATTCCCGCATCAGTAGCCAGCAAGCGCCGTCGCTCTTCCTCGCCGTCGAGCTTGCTCCGGTGACCATTTCGGGGCGGCGCTGGTACCGTTACGTTCCCCACGATGCCTTGAGTCGAATAGAGCTAGTTTCCCGTCCGCGCAAACCCTGGACCGCCGTCGCCGTTCGATCGTGATGAGCCTCTCCGCCACGCTGTCTATTTTGACGTCAAGCCACCGTGGGTGCGTGGCATTAGCCCATCGTGGAGGTGGGTAGAGTTACTGGGTAACTTTAGAAGTTTTCTGTTTTAATTCAAATTCCAGAAATTACTGAAACTTTGCAAATACATAGAAAATTCATAAAAACTCAGAAAAAGTAAATAATATATCAAAATTCTTAGAAAAGAGAAATCTATCCAATAAAAATATAATATGAAATTTTTATTTTAAATAAAAATTTAATTATTTAATACTTGTTATTTAAGCCTTATTTATAAAATCAAAATGCAACTAAAATTCAATAATTAGGAAAACTTAACAAATTTAACAAAAACCAGTAAGTAAATCAGGAACATATTAAAACTAATTTTCCTTTACTTATTACTTATTAAATCCTTAATAGGAGGATTTAAACCCTAATTAATAATTACCTTAATTATTAATTCATTAAAAAAATAAAAAAATGTCAAATGCAATATTAATTTTATTTCAAAGTTATTAATAACCTCAACCTTATTAATGAAGTTATTAACTTATGAACTAAATAGTAATTATGCAACCCTAGTTCCATATGGTAGAAAACTAGGAACTCATCATTTCATGTGTAATCCTAAAACCCTAATGTCATTTAGACCCTAGTTCCATTAGTACATATGAACCCTAAATTGTCCTAAACCTAAAACCCTAGGTGAGAACATGTGATCATGGTACCTACTTCCAAATCATAGAACCATAGTAGCAACTAAATACTTGTCTTGGCCACATAAAATGTAGAAGACCTATCACTAATATCCCATGTGTTCATCTTCATCAGACCTAAATAATCAAGTAGGGCCAACCAAGTGTAAACCCTAGATCCTATTATCAAAGCCATCATCCTTATTCATTCCTATATAGCATCACACCATTGTGATGAACCCTAACAGCAACCATACCTACTATTTTACTTTACATAACCCTGTTCCACTAAACCCTACTAGTGTGAGATACTTATGAACCATCCTATTTAGGAACCAACCATTCTCTACTTAGAGATCCAATGGCTAATACAAGACAACCTCAACCTTAATTGTAATACTTCTTATTATTTAAGAAGTATGTTCTTCAAAAGTTATTCTTTTGAAGAAAATAAGGAATCATCATCAATCCTGCCTAATAGGACCTATAGCCAATAACCAGCTATCACCAGCAAGGTATACCAACCTTGATAGCAACTATTTATAATAAATTGCTCAAGATGCCTAGGCTTAACTCAACCTTACAAGCCCTTGGTGTTGATGAATCCAACCTTGTTAGGATCCATCTACTACTTACTCCAGAAACCAATTAGAACCATAGAAAACCATAGAACCCCACAAACCTAATTATCATACTTGTTCTTCATTAAAGAACATGTTCTTCAAAAGTTATTCTTTTGAATTATATACTAAATAATCATCAACCATGCATTATAGGACTTAAAATTGACAACTGCTCTTTACTCATTATACAACTACTATTCCTGGTTGTGTATGATTGTTACTATTCATTTTGCCACCTGCTTATAATTCTAAAACAACACAACCCTGAATAAGAACCTTGTTTGCAAATCACTCTAAAAGTGCAACACACCCTAAACCAATCATTACAACTCACTAATCCTAAATCATCGAGGTTAGATCACGCTTAGAGCGATTGCATCTCATACTTATGCATTATTGCATCCTTGCCAATCTTTTAAACATCGTCCTTACCGGACGATGATGCTATTTCAGAATTTGGAGTTATTGCGTATCGAAGACCTTGCCTGCATAATCTTGCAGTCAAGAAAGGCAAGTTCATCACTTGCTCATATCATTTGAGTATCTTTATCAAATTACTTGCAAAGTACTATGGTTATCACTATTGCATAAAAACCAAAACCACTATTTTCATAACTATGAATATGACTATGTGGTGGGCAATGGAACCATGGATTGTGTTGATATGGTGGAGGTTCCATTGCAAGGGTTTATATCCATCTAGGATTAAACAACAAATGTCGTCCAGTGATTCTTGTGCCGCAATACCCGTGTTAACCATAAGATCCGGAGTGGGACGGAGTAGTCAAAAGTGTTTCCACCTCTCGTTCATCAACGGATGCTCATTACTGGGTGCACATGATCTTGCGAGACATGATGCAGGGGTGGGAACCCGTAGAAGTCCCAACGGTAATGAGGTCTATGATGGGTTGCAACTGCCGGCGTAGGAATGTATGGTAGAGCCCTGCATTGACGTCGTGGTCGGGGTCCACCCTGAAATCTATGGGAATAATGGGACCGGCGTGGACCCAGGGTCGGAGTTTGCAAAAGGGTGGGTGTTCGAGGTAGCGGAGGAACATGATTGGCTAGACCTTATACCGGGCCTCACACCATAGGAAGTGTGGACGGGTCATTCCCGGTTGGCACCAAGGTTAAGATCTCTTATGGGTAAAGCAACACACCTCTGCGAGTGTAATGAACCGTGACCTGTCACTCCCTGTTCCGGGATATGGAACTGAACGGCTGGAAAGGAGCTCCATGAAGTTCTAGTAAACCGGTGAAGGCTGACGGACATAGTTCTTCTGAATAAAAGCAACCTTTTTAAGAAATGGTTATGAAAACCTGCATTGGTATTAGACTTTCTGGTCTAATGCCATAGCTAGTGCATTAAACACCTCTTTCCTATAATGAACTTGTTGAGTACGCTCGTACTCATCCCACTCTTAAATCCCTGCTTATGGAGGCATCAAAGGAGGATCTACAACGCAACTCGAAGAGGAGTTAACAACTACTTCAAGAGACAAGACCCTGTCAGAGGAGTCAGATACCACATCCAACAAGGAGAAAACCTAGTTTTGCCATAGAAGGGAACTAGCTTCCTGATACGTACAAAACGTATCTACTTTCCCGAACACTTTTGCTATTGTTTTGCATCTAATTTGTGTATTTTGGATGCAACTAACACGGACTAACGCTGTTTTCAGCAGAACTCTAGTGTCTCATTTTTGTGCAGAAATCCAACTTTCGGGAAAATCCTCGGAATTTATGCGAAGGTCCTATTTTCCCGAATATTGGCGGAGCCGAAGGGCAAAGCCGGTGGGGGCCGAGGCCCCACACACTAGGCCGGTGCGGCCCGGAGGGGCCCGCGTGGCCCTAGTGTGTGGCGGCCTCGTCCCCCGACGCCCTCCTTCGGACTACTTATTGCCTTCGACCTAAACGCGGGGAGAAGTCGAAGTCGCCTCCATAACGCCGCCACATCGCGAAACTCCGTCTCGGGAGCCGGAAGTCTCCGTTCGGCACTCCGCCGGGACGGGGAATTGGAGGAGATCATCGCCATCATCACCACCGACGCCTCTCCATCAACCAGCCATGTTTCCCCCATCCATGTGTGAGTAATTCCCTCGCTGTAGGCCAAAGGGGATGGTAGGGATTGGATGAGATTGGTCATGTAATAGCATAAGATTGTTAGGGCATAGTGCCTAGTGTCCGTAATTGGTACTTTGATGATATTGTTGCAACTTGTTATGCTTAATGCTTGTCACTAGGGCCCGAGTGCCATGATCTCAGATCTGAACATGTTATTGTTTCATCATGATATTCATTGTTTTATGATCTTGCAAGTTGTATACACATGTCGCTATCCGGAACCAATGGCCCCGAAGTGACAAGAATCGGGACAACCGGAGGGGATGGTAGTGATGTGAGGATCCATGTGTTCACGGAGTGTTAATGCTTTGCTCGGTACTCTATTAAAAGGAGTACCTTAATATCCGGTAGATTCCCTTGAGGCCGGCTGCCACCGGCTGGTAGGACAAAAGATGTTGTGCAAGTTTCTCATTGCGAGCACGTACGACTATATATGGAGCACATGCCTATTGATTGCTTTGTACTTGGACACCGTTTTATTATTATCTGCAAATGCCCTGCTATGATTGTTACATGAGTTTCTCTCATCCATGCAACGCCGTTATCCGTCCCGTGCCTCATTTTTTAATCCTGCTGTTTACTATAATCCTCTGCTGTCTCATTACTCTCTGTTTGTTATTTTCTATCACTGCTATAAAGCTCTTGATAAACTCTTGCGAGCAAGTCTGTTTCCAGATGCAGCTGAATTGACAACTCATTTGTTAAGGCTTTCAAGTAATCTTTGTCTCCCCTTGTGTCGAATCAATAAATTGGGTTTTACTACCCGCGGACTGCTGCGATCCCCTATACTTGTGGGTCATCAAGACTGTTTTCTAGCGCCGTTGGGGAGCATAGCTTTATTTGGAAGTTCACTTGGATTGATATTGTTCGCTGCAAATTCTCCATCATGGGTAAAACTCGCGATCCTAAAGTCGCCATATTACCATCCACTACAAGAAAAGGTACAACTACGAGTACCTCTGCTACACTTGATTCACCATCTGTGATAAGTCAACTTGTTTCACCACCACAAGCTTCACTTGGTGGTACTTCTGCTGAATCTGAAAACTCTCATAATATTGATAATGTTTCTGCTTGTGCTTGATGATAGTGGTTCATTGGGATCCTTTCTAGATGCTACAATTGCTAGGTCTAGACAAATTGAAAATGCTGAAACTCCTAATGAAAATGCTACACCTGTTAATTCACCTGAACTTGATTATTCTAGTGATGATCCCGATGAGGATTATGTGGAGCTTAATGATGATTTTATTAATAGATGCAATGCTACTGCTGATGCAAGAAAAATTAAAAGGTTTCTCGCACAATATACTGTTAGACATAAGCTATCTCCTGATCCTAAATTTGCCACATCTCCTATATGCATTAAGGATAAAGATTATGATTTTTCTCTTGATCTATCTCATATAGCTATTGTAGAGAAAGCACCCTTTTGTGGTACTGAAAAAGAAAGTGTTGTAGAACACATGATTGAACTTTCTTCTATGAGTAGCTTGTTTTCTGATGATGTCAAGATGCATACTTATTTTGTCGCTAAAATTTTTCCTTCTCATTAAAGGATGATGCTAAAACTTGGTATAATAATTTTCCTCCTGGTTCTATTAAAAGTCCAACTGAGCTGCGTGATGTTTTCTTTCGAAAATACTTTCCTGCTAGTGCTCAACATATTGCTTTACAGAAAATTTATAGGTTTGACCAGGGAGATGAAGAGAAATTGCCTGAGGCTTGGGCAAGATTTTGTTCTCTTATCAGAGCTCGACCTGGACATGATTTAGAAAAGAATGATCTACTTGATATATTTTATAGTGGACTAACCATTGAGTCTAGAGCATATTTGGATAGTTGTGCTGGTTGTGTTTTCAGGAAAAGAACTCCAGACGAAGCTGAAGAATTATTGGCTAAAATAAGCCGGAATCATGATGATTGGAATACACCTGAACCAACTCCAACGCCAATATTGAAGAAGAGGGGTTTAATTGAATTGAATGATGAAGATATGAGGGAAGCTAAGAAGTCTCTCAAGGAGAAAGGTATTAAATCCGAAGATGTGAAGAATCTACCTCCCATAGAAGATATATGTGAGATAATTCCCCCTTCATCCATGATTGAGGTAAACTCCCTTCAACGCTTTACTAGGGAAGATATTCCGTATTCGAAACCTCCTGCAATGCTTAGATGAGTTTGATAATTATATTGTTAAGCAAGAAAATTTTAATATGAGAGTAGAGAATCATCTAATGGAAAATTCTCAAGCTATTAGCAATTTGCATGATATTGTGGAGAGAACCTCCAATGATGTTAAGATGCTTGTTAAACATTTTCAAATGATTCAAACTCAAATTGATCAACTCACTAAAGTGCAAAATGACTTGTTAAAAAATAATTCTAAAGAGAAACATGCTTATGAAGTAACAACTAGAGGTGGTGTCTCTACCCAGGATCCTCTATATCCTGAAGGGCATCCCAAAAGAATTGAACAAGATTCTCAACGCATTGAACCTAGTGCTCCTTCTAAGAAAAAGAAGAAGAAACATAAAAATGTTGTAGAATCCTCTGAACCTGTTAATGATCCTAATAGTATTTCTATTTCCGATGCTGAAACTGAAAGTGGTAATGAACATAATAATGATAATGATAATGATAAGAATGATGCTTCTGATAAAGAAGAGGTTGAAGATGAACCTGACAAGCATGATAAAAATAAAAAGTATACTAAAGAAGATTTTATTGCTAAGAAACATGGTAATGAAAGAGAACCTTGGGTGCAAAAGCAAATGCCTTTTCCTGCTAAGAAACTAAAATCAAAGGAAGAAGAACACTATAATAATTTCTGCGATTGGATGAAACCTTTATTCTTGCAAATCCCTTTGACTGATGCTATTAAATTGCCTCCTTATTCAAAATATATGAAAGATATTGTTACTAACAAAAGGAAAATCCCCAATGAGGAGATTTCCACTATGCTTGCTAATTACTCTTTCAATGGCAAAGTTCCAAAGAAGTTGGGCGACCCAGGTATACCTACTATTCCTTGTTCTATCAAGAATAATTATGTTAAAACTGCTCTATGTGACTTGGGAGCCGGTGTTAGTGTTATGCCTTTTTCTCTTTATAAGAGACTTTATTTAGATAAGTTGATACCTACTGATATATCTTTGCAAATGGCTGATAAATCTACTGCTATTCATGTTGGTATATGTGAGGATGTTCCTGTTCAAGTTACTAATAATTGCTTGATATTAACTGATTTTGTTGTGTTGGAAATGCCTGAAGATGATAATATGTCTATTATTCTTGGGAGACCTTTTCTTAACACCGCAGGGCTGTTAATGATTGCAATAAAGGAAAGGTTACTTTCAATGTTGATGATAAGGAGCATACCGTCTATTTCCCCAAGAGGATTGATAAAGTATGTGGAGTCAATACTATTTCTAATGTGAGAACTATCAAAATTGGAACTATTGATTGTCCTATATATGAGCCTAAAGAAGGTTATCAAAGTCTTATGATTGGATCCATATCAATACAATTCAAGGTAACATGATTGATTTGAGGTTTATTTCTTCTTATGCTATGTAAAATTTATTTGGTGGCAAAACTTGATCAACCTTGTTAGCAAATACTTTTTATATGCATAGAGGAGGTAAACAACATCTCTTTCTCCCTCCACTTGTCTTATTTGCTGTAGCACTTTTGTTTTGCAAAGTTCCTTAGTTAATTAGAGATTTCAAAATTTTCCTGGCCAGTAATAATAAACTTAATGCCCAGAAATGTGCATTTTTCAAAGTTTTCAAAAATTCACAAAATTATACCGTTGGTCCTATTTTTCGAATGCACCTGGGAGCACCTGGGGATGACCAGTGGGGCACCCCAGGGTGGCACCCCACATGCCGGCGCGGCCAGCAAGGGGGGCGCGCCACCCTGGCGTGTGGGTCCCCCTTTGCCCCACTTTAGCATCTCTTCCTCCCAGACTCTTCTCTCTCCCGAAAAAATCGACACCAGCTTTCTCTCACTCGCATTTTTGCTCAAGAGCTCAGGATTTTTCGATCTCTTTGCTCAGCCCAGATTTCTGTCTGAAATTTGGCACATTTGCTCTCCGGTATGTGACTCCTCCGATTATCCAAGTAGAATTTTGTTTGGTTGAGTATATCTTGAATATTTTGCTGCTGTAGGTAACATGTTTAGTGAGCTTGCATGCTTGTTCTAAGTTGTATAAACTAGTTTTGATGCATGATTAGTACTCTAGCAAGTTCCTATAGTAGTTCCCCTTGATTATATGTCACCAAATCAAATTTTATATTGTTTGTTGAAAAATTTCAGAAAAGGAGGATGGATAATTTCAACTTTGGAGAAGTGTTTAAGAGAGAGACAACCAGCACCGGAAGGCCCTCTAGGACCGCCACCCGATTCAGGCGATCCTACAATGAGGATGTCATCGCGCCAAGCTTCGAGCCCGAAGAAGACAATGGAGTCCCTAATGCTTCATCTTTCCCATGTTATGATTTTTTGAGTAATGCAGGGTTATTGGATGACTTCTTTACCCTCGTAAACAGGGCGGGCTCAGCCACCTACGTGGGAGATGAAAGGGAGCAATACTACATGCTCACCAAAATCTTCGTCGAGAGCTTCAAGTTCCACAACAAGCAATATGGGCCGACAGTTGCATTCAAGATTTATGGTAATCCTATTACTATGGAATTGGAAGAATTTTGTGTTGCATTGGATATTGCCCCTGTAGGTACATCAAGGAGGATTGAGGACAACCCCCGGGTCTTGTTGGAGCTCTATCGAGGGATCACCAATGATGATTGTCGCACCATTCAGCGTGGCAAGATAAGAAACATCCAACTCCCCGCCATTAAGTATTTTGCCTATTACATTGCTACTAGCATTCTTGGTAGGGAGAACACTAGCAATATTTCTAGCTACCATCTTGCTTTCTTGAATGCTGCACTTACTGGAGGGACACCTTATCATCTTGGTTCTCTTATTGCTCGCCGCCTGTCTAATAGGGGGCCTATTTTTGGAGGAACCATTGCATCGCGCATTTTAGCACATTTAAGACTTCCTCTTGATTCTAATGATGTGCCATTAACTCCTAGGAGGCTTGATATTGCTGATATGAAGAGCCATCATTTTGTTACCGCTGATTCCACTCAGATAATTTGGTCATAGAATGTTGTTTGTGAGGGGATGAGAAGGAAATTCCTTTGCCCCAGCCAGATTTGTTCAGTATTGACAGGGAACCATGGTCGCGCACTAAGGAGGAGGTGGAGGAAAAGATGAAGATACAAGACTTCCACCAGCAGCATGACTCCGAGGACACCGAGCCCTCCTACGACTACACCGTCACGTATCCGGGTGCTTCTTCTAGCACATACCCGGAATATGATCCATCTTCGTCGTACTACGGAGATGCAACTTCATGGCCTCATGGGGTTGAACTCCACTTAGGCCAAAAGCCTAAGCTTGGGGGGAGGTATACCAGCATCACTCATTATTTGCATATTATGATTGCTGGATACTTGTATATACTTGTTTAGTTTGTTTGAGTGGTTTTCTAATGAGAGGAGATGATATTTGGGGAAGTGCTGCCTGAAAAACAGATTCTGGACTGTTACCGAAAAAAATTCTCAAAAATAGCCAGAACGATATTTTGCGAAGACAATTTTTGTGCGTGTTCCCCAGGTTGTTATCTAACTTTCATTAGTTGAACACTTTTCGATTTGAGCAGTGGAAGAATTTTTTAAAAATCTAGTACTGTACTGCTGTCAAGTTTGACGAATTTCTGCTGCTTTGTGTTTATGTGACTCTTCTAGTTTGCCATTTCTTGTTCTTGCTTTGTTTCTTTCCTAAAACCCAAAAAGACCAAAAATATTTCTGTTGTTTCTCTTCATCATTTGTTTGTTTTGGTTTCTAGGATTTATTTCGCTTTATTTGCTATCGTTGGTTTGCTATAAGAAAATCCAAAAAGATTTTGCTTTGTTTGCTTGTTTCCTTTTGTTCTTGTTCTCAAATTCGAAAACACCAAAAATATTTGCTGTTCTTCTTTGGTTTGTAAAGTTCATCTTGAGTTCAATGGTCTTCGGTGGCTGGAGCGTGGTTTTCATTTCATATTATCCAAGCTACACAAGTGAAAGGCAATAATGACGATCTACGACAATTGGATTGTGGTGAGAGGCTGGTATGAACTCTATTTGTTTTCATTTTTGTACATATACTCATCCATGTGAGCATGCTTAGTTGGTTCATGTGAGGTATATGTCATTTAAGAAAGTCTAGTAGTTCATGATCTCTCATGTTTAGCTCCAATTTATTAATATGAGTAGCATGTCATGGATGTTTGCTTGCATTGTTTTATTCATGAGTAGGTATGGTATTGTGGTATCCTCCTCTGAATAATTCATTTATATCGACTTGGCACATGCTCACGCATGCATATGACTGAACAAAAGTCAATTAAGCCTCGATGATTTATATTGCTTCAGAGTTCTTGTATCACTTTTATGCCTCCGTTAATTTATTTTGCCGCAAGCATGATTATGATAGTTACTGCTCTCTTGATTTGTCGCTCCCTAGTCTTTGCTAGCCTTCACTTGTACTGAGCGGGAACGCTGCTCGTGCTTCCAAACACCTTAAAACCAAGTTGTTCCAAAGTGTCCACCATAAATACCTATGCATGGCATTTCAAACCATTCCAAGTAAATTCTCATGCGCTACCTTTAAAACCTTCAAAATGCTTCTCAATTTGTGTTAATGTTTCATAGCTCATGAGGAAGTATGTGGTGTTTAACTTTCAACCTTGTCATTTACTCTTGATGGACTTTCATTATGGACTAGTGGCACATCCGCTTATCCAATAATTTTGCAAAAAGAGCTGGCAATGGGATTCCCAGAATTAATTAACCTAAATAGACACTGCTCCATGGTATGTGATTGTTGGACGGCACCGAAGATTCGGTTAGCCATGGCTTGTGTAAGCAAAGGTTGGGGGGGAGTGTCATCATAATAAAACTAAAATAAAAAGGCACTCCTTCATGGTATGAGATTGTTGGCAGGCACCCGAGGATTCGGTTAGCCATGGTTTGTGAAAGAAAGGTTGGAAGGAGTGCCATACACATAAAAATAATTCATGGGAGCCGCTCTTGAAGTCCGGTTGGCGAGGTAGTTGGTGTACCCATTACCATTCGTTGACAACAACAAACACCTCTCAAAATAATTTTACTCCTGTTTTAGAAATGAAAAGCTCTAGCGCATGTTAATCCCTGCTTCCCTCTGCGAAGGGTCAATCTTTTACTTTTATGTTGTGTCTCCATTCTTTCTTTGAGCACTATCTTGAGAGCACAACTGTCATTCTTAGTATAATATGCTTGTCTCAAAATATGATTGATTGTGGTATAACTTTGATGCTTTTATCTTTGACAATCACTACTTCTAGTCTTTCTATGAACTTCAGAGGTGCCTGAGCATTTATGTTTTGCTGATCAAATATGGGCAAGCGAGATACCACTTTATCATACTCTTTTATGAACATTGCAATCCTGCTTATAGACATGATTCATGATGCTTATTATTGTTGTTGGTACCTCTCTATGATTGACATAGCTGTTAGATGATCTTATTTGCATGTATCTTATTTATGAACTGCCTAAGTGTTAGCCATATTATGAGAATATATACATCATATGAACAAATGTGTTCGTGAAAGTTCTTTTATCGCTCAGTTGTTAACTGAATTGCTTGAGGACAAGCAATAAGCTAAGCTTGGGGGGAGTTGATACGTCCAAAACGTATCTACTTTCCCGAACACTTTTGCTATTGTTTTGCCTCTAATTTGTGTATTTTGGATGCAACTAACACGGACTAGCTGTTTTTCGTAGACCGCTCTGGTGTCTCTTTTTTGTGCAGAAATCAACTTTCGGGAAAATCCTCGAAATTTATGCAGATCCTATTTTCCCGAGATATTGGCGGAGCCAGAAGGGCAAGCCGGTGGGGGCAGGAGCCCACACACTAGGCCGGCGCGGCCCAGAGGGGCCCCGCGTGGCCCTAGTGTGTGGCGGCCTCGGGTGGCCCCCACGCCCTCCTTCGGACTACTTATTGCCTTCGACCTAAAACGCACGGGGAAAGTCGAAGTCGCTAGAAGCCCTCCGAGCAGCCCACATCGCGAAACTCCGTCTCGGGAGCCAGAAGTCTGGATTACGGCACTCGGGACGGGGAATGGAGGAGATCATCGCCATCATCACCACAGACTCTCCATCAACCAGCCATGTTTCCCATCCATGTGTGAGTAATTCCCCCGCTGTAGGCGAAGGGGATGGTAGGGATTGGATGAGATTGGTCATGTAATAGCATAAGATTGTTAGGGCATAGTGCCTAGTGTCCGTAATTGGTACTTTGATGATATTGTTGCAACTTGTCTTAATGCTTGTCACTAGGGCCCGAGTGCCATGATCTCAGATCTGAACATGTTATTGTTTCATCATGATATGCATTGTTTTATGATCTTACCTGCAAGTTGTATACACATGTCCGGAACCAATGGCCCCGAGTGACAAGAATCGGGACAACCGGAGGGGATGGTAGTGATGTGAGGATCACATGTGTTCACGGAGTGTTAATGCTTTAACTCCGCTCTATTAAAAGGGTACCTTAATATCCATAGATTCCCTTGAGGCCGGCTGGTGGGACAAGATGTTGTGCAAGTTTCTCATTGCGAGCACGTACGACTATATATGAAGCACATGCCTATTGATTGCTTTGTACTTGGACACCGTTTTATTATTATCTGCAAATGCCTGCTAAATTATGAGTTTCTCTCATCCATGCAGTTTCTCCGTCCATTAATTATTTTAATCCTGTTTACTATATCCTCTTGTCTGTTACTGGCCCGGCTATAAAGCTGACCTTTACTCTTGCGAGCAAGTCTTTTAGCTGAATTGACAAAAGGCTTTCAAGTAATCTTTGTCTCCCCTTGTGTCGAATCAATAGTTTTACTACTGCTGCGATCCACTATACTTGTGGGTCATCACTTCCTAAACCTAGCTCCTCTAATCTGCTCTATGGCTAGTTAAATACTTAATAGAGTTACCTAATGCATTTCTTCTGATTATTGCAGTTTACCTCATTGTCTGTGATGATATGTAACAGAGTCCGTGTAATTCTATAGACAGCCTGCTATGACTACTGTTACAGTGCTTTTCCTTGTGCAACGCTCCGTTAAATCCTACCCTCCGTGCGCGTAAAGTTAAACTCGCTCAATTTACTCACTACTGCTAGAATCTCTGTTACTCTGTTATTTCACTACTGCTACGGCTATAAAACTGTTACTACCGATAAAACTTTGCGAGCAAACGTCTGTGTGCAAACTGAATTGACAACTCCAAATAAGTATGGCTTTCATAATCTTTGTCTCCCCTTGTGTCGAATCAATAAATTGGGTTTTACTACCCGCGAAGACTGCTGCGATCCACTATACTTGTGGGTCATCACTTCCTAAACCTAGCTCCTACTTAGCTAGAATCTATTCTTAGCCTCTATAGCTAGTTAAATACTCTACAAATTAATAGAGTTCGTGATAGAATTAGACTACGAGTCGTTCTTCCGGAGTTTATTTGGCAGTCTTACCTCATTGTAAAGTAGGAGGTCAAGTTGATCTTACAAACAGAAATCAGACAGACTTACAGACATGCCTGACCCGCATATGTTTCGTTTGTACCACTCAGCTGATATAATACTAGTGGAACGGTATTTCATTGGTGTTATATCATACTTGCATACTACACCATGCTGGTATGCCGGTCACTCACGCTTGGTATCAGAAAGAATTTGACTCTAGGATTAAAACCCTTTAAAGGAGACCTATAAGATTGGTAGTGTCTATAGGAAGTTGTCTTAGTTAAACCAAATAGTTCTTATGACTTGAGATGGATATTCACTTGAGAATAATCCTGACACACTTGAGTCAACATTTCCTACCTATCCTTCCTAAGTGAAGTTAGTTAGCTAATCCAAAACATGTAGCACATCAATAAGTCCATAAAACAATAGATGAGTAGATCACAGTTGGTATACAATACATGGTAGTCCAAAGAGAGGATACAACCATAAGGAAGATATCCTATTGGAAGATGTGTACCAACACATGTTATAGTTAAATAAGAATTACTCAGACCTGCACTAGAAGTAATATCAAATGATGAAGATAATTAAGATATCCTAATAGAAGATGTAGACCCAAATAAGTAATGAGTAAGTGATACGTCTCCGACGTATCGATAATTTCTTATGTTCCATGCCACATTATTGATGACATCTACATGTTTTATGCATACTTTACATCATATTTCATTTTCTCGAACTAACCTATTGACGAGATGCCGAAGAGCCGGTTGTTGTTTCACTGCTGGTTTTAAATCCTAGTAAGGAAATATTCTCTGAATTTGACGAAATCAATGCCCAGGGCCTATTTTCACACGAAGCTTCCGTAAGACCGGAGAGCTGGATGAAGTGGGGCCACGGGTGGCTGGGACGCATAGGCGGCGCGGCCTGTGTCTTGGCCGCATGCCTCGCTTAACTGGCCTCGTGACGCTCTGACCTGCCCTTCCGCCACAACAGCCTTCGCCGCTAAACCCCCAGTGCACCGAGAGCCACGATAATTTTAAACCTTCCGGTAGACGCGCCGCCGCCAATCCCATCTCGGGGATTCAGGAGATCGCTCCGGCACCCTGCCGGAGAGGGAATCATCTCCCGGAGGCCTCTACGCCGCCATGGTCGCCTCCGGAGTGATGTGTGAGTAGTCTACCCCTGGACTATGGGTCCATAGCAGTAGCTGGATGGTTGTCTTCTCCCCATTGTGCTTAATTGTCGGGTCCTGTGAGCTGCCGAACATGATCAAGATCATCTATCTGTAATTCTATATGTTGAGTTTGTTGGGATCCGATGAATAGGAATACTTGTTGTGTTGATTATCAAAGTTATGTCTATGTGTTGTTTATGATCTTGCATGCTCTCCGTTACTAGTAGATGCTCTGGCTAAGTAGATGCTTGTACCCAAGAGGGAGTATTTATGCTCGATAGTGGGTTCATGTCTCCGTGAATCTCTGGGGGAGTGACAAACCTCTAAGATTATGATGTCGCGGCTTACCAGGAGCAAACATTGGTGCTATGTTCGAGGATGTATTTCACCGATTACATTACGCGCAATACTTAATGCAATTGTCCGTTGTTAGCAACTTAATACCGGGAGGGGGTTCTGATGATAACCTGAAGGTGGACTTTTAGGCATAGATGCATGCCGGATAGCGGCCTATGTACTTTTTGTTGTAATGCCCAATTAAATCTCACAATACTCATCATAATATGTATGTGCATGGTCATGCCCTCTATTTGTCAATTGCCCAACTCTGAATTTGTTCACCCAACATGCCGTTTATCTTATGGGAGAGACACAACTAGTGACCCCGGTCCATTCTTTTAATCAAATACAATCTACTGCAATACTGTTCTACTGTTTTCTCGCAAACAATCATCATCCACACTATACATCTAATCCTTTGTTACAACAAGCCGATGAGATTACAACCTCGCTGTTTTGTTGGGGCAAAGTACTTGGTTTGTGTTGTGCAGTTCCACGTTGGCGCCCGTAATCCCGGGCAGCCAAGACTACATCTCGCCTCGCCATCAACCTTCAACATGCTTCTTGGCTTCCTACCGGTTCGATAAACCTTGGTTTCATACCGAGGGAAAACTTGCCGCTAGCGCATCACACCTTCCTCTTTTGGGGTTCCCAATGGACTCGTGTGCTGTACGCGTATCAAGCACTTTTTCTCGCGCCGTTTGCCGGGGAGATCAAGACACGCCGCAAGGGGAGTCTCCACATCCCAATCTCTTTACTTGTTTTTGTCTTGCTTAGTTTTATTTACTACTTTGTTTGCTGCACTAAATCAAAATACAAAAAAATTAGTTGCTAGTTTTACTTTATTTGCTATCTTGTTTGCTATATCAAAACACAAAAATTAGTTACTTGCATTTACTTTATCTAGTTTGTTTTATTTACTACCGCTAAAATGGGTACTCCGGAAAATACTAAGTTGTGTGACTTCACAACCACAAATAATAATGATTTCTTATGCACACCTTGCTCCACCTGCTACTACACAATTCTTTGAAATTAAACCTCCTACTGAATCTTGCTATGCGAGAGCAATTTTCTCGTGTTAGTTCTGATGATCTGCCCATTTTAATAATTTTGTTGAACTATGTGAAATGCAAATATAAAGATGTAGATGATGACATTATAAAATTAAAATTGTTCCTTTCTCTCTCATTAAGAGGAAGAGCTAAGATTGGTTGCTATCTCTGGCTTAAGAATAGTATTGATTCATGGACTAAATGCAAGGATGCTTTTATTGGTAGATATTATCCCCCCGCTAAAATTATATCTTTGAGAAGTAGCATAATGAATTTTAAACAATTAGATATTGAACATGTTGCACAAGCATGGGAAAGAATGAAATCTTTGGTTAAAAATTGCCCAACCCATGGATTGACTACTTGGATGATCATCCAAACTTTTATGCAGGACTGAATTTTTCTTCGCGGAACCTATTGGATTCAGCTGCTGGAGGTACCTTTATGTCCATCACTCTTGGTGAAGCAACAAAGCTTTTTGATAATATGATGATCAACTACTCTGAATGGCACACGGAAAGAGCTCCACAAGGTAAGAAGGTAAATTATTTTGAAGAAACCTCATCCTTGAGTGATAAGATTGATGTTATTATGTCTATGCTTGTGAATGTTAGATCTAATGTTGATCCTAATAATGTTCCGTTAGCTTCATTGGCTGCTCAAAAAGATTATGTTGATGTGAATTTCATTAAGAATAACAATTACAATAACTCTATGCCATATCCTGCTAATGGTAACTCTTATGGTAGATACACTTCACCTAATGAGGAAAAGATGTTAGAAATTGAAAGATCCACCAAGAACTTTATGCAATCACAATATGAGAAAAATAAATTGTTTACTAAAACTATGAATGAGCAATCTACCTTGTTGAAGAATATAGGAAATCAACTTGAAAATCTGAATATGGAAATCTCTGGTTTGCAAACTAAACTTACAAATGCTAAAAACCGAATCTCATATATGTCTGAATCACAATCTTATTTAATTAATAAAATGGCTGCTAAACCTGAGGATATAGATAATAAAATTACTACTACGCAAATGCCATCCAAGTTAGAATTAATGAGAATATAAGATTGATGGCCGAATTGCGTGTTAGGTGGGAAAGAAGAAAATGAAAAAGAAGATAATATAGCTAAAGTTTGGACTATTACCACCACTAGTAATGCTAATGCTACACAAGTTGCTGCACTTCCTACTATTACTAATAAAAGAATTGGTGTTAGCAATGTTTCCACTTCTTGCAAAACTGCCTGAAACTGCTAAAACTGCTGAAACTGCCTGTGATAAAACTGCTGAAATTTTTCCAACATTGGGGATGATGATCCCATTGCTTTAGATTATAATGGTTTGAATTTTGATGATTGCCACATCTCTCAAGTTATAAAGTTCTTACAAAAACTTGCTAAAAGTCCTAATGCTAGTGTTATAAATTTGGCTTTCACGCAACATATTACAAATGCTCTCATAAAAGCTAGAGAAGAGAAACTAGAACGCGAAGCCTCTATTCCTAGAAAGCTAGAGGATGGTTGGGAGCCCATCATTAAGATGAATGTTAAAGATTTTGATTGTAATACTATGTGATCTTGTGCAAGTATTTCCCGTTATGCCTAAGAAACGAACATGCTTGACTTGGTTACCCATTAAAAAATCATATTTGATGTTAATCTTGGTTGATCATTCTATAAAGACATTTGGGGAAAGTTGATAATGTTCGCATTAACGTTAATAATAACCTTGTCCCCGTTGATTTTGTTGTCTTGGATATTGAATGCATGCATCTTGTCCCATTATATTGGGAAGACTTTTTCTTCGAACTGGTGCTATCATTGGTATGAAGGAAGGTAATATAAAATATCAATTTCCTCTCCAAGAAAGGTATGGAACACTTCCTAGAAAGAGAATGAAGTTACCTGATTCTATTATTAGAACAAATTATGATGTTGACACTTCCCTCTTGATAACACTTGATACATACTTTCTGCGCCTAGCTGAAAGGCTAAGGCGTTAAAGAAAAGCGCTTACGGGAGACAACCCATGTTTTTAGTACAGGTATTTTGTTTTTATTTTGTGTCTTGGAAGTTATTTCGTATCAGCAACCTCTCCTTATCTTAGCTTAGTGTTTTATTGTGCCAAGTAAAGTCGTTGATAGTAAAGTTCATACTAGATTTGATTACGGCGCAGAAACAGATTTCTTTGCTGTCACGACTCTGGGTCTATTTTCTCTGTGGGTAACTCAGAAAATTATGCCAATTTACGTGAGAGATCCTCAGATATACCAACTTTCATTCAATTTGAGCATTTTCATTTAAGCAAGTCTGGTGCCATAAAATTCGTCAATACTAACTGTTCTGTTTTGACAGATTCTGCCTTTTGTTTCGCATTGCCTGTTTTGTTATGTTCGATGGATATTTCGATTCCATTGACTTTCAGTAGCTTTGTGCAATGTCCAGAAGTGTTAAGAATGATTATGTCACCCCTGACTGAACATGTATATTTTGATTGTGCACTAAACTCTAATGAGTTGTTCTAAGTTTGATGTGGAGGAAGTTTTCAAGGATCAAGAGAGGGAGATGATACAACATGATCAAGGAGAGTGAAAAGCTCTAAGCTTGGGGATGCCCGGTGGTTCACCTGGATATATCAAGAAGACTCAAGCGTTTAAGCTTGGGGATGCCTTGGGCATCCTCCTTCATCGACAACATTATCAAGTTCCCCCTGAAACTATATTTTATTCCATCACATCTTATGTGGTACTTTGCTTGGAGCGTCGGTTTGTTTTTGTTTTTGTTTTGTTTGAATAAAATGGATCCTAGCATTCTTTGTGTGGGAGAGAGACACGCTCCGCTGTTCCATATGGACAAATATGTCCTTAGGCTTTACCCAGATTCATGGCGAAGTTTCTTCTTCGTTATGAATTGTTATATGGTTGGAATTGGAAAATGATACACATGTAGTAATTGCTAAAATGTCTTGGATAATGTGATACTTGGCAATTATTATATCAAGTTTAAGCTCTTGCATCATATGCTTGCACCTATTAATGAAGAAATACATAGAGCATGTTAAAATTTGATTTGCATATTTGGTCTCTAAGGTCTAGATAATTTCTAGTATTGAGTTTGAAAAACAAGGAAGACAGTGTAGAGTCTTAGTATCGTTGCAATATGTCTTTTATGTGAGTTTCGCTGCACCGTTCATCCTTGGCGTTTGTTTCAAATAACCTTGTTAGCCTAAACCTTGTATCGAGAGGGAATACTTCTCATGCATCCAAAATCCTTGAGCCAACCACTATGCCATTTGTGTCCACCATACCTACCTACTACATGGTACTTTCCGCCATTCCAAAGTAAATTGCTTGAGTGCTACCTTTAAATTTCCATTCTCCACCTTTACAATATATAGCTCATGGGACAAATAGCTTAAAAACCATTGTATGGAATATGTACTTATGCACTTTATCTCTATTAAGTTGCTCGTTGTGCGATAACCATGTTCACCGGGGGACGCCATCAACTACTTCTTTGTTGAATATCATGAGTTGCTATGCATGTCTGCCTTGTCCTAAGTAAGGGAGATCTACCACCTTGGTTAAGTATGCATATTGTTAGAGAAGAACATTAAGCGTTAACTAAAGCCATGATCCATGGTGGAAGTTTCAGCTTTTGGACATATATCCTCAATTTCATTGAGAAATTAATTGTTGCTACATGCTTATGCATAAAAAAGGAGTCCATTATCTGTTTCCATGTTGTCCCGTATGGATGTCTAAAGCTGAGAATAATCAATAGCGAGAAATCCAATGCTAGCTTTCTCCTTAGACCTTTGTACAGCGGCATAGAGGTACCCCCTTGTGACACTTGGTTAAAACATGTGCATTGCGATAATCCCGGTAGTCCAAGTTAATTAGGACAAGAGGGCACTATTAGTATACTATGCATGAGCCTTGCAACTTGGTAAGATATATTTTACATGATACATATGCTTTATTACTTACCGTTGACAAAATTGTTTTCTTGCTTTCAAAATCAAAGCTTTAGCACAAATATAGCAATCGATGCTTTCTTCAAGGACCACTCTTTTACTTTTTATGTTGAGTCAGTTCACCTATTTCTCTCCATCTCAAGAAGCAAACACTTGTGTGAACTGTGCATTGATTCCTACATACTTGCATATTGCACTTATTATATTACTTTACATTGACAATATCCATGAGATATACATGTTATAAGTTGGAAGCCCGATGAAACTTAATCTTCCTTTGTGTTGCTTCAATACCTTTACTTTGATTTATTGCTTTATGAGTTAACTCTATGCAAGACTTATTGATGCTTGTCTTGAAGTACTATTCATGAAAAGTCTGTGCTATGATTTATTTGTTTACTCATGTCATTTACATTGTTTGGATCGCCGCATTCACTACATATGCTTACAAATAGTATGATCAAGGTTATGATGGTAGCATGTCACTCCATAAATTATCTTTGTTTATCGTTTACCTGCGTGACGAGCAGAACTAAGCTTGGGGGTGCTGATACGGCTCCGACGTATCGATAATTTCTCTATGTTCCATGCCACATTATTGATGAGATCCTCACATGTTTTATGCACACTTTATGTCATATTCGTGCATTTTCTCTCGAACTAACCTATTAACAAGATGCCCATGCCGCTTGCTGTCAGCTGCTTGCTTTCAGAATCCTATAAGGAATACTTTTAATTGGACGAAATCAACGCCCAGGGTCCTATTTTGCCACGAAGCTTCCAGACCGAAGAGGAGACGAAGGCAACGAGGTGGCTAAACCACAGCGGCGCGGCCTGCCCCGGCCGCACCGACCTATGGTGCGGGCCCCCGTGACGCCTCGACCCGCCTTCCTCGCCTACAAATAGCCTTCGTCGCAAAACCCCCAGTACCGAGAGCCACGAGTTTTAAAACCTTCCGGGACGCCGCGCCAATCCCATCTCGGGATTCAGAGACCGTCCCGCACCCCCGGGGCCGAGAGGGGGAATCATTCCTGAGACCCTACGCCGCCATGGTCACCTCCGAGTGATGTGTGAGTAGTCTACCCTTGGACTATGGGTCCATAGCAGGAGCTAGATGGCTGTCTTCCCCATTGTGCCAATTGTCGGGTCTTGTGAGCTGCCGAACATGATCAAGATCATCTATATCCTCTAATTCTATATGTTGTGTTTGTTGGGATCCGATGAATAGAGAATACTGTTATGTTGATTATCAAAGTTATGTCTATGTGTTGTTTATGATCTTGCATGCTCTCCGCTACTAGTAGATGCTCTGGCCAAGTAGATGCTTGTAACTCCAAGAGGGATTTATGCTTGATAGTGGGTTCATGTCTCCGTGAATCTGGGGGAGTGAGAGAAACCTCTAAGATTATGGATGTGTTGTTGCCACTAGGGATAAAACATTGGTGCTATGTTCGAGGATGTATTTACCGATTACATTACGCGCAATACTTAATGCAATTGTCTGCTGTTAGCAACTTAATATTGAGTGGGGTTCTGGACAGATAACTGGCTGTGGACTTTTAGGTATAGATGCATGGCCGGATAGCGGTCTATGTACTTTGTCGTAATGTGCCCAATTAAATCTCACAATACTCATCATAATATGTATGTGCATGGTCATGCCTTCTATTTTGTCAATTGCCCAACTATAATTTGTTCACCCAACATGCTGTTTATCTTATGGGAGAGACACTTAGTGAACCGTGGACCCCTTGGCCCAATTTTTATCGAAATACAATCTACTCGTAATACCGTTCTACCGTCGTAAACAATCATCCACACTATACATCTAATCCTTTGTTACGCTAGCTGTGAGACTGACAACCTCGTCGTTGGGGCAAAGTACTTGGTTTGTGTTGTGCAGGTTCCACGTTGGCGCCGGATCCCCGGTGTTGCGCGCACTACATCTCGCCGCCATCAACCTTCAACGTGCTTCTTGGCTCCTACTGATTCGATAAACCTTGGTTTCATACTGAGGGAAAACTTGCCGCTGTACGCATCACACCTTCCTCTTGGGGTTCCCAACGGACGCGTGCTGTACGCGTATCAGTAAGTAAAATTATCTAGACGTGTGAAACAATTGATAGTAAGTGATACTCTAAGTTATGTGAGGTAGTATAGACCATGATGAGTCAATCATGGGAGGTAAGGAAGAGAGATAGGAATAAAATATGCCTACTTACATGGTAGAGATAGAAATCATATATGATTCACCTGAGAATCGTTATGTGATGGACTAGAATATCATAAATACTTAGGAGGAGTTTGATAAGAAGTTAGACGTGAAACAATAGTGCAAGATTTGTGTTCCAAAACCATGGGAAGTGTGCCAAGCACATCATGACCATAGTCTTACAATAGAAACATTTGGAAGTATAGGAGCTATATTCCAATAGTTATGTGCTTAGAATAGCGATGTTAGAACCAGACATATCATGTCAAGTAGTCCTCAATATAATGGAAGCTAAGTTAATACTTCCAAAGAAAATTAGGTTAACCTTAGCTATTCTAGACCACTTTTTTTCAAGTTTATCTCATTGTAATTGTGCAATTAAGGTAAATGTTGAGACAAATAGTAGCATGCCATATATTCGTGCTAAGTATCACGATGTAAACCTATCTTATGTGGTGTTATATACCACATATTAGAGCCTGATGTTTAGAGATGTCATACTCAACTATTATATTCAGGCTTATGATGGTGTGTACTATAAACACAAAGCTGAATCTTCTTGGATTTTATTGGATTTTTATTGTTTGACTAGATCCATACATGAAGTTTGACTTTGATATGCAAATGCATGTTGCTATATCAAGTTCTTACTTGATGCTATAGATCTAGAGGGTAATGATATTCGCGTGAGGAAGTGACGAATTCTGAAGATTCTGAAGACAAGATGAAGGCTCATCAAATAAAGGAAACAAAGTTGTGGGAAGCAACCACAATATTCA
The DNA here is from genome assembly GCA_030979885.1 of Lolium multiflorum. Taxonomy (NCBI): domain Eukaryota; kingdom Viridiplantae; phylum Streptophyta; class Magnoliopsida; order Poales; family Poaceae; genus Lolium; species Lolium multiflorum. The sequence goes on along the minus strand of CM061749.1, from coordinate 50,364,429 downwards.
GAAGGAAGTACCAATCAAAACTCATGCTTTACCTCCACAAAGGAGTACTTTAGTATATAAGAAGCATGAAGGTGAGAAATCTGGTGATTATGGTGAAGCTGAAGCTGATCCATAGTCAACATAAAAGAGGGAATGCATGGGAAATCACTTAGGATACTATATTCATAGTATCAGCCAGTGGTTTTCTTGCAAAATAAACCCTAAATGAAGGAAGATGATATATGAAATCGTAACAGATATAAGAAGACCATAATTGGTATCAGAAGACCACAGTTGGTATAGGATCAATACTGCGAGATTAAGTAGAAGATGTCCCGACCAATTGGTCAGAATCTATAATAGAGTTCACTTTTAGATAACAAATAGCCACAATTGGTATCAAGTATTCCACCATTAGATTATTTCTACCAAGAAGTTATGAACAAATAAAATTTTGTTAACCAAATAACAATGACCTAGAAACATTCAGTCGATGGATTCACATTGGATGTCCACAATTGAGTGGATACACCACAAAGATTCTTCACAAGACTTTAGAAGAATACAAACCATAAGCTACACCTAGACCAATAATCTAATCATAAGTTCAATAGTGGGAAGAAAAGGAGTTGAAGACCATAAGAAAACTCTAAGGGGTAGAGTAAAGATTGAGTTGGTTGTATAATAACTCAATATTTTGAGCAAGATAGTTGATGAAGGTCTGAACTGAGAGGAAGCTCGATCTTATTTTCATGAGATTGTTGAACACTACTTTTAGAAGGATGTCAGGCCAGAAGCCGAGGTTCATACCTCGAGGAAGTAAGAAGTGAACTATAACTTGAAAAAGTGAGTAATATTTAATCAAGAGTACGAAAGCTCAAGTAAGTCAAGCATAAAGAAGTTGGACGAAGAAAATACCGTAGATCAAATACAGCTCAAGAAGGACAAAGACTGAAGGAGATTGACGATACCAAAACTAAAGTCTATTTGAGAGATTCCTTTCATGGAACCTAAAGAACCAAAAATAGTTATAGGTATCAATTATAAACCATGATTGGGTAGACTAAATGAGTCTAATCCATTCTTAATGAAATAAAACCTCAAGACCATTTCCATGGTAAGTACCTTACCAAGTACCATTATTGCACTTTTGGTAGTAAGGGAAAACAAAGACCTATTTATCAATTAGGAGTTTATTATCAAATTAGTCTTCAAATAAGACTAGCAGCACCAGAATAAGTCCTAATCATTGAATCTTCAAAGAGAAAGGAAACAAGCTTATAGAGTTGGAAGAAATCAAAGAATAAAAGTAAGAACCATGGTTCAGAGACAAACCCTAATGGATTCCAGGAAGAATATGGACAAGGGATATATTCAATTATATCTAGTGAGATCAATATGGAGTTCGAGAAAAGTTTTAGTCTATACAAGTCAGATCCACACTCCGGAACGTGAGAGAGTTCAAACTTCGTGGACGAAGTTTAGTTTAAGGGGTACAGACTGTAATATCCCAGGTAATGGGGTTACAAAAATAGAGGAAACATATGTGTGCATTGCATTCATGCATAGAAAATCTGGGGAATTTTCGCGCTTTAAAGTAAAACAGTCACAAGAAGAAGTTTCACTTGACCTGGTGGAATTGAAGTAGCTCATGAAGTCAAGCGCTATAAACCTCAATGTGACTTTGCTAAAACTTTGTTTTGGGTAGAGATAATTTGATCTAAGGGGTTAGATCAAATGGAATTAAAATCAACACAAGAACTTATTAATCAAGGATCAACTACTTTATCTTATTAAAGATCACAACATGATATTCCTTGCCATAACATATGAACATCCATTCAATTGGAAATCAAGCAACAATAATTGGAGAAACTATTCTTCACTTATCTTCTCCATGTCTCAAACTAATCTAAGATCCTACCATGAACCTCATGGTATTCATTCTACTTTAATCTTGGAAGCAAGACAAGGAGTTCCAACTAAGAAATATATATTCTTCTCTATTACATATTATTATACAAACCTAGAGTGGTGAGAGTTCTATGTTAATTCTTAGAGAAGCAATGACAAGCTTTGAGCTAAACCTTGGATATACATCCAAGTATTCAAAACATTATCTTCAAGAGAAACCCTAGGATATTATCCAAGACAATTCCTAGAGAGATAAACCCTTTATATTTAACATAGACATTGATGATCACATCAATCTCTATAGAGCCTAACCTTAGGTTAGTATTAAAGTCCTTCCCAAATGAGTGAGACCATTCATACTAATCCAAGCTTTACCTATTTAAGAATAAAGGACAACCTTTGAACTAAAGTATTAGGAGATTAACCATTTCATCTTGGAGTGGTGAGATAACCTAACATCACATGGAATAATACCATAGCCATGAACTGATAAAGTAAGGAGGAGATTAATTCAATCATGATAGCCAAGTGGAGTTTTGTACTTAATACCTATTGAGATCTTGTGAGTACACCATAAACCCTAGAATAATCCATTCCTATATAAGAGAGCTCAAGATCTGGTGCTACACTCCAGTTAGTTGAGGAAACACTTGGATTTAAGGGAGAGACCTATTATATATTCAAGTGGTTAAACCATCAATCCTTGAGAGAACTCTAAGTGAATATATATCTCAGGCATTTCCTGGGATATCAATCCAATGAGACAACCATGACCATGTCCACCCAAGAAACAATAAGAGAGATATTATACCCTAGTTGATCAAGACAATACTTGATCTTAGAAGTGAGAAACCTAACTCAGGAAAGATATACTTTAGGAAGCCAAACCTTGATCATTATAAATTGAGTGATGATCATAAACCCTAAGAACTTGAGGAAATGATATCAAGAACAAGTTGACCATGTCTAACCCTGATCATGCTCTTGAGTTATGTAAGGATAAGTTAAATACTAATAGGATAAGTAGATATCATTCACCACATGAAATCATAGGGAGGTAACTAGTAGGCAACCCTAGGCTTATATCCGAACCTTAACTTGTGAACCACTTGGTGATCATAAGTAGAACCTTACCCCATCTATTTTTCATTCATTCATCAATTAAAGAACCTAAGAAAACCTTAGAGTTAAACTCTATACTTTATATGGTGAGAAACCATGCATCCATATGACCAAAGTTAACTATAAAAAGAACTATAATCAATGTAGTTACTTTAATGATAAATTGAGGTTAATAATAGAAGTTAATTGGTAGAAGATAAAACCAATTCTCAAGTCCATAGTAATTAAAGGAGAACAGAAACAATTAAGCAAGTAACCATATTACCTTGGTTAGGGGAGATTAAATCCTAGCAAATGCAATATGATGTCATCCCAATTCTACCAACTAGAATTATATCTCAACCCTAGTCTATGTATCACTATGGTGATCATAATATAAAACCAGGCCTAATTGAGATTCAAACCAATTGCCATTAGGAGAATATGATGAGAACCCTAGAATTGTTCACTAATTAAAGCTCATGCTTAAATATGGAACTTAAGAATAACCTAGTGTTAAACCATTTGATTAAACCCATGGTGGTGATCAACCACTTAGTTAAGACCAACCCATAATAAGAGTAGTATCTACCTTAGGTATTTCAAGGTGCTATTAAAATATAACACTAGTGCTAACTTTGAAATAGGATTATAATAATGCTTACAAGACATTAACAAAAAGATGCTCACATAAAATATTATGTAAGTGATTAATTGCTCAAATGGAAACCAAGACATAATAACAATCTCTGAAAAACTTTGAGATGAAAGTATCCGCTCTCATAATTCTAAACAGAATTGATTGCATAGTAAAAGGAGAATTAAAGGGAACATATAAAATTCATGATTAATTGTTATTTTGAATAAGTCACTAATATGCAATATAATATCATCAAAAATAATTGTTCCAATAGAATAATGGTATGAAAGACAGGAAACTAAATCTTGATTGAAATCTGCATAATTAAAAGATCTGCAAAAGTAAACCAAACCCAAATATGAATTTCAATGGATAAATATAAAACAGGAAAATAAAAACAGTAAAGAAAAATAGGAGAAACACTTACCTGGCCGTGCAGCCCGTGGAGTGGCCTAAAACTGGCCCAAGCCTGAGCCCAAAACCAGCCCACCTAGCAGCCCAATACCCCTTCGTTGAAATATCAACGAGAGGAGGGATCGTCCTCATCCTCTCCTCTCGCATGCCGGCCACGACGCCGTGCTCTTCTTCCTCTCTCGCTGTCCGACCTCCCTAGCTCTACGTCGTGACGAGGCATGTCCTGGCGCCCTATAAAAGCTTCTGGACGAACACCAACATCGAGTTCTTCCTCTCTCTCTCTCTAATTTTTCCCCAAATTGAAACCCTAACACAACAGGCCACCATTACCGCCGTCGATGTGGACCTCCCCGTGCCTCGCTGAGGACGCCATCGTCATCGCCATCCTCTCCTTGCTCTTCCGGCACAAGGAATTGAACTAGGGAGACCTCATTCGACGGCCGAGCCACAAATCCGGTGACCATCCCCTCCTCGCCGTCGCGCGCATCGTATCAGGGTGAGCCACTGGTGCTCAAGCACCCCCTAGCTCTTCGATTTCGCCGTCAATCACCCCACGGTAGCCTGGCGCCGCTGCCCCGTCGTTCATCGCTTGCTCCGTGACCATTAGGGGCGGCGCTGGTACCAATGCTCGCACGATGTGCTGATTCCGTAGAGCTAGTTTGGTCCGCGCGAGCCCGGGAACGGCGGCGCCGTCGCCGTCCGATCGCCGGCAGTGAGCTCTCCGGCCACGAGCCTATTTTGACCCGTCAAGCCACCGTGGCGGTGACGGCAGGCCCACCAGTCTTGACTGTGGGTAGGTTCTGGGGTAACTTTAGAAGTTTCGTTTTAATTCAAATTCCAAAATTAATAAACTTTGCAAATACATAGAAAATTCATAAAACTCAGAAAAAGTAAATAATATATCAAAATTCTTAGAAAAGAGAAATCTATCCAATAAAAATATAATATGAAATTTTTATTTTAAATAAAAATTTAATTATTTAATACTTGTTATTTAAGCCTTATTTATAAAATCAAAATGCAACTAAAATTCAATAATTAGGAAAACTTAACAAATTTAACAAAAACCAGTAAGTAAATCAGGAACATATTAAAACTAATTTTCCTTTACTTATTACTTATTAAATCCTTAATAGGAGGATTTAAACCCTAATTAATAATTACCTTAATTATTAATTCATTAAAAATAATAAAAATGCCAAATCCAATATTATTTTATTTCAAAGTTATTAATAACTTCAACTTTATTAATGAAGTTATTAACTTATGAACTAAATAGTAATTATGCAACCCTAGTTCCATATGGTAGAAAACTAGGAACTCATCATTTCATGTGTAATCCTAAAACCCTAATGCCATTTAGACCCTAGTTCCATTAGTACATGTGAACCCTAAATTGTCCTAAACCTAAAACCCTAGGTTAGAACATGTGATCATGGTACCTACTTCCAAATCATAGAACCATAGTAGCAACTAAATACTTGTCTTGGCCACATAAAATGTAGAAGACCTATCACTAATATATGGGTATCCATGATACGTCTCCGACGTATCGATAATTTCTTATGTTCCATGCCACATTATTGATGATATCTACATGTTTTATGCATACTTTATGTCATATTTATGCATTTTCCGGCACTAACCTATTAACGAGATGCCGAAGAGCCGGTTGTTGTTTTCTGCTGTTTTTGGTTTCAGAAATCCTAGTAAGGAATATTCTTTAATTGACGAAATCAACGCCAGGCCTATTTTCACACGAAGCTTCCAGAAGACCGAAGGAAGACGAAGTGGGGCCACGGGGCGCCGCCACACTAGGGCGGCGCGGCCCAAGGGGGGCCCGCGCGACCCTAGCGTGTGGGGCCCCCGTGACGCCCACTGACCTGCCCTTCCGCCTACATATAGTCTTCGTCACGAAACCCCCAGTACCGAGAGCCATGATACGGAAAACCTTCCAGAGACGCCGCCGCCGCCAATCCCATCTCGGGGATTCAGGAGATCGCCTCCGGCACCCTGCCGGAGAGGGGAATCATCTCCCGGAGGACTCTTCACCGCCATGGTCGCCTCCGGAGTGATGAGTGAGTAGTTCACCCCTGGACTATGGGTCCATAGCAGTAGCTAGATGGTTGTCTTCTCCTAATTATGCTTCATTGTCGGGTCTTGTGAGCTGCCTAACATGATCAAGATCATCTATCTGTAATGCTATATGTTGTGTTTGTTGGGATCCGATGGATAGAATACTATGTTATGTTGATTATCAATTTATATCTATGTGTTGTTTATGATCTTGCATGCTCTCCGTTATTAGTAGGGGATACGTCTCCGACGTATCGATAATTTCTTATGTTCCATGCCACATTATTGATGATATCTACATGTTTTATGCACACTTTATGTCATATTCGTGCATTTTCTGGAACTAACCTATTAACAAGATGCCAGTTGCCAGTTCTGTTGTTTTTGGTTTCAGAAATCCTAGTAAGGAAATATTCTCGGAATTGGACGAAATCAACGCCCAGGGTCCTATTTTGCCACGAAGCTTCCAAGACCGAAGAGTCAATGAAGTGGGGCCACGAGGTGGCCAAACCATAGGCGGCGGCCCAAGCCCTGGCCATGCCGACCTAGGGTGTGGGCCCTCGTGACGCCCTTGACCCGCCTTCCGCCTACAAATAGCCTTCGTCGCGAAACCCCCAGTACCGAGAGCCACGATACGGAAAACCTTCCAGAGACGCCGCCGCCGCCAATCCCATCTCGGAGGATTCAGGAGATCGAATCATCTCCCGGAGTACTCTACGCCGCCATAGTCGCCGCCGGAGTGATGTGAAGTCTACCGGACTATGGGTCCATAGCAGTAGCTAGATGGTTGTCTTCTCCCCATTGTGCTTAATTGTCGGGTCTTGTGAGCTGCCGAACATGATCAAGATCATCTATCTGTAATTCTATATGTTGTGTTTGTTGGGATCCGATGAATAGAGAATACTATGTTATGTTGATTATCAATTTATGTCTATGTGTTGTTTATGATCTTGCATGCTCTCCGTTATTAGTAGATGCTCTAGCCAAGTTGATGCTAGTAACTCCAAGAGGGAGTATTTATGCTCGATAGTGGGTTCATGTCTCCGTGAATCTGGGGAGTGACAGAAACCTCTAAGGTTATGGATGTGCTGTTGCCACTAGGGATAAAACATTGGTGCTATGTTCGAGGATGTAGTCACTGATTACATTACGTGCAATACTTAATGCAATTGTCTGTTAGCAACTTAATACTGAGGGGGTTCGGATGATAACCTGAAGGTGGACTTTTTAGGCATAGATGCATGCTGGATAGCGGTCTATGTACTTTGTCGTAATGCCCAATTAAATCTCACAATACTCATCATAATATGTATGTGCATGGTCATGCCCTCTTTATTTGTCAATTGCCCAACTGTAATTTGTTCACCCAACATGCTGTTTATCTTATGGGAGAGACACCTCTAGTGAACTGTGGACCCCGGTCCAATTCTCTATACTGAAATACAATCTACTGCAATACTGTTTTACCGTTTTCAAACAATCATCATCCACACTATACATCTAATCCTTTGTTACAGCAAGCCGGTGAGATTGACAACCTCACTGCTTTGGGGCAAAGTACTTGGTTTGTGTTGTGCAGGTTCCACGTTGGCGCCGGAATCCCGGTGTTGCGCCGCACTACATCTCGCCGCCATCAAACTTCAACGTGCTTCTTGGCTCCTACTGGTTCGATAAACCTTGGTTTCATACTGAGGGAAACTTGCCGCGCGCATCACACCTTCCTCTTGGGTTCCCAACGGACGCGTGTTGTACGCGTATCGCTGCTTTTCCGCGCCGTTGTCGGGGAGATCAAGACACGCTGCAAGGGGAGTCTCCACATCCCAATCTCTTTACTTTGTTTTTGTCTTGCTTAGTTTTATTTACTACTTTGTTTGCTGCACTAAATCAAAATACAAAAAAATTAGTTGCTAGTTTTACTTGCTATCTTGTTTGCTATATCGAAAACACAAAAAAATTAGTTACTTGCATTTACTTTATCTAGTTTGTTTTATTCACTATTGCTAAAATGGGTACTCCTGAAAATACTAAGTTGTGTGACTTCACAACCACAAATAATAATGATTTCTTATGCACACCTATTGCTCCACCTGCTACTACAGCAGAATTCTTTGAAATTAAACCTGCTTTACTGAATCTTGTTATGCGAGAGCAATTTTCTGGTGTTAGTTCTGATGATGCTGCTGCCCATCTCAATAATTTTGTTGAATTGTGTGAAATGCAAAAATATAAAGATGTAGATGGTGACATTATAAAATTAAAATTGTTCCCTTTCTCATTAAGAGGAAGAGCTAAAGATTGGTTGCTATCTCTGCCTAAGAATAGTATTGATTCATGGACTAAATGCAAGGATGCTTTTATTAGTAGATATTATCCCCCTGCTAAAATTATATCTTTGAGGAGTAGCATAATGAATTTTAAACAATTGGATACTGAACATGTTGCACAAGCATGGGAAAGAATGAAATCTTTGGTTAAAAATTGCCCAACCCATGGACTGACTACTTGGATGATCATCCAAACCTTTATGCAGGACTGAATTTTCTTCGCGGAACCTATTGGATTGAGCTGCTGGAGGTACCTTTATGTCCATCACTCTTGGTGAAGCAACAAAGCTTCTTGATAATATGATGATCAATTACTCTGAATGGCACACGGAAAGAGCTCCACAAGGTAAGAAGGTAAATTCTATCGAAGAAACCTCTTCCTTGAGTGATAAGATTGATGCTATTATGTCTATGCTTGTGAATGATAGGACAAATGTTGATCCTAATAATGTTCCGTTAGCTTCATTGGTTGCACAAGAAGAACATGTTGATGTAAACTTCATTAAAAATAATAATTTCAACAACAATGCTTACCGGAACAATTCTAGTAACAACTATAGGCCATATCCTTATAATAATGGCAACAGCTATGGTAATTCTTATGGGAATTCTTACAACAATAATAGGAACACACCCCCTGGACTTGAAGCCATGCTTAAAGAATTTATTAGTACACAAACTGCTTTCAACAAATCTGTTGAAGAAAAGCTTGGGAAAATTGATATACTTGCTTCTAAAGTCGATAGTCTTGCTGCTGATGTTGATCTTTTGAAATCGAAAGTTATGCCTAATGAAAACCATCATAATAAAATTGTTACTACAGCAAATGCCATCCAAGTTAGAATTAATGAGAATATAAGATTGATGGCCGAATTGTGCTAGGTGGGAAAGAGAAGAAAATGAAAAAGAAGAGAATATAGCTAAAGTTTGGACTATTACCACCACTAGTAATGCTAATGCTACACAAGTTGCTGCACCTCCTACTAATAATAATAAAAGAATTGGTGTTAGCAATGTTTCCACTTCTAATGCAAAGCGCGAACTGCCTGAAACTGCTAAAACTGCTGAAACGCCTGTGATAAAACTGCTGAAATTTTTTCAACATTGGGGATGATGATCCCATTGCTTTAGATTATAATGGTTTGAATTTTTATGATTGCCACATCTCTGAAGTTATAAAGTTCTTACAAAAACTTGCTAAAAGTCCTAATGCTAGTGCTATAAATTTGGCTTTCACGCAACATATTACAAATGCTCTCATAAAAGCTAGAGAAGAGAAATTAGAGCGCGAAGCTTCTATTCCTAGAAAGCTAGAGGATGGTTGGGAGCCCATCATTAAGATGAAGGTCAAAGATTTTGATTGTAATGCTTTATGTGATCTTGGTGCAAGTATTTCTGTTATGCCTAAGAAAATCTATAATATGCTTGACTTGCCACCGCTGAAAAATTGTTATTTAGATGTTAATCTTGCTGATCATTCTACAAAGAAACCTTTGGGGAAAGTTGACAATGTTCACATTACCGTTAACAATAACCTTGTCTCCGTTGATTTTGTTGTCTTGGATATTGAATGCAATGCATCTTGTCCCATCATATTGGGAAGACCTTTTCTTCGAACTGTTGGTGCTATCATTGATATGAAGGAAGGTAATATTAAATATCAATTTCCTCTCAAGAAAGGTATGGAACACTTCCCTAGAAAGAGAATGAAGTCACCTTTTGATTCTATTATTAGAACAAATTATGATGTTGACACTTCGTCTCTTGATAATACTTGATACACACTTTCTGCGCCTAGCTGAAAGGCGTTAAAAAAAGCGCTTATGGGAGACAACCCATGTTTTTTTACTACAGTACTTTGTTTTTATTTTGTGTCTTGGAAGTTGTTTACTACTGTAGCAACCTTTCCTTATCTTAGTTTAGTGTTTTGTTGTGCCAAGTAAAGTCGTTGATAGAAAAGTTCATACTAGATTTGGATTACTGTGCAGAAACAGATTTCTTTGCTGTCACGAATCTGGGCAAAATTCTCTGTAGGTAACTCAGAAAATTATGTCAATTTACGTGAGTGATCCTCAGATATGTAAGCAACTTTCATTCAATTTGAGCATTTTCATTTGAGTAAGTCTGGTGCCTCAATAAAATTCGTCAATACGAACTGTTCTGTTTTTGACAGATTCTGCCTTTTATTTCGCATTGCCTGTTTTGTTATGTTCGATGGATATTTTGATTCCATTGACTTTCAGTAGCTTTGTGCAATGTCCAGAAGTGTTAAGAATGATTATGTCACCTCTGAACATGTATATTTTGATTGTGCACTAACCCTCTAATGAGTTGTTCTAAGTTTGGTGTGGAGGAAGTTTTCAAGGATCAAGAGAGGGAGATGATACAACATGATCAAGGAGAGTGAAAGCTCTAAGCTTGGGGATGCCCTGGTGGTTCACCCCTGCATATATCAAGAAGACTCAAGCGTCTAAGCTTGGGGATGCCCAAGGCATCCCCTTCTTCATCGACAACATTATCGGTTCCTCCCTGAAACTATATTTTTATTCCATCACACTTATGTGGTTTGCTTGGAGTCGGTTTTTTTTGTTTTGTTTGAATAAAATGGATCCTAGCATTCTTTGTGTGGGAGAGAGACACGCTCCGCTGTAGCATATGGACAAGTATGTCCTTAGGCTTTACTCATAATATTCATGGCGAAGTTTCTTCTTCGTTAAATTGTTATATGGTTGGAATTGGAAAATGATACATGTAGTAATTGCTAAAATGTCTTGGATAATGTGATACTTGGCAATTGTTGTGCTCATGATTAAGCTCTTGCATCATATACTTTGCACCCATTAATGAAGAAATACATAGAGCATGCTAAAATTTGGTTTGCATATTTGGTTTCTCTAAGGTCTAGATAATTTCTAGTATTGAGTTTGAACAACAAGGAAGACGGTGTAGATTCTTATAATGTTTTCAATATGTCTTTTATGTGAGTTTTCTGCACTGCTTCATCCTTGTGTTTGTTTCAAATAGCCTTGCTAGCCTAAACCTTGTATCGAGAGGGAATACTTCTCATCCAAAATACTTGAGCCAACCACTATGCCATTTGTGTCCACCATACCTACCTACTACATGGTATTTCTCCGCCATTCCAAAGTAAATTGCTTGAGTGCTACCTTTAAATTTCCATTCTTCACCTTTACAATATATAGCTCATGGGACAAATAGCCTAAAAACTATTGTGGTATTGAATATGTACTTATGCACTTTATCTCTTATTAAGTTGCTTGTTGTGCGATAACCATGTTCACTGGGGACGCCATCAACTACTCTTTGTTGAATATCATGTGAGTTGCTATGCATGTTCGTCTTGTCTGAAGTAAGAGCGATCTACCACCTTATGGTTAGAGCATGCATATTGTTAGAGAAGAACATTGGGCCGCTAACTAAAGCCATGATCCATGGTGGAAGTTTCAGTTTTGGACATATCCTCAATCTCAAATGAGAAAATTAATTGTTGCTACATGCTTATGCATAAAAGAGGAGTCCATTATCTGTTGTCTATGTTGTCCCGGTATGGATGTCTAAGTTGAGAATAATCAATAGCGAGAAATCCAATGCGAGCTTTCTCCTTAGACCTTTGTACAAGCGGCATAGAGTACCCCTTTGCGACACTTGGTTAAAACATGTGCATTGCGATGATCCCGGTAGTCCAAGCTAATTAGGACAAGGTGCGGGCACTATTAGTATACTATGCATGAGGCTTGCAACTTGTAAGAAATAATTTACATGATACATATGCTTTATTACTACCGTTGACAAAATTGTTTCTTGTTTTCAAAATCAAAGCTCTAGCACAAATATAGCAATCAATGCTTTTCCTCTTTGAAGGACCATTCTTTTACTCTTATTGTTGAGTCAGTTCACCTATTTCTCTCTACCTCAAGAAGCAAACACTTGCGTGAACTGTGCATGGATTCCTACATACTTGCATATTGCACTTATTATATTACTCTATGTTGAAAATATCCATGAGATATACATGTTACAAGTTGAAAGCAACCGCTGAAACTTAATCTTCCTTTGTGTTGCTTCAATGCCTTTACTTTGAATAGTTGCTTTATGAGTTAACTCTTATGCAAGACTTATTGATGCTTGTCTTGAAGTACTATTCATGAAAAGTATTTGCTATATGATTCATTTGTTTACTCATGTCATATACATTGTTTTGATCGCTGCATTCACTACATATGCTTACAAATAGTATGATCAAGGTTATGATGGCATGTCACTCCAGAAATTATCTTTGTTTATCGTTTACCTGCTCGGGACGAGCAGAACTAAGCTTGGGGATGCTGATACATCTCCGACGTATCGATAATTTCTTATGTTCCATGCCACATTATTGATGATATCTACATGTTTTATGCACACTTTATGTCATATTCGTGCATTTTCTGGAACTAACCTATTAACAAGATGCCGAAGTGCCAGTTGCTATTTTCTGCTGTTTTTGGTTTCAGAAATCCTAGTAAGGAAATATTCTCGGAATTGGACGAAATCAACGCCCAGTGTCCTATTTTGCCACGAAGCTTCCAGAAGACCGAAGAGTCAATGAAGTGGGGCCACGAGGTGGCCAAACCATAGGGCGGCGCGGCCCAAGCCCTGGCCGCGCCGACCTAGGGTGTGGGCCCCTCGTGACGCCCTTGACCTGCCCTTCCGCCTACAAATAGCCTTCGTCGCGAAACCCCCAATACCAAGAGCCACGATACGGAAAACCTTCCAGAGACGCCGCCGCCGCCAATCCCATCTCGGGGGATTCAGGAGATCGCCTCGGCACCCTGCCGAGAGGGGAATCATCTCCCGAGGAATCTACGCCGCCATGGTCGCCTCCGGAGTGATGTGTGAGTAGTCTACCCCTGGACTATGGGTCCACAGTAGCTAGATGGTTGTCTTCTTCCCATTGTGCTTAATTGTCGGGTCTTGTGAGCTGCCGAACATGATCAAGATCATCTATCTGTAATTCTATATGTTGTGTTTGTTGGGATCCGATGAATAGAGAATACTATGTTATGTTGATTATCAATTTATGTCTATGTGTTGTTTATGATCTTGCATGCTCTCCGTTATTAGTAGATGCTCTGGCCAAGTTGATGCTAGTAACTCCAAGAGGGAGTATTTATGCTCGATAGTGGGTTCATGTCTCCGTGAATCTGGGGGAGTGACAGAAACCCTAAGGTTATGGATGTGCTGTTGCCACTAGGGATAAAACATTGGTGCTATGTTCGAGGATGTAGTCACTGATTACATTACGCGCAATACTTAATGCAATTGTCTGTTGTTAGCAACTTAATACTAGAGGGGGTTCGGATGATAACCTGAAGGTGGACTTTTTAGGCATAGATGCATGCTGGATAGCGGTCTATGTACTTTGTCGTAATGCCCAATTAAATCTCACAATACTCATCATAATATGTATGTGCATGGTCATGCCTTCTTTATTTGTCAATTGCCCAACTGTAATTTGTTCACCCAACATGCTGTTTATCTTATGGGAGAGACACCTCTAGTGAACTGTGGACCCCATCCAATTCTCTATACTGAAATACAATCTCTGCAATATTGTTCTACTGTTTTCTGCAAACAATCATCATCCACACTATACATCTAATCCTTTGTTACAGCAAGCCGGTGAGATTGACAACCTCACTGTTTCGTTGGGGCAAAGTACTTGGTTTGTGTTGTGCAGGTTCCACGTTGGCGCCGAATCCCTGGTGTTGCGCCGCACTACATCTCGCCGCCATCAACCTTCAACGTGCTTCTTGGCTCCTACTGGTTCGATAAACCTTGGTTTCATACTGAGGGAAAACTTGCCGCTGTACGCATCACACCTTCCTCTTGGGGTTCCCAACGGACGCGTGTTGTACGCGTATCAAGCAGCTTTTCTGCGCCGTTGGGAGATCAAGACACGCTGCAAGGGGAGTCTCCACATCCCAATCTCTTTACTTTGTTTTTGTCTTGCTTAGTTTTATTTACTACTTTGTTTGCTGCACTAAATCAAAATACAAAAAATTAGTTGCTAGTTTTACTTGCTATCTTGTTTGCTATATCGAAAACACAAAAAAATTAGTTACTTGCATTTACTTTATCTAGTTTGTTTTATTCACTATTGCTAAAATGGGTACTCCTGAAAATACTAAGTTGTGTGACTTCACAACCACAAATAATAATGATTTCTTATGCACACCTATTGCTCCACCTGCTACTACAGCAGAATTCTTTGAAATTAAACCTGCTTTACTGAATCTTGTTATGAGAGAGCAATTTTCTGGTGTTAGTTCTGATGATGCTGCTGCCCATCTCAATAATTTTGTTGAATTGTGTGAAATGCAAAAATATAAAGATGTAGATGGTGACATTATAAAATTAAAATTGTTCCCTTTCTCATTAAGAGGAAGAGCTAAAGATTGGTTGCTATCTCTGCCTAAGAATAGTATTGATTCATGGACTAAATGCAAGGATGCTTTTATTAGTAGATATTATCCCCCTGCTAAAATTATATCTTTGAGGAGTAGCATAATGAATTTTAAACAATTGTATACTGAACATGTTGCACAAGCATGGGAAAGAATGAAATCTTTGGTTAAAAATTGCCCAACCCATGGACTGACTACTTGGATGATCATCCAAACCTTTTATGCAGGACTGAATTTTTCTTCGCGGAACCTATTGGATTCAGCTGCTGGAGGTACCTTTATGTCCATCACTCTTGGTGAAGCAACAAAGCTTCTTGATAATATGATGATCAATTACTCTGAATGGCACACGGAAAGAGCTCCACAAGGTAAGAAGGTAAATTCTTCGAAGAAACCTCTTCCTTGAGTGATAAGATTGATGCTATTATGTCTATGCTTGTGAATGATAGGACAAATGTTGATCCTAATAATGTTCCGTTAGCTTCATTGGTTGCACAAGAAGAACATGTTGATGTAAACTTCATTAAAAATAATAATTTCAACAACAATGCTTACCGGAACAATTCTAGTAACAACTATAGGCCATGTCCTTATAATAATGGCAACAGCTATGGTAATTCTTATGGGAATTCTTACAACAATAATAGGAACACACCCCCTGGACTTGAAGCCATGCTTAAAGAATTTATTAGTACACAAACTGCTTTCAACAAATCTGTTGAAGAAAAGCTTGGGAAAATTGATATACTTGCTTCTAAAGTCGATAGTCTTGCTGCTGATGTTGATCTTTTGAAATCGAAAGTTATGCCTAATGAAAACCATCATAATAAAATTGTTACTACAGCAAATGCCATCCAAGTTAGAATTAATGAGAATATAAGATTGATGGCCGAATTGCGTGCTAGGTGGGAAAGAGAAGAAAATGAAAAAGAAGAGAATATAGCTAAAGTTTGGACTATTACCACCACTAGTAATGCTAATGCTACACAAGTTGCTGCACCTCCTACTAATAATAATAAAAGAATTGGTGTTAGCAATGTTTCCACTTCTAATGCAAAGCGCGAGAAACTGCCTGAAACTGCCTGTGATAAAACTGCTGAAATTTTTTCAACATTGGGGATGATGATCCCATTGCTTTAGATTATAATGGTTTGAATTTTGATGATTGCCACATCTCTGAAGTTATAAAGTTCTTACAAAAACTTGCTAAAAGTCCTAATGCTAGTGCTATAAATTTGGCTTTCACGCAACATATTACAAATGCTCTCATAAAAGCTAGAGAAGAGAAATTAGAGCGCGAAGCTTCTATTCCTAGAAAGCTAGAGGATGGTTGGGAGCCCATCATTAAGATGAAGGTCAAAGATTTTGATTGTAATGCTTTATGTGATCTTGGTGCAAGTATTTCTGTTATGCCTAAGAAAATCTATAATATGCTTGACTTGCCACCGCTGAAAAATTGTTATTTAGATGTTAATCTTGCTGATCATTCTACAAAGAAACCTTTGGGGAAAGTTGACAATGTTCGCATTACCGTTAACAATAACCTTGTCTCCGTTGATTTTGTTGTCTTGGATATTGAATGCAATGCATCTTGTCCCATCATATTGGGAAGACCTTTTCTTCGAACTGTTGGTGCTATCATTGATATGAAGGAAGGTAATATTAAATATCAATTTCCTCTCAAGAAAGGTATGGAACACTTCCCTAGAAAGAGAATGAAGTCACCTTTTGATTCTATTATTAGAACAAATTATGATGTTGACACTTCGTCTCTTGATAATACTTGATACACACTTTCTGCGCCTAGCTGAAAGGCGTTAAAGAAAAGCGCTTATGGGAGACAACCCATGTTTTTTTACTACAGTACTTTGTTTTTATTTTGTGTCTTGGAAGTTGTTTACTAATGTAGCAACCTCTCCTTATCTTAGTTTAGTGTTTTGTTGTGCCAAGTAAAGTCGTTGATAGAAAAGTTCATACTAGATTTGGATTACTGCGCAGAAACAGATTTCTTTGCTGTCACGAATCTGGGAAAAATTCTCTGTAGGTAACTCATAAAATTATGCCAATTTACGTGCATGATCCTCAGATATGTACGCAACTTTCA
This sequence comes from Lolium multiflorum, assembly GCA_030979885.1. NCBI lineage: Eukaryota > Viridiplantae > Streptophyta > Magnoliopsida > Poales > Poaceae > Lolium > Lolium multiflorum. The sequence goes on along the minus strand of CM061749.1, from coordinate 50,347,410 downwards.
TTCAATTTGAGCATTTTCATTTGAGCAAGTCTGGTGCCTCAATAAAATTCGTCAATACGAACTGTTCTGTTTTTGACAGATTCTGCCTTTTATTTCGCATTGCCTGTTTTGTTATGTTCGATGGATATTTTGATTCCATTGACTTTCAGTAGCTTTGTGCAATGTCCAGAAGTGTTAAGAATGATTATGTCACCTCTGAACATGTATATTTTGATTGTGCACTAACCCTCTAATGAGTTGTTCTAAGTTTGGTGTGGAGGAGTTTTCAAGGATCAAGAGAGGGAGATGATACAACATGATCAAGGAGAGTGAAAGCTCTAAGCTTGGGGATGCCCCGGTGGTTCACCCCTGCATATATCAAGAAGACTCAAGCGTCTAAGCTTGGGGATGCCCAAGGCATCCCCTTCTTCATCGATAACATTATCAGGTTCCTCCCCTGAAACTATATTTTTATTCCATCACAGCTTATGTGCTTTGCTTGGAGCGTCGGTTTGTTTTTGTTTTTGTTTTGTTTGAATAAAATGGATCCTAGAATTCTTTGTGTGGGAGAGAGACACGCTCCGCTGTAGCATATGGACAAGTATGTCCTTAGGCTTTACTCTTAATATTCATGGCGAAGTTTCTTCTTCGTTAAATTGTTATATGGTTGGAATTGGAAAATGATACATGTAGTAATTGCTAAAATGTCTTGGATAATGTGATACTTGGTAATTGTTGTGCTCATGATTAAGCTCTTGCATCATATACTTTGCACCCATTAATGAAGAAATACATAGAGCATGCTAAAATTTGGTTTGCATATTTGGTTTCTCTAAGGTCTAGATAATTTCTAGTATTGAGTTTGAACAACAAGGAAGACGGTGTAGAGTCTTATAATGATTTCAATATGTCTTTTATGTGAGTTTTGCTGCACCGCTTCATCCTTGTGTTTGTTTCAAATAGCCTTGCTAGCCTAAACCTTGTATCGAGAGGGAATACTTCTCATGCATCCAAAATACTTGAGCCAATCACTATGTCATTTGTGTCCACCATACCTACCTACTACATGGTATTTCTCCACCATTCCAAAGTAAATTGCTTGAGTTCTACCTTTAAATTTCCATTCTTCACCTTTACAATATATAGCTCATGGGACAAATAGCCGGTGAGATTGACAACCTCACTGTTTTCTGAAATACAATCATCTGTAATACTGTTCTACTGTTTTCTGCAAACAATCATCATCCACACTATACATCTAATCCTTTGTTACAGCAAGCCGGTGAGATTGACAACCTCACTATTTCGTTGGGGCAAAGTACTTGGTTTGTGTTGTGCAGGATCCACGTTGGCGCCGGAATCCCTTTTGTTGCGCCGCACTACATCTCGCCGCCATCAACCTTCAACGTGCTTCTTGGCTCCTACTGGTTCGATAAACTTTGGTTTCATACTGAGGGAAAACTTGCCGCTGTACGCATCACACCTTCCTCTTGGGGTTCCCAACGGACGCGTGTTGTACGCGTATCAAGGCTCTGGCCAAGTTTTTACTCTTAACTCCAAGAGGGAGTATTTATGCTCGATAGTGGGTTCATGCCTCCATTAAATCTGGGACAGTGACAGAAAGTTCTAAGGTTGTGGATGTGTTGTTGCCACTAGGCATAAAACATTGATGCTATGTCCGAGGATGTAGTTATTGATTACATTACGCACCATACTTAATGCAATTGTCTGTTTTTGCAACTTAATACCGGAAGGGGTTCGGATGATAACTCGAAGGTGGACTTTTTAGGCATAGATGCATGCTGGATAGCGGTCTATGTACTTTGTCGTAATGCCCAATTAAATCTCACTATACTCATCATATCATGTATGTGCATGGTCATGCCCTCTCTATTTGTCAATTGCCCAACTGTAATTTGTTCACCCAACATGCTATTTATCTTATGGGAGAGACACCTCTAGTGAACTGTGGACCCCGGTCCATTCTTTTACATCGAATACAATCTACTGCAATACTTGTTCTACTGTTTTCTGCAAACAATCATCATCCACACTATACATCTAATCCTTTGTTACAGCAAGCCGGTGAGATTGACAACCTCACTGTTTCGTTGGGGCAAAGTACTTTGGTTGTGTTGTGCAGGTTCCACGTTGGCGCCGGAATCCCTGGTGTTGCGCCGCACTACACTCCGCCGCCATCAACCTTCGACGTGCTTCTTGGCTCCTACTGGTTCGATAAACCTTAGTTTCTTACTGAGGGAAACTTGCCGCTGTACGCATCACACCTTCCTCTTGGGGTTCCCAACGGACGCGTGTTGAACGGGAAGACATACGTCAACCACGCGCAGCAAGCAAAATTTCTGGCGCCGTTGCCGGGGAGATCAAGACACGCTGCAAGGGGAGTCTCCACAATCCAATCTCTTTACTTTGTTTTTGTCTTGCTTTATTTTATTTAGTACTTTGTTTGCTGCATTATATCAAAACACAAAAAAATTAGTTGCTAGTTTTACTTTACTTACTGTCTTGTTTGCATACTCTATATCAAAAACACAAAAAAAATAGTTACTTGCATTTGCTTTACTTATTTCAACATGTTTCCTTTTAATTTTACTGTAAAAGATATACCTGTGGGACAAGGGTCTATAATTGGAAGAGATAATATAGAAGAATTTTTCACCCACGTTAGTATGCATGAAGATCTTAAAGATATACCCCTTGCAAAAGCTGTCCCTACTTATGAAGATGCCTCTGTTTGTTTGGTACGCATGATGGAAGCTAGATTTATTAGTCTCAACCCCATGATACAACACATGTTTCTTACACTTTCTGATATGGAGAGGGGAGAGAAGAGAGATTTTGTTCTAAAAGTCTTAGTGCGAGAATTTGCGGATATAGCTAAAGAAGCTAGAAAAGTTTTTAGTAAGCATGAGAGGCTTGGTATGATCACCGATTTTAAAAGAACACTTGAAAAGATGGATATAGATAGAATTAAGTACACTAATAATGTTAATGATGGTGGGGAGATTAAAGCACCAATACCATGTAAGCTCCTAGCGATGCATGAAGCTCTAGATGATAATTATGCTTGGCTTGTTCCTGAAAATTTGTTTGATGAGAGTAGCAAGCCCAAGACTAATGAAAAGGGAGCCGCTGAAACCTATGTATCCAAAATACTATGCATGGTTGAGAAAACTCCAAACCCCGCTGTTAATGCTTCATCTCTTGATAATACTTGATACACACTTTCTGCGCCTAGCTGAAAGGCGTTAAAGAAAGCGCTTATGGGAGACAACCCATGTTTTTACTACAGTACTTTTATTTTATATTTGAGTCTTGGAAGTTGTTACTACTGTAGCAACCTCTCCTTATCTTAGTTTTGTGCATTGTTGTGTGATACGTCTCCGACGTATCGATAATTTCTTATGTTCCATGCCACATTATTGATGATATCTACATGTTTTATGCACACTTTATGTCATATTCGTGCATTTTCCGGAACTAACCTATTAACAAGATGCCGAAGTGCCAGATCCTGTTTTCTGCTGTTTTTGGTTTCAGAAATCCTAGTAACGAAATATTCTCGGAATTGGACGAAATCAACGCCCAGGTTCCTATTTTGCCCGGAAGCATCCAGACACACGAGAACCGCGGAGAGGGGCCACAGCCACCTGACCATAGGCCGCGCGGCCAGGCCCTGGCCGCGCCCCCTATAGTGTCGTCGCCCTGTTGACCTTCTGACGCCGCCTCTTCGCCTATATAAAGGTCCCAGACCTAAAACCTCGAGACAAAAAAGTCACGGTACGAGAAACCATCCAGAGCCGCCGCCATCGCGAAGCCAAGATCTGGGGGACAGGAGTCTCTGTTCCGGCACGCCGCCGGGATGGGGAAGTGCCCCGGGCTTCTCCATCGACACCACCGCCATCTCCATCAACGCTGCTGTCTCCCATGAGGAGGAGGAGTAGTTCTCCATCGAGGCTCGGGGCTGTACCGGTAGCTATGTGGTTAATCTCTCTCCTATGTACTTCAATACAATAATCTCATGAGCTGCCTTACATGATTGAGATTCATATGATGATGCTTGTAATCTAGATGTCGTTATGCTAGTCAAGTGAATTTTACTTATGTGATCTCCGGAGACTCCTTGTCCCACGTGTGTAAAGGTGACAGTGTGTGCACCGTGTGGGTCTCTTAGGCTATATTTCACAGAATACTTATTCACTGTTATGGATGGCATAGTGAAGTGCTTATTTATATCTCTTTATGATTGCAATGTGTTTTGTATCACAATTTATCTATGTGCTACTCTAGTGATGTTATTAAAGTAGTTTTATTCCTCCTGCACGGTGTAATGGTGACAGTGTGTGCATCCGTGTTAGTACTTGGCGTATGCTATGATTATGATCTCTTGTAGATTATGAAGTTAACTATTGCTATGATGGTATTGATGTGATCTATTCCTCCTACATAGTGTGAAGGTGACAGTGTGCATGCTATGTTAGTACTTGGTTTAGTCGTGTTGATCTTTCATGCACTCTAAGGTTATTTAAATATGAACATTGAATTATGGAGCTTGTTAACTCCGGCATTGAGGGTTCGTGTAATCCTACGCAATGTGTTCATCATCCAACAAGAGTGTAGAGTATGCATTTATCTATTCTGTTATGTGATCAATGTTGAGAGTGTCCACTAGTGAAAGTCTGATCCCTAGGCCTTGTTCCTAAATATGCTATCGCGCTTGTTTACTTCTTGTGTTACTACTGCTTGTTTACTGTCCTGGACAAAGCACTTTTCTGGTGCCGTTGCTACTTATTCATACCACCTGTATTTCACTATCTCTTCGCCAAACTAGTGCACCTATTTGGTGTGTTGGGGACACAAGAGACTTCTTGCTTTGTGGTTGCAGGGTTGCATGAGAGGGATATCTTTGACCTCTTCCTCCCTAAGTTCGATAAACCTTGGGTGATCCACTTAAGGGAAAACTTGCTGCTGTTCTACAAACCTCTGCTCTTGGAGGCCCAACACTATCTACAGGAAAAGGAGGGGGCGTAGACATCATTGTGCCAAGTAAAGTCGTTGATAGTAAGGTTCATACTAGATTTGGATTACTGCACAGAAACATATTTCTTTGCTGTCACGAATTTGGGCCTAATTCTCTGTAAGTAACTCAGAAAATTATGCCAATTTACGTGAGTGATCCTCAGATATGTACGCAACTTTTATTTTATTTGAGCATTTTCATTTGAGCAAGTCTAGTGCCTCTTAGAAATTCGTCTTTACGAACTGTTCTGTTTTAAAAGATTCTGCCTTTTATTTCGCATTGCCTATTTTGACATGCTTGATGGATTTTTCGATTCCATTGACTTTCAGTAGCTTTGTGCAATGTCCAGAAGTGTTAAGAATGATTATGTCACCTCTGAACATGTAAATTTTAATTGTGCACTAACTCTCTAATGAGTTGTTTTGAGTTTGGTGTGGAGGAAGTTTTCAAGGATCAAGAGAGGAGATGATACGATATGATCAAGGAGAGTGAAAGCTATAAGCTTGGGGATGCCCCGGTGGTTCACCCCTGCATATTTCAAGAAGTCTCAAGCGTCTAAGCTTGGGGATGCCCAAGGCATCCCCTTCTTCATCGACAACATTATCAGGTTCCTCTAGTGAAACTATATTTTTATTCCATCACATCTTATGCACTTTGCTTGGAGCGTCTGTTTGTTTTTGTTTTTGCTTTTGTTTGAATAAAATGGATCCTAGCATTCATTGTCTGGGAGAGAGACACGCTGTGTTGCATATGGATAAATATGTCCTTAGGCTTTACTCATAATATTCATGGCGAAGGTTGAATCTTCTTCGTTAAATTGTTATATGGTTGGAAACAGGAAATGCTACATGTAGTATTTCTAAAAATGTCTTGGATAATTTGATACTTGGAAATTGTTGTGCTCATGTTTAAGCTCTTGCATCATATACTTTGCACCTATTAATGAATAAATACATAGAGCTTGCTAAATTTGGTTTGCATAATTGGTCTCTCTAAGGTCTAGATAATTTCTAGTATTGAGTTTGAACAACAAGGAAGACGGTGTAGAGTCTTATAATGTTTACAATATGTCTTTTATGTGAGTTTTGCTGCACCGTTTCATCCTTGTGTTTGTTTCAAATAAACCTTGCTAGCCTAAGCCTTGTATCGAGAGGGAATACTTCTCATGCATCCAAAATCCTTGAGCCAACTACTATGCCATTTGTGTCCACCATACCTACCTACTACACATGGTATTTCTCCGCCATTCCAAAGTAAATTGCTTGAGTGCTACCTTTAAATTTCTATCCTCTACCTTTAGAATATATAGCTCATGGGACAAATAGCCTAAAAACTATTGTAGTATTGAATATGTACTTATGCACTTTATCTCTTATTAAGTTGCTTGTTGTGCGATAACCATGTTCCTGGGGACGCCATCAACTACTCTTTGTTGAATATCATGTGAGTTGCTATGCATGTCCGTCTTGTCTGAAGTAAGGGAGATTTACCACTCATTTAATGGTTAGAGCATGCATAATGTTAGAGAAGAACATTGGGCCGCTAACTAAAGCCATGAATCATGGTGGAAGTTTCAGTTTTGGACAAATATCCTCAATCTCATATGAGAATATTAATTGTTGCTAAATGCTTATGCATTAAAGAGGAGTCCATTATCTGTTGTCTATGTTGTCCCGGTATGGATGTCTAAGTTGAGAATAATCAATAGCGAGAAATCCAATGCGAGCTTTCTCCTTAGACCTTTGTACAGGCGGCATAGAGGTACCCCTTTGTGACACTTGGTTAAAACATGTGTATTGCGATGATAATCCCGGTAATCCGAGCTAATTAGGACAAGGTGCGGGCACTATTAGTATACTATACATGAGGCTTGCAACTTGTAAGATATAATTTACATAACACATATGCTTTATTACTACCGTTGACAAAATTGTTTCTTGTTTTCAAAACCAAAGCTCTAGCACAAATATAGCAATCAATGCTTCCCTCTGCGAAGGGCCATTCTTTTACTTTTATGTTGAGTCAGTTCACCTATTTCTCTCCACCTCAAGAAGCAAACACTTGTGTGAACTGTGCATTGATTCCTACATACTTGCATATTGCACTTATTATATTACTTTAGATTGACAATATCCATGAGATATACATGTTACAAGTTGAAAGCAACCGCTGAAACTTAATCTTCCTTTGTGTTGCTTCAATACCTCTACTTTGAATTATTGCTTTATGAGTTAACTCTTATGCAAGACTTATTGATGCTTGTCTTTAAGTACTATTCATGAAAAGTCTTTGCTTTATGATTCATTGTTTACTCATTGCATTACCATTGTTTTGATCGCTGCATTCATTACATATGCTTACAATAGTATGATCAAGGTTATGATGGCATGTCACTCCAGAAATTATCTTTGTTATCGTTTACCTGCTCGACGAGCAGAAACTAAGCTTGGGGATGCTGATACGTCTCCGACTTATCGATAATTTCTTATGTTCCATGGCACATTATTGATGATATCTACATGTTTTATGCATACTTTATGTCATATTTATGCATTTTCCGACACTAACCTATTAACGAGATGCCGAAGAGCCAGTTGTTGTTTTCTGCTGTTTTTGGTTTCAGAAATCCTAGTAAGGAAATATTCTCGGAATTGGACGAAATCAACGCCCAGGGGCCTATTTTCACACGAAGCTTCCAGAAGACCAAAGGGAAGACGAAGTGGGGCCACGGGCGCCGCCACACTAGGGCGGCGCCCAAGGGCCCACGCGGCCCTAGCGTGGGGCCCCCGTGACCCCGACCCGCCTCTTCCGCCATATAGTCTTCGTCGCGAAACCCCCAGTACCGAGAGCCACGATACGGAAAACCTTACAGAGACGCCGCCGCCGCCAATCCCATCTCGGGGATTCGGGAGATCGCCTCCGGCCCTGCCGGAGAGGGGAATCATCTCCCGGAGGACTCTTCACCGCCATGGTCGCCTCCGAAGTGATGAGTGAGTAGTTCACCCCTGGACTATGGGTCCATAGCAGTAGCTAGATGGTCGTCTTCTCCTAATTATGCTTCATTGTCGGGTCTTGTGAGCTGCCTAACATGATCAAGATCATCTATCTGTAATTCTATATGTTGTGTTTGTTGGGATCCGATGGATAGAGAATACTATGTTATGTTGATTATCAATTTATATCTATGTGTTGTTTATGATCTTGCATGCTCTCCGTTATTAGTAGAGGCTCTGGCCAAGTTTTTACTCTTAACTCCAAGAGGGAGTATTTATGCTCGATAGTGGGTTCATGCCTCCATTAAATCTGGGACAGTGACAGAAAGTTCTAAGGTTGTGGATGTGCTGTTGCCACTAGGCATAAAACATTGATGCTATGTCCGAGGATGTAGTTATTGATTACATTACGCACCATACTCAATGCAATTGTCTGTTGTTTGCAACTTAATACTGGAAGGGGTTCGGATGATAACCTGAAGGTGGACTATTTAGGCATAGATGCATGCTGGATAGCGGTCTATGTACTTTGTCGTAATGCCCAATTAAATCTCACTATACTCATCATATCATGTATGTGCATGGTCATGCCCTCTCTATTTGTCAATTGCCCAACTGTAATTTGTTCACCCAACATGCTATTTATCTTATAGGAGAGACACCTCTAGTGAACTGTGGACCCCGGTCCATTCTTTTACATCAAATACAATCTACTGCAATACTTGTTCTACGTTTTCTGCAAACAATCATCATCCACACTATACATCTAATCCTTTGTTACAGCAAGCCGGTGAGATTGACAACCTCACTGTTTCGTTGGGGCAAAGTACTTTGGTTGTGTTGTGCAGGTTCCACGTTGGCGCTGGAATCCCTGGTGTTGTGCCGCACTACACTCCGCCGCCATCAACCTTCGACGTGCTTCTTGGATCCTACTGGTTCGATAAACCTTGGTTTCTTACTGAGGGAAACTTGCCGCTGTACGCATCACACCTTCCTCTTGGGGTTCCCAACGGACGCGTGTTGAATGGGAAGACATACGTCAACCACGCGCAGCATTCATCTTCATTAGACCTGAATAATCAAGTAGGGCCAACCAAGTGTAAACCCTAGATCCTATTATCAAAGCCATCATCCTTATTCATTCCTATATAGCATCACACCATTGTGATGAACCCTAACAGCAACCATACCTACTATTTTACTTTACATAACCCTGTTCCACTAAACCCTACTAGTGTGAGATACTTATGAACCATCCTATTTAGGAACCAACCATTCTCTACTTAGAGATCCAATGGCTAATACAAGACAACCTCAACCTTAATTGTAATACTTCTTATTATTTAAGAAGTATGTTCTTCAAAAGTTATTCTTTTGAAGAAAATAAGGAATCATCATCAATCCTGCCTAATAGGACCTATAGCCAATAACCAGCTATCACCAGCAAGGTATACCAACCTTGATAGCAACTATTTATAATAAATTGCTCAAGATGCCTAGGCTTAACTCAACCTTACAAGCCCTTGGTGTTGATGAATCCAACCTTGTTAGGATCCATCTACTACTTACTCCAGAAACCAATTAGAACCATAGAAAACCATAGAACCCCACAAACCTAATTATCATACTTGTTCTTCATTAAAGAACATGTTCTTCAAAAGTTATTCTTTTGAATTATATACTAAATAATCATCAACCATGCATTATAGGACTTAAAATTGACAACTGCTCTTTACTCATTATACAACTACTATTCCTGGTTGTGTATGATTGTTACTATTCATTTTGCCACCTGCTTATAATTCTAAAACAACACAACCCTGAATAAGAACTCACTAATCATTACAACTCACTAATCCTAAATCATCGAGGTTAGATCACGCTTAGAGCGATTGCATCTCATACTTATGCATTATTGCATCCTTGCCAATCTTTTAAACATCGTCCTTACCGGACGATGATGCTATTTCAGAATTTGGAGTTATTGCGTATCGAAGACCTTGCCTGCATAATCTTGCAGTCAAGAAAGGCAAGTTCATCACTTGCTCATATCATTTGAGTATCTTTATCAAATTACTTGCAAAGTACTATGGTTATCACTATTGCATAAAAACCAAAACCACTATTTTCATAACTATGAATATGACTATGTGGTGGGCAATGGAACCATGGATTGTGTTGATATGGTGGAGGTTCCATTGCAAGGGTTTATATCCATCTAGGATTAAACAACAAATGTCGTCCAGTGATTCTTGTGCCGTAATACCCGTGTTAACCATAAGATCCGGAGTGGGACGGAGTAGTCAAAAGTGTTTCCACCTCTCGTTCATCAACGGATGCTCATTACCGGGTGCACATGATCTTGCGAGACATGATGCAGGGGTGGGAACCCGTAGAAGTCCCAACGGTAATGAGGTCTATGATGGGTTGCAACTGCCGGCGTAGGAATGTATGGTAGAGCCCTGCATTGACGTCGTGGTCGGGGTCCACCCTGAAATCTATGGGAATAATGGGACCGGCGTGGACCCAGGGTCGGAGTTTGCAGCAAAGGGTGGGTGTTCGAGGTAGCGGAGGAACATGATTGGCTAGACCTTATACCGGGCCTCACACCATAGGAAGTGTGGACGGGTCATTCCCGGTTGGCACCAAGGTTAAGATCTCTTATGGGTAAAGCAACACACCTCTGCAGAGTGTAATGAACCGTGACCTGTCACTCCCTGTTCCGGGATATGGAACTGCGAACGCGGCCGGAAAGGAGCTCCATGAAGTTCTAGTAAACCGGTGAAGGCTGACGGACATAGTTCTTCTGAATAAAAGCAACCTTTTTAAGAAATGGTTATGAAAACCTGCATTGGTATTAGACTTTCTGGTCTAATGCCATAGCTAGTGCATTAAACACCTCTTTCCTATAATGAACTTGTTGAGTACGCTCGTACTCATCCCACTCTTAAATCCCCTGCTTAGATATGGAGGCATCAAAGGAGGATCTACAACGCAACTCGAAGGCTGAGGAGTTAACAACTACTTCAAGAGACAAGACCCTGTCAGAGGAGTCAGATACCACATCCAACAAGGAGAAAACCTAGTTTAGCCATAGAAGGGAACTAGCTTCCTAAACCTAGCTCCTACTTAGCTAGAATCTATTCTTAGCCTCTATAGCTAGTTAAATACTCTACAAATAGAGTTCGTGATAAGACTAGACTACGAGTCGTTCTTCTGGAGTTATTTGCAGTTTTACCTCATTGTAAAGTAGGAGGCTGTGCTGATCTTATGTAACAGAGTCTGTATGTAATTCTATAGACATGCCTTGGACCCGCATATGTTTCTGTTGTACCACTCTGAGCGATATAATACTAGTGGAACGGTGTTTCATTGGTGTTATATCAGACTTGCATACTACACCATGCAGTGGTATGCCGGGTCACCACAATGCCGCAGCCCCGCATCCTGTTCGACGAAATGGCGCCGCCTGCCCCGACGATGGACGACCCGGTACGTGAGCTCTGTCAATGTGTGCGAGTGCCCTGTATCATGCGTCTGATGTCCGGTCGTTCGTAGGACTATTGGAAGGACCGCCATGATTCAGACATCCAGGAAATTATCTACGGCGGCGGCTTCGTTCGCGATGATCGGGCCTGGACAGGCGCGCATGATGCGGAGGACATCGAGACCGCACGGCTGTTCGGCACCCAGCAGACGCAAGATGCGGAGGACATCGACACCGCACGGCTGTTCGGCACCCAGCAGACGCAGCCAACACCCGTGTGCGTGGACGACTTCGATGACGCGCCAACACAGCCCGCCACCAAGAAGAAGGGGGAGAGCCGCAGGACACAAGGCTTCGTCGACGAGGAGGACAAGTGTTTGTGTGAAGCGTGGCTGGCAACGACCCAAGATTGTATCAATGGCGCCCAGCAAAAGGGCAAGGTCTATTGGGCCAAGGTCTTGCAGCAGTACAACGAGACCAGGATGCACCCGCCCTACCATATCACAGGCCCTCGGACGGAAGAGTCCCTCCGGAAAAGATGGAACTACATCAAACAAGAGACAAGCAAGTTCTGCTCGGCGGTCGAACATGCTATTAACAACCCCGTAAGCGGCACTGGCGTCATGACAGTGGTAAACACGATACAACCATCATCATTCTACACAATTTGCGTCATTGCGTCAATTTGCGTCATTGTACATCATTGGCGGCTATGATTGCAGGTATCCCGCGCCTTGCAGAAGTTCAGGGCGACGCACAAGAAGGGCTTCCATATGGTCCATTGTTGGGAGGTGCTCAAAGACAACAACAAGTGGATGATAAGCTTTGCGGCCTACAACGAAGCTGTGAGGAATGGGACAGCGATCAACCTCGACGGCGAAGACGACGATCAAGGTGGTCCAGTCCTTCCACCTCGTCCACGAGGCCACAAGGCTACCAAGGCCGATCTCGTCCGGGAGGCGCAGGCCATTGCTTTCACGCAGAGCATGGAGAAGATAATGGCCGACAACCGTGCCGCCATGGCTGCTAGGGACGAGAAGAGGCGTCTGGAAAAAGAGGCCGCAGCTGCCATCTACCAGAACCTCGCCAAGGAGGTCCTCGATGTCCAAAGGCTGGACATCGAGGCCAAAAAGGCAGACGCCGAGGCCAAATTGCGTGCAGAAGACACAAGGATCATGCTTGCCGACTTGAGCGGCGTCGACGACGACACCAGGGCATGGTTCATGAAGAGGCGCGCCGAAATCCGCGCGCGAGACGCCTGATCGCCGGCGCCATGCGCCCAGCACCTTGGCCTCCTTTTGGACTTTTTTTATTGCTGTTCAGGCCTTGTTGTGCCCCTTTTGCTCCACTTTGCGCCGTACGAGCTGCAAAGTGTGATGAACTTGTTTCAGCCCTCAATTTGCGGCTGTAATTTCGTGCAAAGTCGACGCTATTTCATGTTTTTTGAATTCTGGCCTGCGCCCAAAATGCGTCGCGCCGCTGGAGTCAACCCCAGACGCAAACGGACACACGACCATTTCCCCGTCCGGCAGGCGACGCAAACGGACGCCCGCGGACATTTTGGGCGTCCGAAATGCGTCGCACCACTGGAGATGCCCTGAGGAAAGGGTTCTAGCGACTTGAGCATATTTGGCTCAGGTGTTATGAACGCCAGTCGCCAAGTACAAAAGGAATGAGTGAGCTGGTAAATATGTGTCTATATAAACTCATCAAATTTTAAATCCATATATGAGTGACAAAAAGACGAAAACACCGCTCAGTCTTTTAATTTCGTTTCTCCATATGTGGATCATATTTCGTTTTAAATTTTGTGAGCGTGTAGACAGATATCTTGTCTCCTCAAATTTTTTTTTTTTGCACAAACATCTCGACGAAACCGGGTTGTCTCCAGAAAAATCTCGTGGAAACAACCACTCCTGGCGGTTCTCTTCCGGTCACTAGCCGATGACTCCCATCACTCCCCTTCCCCTCCAATCACCGTCCTAGAGTCGCGAGGGGGATGGGAGGTCTAGTTCACATCCACTAGTGGGAACATTTTGAACAGAAGGCATATAGCCCAACTTTATATATAAAGCCACACACACAATCGACAACGAGTTCAACACAATACACTACACTGACGCCTCCAAAGTCTAACTCATAGTTTGATCAACCCTGATCAGCACACACGTCGGGGCCACCACAACAGGAAAAAGGAAGTGCAAGTCTAATACATCAAATTTCCTTGAATCGGGTTGAATATAAGTAGTAACCAATATAAGCTTAGTCCTTAGCGCGCCCGTGTAGCCGCCTAACCCCACCCAACACCTTGTCTACCAGGGCTATGTCTCTTTGTCTGACCAACACCCTCCAGCACTTCATATATATGTACATTTGAAAAAAATGCATCAACAAGGTTGCAAATAGATTTCCCTTTGATGGTAATTTTGTTACAAATATTCCAAAGATCCCAATACATGGCCGCAAAGGTAAACCAGATCAATCAACGCAGGGGGGGGGGGGGGGCAGACATGGCTTAGGCAATTGCCATGAAATCCCCCGCCCCAGTAGGGTCCTAGTCGCAGTGCAAGAGTTCCCTAAATCCCATCCTCGTGAATCTCACCATATAGCATTCGAAAAATATTATCTGCCCGTAGAGGCTACACCTACCATTAGATGGGTCGCGACGCTTCGCATGTGTGAGCTAGATGATAGTTTCCCTCGAAGTAGTTGATAGAAGAAGATCTTGAACTTGAGTGGTACCCTAGTTCGCCACACCTCTTTGAAGCGTGTGACCGCCCCCCTCGTGATAGACTAAGGTAGATCAAATTAGTTGAAAAACACCCCGAGTTTTCAAGGGATCAAGACACCAGGTCATCCTGCACGGAGATTGGGAGAGCATGTATCTTCCTACATAAGTTGTTCCATTCCACATCCTCCGGCAGACCAAACTGTCTGCGGAAGTGGAAGCGCCAACCCCCCTGAGTGTCTCAAACATTGGATGAAATGAATGTAACAATAGATGAACAAACATGGGAATCTCTCGCGTAAACGTCCGAATCCCGTCCAGTAATCAAGCCTGAAATAGGTCTGCTTCCCACTGCGAACCGAATGCCTATCTCCTAGCTTGAAATAGCATTTCATTTTTTGGATGACATTCTAGAACTGAGAGCCATTAATTGGAACTTCCCTAGAGTAGAGGTACCTATCTCTTAGGTATTTATCCCGGATGAGATCCGTGTGTTTTGGTACAATTTCCATATCCATTGAAGTATCGAAACAATATTCATGTACCTGGTGTTTAGGATTTCCAACCCCCGGAACTCCTTGTGTTTTGCACACCATCGCCTAGTCGACCATGTGGTATTTTTGCTTGTTCCCCACCCCTTCCCAAAAGAAGTGGGACATGTGTTTGTCCATGGCACCATGTGTAGACACATGAAGAAGTACACACTCATACCAAACATCGGAAGGCTAGATAAGCAGGAGTTTTTTAGTTCCAAGCGGCATGCCGAAGCTAAAAACAACCCCTGCGACGGATCAATAATATGACCTTGTCTGGGAGGAACTCCCAGTCTGCCACCCTTGGTGGAAGATCACTAATAGTGAGGCCCAAATACTTCATTGGGAATTTAGCAAGTTTGCCACCCTACATTTTTCCAATTCAGTTACCCCTATCGTTAAAACCTCGCTCTTGTCGAAACTGATCTTCAACCCTGACATATTATTGAAGCATAGGTTGAAGAATTTGAGGTTTCACAACTCCCAAATCGGTCGGCTCAATAAGAATCATCTTTTTGTCTGCATAGTTCAAATGTGTCGTTCCCCCTTGAATTAGATGAGACATAACTCTATGAATGTGACCTATGCATTGTCTATACCAAGCATGGCAGCCAGACCGTCCACCATGAAGAAGTCAGACAAAATGGGATAAAGGGGGTCTTCGTGACACACTGCTCTCGAATTACGAAAGAAAGACCTGACATCGCCATTAACGTTGGTCACTATCTGGCCTCCCATGACTAGTTACATCAAGCGGTGAACAATCATAGCAGAAAAAACCTTAAGATGAAGGGTTTCCCTCTGGAATTCCATGTTCACGCTATCATATTACTTTTAAAAATCCAGTTTAAGAAGCAAGCCCCCCAAGCTTCTTCGTACCCAGCTCATGTGCAATTTCATGAAGAGCCAACACACCCTCGTGGAGGCCTGTACCTTTTATGAAGGTTGTCTGGTTACGATCAATGGTCCTATGTGCAAACAGGGCGAGACAAATCACATATGCCTTCACCAAAATTTTGAAAATAACATTGACCAAGGCAATAGATCTAAATTATTTAATCATGTCCCACCCCTTTCACCTTATGGACCAGCAAAATAATCCCAAAGTTTAGAATTGCAATGTATAGTCTCGCTAGAGCGAAATTATTAAGCAACCGAAGGATTGGTCCTTTCATGACTCCGAGAACTGCTTGAAGAATGGGCTAGATTGGCAATCAAGGCCCGATGCCAAGTCCGGCTTCATGTTCCAGCTGCAGGTTATCCTCATCTAAGACGCACTTGACCTCGTCCCAGAGGTTTGGGGCTAGAGATAATACCCTCTCCTAACCATCTGAACCCATGCGTCTATGGTAGAACTAGTTCACATTCTCAAGAAGGTCCTCATGATCCTCAATCTCCCCTTGCTAGGAGATCAGTCTCGGAATTTGACATTTCCGCCAGTGTCCATTTGAAATGTCATGGAAAAAAGGCCGTGTAGGAGTCACCCTTGAGCCTTCATTCACGCGATCGCGTTATCACTAGTACTCCTCTTCCATTTTCCATCCACACTGGTTGGTCATCTAGGTGACATCGGAGTGCCCAACCATAACCGCATCATCAACCATCCTATCAAGGGTGGAAATTTGCGCTCATTGAAGGCCCCTCTTTCCTTAACTAGGTTGCCCCCCAACCCTAAGGAATTGGACATCTGGATATATTTATTGTTTTCGACAAAAGGAAATATTTTAATATCGCAAATATACCAATTGCACTTAGCCTCTGCAACAACGCATCACTCTAATGGAAATACGGATGCACACAACCAAAAAAGAAGAAGAAGTACATAAAAGAAAAGAAAAGTTCTGCTATATTGATCTATTTCTTGTAGCAACAGACCAAACACCACCAAGACAAGACCAGAAATCCATCTTCTCCAAAAGTGACGCATCCAAGAAGAAAACAATGCACACGCACCACCATCGTCCTGATCATAGATCATAAGTTTCCAGCCAGAAGAACAGATGCACTCACAAAACAATGCCTTCAACAAGGTCATTGCTAGACATAACCAGTTAAGGTCAGACCTTGGTTTTCACCCTGCAAGTTTAGACTCTGAATTTGTTATGTGATGTAGCCCCCACTTGCTGATGTCACAGCTGCAAGTCACGAATCACCAAGCCAAAACCTCATCGTCACTAGGACTCGAACCACCATTACTAGTCATCTCGGATTTCATGCCATTCTCCGCTATTGACTTCACCATGGAACAAGACATGTCCCCCAGTGGCAACAACCTGTAGAGCTTCGCCTCGCTCACTCTGAAACCAAATGGTTAGAAAAAACATGGTTCCACACGACCGAATACCATCCAATCCGGCAATCTCCATGCATATCGTCCATTAGAGTTCGCCGGCGAGCCTTCTAGAAATTGACACTCCGGCCAGATCCATGGAGATAAGCAATAAGCACATCTTCGTCATGCCGTGAGAGGGATCATGGGACCGCCTCCTTTATTCATGCCATACCAGCAACCCTCACGCCACCCTCCGGCAACCTGCAAGATCCGCCGAACCAAACCCTACCAGCAGCCCAGAGGGATAGGGCATCAACGGGAAAGGAGATGGCAGAGCAGGGTCGATCCCCCACTGGATTTGACCCTACCACTTAACGAAGAGTACTAGTGGAGGTGGCACAGGGCACCCAGATCGAGATCTAGGATTTCCACCACCACCTGCTCGGCCCTGCATCTTCACCGCCAGTTATGGCACCGTCGGGAGAGGATCTCCACCACCCCGGCCAGGGGAGCCGCCTTGGTCCCTGCTTGACGACGTGCCGGCCTCTCCGCCCCAGCAGCCATGGATGCCATCTCCGACAACCACCATCCCGATACCACCTTCGGTGGCTGGGCCCGCCGCTGTGGGGTGGAGCTCTGGGGGCACGTGGTGTCGCCCGCGACTCGCGGATGTACTGATTCGTCAGAAACTGTATAATATGATGTTCTTTTCGACAGGTGGATATATATATCGTGCTCCGCCTTGCGCGTACCAAACAATCTTAATTCGGTCCGTCACTCCGTCTACACCCAAATCAATTTATCTTCATCGATAGATGGGCGTCGAGTAGGGGTGGAGTACGTCCCTATTCGATTCCATAGGTAGTACGAGCCTGTTCTCCGGAGTCCAGAGACACGCAGTATATATGTATGTACACGCGGCGCCGAAGGCGTCAACGACGAGTAGGACGTGGGGAGACGGAGCTGCATCTTGCCGCAGCTAGCCGGCCGGTCCCGATCCCTACATATACGATCAGCTCCAACTACGAGAGGCCGGATCCGGAGCCGTGGACCTGGATTTGGACCGCCCTACTGTACCTCATCTTCGCCTTATCAGCCGGCATGCTCGCCGTCGGAGTCGTGGTCATCACGGTGGGAGGGCGGTTGGGCTCTGGCGCCGATGGCGTTCCTGCGGTATCCGACACATCCGCCATCGTTGTCGGGTCCATTGTAATCGTCGTGGCGTTCGTGACGACGGCCTTGGGGGTCTTCCTGCTAAAGACTGACTTCCGAATTGGTCGCGAGATCAACGCCATGACTCGCCGGCACATGGTACCCGTGTCTCCCGGATGAAGATGAGCTCGCCGGATGTTGGTTGCCGCTCTACACTAGTGGAAAACAGGGCTTCCGTGGGAGCCTTTTGTCGCGGGCGCGCCTGCACCCGCGACAAATGGCCTGGCCACGTCGCCCCGAAACCATGTGGAGCGCGCGGAGGCTTTGTCGCGGCCTTTTGTCGCGGGCCGTACACACCCGCGACAAAAGGGGTAGGAGCGACGTGGCCACCCCTTTTGTCGCGGGTCGTAATACGGCCCGCGACAAAATGTCCCCGTCCCTATATATATAGAAGCAGCCAGCCACCCCCACCTCATTTTTTCCTTGGTGGTGAAGGTGGAGGTGTATGCTAGCTCATTTTTTCTACATGTGCACAAGAGGTGTTTGATGGAATGCTTGTGAGAGGGATGCCACTTGGTTTTATTTGATAAGATTTCTCCTTTTTTTGATCCAAAAAGGTTAGCAACTATTTTCTCGACTATATATATATGCATAGTCCGTACAATATTAATTTTAGCAAGGTGATTGCATCTGATACATATATAATTGTGCTTATGATGCAGATGAGTCATCCATGGATGTACGGTAACCGATGTGCTCCCGCTTTCAGAGAGGGCGTGAATTCTTTCCTGCTTGTGGCCGAGGCCAACAAGTCGAAGCAAGGTTTTATGTGCTGTCCATGTCTAAAATGTAAGAACGAGAAGGATTACTCTTGCTCAAGAGATATTAAGAGCCACCTGCTTCGGTTTGGGTTCATGTCCAGTTATAATGTTTGGACCAAGCACGGAGAAGAAGGGGTTATGATGGAAGACGGCGATGAGGAAGAAGATAATGATGAGAAGTATTATCGATCTATGTTCTCTGAATGCTTTGATACCGCAATGGACGACAATGAAGAAGAAGGAGGTGAAGAACAGGCATCAGATGATCCTGTTGATGATGATCTTCGTCGGGCCATTTCTGATGCAAGAAGAGACTGTGACACGGATAAGGAGATGTTGCAGTTCGACAAGATGTTAGAGGACCACCACAAATTGTTGTACCCAGGTTGTGAAGATGGGCATAGAAAGCTGGGTAGCATATTGGAATTGCTGAAATGGAAGGCAGAGGTCGGTGTGACTGACTCGGGATTTGAGAAATTGATGATAATATTAAAGAAGCTGTTTCCAAGAAATAATGAATTGCCCGTCAGTACATATGAAGCAAAGAAGCTTGTCTGCCCTCTAGGATTAGATGTGCAGAAGATACATGCATGCATTAATGACTGTATCCTCTACCGCGGTGAGAAGTACGAGAATTTGAATAAATGCCCGATATGTGGTGCATTGCGGTATAAGATCAGAAAAGATGACCCTGGTGATGTTGAGGGCGAGCCACCCAGGAAGAGGGTTCCTGCGAAGGTGATGTGGTATGCTCCAATAATACCACGGTTGAAACGTTTGTTCAGAAACAAAGAGCATGCCAAGTTGTTGCGATGGCACATGGAAGAACGTAAGAAAGACGCGATGTTGAGGCACCCCGCTGATGGTCGGCAGTGGAGAAACATCGGGAGAGAGTTTCCGGATTTTGCAGGTGAGGCAAGGAACTTATACTTTGGTCTAAGTACAGATGGCATGAATCATTTTGGGGAGCAGAGCTGCAGTCACAGCACCTGGCCCGTGACTCTATGTATCTACAACCTTCCTCCTTGGTTGTGCATGAAGCGGAAGTTCATTATGATGCTTATCCAAGGCCCAAAGCAACCGGCAACGACATTGATGTGTACCTAAGGCCATTAGTCGATGAACTTTTGGAGTTGTGGGCCAAACCAGGTGTACGTGTGTGGGATGAGCACACGGAGCAAGAATTTGACCTACGAGCGTTGCTATTCGTAACCATCAATGATTGGCCTGCTCTCAGTAACATTTCAGGACAGACGAACAAAGGATACAATGCATGCACACACTGTTTAGATGAGACTGAAAGTAAATATTTGGGAAAAAGCAGAAAAGTTGTGTACCCGTTCAATCGTCGTTTCCTTCCGCGCAAGCATCCCTTAAGGAAAAAGGCAAGCATTTCGATGGCGAGGCAGACCGCCGTCCGAAGCCTGTCCCCCGTAGGTGCTGATATATTTGACATGGTCAAGGATTTAAATGTTATCTTTGGAAAGGGTCCAGGCAGTCGACCTGTTCCGAAAGACGATGACGGACACGCGCCCATGTGGAAGAAGAAATCTATTTTCTGGGAGCTAGAATATTGGAAAGTCCTGGAAGTCCGCTCTGCAATCGACGTGATGCACCTGACCAAGAATCTTTGTGTGAATATTCTAGGTTTTCTGGGCGTGTATGGAAAGACAAAAGATACACCGGAAGCACGGGAGGACCAGGAACTTCATAAAGGACGAAACGCAATCATCCAGCAGTTTGTAGGGCCTGCCAGCTACGCTCTTACCAAACAAGAGAAGGAGATCTTTTTTAAAGCCCTATTCAGTATCAAGGTTCCGTCTGGTTTCTCGTCGAATATAAAGGGGATAGTAAATATGAAGGAGAAAAAATTCCAGAACCTGAAGTCCCATGACTGTCACGTGCTTATGACACAATTGCTTCCGATTGCATTGAGGGGACTTCTACCAGAAAATGTTCGACTAGCCATTGTGAAGATATGTGCATTCCTGAACGCAATTTCTCAGAAGGTAATGGATCCAGAAACTTTGTCAGGATTACAGGAAGATGTGGTCCAATGTCTTGTCAGCTTCGAGTTGTTGTTCCCACCATCCTTCTTCAATATTATGACGCACCTCCTCGTTCACCTAGTTGAAGAGATTAGAATTCTCGGTCCTGTATTTCTACACAATATGTTCCCCTTCGAGAGGTTCATGGGAGTCTTAAAGAAATATGTTCATAACCGAGCTAGGCCGGAAGGAAGTATCTCAAAGGGCTACGGAACTGAGGAGGTCATTGAGTTTTGTGTTGACTTTCTTCCTGACCTTAAGCCGATTGGTGTTCCTGAATCTCGGTATGAGGGGAGGCTGACTGGAAAAGGCACACTAGGAAGGAAAGCAACGGTGTGGAGGGACAAGATTTCTTTCAATCAAGCGCACTACACAGTTCTATACAATTCCAGCTTGGTGGCTCCGTACATCGAGAAACATAAGAATGTTTTACGAGAAATAAACCCAGGCCAGCCCGAGTCCTTGATTACACGTCAACACATGAATACCTTCGGCAGTTGGTTGCAAAGACATCTCATTAATGACCCATCTGCGGTGGAGCAGCTGTACTTGTTGGCCAGGTTACCATCTTCAAACATATGTACATTCCAAGGGTACGAGATAAATGGGAATACATTTTACACGATCGACCAAGATAAAAAGAGCACCAACCAAAACAGCGGTGTCCGCTTTGATGCAACAGACGAGAATGGGCAGACCACCACATATTATGGATACATAGAGGAGATATGGGAACTTGACTATGGTCCCACTTTTAAGGTCCCTTTGTTTCGGTGCAAATGGGTGAAGCTCAGCGCTATACATATTGACGATAAGTACGGTATGATAACAGTGGATCCCAACAATCTTGCGTACCTGGACGAGCCTTTGTCCTAGCCAGCGAGGTGGCTCAAGTTTTCTACGTGAAGGACATGTCTAGCAAATCAAGAAAAAGAAATCAACAAAAGAATACATCAATCGAGGAGCCAAAGCGCCACATAGTTCTTTCGGGGAAAAGAAACATCGTGGGAGTGGATGACAAGACAGACATGTCAGAAGATTATAATAAGTTTAAAGAAATTCCGCCCTTCACGGTGAAAATTGACCCAAGCATCTTGCTAAATGATGAAGATTCTCCATGGCTACGGCGTAGAAGATCACAACACTAGATGGCGATGTAATAATGTATTCTTCATATATAGTTCCCAAGACAATCTCTACATTTATGTAATAATGAAGATTAAACTGTGCTTGGCTTGTTGATCTGCTTGGCAAGGCGTATCGATGCTCCTTTTATAGGCACGGCACCGCTTCTACTTTGTCTTATTCCTTCGACAGGCCGTCGTGCGCTACATGCTTTATCTCATCGAGCAGTGCGTCCACCCACGCGTCCTTATCCTGCCGACACCTTTAGTCGCGGTTGCAGCCACCAACCGTGACAAAAGGTTACCGACACATCCTTATCCTGCCGACAGCTTTAGTCGCGGTTGCAGCCACCAACCGTGACAAAAGGTTACCGACACATCCTTATTATCCTGCCGACATCTTTAGTCGCGGTTGCAGCCACCAACCGTGACAAAAGGCCCTCCTAGATAAGCCTCTCCCAGTCTTTTGTCGCGGTTTGAGCCTCCACCCGGGATGAAAGTTTCGCGCGCCACTTCGTTCCCGCCTATTTTCTTCCCGCATTCCCGCCATTTTTCCACTATATATATGTAGGCTTGGACTCTCATATCTGCAAACCTCATCACTCTCTCCCATGGCTTCCATCGTATGTCTAACACCCCGGAGGCGGAGGCGCTTTGCGCCTCGAACTACCCCTGCCCGCCCGGCTACCGCGTCCCGACCGGCTGGTTGCTGAGCGTCGGAGGCGTACCGGTCCCTCCTATCCCTGTAGGTGTGCCACGCGAGATGGCCATCACGAACCACTACTATTTCGAGCTCACGCCAGAGCAGCGGAGGAATCCCCAGTGGCATCCCGACTACAGCCCGACTTGGGACAGCTTCTTCATCAATCGGCGTGAGAGGGCGGTTGGTACGAGGAGGACGGCCCGCCTCCTTCGAACTTCAACGAGGCCGGCCGTCGGATGTGGTGGCGCGGCCGGACTCTCCAGAGCGTCCTGGCCTATCGTGGCCCCCGCCTGCGCTACCCTCAATCCCAGCCCACGCGTGGTCATCCGCCGAGGTTCGACAACCGCGACCCCGATGCTAGCGACGATGACGTCGGCGACTTTGATGACTACAGTGGCGACGTGTATAGGACTAGGCACGACTATGATTGAATGGCTCCAACATTCGAATCTGGCCATGTATCTTATTTTTCAGTTGAGCTCTGTACTTTAATTTCAGTTCAATCGTAATAAATTTCGTGTCAACCACTTTATTGAACAAAAACAACCGACAACGACTTTATAAACTAAATTTAAACTAATAGAACCGACAACGACTTTATTGAAATTACAATAAAATAGATAAATTACTAGTCTAGTCTCTACTCGTCGTCGGAGGTTGTCTCCGTCCAAAGGTCATCCCACCGAGGGTCGTTTTCGGTCCAAGTTGTATTCGAGTTCTCGAGCTCGAAGGCGGCGACGGCCCGACGGTGGCGCCTGTTGGACCTGCGTTGTGCCCTAAGGTTAGCAAAGAACGCGTCGGGGGACCGCGCCCTCCACTGGCGCATCAACTGCTCGTCGCGCTCGGCGATGGCGATCCTGCGCTGCACCTGGCGATGCCGGTGACGGTCCTCGTCGGTGACGAGGCACGGCGGTGGCGCGAGGAACTCCGCCTCCTCTAGCGATTCAACATCCGGGAAGTTCATGTCGTGCCCTGGCCGCCGAAAGCGCCACGCCGCCGCATCGTAAGCGCGCGCCGCCTCTTCCGCGTGTTGTACGTGCCGAGGTGAGGCGGAAGCCACCGCGCGTATCTCGGCGGTGAACCTACCGCTCGGATGCACTCGAACGCCACGGAAACCGGACGCCCCTCGACGACATGGAGGCATCCCGAGATGAATGAGCGGAGGTGGTGGCGACGTGTGGTTGCGCCCGCACTCGTCGCTCTATATAGCGCACGCGGGGCATGGCACGTGTCAGCGGTGGCTACACGTCGCACGCCGGCGTCGGCGGGGTGAGGCACGTGTCAGCGGTGGCTACACGTCGCACGCCGGCGTCGGCGGGGCGAGGCACGTGTCAGCGGTGGCTAAACGTCGCACGCCGGCGTCGGCGGGGTGAGCCACGTGTCAGCGGTGGCTACACGTCGCACGCCGGCGTCGGCGGGCGAGGCACGTGTCAGCATTTATATATGCGAGATGCAAATAGTTCTATGGATGTCATATTCATGTTCATTGGATTTTTCTGATCAATTTTCATATATAACACTTTTCTTTTTGAGTTACCATTTAAAAGTTATTGAAATAATAGTTTTTATTAAAAAAAACAGAAAAACAAAAAACAGAAAAAAACAGAAAAACAAAAACGGTGCTGCAGGCCTGATCCGCGTCCAACGGCTCCAGGCCGTTGGATTCAAACGGCCGGAGCCGTTGGATGCGCTTCACGCGGATCGGCCGCCTCCCCCTCCCACCCCCTTTTGTCGCGGGTCGAGCCACGGCCCGCGATAAACCCTTTTGTCGCGGGTTGACCCGCGACCTTTGTCGCGGGTCAAGCCCCCACCCGCGACAAAAAGGGGGTAGTATACCTACCGCCGCGGGCGAGCCCCACCCGCGACTCCCGGAGGCCAGCACTTAGCAAATTTGCGCCGCCAGGCTGCCCGATTCACCGCCGCCCGCCGGCGCGTCGCCGCCTCGAGCTCCTCCGGCCCTCTCCGCCCCGCCGCGCCCGAGCCGCCGCGCCGTCCGCGGGCTCGGTCAGGCGCGCCGCCGCCAGGCGCCGCCGCGCGCCGTGCGACCCCGCCGCCCGCGTGCCGACCCCGGCGCCGCCCCCGCCGCGCCTCCGCTGCGCGCGCGAATTAGACCTCCGTGCCAACCGCGCGCCCAACGCCTGCCCTTTTTTTTTTTTGAGTTAATTATTAGTTAGTTAGTTTAAGTTTTTTGTAAGTATTTTTTAGTTAGTTAGTTTAAGTTTTTTGTAAGTATTTTGTATTTAGTTAGTTTAAGTTTTTTGTAAGTATTTTTTTAGTTAGTTAGTTTAAGTTTTTTGTAAGTATTTTGTATTTAGTTAGTTTAAGTTTTTTAAAGTATTTTTTAGTTAGTTAGTTTAAGTTTGTTGTATCTATTTAGTTTGTTGTATCTATTTAGTTAGTATTTTGTATTTAGTTAGTTTAAGTTTTTTAAAGTATTTTTTAGTTAGTTAGTTTAAGTTTTTGTATCTATTTAGTTAGTATTTTTTAGTTAGTACCGACGCCGACACCGACGCCGCAACTCCCTCTTTGTATATAGTTAGTATAGTACCGACGCCGACACCGACGCCGCAACTCCCTCTTTTCTCGCCCTCTCGCGAAAACCATCGACGCCGCAACTCCCCTCTTCTCTCCCTTCTCGCGAACAACCGACGCCGACACCCTCTCTCTCTCTCTCTCTCTCTCTCGCAAACACGCGTCGCCGACACCATCTCCCTCTCGCAAACACGCGTCGCCGACACCCTCTCCCTCTCACAAACACGCGTCGCCGACACCCTCTCCCTCTCGCAAACACGCGTCGCCGACACCCTCTCCCTCTCGCAAACACGTGTCGCCGATTAGGGTTAGGGTTTGGTTTGTGTTTGAACATTTACTTATCGATTTAATTCTTTTGCAGAAACAATGGATCAATTCGAACGGGACTTGGAACAGGAAGACATATTCGCGGACATAATCCGCGATGGTACAGAAGCCGACCGAGCCGGCTCCGGTGATGGAGAAGCCGACGGCTCCGGTCATGGAGAACCCGACGGCTCCGGTGATGGAGAAGCCGACGGCTCCGGTGACGGAGAAGCCGGGCTCCGGTGACGGAGAAGCCGACGACGGCTCCGGTGACGAGGTATTAATGGATTTCTATATGTACATATGTATTGAGGCATTAGTATAGAGGCATTAATGCAATTCTATATGTATTCTCTTAGGCCTCCGAAGATAAGATAGAGAAACGAGGCCCGGCAAAGAAGTTGACCAAGAAAGACCACTTCACAATTGAAGCTATATCACCGGAAGGCCAACCGGTGGTACCCGAGAATGTCGGAGTGAAGTTCAAAAATCAGTGCGGAGTTGTGGTTAGAGATCGTGTCCCGATCACTGTCAGAGAATGGAACAAGACGAAGAATGTGTCCGAAAATCAGGTTGCCGATAGGTACAAAGACACACTTTTCAGAGACCTGATGGCACATTTCACTTTGCCAGATTTGGGATCGGAGTCTGAGAATGCTAAGCAGCGAGAGCTAGTGAAGAAATGGGCTCTTAAGAAGATGGGGGAACTTTTCCGGGCGTATAAGAACCGGTTATGGAAAAATTATAAGAAAGACAAGAAGCCTCCATTATTCGAGAACTACCTAGCGAAGCAGGAGCATAACTGGGAAGAATTTGTGAGGTACAAAGAATCAGAGGAGGCTGTGAACCTGTCAGCGAAAAACAAGAAGAATGCAAGCGAGAAGAAATATCACCATCATACGGGGCGAGGGGGCTACGGAAGAGCCATGCCTAAGTGGGATGCACAAGAGGCTGAGATGGAGCTGAACGGGATCACTCCAGAACCCACGCGAGAAGGATGGGACATAAGGGCTCGAAATTGGTTCCTCGCGCATGGCTGTGAGTATGACATGAAGACAGGGAACATTGTTGAAAGTGACACCAGGGTTAGGGTACCCAGGCAAAAATGGATTGAAGTGACGACAGATATAAAGGCGGGAAAACTAAAGTTTGCTCCCGATAGAGAGAAAGACTTGCTGACGCTTGTCCTCGGTAATCCTGAGAAGGGAGGACGAACAAGAGGCTTCGGCCCTAGTGTTCCGTGGTCGCTTGGGTTTCCGGCCGACGCGGAGACTTATAGAAGCCGAGCGAGAGCTAAACAACGCCAGCTGGAGGTGCAGAATGACCGGATGGCCGAGTTCCAACGCCGACTTGACCAGCAGCAGCGGGAGCTTCAGCAGCAGCAGCGGGAGATAAATGAACTAAAAGGACAACGCCCGCCAGATAATACCGCTGAAATATCTCAGCAACGAGACAGCAGCGTGGCCGACTCGGAGGCCCCTCCTACACGGATGATGATAGATGCCGGTCCTGGCGACCCCTTGGATGGAATCAAGGAGACAACACCTTGTGATCTCCATGAGGTGTTCAGGAAGGTTTCTGTTAAGGTGGCGGTCGGCTATGTCTTACCGGCATTTGGACCTGAAGGTGAGCCGGCAACATGGCATGGCAAT
Source organism: Lolium multiflorum (assembly GCA_030979885.1). Taxonomy (NCBI): domain Eukaryota; kingdom Viridiplantae; phylum Streptophyta; class Magnoliopsida; order Poales; family Poaceae; genus Lolium; species Lolium multiflorum. Next base: position 50,320,042 of record CM061749.1, on the reverse strand, counting down.
CCGATTCCAGCTGGCTATGCTCGTGTCGGGGTGGATTCAGTTGTCCCGCAGTGGGAGACATTGGAGCTCCATATCCCTGGAGGTGATGGGGGGCTTACACTCAGAGAGGTGCTGGGAGAAATCATTCTCTGGGAAAAGAAGAACATCAGGCTGCCAGGCTGGGTAGCACCTAGTACCGGTCGTCCCAGCAGGTCACCATCACCTCCTCCAGGTGATCGCAGGCCACCATCACCTCCTCCTACTGATCACATGTCGCCACCATCACCCCGTGGGTACGACGTCGACCACGACATCGGTAGTCCATCTCCATCTCCAGCGCCGCCGCCTCCGCCCACTAAGACTCGGAATGCACCCAGCCGGAAGCGTTTCAAGAGTCCTATCCCCAAGAGGTCGCCCCTCCCAAAAGTACCAAAGGTTCCTCCCCCCGTCCTTGGGATCTTACTGTCGAGGAAAATGCGGCCGCTGTTGCGAAACACAACTATGATCATTTCCATAAGCCAAAACCTCCAGCGCCAGAGCCATACACAGAGAAGCAAATAGAATATGCTACTAGTTTTCTGAACACACCATCGCAGTATGAGTTACACGAGAAGAAGGATGACTATACACGCACTCTTGCGAAGGTAATTGACCAAAAGAAGGATGAAAAGGATAAGGAGAAGGACATTGCTGGCACGAGCAAATCATCAGCTAGAAGTGCAGATGAGAAAAGGTCAAGTTCAACAAGTGCACCCCTCAAGGCCAAGCAAACGACAAAAGGCAAAAAGAGAAAGGAAGTTCCCCTCCTCGGTGCTCAGCCCAAACAATCGATCCCAGCACTCAAAGTGTTTAATGTTCCCAAGGTGTACGAGGAACATGGTGGTGGTGTCAATATGGAAGAAGCTGCAACTCTAGCGGCTCAATGTGGAGTTACCGTGGACGAATTGTTTGGTGCCGCAGATGCTGCACTACCCACTGCTGATATAGCTCCTAAATTTGTCTACGGGGCCGACTTGGTCAGCAGAGAGCAGCTGCATAAACTGCCAACACATATGCGGAATTTGCATCAGTGGTACCTTGATGCATGCAAGGAGAAAAAAATGTACATCGTGGCGAGTATACCATGGGAATATTACTACCGAAAGGAGGAGATCCATATTGAGATGAATGAACTCTGGCAGTTATTCAATCTAGAAGCCCTCGACAAATCTCTCATGAGTTGCTATTGCTTGTAAGTTGTTAACTACATATAAGTTCATTTTCATTCAGTTCATGTTCGTTTTCATTGCATATATATACTCATTATATCTTATGGGTTCTCTTTTGCAGACTGAAGATCAGTGAGTGCAAAAGTAATAATATTATCAATGTTGGGTTTGTTGACCCAGATAAAATACATGTTGAAACGGTGAAGCATAAACGCGAAGAAACGGGGGGAAACCTACTAAGGTTTTTGGGGCAGCAATATTTCTGTGATTCAATATTGTTTCCTTACAACTACGAGTGAGAGTCTTAATGATCTTTTATATATGCACATTCAATTTTTCTTACTCGATGTTAAGTGTAATTCCTGACGTATATGCATAACATGTGCAGCTTCCACTGGATTCTACTAGACATTCAACCTGATAAGGGAATAGTTGAAGTAAAAGACCCACTGAGTAGAGGCCTGGACGGGTTCCAGGACTTGCTCCAAGTGTAATTTCCTTCATCGCCGCGCTTTATCTTTCGTGAGATATCAATTAATTATCCACTCATTCAATCATTCTTTTGCATGGCAGGGCTTGGCAAGCTTTGAAGAATGTTCATAAGGAGATTACCTTTGCAAAGAAGCTAACATTTAATCCTGTACCGTGCCCCCAGCAGCCACAAGGGACGAATCTATGTGGATACTACGTTTGCGAGTCCATTCGCATGTTAACCACTGAGAAGCAGAACAGAAATAAATTCGACGTAAGCAATAACATTCACAACTTTATTTATTATCATCAATATTTCGTTATCAAGACTGATATAGTCATACTCATCTCATTTTCGTATATAGGTCGACTTCATGCGGGACAGACTCCAACCAAAGGAACACGCACTAGGAATCGCGGAGGAACTGGCGGGACTTTTGGTTAGAGAAGTCATAAACAACAAAGGCTTGTTTAGTCCAGATAGTTGTTCTACCTCCAAATAGACGGTCGTTAGTACCGTTTGTCGATCGTGAGCTCCATGTATATATGTAGGGAACCTACGAATATGTGTAAGGGGAATCGACTTCTGCTTCCAATATTTGTTTGATCGATCTATATATATATATAATGAATGAATGTGTACAACTTCTAGTAGCGTACAAATATATGCAACTTTTATTTTCGGACGAAAAAATGAAATAACAAAGGGTCGGTGGCGGAGGGTGCTGCACCTTAAACCCTAAAGCGGCGTTGTGCGCGCGCACGTAGAGGGCCTTTTGTCGCGGGTGGTAATACCGCCGCGACAAAAGGCCTGTGCCCCCCGCGGCTGCCACGTGGTGGACCTTTTGTCGCGGGTCGTAAGTGACCCGGGATAAAAGGCCACCCTTTTATCGCGCCTTGCTTGTCGCGGCTGGCCGCCCGCGACAAAAGGCCCTAACCACCCGGATCAAAAGGCCTGTTTTCCACTAGTGCTAGCTAGCCGGACGTGTACCACGCCTGCTCGCTCGCGCTCTGTTGACCGGCCGCCTGCACCACCAAGGCCTAATGTTTTAGAATCGGATCATAGTTGCTCTAAATATTTCTCATTGTCTATTTCATCACATTTAACTTGAGTTTGTGTCGATCATATTTCATAGTTCATACGTGCTACTCCCTCCGCCCATAAAGTGCTGTCTTAGTTTATCTAAATTAAATATATCTATGTCTGATTTAGTATATAGATACATCAAATGTTGACAGAGATGAGACATCACAAATTTGCACTGTCTTTATTGCATAACCATAACCATTAGGACAGACCAAAGTATTTGAATTATAAATAATGTCACAGTAATTTTTCTTACACAATATTTTTTTTGCTTCATATGCATATAATATTAATTTTTGCAGACATAATATAAGTAGAAATCTATACCTAATAATAAAGGAGCTAAGGTTTTTGCCAAAATTTTCGTCCAACTTTTCATTGGATCGTTTTACCCTCCCACCAAATCTCATAATACACAGTTTTGCCATGGTACCGGTTGGTTTCTACCCACCGCAAGCCAAAAGTCGCACAGTTCCGATAAAAAAAAAAAAACCGCCTGTAAGTCATGGTTTCCTCCGTCTCCGTCCCGTGCTTGAACGAGGACGTCTAATCCCAGTCGATTTCCGTTTAATTTCTTGCCCCCTTTCCACGTAAATCCATCCATATATAACCCATCTACCCTGCCCGTGATTCCCACAGAAAGCTAGAAGAAATCAGATCAAATCGCTCGGATGAACTCGTCGCGGAAGCGGGATGTGGCGACAGCGGAGCCTGAGACCGCGACGAGCTGCACTGCGGCCGCAAGATTGTGCGACAAAATCGAGCTCCATCGCCAACAAATCGACCGCCCCGCAACCGAAGGGACCTCCACCAGGTCCAGATCGAGGCTCCCATAGAACAGATCGACCAACTGGCGGACGAGCTTCATGGTAGACATACTGCGGGCTCCATCGGTGGCGGCGGGCATCCTGCTACTCCCCTTCCTTTCTGTGACTGTTTTTCAGAGAGAGAGAGAGAGAGAGCGACGGGAGAGGGCGGACTAGATCTCGGCCGCCGCCGCGCTGTTAGGGGAGACGAGGCAGAGAGGAGGCGGACTGGATTCGCGGTGTGGGACGGAAGGAGGTGGACTGGCTGGGGAGCATAGGATTTGGGCCGGGGGCTGCGTCTCTGCAGAGGAGAGGAAGGTGGGCTTCAGCGATGGAGGAAATCAATGACGAGAAGTCGAGAAGGGCTTCGTGTGGCCGAACGACGTCTCTAAATGCTGCCTCCCGCAAATCGGCACCCTAATCGCCTAATCGCTACTGCCTGCAAATCGGGACTCTAATCGCCTAATCGCTACTGCATGTCTGCCTGCCGCTCCAACTTCAAATCGGTGGAAGGAGGCAACAGGCAAGGAGCGCTACCGCTGTGCTGCTGTTGTGCCAAATATGTGCCATTCGCATCAATTCTCGGCTGAACGAGGCGAAGGTGCGCTGGCTACCCACGATACAGAGACGAGCTCAGCGGAAGGAGGCAATGAGTACTCCCGTTGCACTTTTGATGTGCTAAACAAGTACGGTGTCAAAGATGCATGTTGGTTTGTACAGACACGAGCTCAGCGGAAGCAGGCGACTGTACACTAGGGAGAGATGAGGTTGATTCATCCAAGCTTTCGTCAAGAATTATAAACCAGAATCTCAGCACGGCAGCAGTACTGCTCCGCTGATCTGTCTTTTCCCTTCCTTGCTGGTACCCGTATATGTCTTTATGCTATTGGTTTAGTTCATGCAATATTATATTATACAAAGTTTTTAACCTGTAGTGGTCGTTTGCTCTATTTTCAAGCGGTGTTATAATTATTGACCTATAGTGGTGTCGTTTGCTCTATTTTTAAGCTGTGTTATAATTGAATCAAGCTCTATAGCGAAGTGTTTTCAGGTCTATCTAGCAGCGTGCTCCAAAAAATTCAATTACTGCTTGTGCTACCAAGGAAGCAGATGTTTATGTTTTTGATGAGCTATCCCCTGCTTTGTTGATGTGAAACAAAGGATCAAAGTTTCCCAAGTTGTCCGTTACTTAAACCGAGAAGGTAAAGACAACATACATCTAAAAAAATATAAGAAATTTCTAGCATTTGATTTATTCATTACACAGCTAAGGGAGAATTAGATATGTGATTTTTGTGTAGCATGATCTTACAACCTATCAGACTACATTTGTTGTATTTACGGAACATAAGGAGCATATGATGTTACATTACCCTATTCGGTTAGAGAAGGAATCGACGATTTCTTAAGTGGCTTTATCCTAATAGAAAATGTTTGGGGATTGATCTGATGGCAATTGTAACTAATTAGTTGCACTGCTTCCAAGCATGCTGCGTGATCTTTAGGTTTGACGACCATGACCTTCAAAATTCCAGTTTAAGTTGTGTTTTCTGGTAGCGCTCACGCATGTTATTATCTCCGTGCAACTGTTGATTGTCATCCCTGTTTCCTTTTTCATTGTATCCCGTTGCAACGCACGGGCAGTTTTCCTAGTCGTAATAAAAGTTCTATTTTTTTGACTAGAAAATATCAACCACGTATTAGGTTTTGGGACCCGGATGGAGTATCGTGAGACACAATAATGGTTTGACCGGTAAACGATTTTGTGATACACATTAATTATATAATACATAAAAGGTTAAATACTTCCTACGATTTATGGTTTTAGGTGTTGTTACCACATATACTAAGTTACTACCCACTATGAAGGTAGTAACCTAGACTAGTAACATGACATATGTTACTAATCTAAGTTACTCCCCACTATGACCAGTCTGAAGGGCAACAGTCGAGCAGCGTCACGCATGACACACCAAATGAAGGATCGCACCTAACCATGACCTTGATTTCATGTTCTTTCTCCGAGTTGCTATTTGAAACAAATGGGTCTTTTTTTTTGTTTTGGAGCAGACCAAAAACCCGTTTCATACTTCTACCGCCTCGTCACGGTGAAATAGAAAACATGTGTTGTGTATCAGGTATACAATTCGACTCCCAAGAGAATATGCTCCTAGATGAGGAAAATAATTTTATGAATGTGTCACGATTTTTTTGGACTTGTACATGTTCAATTCCTTGGTTGTCCGCCAATTTGGACAGAGTATAACATAAGTATCGTGATCTATGTTAAATAACAAGTTGAGTGTCAAATTTGTTGTTTATTTAGAGCACTTAACTTGTATTTTTTCTATTAGGAAAACACACATGTTGATTTTTTTTTGTATGAGAATGCACGAACACTACCATGTAACAAAGACAATTACTCGTAAAAATAAATAAAAACTGTAAGCTAACTCCATGGCCCTTGTGTTGTGCATTCTTTATCTTAAATCCAAATAACACCCCGCCCGTTGCGGCGGACCTTCATAGCAATACATAAACATTGGATTTGCCACGGGAATGCATGCGACAAAACCACATCATGTATTTATCAACATTACTTCAAGACATATTTTTAACCATTGATATGTTTCGATTGCAGCTAAAAGTGCCATTCATAAAAGCATCAAGCATTTAAGCCTCAACTACCAATCATTTTAGAAACCATATTTCATATAAAGATACCCATGAAATAGAATAAGAATTGATACACCTTTTTGGGAAGTTCGGAATATATTTTGTAAAGGAAAAACCGAAGAGTATCCACTGTTTAGGCATATATTACCTTTTTCGCCCTTTGGTCAATGTGTTGTAAAGGTAATACTCCCTCTGGCTCAAATAAAATGCCCCACTTTGTTTTGTTGCGACCCCTGAAAAGTCAGGCCTGGCCCTGAGAAGCATGGAGGAGTAGGTAATGGGAGCTCCTCTCGCCCACCGACCTGGTCGGCAGGAGCGGAGATGCCGCACATGGCACACCCTCCCGCACACCGAGGTGGCTAGCTGGGCCGCGGGCCAACAGGTAATATAGTTTTTTTTGTTTCTTTTCTTTTTTCTCTTGTTTCTTATCTCTATTTTTTGGGATATTTATTTTTACAGAACTATTTTCCTAAAAGTAATATTTTTTAAATGAACATTTTTAAATTTTCAACAAAATTCAAATATCCGAACATTTTTTTTATTTTGAACAAATTTCAAAATTGAACAATTTTACATTCGAATGATTTTTTATTGGAACAATTTTTTGTTTGAATGGTTTTCAAATTTGAACATTTTTAAATTTTCAAAAAAATTCAAATATCCGAACATTTTTTATTTTGAACAAATTTCAAAATTTCAAAATTGAATAATTTTACATTCGAACAATTTTTTATTGGAACAATTTTTTGTTTGAACGTTCCTCAAAGTTCTACAATTTTCAAATTTGAACATTTTCTCAATTTTCTCATTTTTTTTTCAAATCTGACAAATAAAAATAAAAAACGAAAAAAAAAAGAAAACAGAAAAGAAAAAAAGGAAATAGAAAAATAGAAAAAAGAAAAAGAAAAACGGAATGGAAAACCGAACTACTAGGGCTAAACAGAAAAATGGGCCTGGCCCAAACCCGACCAGGGGTGTGCAGTGGCCAAACCCAGCTTTCAAACTCCCGAGTCCATCTATCGTTCTACAGCAGGCCAAAATCCAGCGCAGTAGCCCACTATCGAAAGACAAAGGGACGACTCGGCTGATCACTACTGATTTACTATAGATCGCTACGACGCAGTCATCGTTTCCCTTTCCTGCATTTGCGGCTATTCGACGCCCGCCGCCTAGGTCTAGCCGTCTAGGTCTTTTGCTCCAGCATCTACTCGATCGAAGATAATAGCACGGGTGCACGGCAACGAGGCAATCAGCACTCGATCGGAAAAAGGTCAGTTCAATTCTCTTTTGTTTCTGCAGGTCCCTTATTCTCATTGTCTTCCAGTTAGTGCTTAGCTCATCTCTCAATATAAGATCAGTAGGCGGCTTAAAAGTAACTTTATAAAGTAAAACTGCAGAAGATACAAACATAACAAATCAATTAAAGGGCCTTTAATTTTCCACTTATGCTTGTGTAGACATGAAAAGGAAGAGAAAAAAATCAACTCAGAATTTTTTCAATCTGTATCTTCGGTTTTGAATTTTGAGATCTAGGTAGCGCAAATTTTCGATGCGACACCTAATGCCCCCAACGCGTCCTGCTGGGGCGAACGTGAAGTCGTCATGAACTCAAAGATGAAATCAGCTGTGTAGTAGTCAGATGCTTCTAGTTCTAGCCCCCGACCCCCATCCAAAATTTCAATGGTATGTGTTGCTTGTTGTACTAACTGGCTTGTGGTTTATTGCCCACTAATCTGAATGGAAATCTCTTTGGGTCCCGTGCAATGTACAGAACTGGTTGTTATTGCTCTATATATCTGTTTTACTACGAAACAACTCTTGGAAGATAAATTGCTTCCTTTTTCGTCCTTAATTTTACGAGAACTACATCAGCTGTAAAACCTGAAAGTCTGGTTTACGAGAAGTACATCACATGTTCTCATTTTGATTTTATTTTAGTTGAATAGCTTGCGTGGTTGTGCTAGTTAGCTTGTAGTTTACCCTTGCGATACTGTCGTGAATATTTTTCGTCCCTAGTACTATAGCTGAAGCTGCCGACTGCTGTAAAATCCGAAAGCCACTTGACATGATCTTACTCGTGGCAGGTACCAGGCACCAAAAACAGTTCTCAAGTAACCTAGCTAGGAGTAGCATGGCTGCCACCAACGAGCTATCGATCAAGCTCCTGGTTGACGCCAAGGGACAGAAGGTGTATTTCGGCGAGGCTGGTAGCGACGTCGTGGAGTTCCTGTCGGGCCTCCTCTCACTGCCGTTGGGCACGGTCACCGACCTGCTCACCAAGGAGCGCATGGTTGGCAGCGTCGGCAACGTGCTCGGCAGCATGGAGAAGCTGGACGCCAAGTACAAGAGCAAGGGGTTGCAGCTGAGCCCGGCCGTTGGCGCCGCCACACTATCCCGCCTGCAGCAGCTTCTGGGCTTGCGGCAGCTCAGCAACGGCAACAGCAGCTATGACAGCCATGACGACAACGGCATCAGCAACCACCAAGTCCTCTACACGTGCAAAGGTAAAAAACAGACGTGCGCAAATTTTCTCTCGACGGTCAGCGGCAGCGCCTGCCCTGGCTGCTCGTGTGTGATGAACAAGGCTACAGGTCAGCTGCTTGTCAATGCCAAGGGGTCCGTGTACACTGTCGAGGACGACCTCTCGGTGTCCCCATCCGCCAATGCAGTGTCCGGTGCTGTCACCCTGCTCGCGCGGTATGGCGTCAAGGATCTCAATGAGAAGACAGTCAAGATCGGGAAGGAAGAGGTAAGTGATGCGGCTTAATTTGTTTCAAAAGTCGTAGCTTTGATTAACTGGTGAGCGGCCGGCTAGTGATTTGCTTTTCTTGTGTAAATGTAGGCGCTTGGGATACTGGCTGCTTCGCTTAAGTCCAAGACGGTGCTGACGGATGTGTTCCTGCCGAAGATATATGCTGGATTAAAGAGGAAAGCTCTTTTGCAATTCTTCAATGGAGAAGATGAGGATGATGAGAAAGAGGATGAGGATGATGAGAAAGAGGATGATGATAATGATGATGAGGAGGAGGATGATGACGATGAGGATGAATGATGATGACCCATCTAGCCCATGCGGCTCATACAATTCGCCCTGATCGATTCCTCATTGGCCGTAAGTGGCGCGAACAGGCATCAGAGGCAAGCCGGCAACACTCCGAGCTGACTTGCTCTCCTTGCATCTCATTCTCCTAGCTAGTACCTTCTGCTTTTGTTATGTTTTTCTTCCTCACGATTATCGATTGAATTGTGCCCTACTACAGTCTGCCCTGTGATCCATATATGGTTGATGTTGGTCGAAGTTTATTCACGTGGTTCTTCCCATGGTCCCCATATTCCCATCGGTGCAGTCGTGATCAGCTAGCGAGTACCAAAAACTGTTAATTTCCCTCTGCTTTGCTTTCTTTGGTAGTTACTTTTAATTGCTCTCCTACCAAAAATACAGTATTTCTGTTAAACAGTTAATGAAAAGGGGCAGTACCGTTGGAAAAGGCTAGGGAGTACCTCCCATTGTGTGTCAGAAAATTCATGTTACTAGGTGTCAAAAAAAAATCATGTTGCTTTTAACTTTAGCAGCCAACTAAACTATTGCGGTGAATATGGCCAGGAACTTGTTGACTGGGTTAGGCTAGCCATAGTGCTAGTATCATAGCTAGTATCATGCATCCTAACCCCACCAAAAATGGTGATGTGGCAGGTAATTATGGATGAGAGAGAAGATTGGAGTATTAGAGTATCATAGCGCACATCACGAGAAAAGTTAGTATCAAATAAATCTTGTACACAAATTTGTATTGGGATTCTACAAATCAATTAATATAGCAAAACTATGATACTAGTCTGTGATACTATGCATTATGGATCTAGTATCATACAAAAGTATCATATACATGATATTATCATATGGTACTACACAACTTAAGTACTTAACTCGGGTATCAGTGTGGGAGAATATGATTTTTCTTGTTTTTCATGAACTGCCGTAATGATGATGTTTTTAATCTATATCTATACCTAATAATAAAGGGGAAAGCGTTTCCGCGGTTTGATACGTCTTCGTCCGTTGGTTTGTTGTTTCGTCCGTCGTAGGACGTCCCTCCCGTTGCTCCCGATCCGTTCGTGCTCGTGAAGGAATATCTGATCGATCCGGAAAAGAAGGAAGCCCCAATCTGTACCGGACGTGTGTCGATCCGAAATGGAAACCATCGGTGCTCGTTAGGTAAGTCCCGTGCTTCGTTTAAATCCCAGCTCAGCACGTCACAGCCAAAGGTTCAGCACCTGATCGCACCCGATTGAGCAAGAACTCCCCCTCCCGGACGCAAATAAATCAGTCCTTTGTCCTGGGTTCTGGTGCAGATCGATCCTTGTGTGAGCTCCCGGCTGCCAGGCCGTGGCGGCGGAGGTCCAATGTGGCGTATTGCTGGGACGGCGTATAGGCAGGCGGAAGACCAGGGCCGCGCAACCAAATCGAGCGCCAACGACGAGACCACCTGGCGGATGAGCTCCATGGCAGGCATACTCTAGGCTCCTTTGGTGGCGGTGGGCATCCTGCTACTACCCTTCTTTTGATGTGCACACGAGTGTCGTCCTCCTTCATCAATCCTTCAATTCCTTCCCTTGCTGAAGCAACAAGACGGTGGGCAAATTTAGCACCCACCTAAAGAGAAAAAATCAAAGCTCATCCATGGAGAGAAAGACTGTCTAGACAATGAACCTGCAGGCGGCCTGCCTCATCCCCTACTAGGACAAGGTCGCCCATGAGTGCCATGTGAGGGGCTGTGGCACGTACAGAGGAGGTGCACCACCTTGGAGCTGCAGCAGCAGCAGCAACGAATTGACACTGCGGCTGTCGGTAACACGGCCAAAGGCTTCAAATCACTCAATATGTTTCTCTAGGAGATTTAAGGGAGCAATTAAGTACTTTTTCCCCGATAGGCAAAGCCTAACAATGGTATACTGGAGCTTTCAAGGTCAACAAGCCGTCATACTCTTCTTTTGCTCAAGACTGTGGAAGACCGGATCGGTGGAAGATTTATTTTTTTCAAAAACCAATTTTCTTTTGGTGCTCGCGTTCATACCCCAAAGATTGGATTACATTTTTCTGACAATCAACCGCCAGCGTCTCCCGCCGGTCAGACACATTGGCGCGTTGCTCTCTATGACTAGCAAGCCAAAGTGTCTCATCTCTGGAATTCCCTCTCGGGTGATCTGCTCTGGCCATCACAATGCTGATGCCTTATGCCCAACAAAAGTCAGCAGAACACTGCTTTGGTAAGATCTGCATCAGTTTTTTTTTTGGATGTGGCAATTTTCTTGGTTTCGTAGTCGGTACGGTTTTGAGGATCCATACGTCCAAGAAAAGGATTGCACGAGACAATATAATCAATTTTTATTCACATCTTCATAGGCGGCTTGGTTGCAGTATATTCCAGTGATATTAACATAGCACTACACATAGCCACATAGGTAAATTATGAGTTCAGTTGTTTATTCTTTTCCAATGAGGATCTTGTGCAGTTTGCTTAACTTCTGAAAACCTTATAGAAGGAGATTCCGCCTGACATGAGAAGCTAATTGTGAGTATTAATACTTTTGCATGTGGTATTGTCTTAGTGGCATCATTATCCAATAGTATGTATAGATTGTGTTTTATCAAATGAAGAAGTTGTTGGCACACAAGGAGGAGGAACATCGAGCGCAAATGAAGGGGGGAGGGGGGACATGGGGAGGCCGTGCGCATGTGTGGTCACTAAATTTCTCTCTCGGGTTGGTGGGAGGACGAAGGAAACAAGTCATCGGGGCTTTATTTAGGGAGGTCGGACATTTTGGTCTCAACATTGCTAGGGTTTTTAACTCTTACACTAGTAGAAAGAGGCTCATCTATACCGGTTCGTAAGGGCCGTTTACACCGGTTTCTCAACCGGTATAAAAGATCCGGTACAAAAGCCCCCCTTTCGTACCGGTTCCTTACGAACCGGTATTAATGGCGCCTCCACGTGGGCGTCCAGGAGAGCGCACGGCGAGGGAGCTTACAAACCGGTACCAAAGATTGTCTGCCGCGGCAGAGAAAATGCAGAAATCTCTGCCGCGGCAGAGAATTCAGGGTTTAGGGTTTTAGGAGGGGTTTAGGGGTATCGGAGCGTTTCGTATCACGTCGATGCACCAGAAACGCGTTTGGGTTTACGTAGTACATGAAGATCAAGGTGATGCATATCAAGTTGGTGCATATAATATAACACACATGTAATTGCATAAGTAGTACTCTTCGATGCATATCAAGTCGATGCACCAGAATAAAGTAGTACATACATGAAGATCGATCTTCATGCGTAGTGGTACTCTCCGAGGCATACTATCTATTACATGTACCATAGTGGTACACTCCGAGTCGAACTATATATATACACAAAGCAATCGAAGGGAACAAGTTAACATAGTTTTCTTAGGTAAGTGGGGTAGTACGATTTCGAGTGGGTAAGGCATCACGATTTTTGGTTTTGCGTATAAGAGTTACCATATAGCTATATATGTCTCACCACCCTCCATGATGGTGAGAAAGAGAAATAAATGTCAACACGGACGGTTTGTTGTTGCTGAGGTGTTTGGGTATTTGTTTTCCCGATGGAACGCACGGGCACTTTTGCTAGTAAGACCAAAAAACTGCCCCTTTTCATCAGGGCCACCTTACACAACCTCTACCTGCAACCATCCTACAACACGCGGATGGCACTCTAATCATCGCCCATGCAACACCTCAAGCGGAGATAGCTCTACGGAAAATACTAGATGAATTCACCCTAGCTACCGGCCTCACGATCAACTTTCACAAAACAACGTTTGTCTCCATCCACACCACTGATGACCTACCATTGCAGCAACCCTCGAGACCACCATCTCCTCCTTACCACAAACCTACCTCGCCCTACCACTCTCTCATACAAACTATTGGCCTCCGCATTCCAACCTCTTGTAGGTCGTATTGACATCTACTTGGCTAGCCTATGATGATGGCCCCCGAGGCCGGAATAATTGGCCCCAGATGTTCAGGGCGTCCGCCATGACATATACCATCAAGGATGACCTCTCGGTGACTCAGGCATTGAACGGGATGCCCGGGATCACCCTGCTCTCGCAGTGCGGCGTCAAGGATATCAGCGCAATACAGGAGAAGACCGTCAAGATCGGCAAGGAAGAGGTACTTTCTTCCCTTCCATTTGTCTCGAAAATTTGATTTTAGTTAGGCTTTTAATGTGATATATTTTCTGGGTGTTGGAATATAGGCGCTAGCGATACTGGTTGGTTCGCTCAAATCCAAGACTTCCTGATGAAGAAGTCATTCAGATACGATTGCCTTGTGCTAGCTGCATAGCTATTCAGATAATCCACAATTTTTCTGATAGTATTATGAGAGAAATGATATAATATTTCATCCTGTGCTGGTACTCTTGGCACTCTTTTTTCTGATATGAGTCGATCCACAATTTTTCTGGTAGTGTTATGAGTCCACAATTTTTCTAATAGTGTTACAAGGGAAAATTCTAGGACCCGCGACCGGGTCGCTCCCGCGAGCGACCGGGAGGAAACCAGGCCCCGGCGTTGGTGGCAGGGCGGCCGTCCCCAGGCCCCGGCGTTCGTTCGTCTCAGCGGAAGTAGTAGTGGGCGTGAGTTGGCCTCCTTGTCGGCCGGCGTGGTGTTGGTCGGCGGTGAGGCTTCTTGCGGTGTGCAGGCCACTTGTGGTCACTTCCGGTTGGAGCTCTAGCGACTCTTGGCGGGGGGGGTGGGGAGGGAGTGGCTGCAGGGCGACACTCCGGTTCGGGCCAGAGCTAGGCCTACCGTGGGCCAGGCAGGCCCATGGTGTGTGGCGTCTTGGCCTTCTGGTTCGGATATTCTGAGGTGGTGGTTGTCTTTGCCCCAACCCCTATGCCCTGCTGGTCGGCGTGGTGTCAGGCGGCGTGTGCCGACTTTGCGTGGCTGCAAGAATCGTCGTCTCTTTCTCAGCCATCAGCCTGTAGCGGTTCACCGCTGGGGCTGGCAAGTGTCATGGTTTCGCAGTGGTAGCCATGGTGGTGACACGCTTTCCATGTGTTGATAGTTTGGTAGTCTTGGCACTTGTTCGTTCGTCATAGCGGATAACATCATTAGAAGGCATCACCACCATCGGCCGTGATGAATCAAGATTTTGTCGTTGTTTCTTTCGGTTCAAGCGCTGCATATGAACTTATGAATCATATTGCGTTGTTTGGGTCAGTGGTTTTGTCGTTACGATGTTACGTTTGGCAGTTCAGTACAATTTTGTAGTGCTCCCTATGGCACCCGCAGGGTATGGGTACGGATAGAGCCATCCCATACCCGTACCCGTTGCCTTCAATCTTACCCGTCACCCGTACCCATAGCTGCGAACGGGTACAAGTTTTTCATATACCCGTCACTTGGCAGGGTAAATGGGTACCTGCGGGTAAAAAATACCCGCGCTTACAACGTATCAAGTTGTTCAAAAACATATGAAATGAGGTAAAGCGATCCTAAATAGTGGTCTAATCCTCACTAACCTACCAGCGATTGTCAGATCAGAAAGCGTGAGGTTCAACCAATCAACGTGAAGGCGTGGTTAGGGGAAAATTAAGTAATTCAAAAAATTACGGATTTACGGCTGCCCACTTATCAAATTTATATGGGTAAATGGGTACACGGGTATGGGTTGTACAATCCCATACCCGTACCCGCTCTACCTGAAGTGTATGACATTTTCTCGTTTACAAACCCATGTGTAATATTTTGTCCCACACCCGTATATCTATTGGGTTTTTACCCAGCGGGTACGCAGGTCATGGGTACCCATTACCATCCATACATTTAAGCAACTTTATATAAATCGAATTAGATATTACTAGAGTAACAGATTATCTTAGTTTGAGTAGATGGATTAAAAATCCAAATGACCAAAGATGCATCAGGATTCAGGAGACATCAGCGCTCAGTTGGGCTGGTGACGCCAGTATACATGAACCGCCTGAGCACTCGCATCAGCTCGTTGGCAGGCTCGCCGAACGGCTGGAGGACGGAGAAACCGTGCCGCTCTCCCTCGAACTCGGCGACTTCGACGGACTTCCCCATCTCCTTCAGCCTTGCCGCGTACCCCAGGACGCGGTCACGGAGCACGTCGATCTCCGGCGCCACCACGAGCACCGGCGGGAGGTCCACCGGCGCGAGGCTGGGGCTCTCGGGGCCGAACGGGTTGGACAACGGGTGGTCCCTGCTCGCCCCAACCGGCAGCGAGATGCGCCAGAGCTTGTCGGATCCTTCGACCGTCAGGGTCACGCCCGCCGGAGGGTCGGCCTCCGCCGCCGTGCGATCTGAGCCGCCGAAGAACGCGGACAGGAGGACGTACCCGGCAACGCGCAACGGGTTGAGCCCGAGCTGTGTCTGCGTCGAGACGGCATGGACAGTGACGTGGTGGGCCAGGTTGGCGCCGGCCGAGGCGCCGGAGATGAACGTCCGGGCGAAATCAGCCGACTCCGCGAGCCACGGGTCGGCAGAGCCGGCGCCTGCGAGCTCGGCCTGGCCGCGCAACCAGGAAAGGAAGTCCGCGCCGTCCTCGATGGCCGCGGGGAGGCGGTGCTCGGGGGCGAGGCGGTACTGGACGGACAGCACGACGGCCGGGAGCTCGGCGGAGGCGCGGAGGCAGTAGGTGTGGAAGTGGGGCTGCGTGTAGGAGCCGAGGCAGTATCCGCCGCCGTGGAAGTACACCAGCACCGGGAGCTTGCTGCTGCCAGCCACCGAGGACGAAGACTCCGGCCTGTACACGCGGACGCTGAGGCCGTGCGCGGCGTGGTACATGACATCCTTCCACTGCACGCCGGGGACGTCCGGCAACGGGTCCGTTGGCCAAAGCACGGCTTCGTCGCCGCGGAGGACGGAGCCGTCGCTGAGGAGCTGGAGGACGCCCGGGATGTCCTCCACGACGTGCGGCGCCGTGTCGCCTGTCATCCTGTCGTTAGATCGATCAGTGGCTGTGCCGTCGACGTACGGACGCTAGCAGGTCGTTGCTTTGCGACCTCTGAATCTGAATGATGAATAATGCGTCAGAGTAAATTTATGCTTAGCAGGTGATCCATGCGAGAGGACGTTCCGGGTAGGTTCATGCTATGCCACTTTATCAGATGTCGATCTCACACACTGATGGAGGTCAAACATGGTGTTCTTGCTTTTGTTCGTTGTTGACAAAAACAAGGAAAAAAATGTGACCATCACACACGCGTGTCGGATTTGTATTTTTTTTTATAGCAATTTTGCTTTATCGAAACCATAATTTTTAACAGCTGGCTAAAGTTCCACTGTAGCCCTTTAGAAATGTGCGGCTAAATACATTAGCCTACTAAGAGCAATTCCAATAGTATAGCCGGTTGTTGGCTATAAGCATGATGCCATATCATCTATAGTTAACATGTAGCCAACAAGTACAATAGTTAGTTATAAGAATGTACTACTTTTTCAATGGATGACCAACTTTTCATTCACACACTTTGCTAGAAGCATGTGCTGGAGCTAACTCTTGCATAAGAGCCCACTTACATTCTCTCTCCTCCAACTAGACACAAATATATTATTTTATTTATTATAGTCAGCTGACTAGATCTTATTGTATTTGCTCCAAAGGGTTACTATAGCAGGTTATTGGCCGGAAATTTAATTCGGCTCCCGGGTGCACATGCTCCCTCTACCGACAAAACATATTTCAAAGTGTGGAAAAATTTTGAAAAAAAATTCTACATGTACATCCCCATAATATATGTGTGTGCGTCAAGTTTCACCAAAAAATAATATTTTTTGTGACCTATGTGAAAAAGAGAAAACTTATTGTGAAAAGCATTGTTTTAAGCACTGAATTTTGTCTTTTTTACACATGTCACATGATAAGTTCATTTTTTATGAAACAACTTTGTGAGCACGTAGCACATGAATATGTACATGCAAATTTTTTGTTTCAATTATTTTGAAATTTAAAATATATGTACGATGCATTTTAAATATAGGAAGTATATGCTCCCATGTTCCAAAACACCACTCCCGTTATGGGCTGGTTATAGCCTTTCTCGGTGACTATAGCCCATAGCCGGCTATTAAATTTTTTCATCGAAACAAATCATGTACGTCTACAAACTAAACTCAAACAAATCTCCCGACTATTTTGAGAACCCTTGACATCGTCTCAAAATCCAAACTCTGTTCCTGTCCGCCTTTAGCTATTGTTTTGGTACCGTGGCGTAGAGGTGAAATGACCCCGTCTCGTCTCGGGTGTAGCAAGATTTTTTTTCATTTAGTGTTGGTTTCGTGGTGACACTGCACAGATGGTGAATGCGTTGCCACGTCGAATAAAAGCTTGTTGACCCCAATGTCATTTGTCGACTCCAAGAAAACCTTGTTTCACGCGTGTTGTTTCTTATTTCTTCATTTTAATATCGTGTTTATAACAAAAGTAGTATGAGATTAAAATGCATAGAAGGAAGAAAGTAGTACTCCCTCCGCTCTCTTTTAATTGACTCGAATTTAGTACAACTTTATACTAAATTCGAGTCAATTAAAAAAGACCGGATGACAAGGGATTAACGTGTCAATGCCTACGTGTTGTATACTAAATTCGAGTCAATTAAAAAAAATCGATGATAAGGAATTAACTTATCAATGCCTATATGTTATAGACTTAGGGTTTTGTAAGAAGTAGAGGGCAAGTAGATTTCAAAGGTTCAGTCGAACAAAGGTGCTCAACTCGAAATTATGGTGGCTAGGGTTACAATGATTCAATTCCCTCCTTCTCCATTGGCTTCCCCTTTATATAGGAGGCGAAGCTAAGGCTTTTCCGTGTCGTACAAGTTACAAACTGTGGATCGCATTTGACTTTTTCCTATATTGATACAAGTTTACTATTACAACTCTATTTTCCTAACCCGAAAGCCTTCAACCTTCTGGACCTCCAAAGCTTCGAGTCCATGAGCTGCATACTCTCTTATACATCCAGCGTACTTATTCGACATGTCTGTTAGGCATACCTATATCACCGGAGAAAGTATCATGCAGATGCAAAAGCCAGTTGTAAGGTACCACAAGGAGCTCGCAAGCCTCCATGGAAACTTAAGCTCGCCATGTTTTTTGTTTTGAGGCTTCATTTGTCTTAGAAAGTTTGGCCCAAATAGTTTATGTTCTATTTTAAATATAGCGATGGATACAGAGCAAAATAGAGAAGAATATTGCACATGATATTAGTAGTAACTAGGCGGGTAAACAATAGATAGATAGAAACAATACAACAATCCAATATATTAATTATTATGGTTCAAAACAAAGGAGACACACATTTCTCATCTTAAATGGACAATCGATTTTATACAAGAATTCATATATGGTCAAAATCATAATAAAGTAGAATGCATTAAGAGAGAAAATGTTGAAACACTACCCTTGGGAGATGCTATTGTCCAAAGTAGTAGTGAACACATCCGTCTTATACCTCAAATTTTGAATGGCCTCGAACTCGTCCTCACATGAAGCCCTATGCGAATCTCATGGGCGACATCAAATTATGCTCCGTGCCATCACCAACTTCACATCCCGAGCCATATTCTCTACGGCCGCGTCTTCTCCTTCACACCGTCACCGGCCTCGTACCCTGTTCACCTCCTCCATGACCACGTATTGTGCTTCGCACGGTCCTCGGCCTCGCACCCTGGCCACCTCCTCCACAACCGCATTTCTGCTCTGCACCGTCTCTAGCCTTGCACCCCTGCCAACTCCTTCACGGTTGTGTCGTCAGTTCCTATCAGGGTACAAGCGGCCCCATGGTTGGTTGCCTCCACATCAATCCGAGCATCCTCATTCTGATTTATGTGGGTCTCCTTCTCCTTGTCTACTACATGCAGAACAACAAGCATAACACGAATCTATTACCCCCTTTTCTCTCCTAGATATGCACCACTAATCTTATCATCAGCATCCTTCTTCCCATCAGCCGGCTATGCTCTTTTTTCCAAGCACCGGGCATTTCTTCATAAGGAACATTGCAACGGTTCTGTCAGCACCCACTTTTTATCAACTTGAACAGGCTGCTTTTAGACAACATACAATCTTGTAATGGAGGACCACGAATCAGAGGGGAGCCTTGGGTCCCATATAACGCCTTCTGCATCGCCCATTCTCTAACACGAGCACGGTTCGCCACCATCCTTTTCTGCTCTTCACGGTAACGCCTCACCCAGCGCTACTTCAGCATCATGTATCCGCACATATTGGTTCTTTGAGAGCTTGAGGTATCAACATAAATGTTAGTTTGTATACCTTCATTCACTTCCAGTCGCTGCACCGCCGCCATCATCTTCTGCACATCCTTAGCAGGTGAAGAGATTGTGACATCATCCTTGGACTCTCTAGCGGCACTAGCAATGGATCAGTTCCCTTCATAGACTTGCTTGCTTCCATCAGTTTCAGATAGGGATGGGTCGCTTGAGGCGCCCTTCGATGCGGCCGGGAGGCCGATTATTGCGGGGGCTCCGGTCACGGCAGGGCCGTTTACATCGCCTACGTCATCACATCCGTGATCACTGGGAGCTCAGCCGCTGGTGTCTTTAGACCGAGTTCAAAGGGGTCTATGTCAACTTCTCCCCCCTCACCTCGGTCGTGGATGCCTTTTGGTTCTACGGTGGATTTGCCTCCACTTTGTCCCCAGCCAACGCAGCCTCCTCCTTTTCATCAGCCGGAGATGAGGAGGAGCAGACGTCATGCGATGGCTGCGGACAAGGCTGGGGCTACGGATGAGGATATGATGCAGAAGGCGATGCGCCGTAAGGTGGCAAAGAACCTGGATGCGTCAGGTACGAAGAGTTCCTCCACTTCTTTTACTATATTTTCATATTCCAAAATTTCTTCCACGTTGGGTAGTTTAGGCGTTTCTTTGGGTCGCACTTCGGAGGAGACTTCGGTTTCGGCCAATGTCTTGAGGCATTTGGAATATGACCACATCATGGTAATTCTGAAGGTTTCCGCGGAGGCTGGACTATCTTCTCTAGAGGAGGAGAAAGATGATGTCATCTCAGATGGTCGTCTTCTTTCTACTCTAATAGGTGGTATTTCGGAGGGGGACTTAGAACACTTGGGGTTAGAGTCATTTTATGACCTAAAAGCCTCTCAGCGGTCTTCTAAGTCTTCCGCTGAAAAGAAGAAAATAATAGGTCCGGTCTAGCTACAAAATCTAAAATAGTTTCTAAATGAATGGCATGTTTAGGAATAGCAAGGTCTTCATGACATGGCTAAGCACTCTCATATTGCCAATTGTTGTAAGGACTATAATTTAGATTTTATTGCTATTTATTAGACGGGAAAGCATGATTACTCTCAAAGTTTCTTAAACCGGTTATCCGGGGGATTAGACTTTGAATGGTTCTCTCGCCCACCTAGAGGAAGGTCCGGTGGCTTGCTCAGTGTAGTCCGGACAGATTCCATGAAAGTTTTGGCTAATTCTGATGGTGAGTATCATATCAAACTCACTATTCGGAATAGGGTTGATAATTTCATTTGGAGTTTGGTTTCTGTTTATGGTGCGGCTATGGATAACTTTAAGGCTGACTTTTTGCGCGAGCTTGTGAATCTTGCAAAGTACGATCCATACCCTATTCTCATAGGGGGAGATTTCAATTTTCTTAGATTCCGCCATGAGAAAAGTAAATGCCCTTTCAATGGCCACTTGAGTTTCTTGTTTAATGTTGTCATCGGTAGATTAGACTTGAGAGAGGTTGAGATGGCAGCCCGACAGTATATATACATGGGCTAATAGTTTACCTGACCCAACATACTCGAAACTAGATCGTGTGCTGATGGACACCAATTGGAAGGATAAATACCCGATGGTATCAATGCACGCTCTAGAACATATTGAAAAACTGTCGGACCATGGTTCCATACTTTTAACTACTGGTTTAACAAGACCGTTGTCTAAGAAACAATTTAAGTTTGAACTTGGATGGTTACAACGGTAAGGTTTTCGCGAGATGGTTAAAAATGTATGGGAATGACCAGTATATGCCAACAATCCGGTTCTAAGGTGGAATAAAAATATGCGAGCAGTTCGCAAACACCTTTCTGGATGGGCGAGTCATACAGCTGGTATTCTTTAAAAGGAGAAGCTTCTCTTATCGACTATCATTGATGAGTTAGAAGCGCTTGCTGAAGTGAGAATGCTAACGAGCATTGAACTGGATTTGAAAAATCAATCTAATACTCAACTAGCGGGTCTTTTTCAGAAGAAGAGTTGAAATGATACCAGCATTCAAAAACCCAATTCATTCTTGAAGGGGATTCAAATACGAGATATTTTCATGGGAGTGCCAATGGCCGTCACGGGAAAAAGCGTATTCAATCCCTATTGCAAGATGAGGGTCTAATTGAAGGCCATTAACGACTCAAATCCTACATTACTAATTATTACAAGAGCCTATTTGGTCATTCAGATGAGAGTTCATTCTCTCTCGATGAGTCCCAAATAGCAGATATACCCCAAGTGTCTCAGGAGGAGAACACTGTTTTAACGACCCCTTACTTGGACGAGGAAGTTAAAAAAGTGTTTTCCAAATGGAACGTAACAAAGCTCCGGATCCAGATGGTTTCCCTGCTAAATTTTATCAGACTTTATGGGATACCATTAAAGATGATCTTCTAGAAATGTTCAGTGTTTTACACGTTGGACAGCTAGAATTATTCCATCTAAATTTTGTTGCGGTTATCTTGTTACCCAAAGTTAAGGAGGCAGAAAGGATCCAACAATATAGACCCATCTGCCTCTTAAATGTAAGTTTCAATATTTTCACGAAAATCACCACCATTAGACTGAATACATTGGCTAATCATGTGTTCAGGCCGTTGCAAACCGCTTTCATGCAAGAATGTAATATCTTAGATGGGGTTGTGGTTCTACATGAGGTGGTTCATGAGCTTCATAGAAAAAAGATGAATGGAGTAATTTTAAAACATGACTTCGAGAAGGCTTATGATAAAGTTAATTCGTCTTTTCTTCATTAGATACTCAGGATGAAAGGTTGTTCACCAGAGTGGAGAGCGTTGATCAATAATTTTGTGTATGGAGGAAGTGCTGGGATTCGTGTCAATGATGACACGGGAGACACGAAACGGATTACGCAAGGGCGGTCATCTATCACCACTTTTATTCAACATTGTGGCTGATATGCTCGCTATCTTGATCGAACGAGCTAAAACTGATGGCCAAATTGAAGGAGTGATCTCACATCTTGTAGATTGGGATTTATCAATTCTTAAATACGCCGATGATACAATTTTATATATGGAACATGGCATCGATAAAGCTCGAAATTTCAATCTAATATTGGCAGCTTTTGAGCATTTATCAGGTCTCAAAATAAACTTTCATAAAAATGAATTGTTATGCTTTGGCGATGCTCAGGACTCATTCGCCGAATATTCGAAACTGTTTGGCTATGGGCAAGGCCAGTTTCCTATCAACTATCTGGGCATCCCGATTCATTATCGAAAATTAACTATGGATGAGTGGAAAATAGTCGAGGAAAGACTTCAGAAGAGACTTAGTAACTGGAAAGGTAAAATGCTACTCTCGGAGGAAGACTAGTTCACATTAATGCAGTACTCACTAACATGGTGATGTATATAATATCCTTCTCCACCTTTCCAAAAGGTGTGTTACACAAGCTCGATTATTACAGATTAATATTTTTTTGGCAAGGGGATAGTGAAAAAAAAGAAATATCGACTGATCAAGTGGTATGTCGTATGCCGACCTAGAGATATGGGTGGGCTAGGGGTTCATGACATTGAGGTCAAGAACTCGGCCTTGTTAGTTAAGTGGCTTTATAAGCTTCTAACAGAACATGATGTATGGCAGACCATGGTTAAAAGAAAACGCATTGGCGAGAAAGCGTGATCCCAGATTTATTGGAAATCAGGAGATTCACATTTCTGAGCTAGCCTAATTGCGACTAGCAAATTTTTCTTCAGATATGGTACTTTCAATATTAAGGATGGATCGCAGATACGGTTCTGGGAGGATACATGGCTAGAAAATAGGCCTCTCTCTGAATAATATCCTGCGTTATACAGCATTGTTCGTCGCAAAAGTGATAAAATTGCATATGTAATGGCAACCTCACCTCCGACAGTGACGTTTAGACGAGATTTAATCGGTCCGAGACTTCTTGCATGGAATCTCTTACTACTACGTTTGGACTCCATTCAGTTGTCCGAAGGGCAGGATGAATTTTGTTGAAACTTACAATCCAATGGAAACTTCTTTGTATATTCGTTGTACAATGCAATTATCCAACCTGAAATATCAATTGATAAAAACAAGAAATTTGGAAGATGAAAATACCGCTCAAACTTAAGATTGTTGGCTTGTATTTGCGTCGAGGAGTAATCCTAGCCAAAGATAATCTCGTGAAACGCAATTGGCATGGGAGTACGCAGTGTGTTTTCTATCATTACAACAAGATAATTAAACACTTATTCTTCTAATGTCGCTTTACCAGGTCATGCATCCAAGTAGCTTCTGATCCGTATCCTCCGACTAGTGTGGCCAATATCTTTGGTAATTGGCTTCATGGTATCGATCAAAGATTTAGAACGTTTATTAGGGTGGGGGAGTTTGCTATTATATGGTCACTATGGCTGTGTAGAAATGACAAAGTTTTTAAATACAAGAATTATTCTCTCTTGCAGGTTATCTACAGATGTACCTCTACTCTCCGTTCGTAGTCTGCGCTGCAAAAGATGGAGAAATCGCCACCTCTTTACGGATGTCTGTACACGGTTAGAGGACACGACGAGGGATACTTTTCCCTACATAGGTGGCAACTTAATCTAAGGATTGGACCTCCGCCTTCATCTTAGGCGTCTTACAGTTGCTCATGTTTGATATGTAATTCGCCTTTTTATTTATGACTACAGACTTTTGAGACTATTTGATCGGCTTTGTGCATCTTAGCTATGCAAAGATCGGGTGTAATTGATTTTCATCAGTAATAAAGCGCCCATTATCAAAAAAAAGTCAGTTTCAGATGCAGGCATCACCTTTCAGCCTAAGCTCAGAGTGTCGTTAAAGCGAAGGTGGCGTTTTGCACTGGCAAACTCGACAACAAACATGTGATAGCTTTGGTGTTCATATTCAGAAGAAGTTGTAATGGTATAATTGTAAACTACAAAAAGTGTGCCATTAGATTGTGTTATCACCAGATTTTAACCAAATCAGAAGTGGGCCGTGATTGAGATGGGCTTAGCAAATATACGTAGAAATTATTCATGAATCGGCCTTGTATGAAGAGTTTGGGCTAAATTGCCCGTGTATCTGTAAATATAGTAGGATACGTGTCGGTTAGGATTAAAAGGTAGAGTTTAGCTCGTACATGGTTGAGATTATTCCCACGTTAGGAAGTCTACGGACTATAAATATGTATCTAGGGTTATTGAGAAAGGAGGACGATCACGTTCACAACAAACCAATCTAGGCGCATCGCCACCCCTTGTTTCGAGGGTTTCTTCCGGGTAAGCGCTATGCTGCCTAGATCGCATCTTGCGATCTAGGCAGAATCTTGTTTATTCGTTGTTCATGTGTTGCTCGTACTGAAGCCTTTTTGATGGCGAGCAACACCGTTATCATGGATATGTTAGGGTTAGCATCGGTACTTTCTTGATGTATTTGATTAGTCATGCTACCCCTGGATATCTAGCCACCCTTGTACCGATCGCAGGTGCAAGGGTGGCACCCTGCTTAGTCATTGTTTAGTAGATTCGATCCGTTACGATTGCTCCTTGTTCTTCAAGGATTAGTTTGATATCTACATAGTTAGGCCTTGCAAACGGGTTGAAGGATCCAGTAGCACGTAAGGTATAGTTTGCTAGCCCTAGAGAAGATGTTCCGGGAATCAACTCCACGTTGGTTTTTAGGCCTTGTCTAGAGCTGGTTTATTATCACCTTTCGTGTCTGCCAGGCTCAATTACGTGTAGGACGTTCCGGTTATGTGGTGAAAACCCTAGATCGTCGTAGATCGTTTTAACCTAATATTGATCAAGCAGGACCACCATGTTATCGTAGATCTCATACGAATCATGGGTGGATCGGCTCCTTGAGCCGATTCACAGAAAACCTGAGAGCCGATCGAGGCTCGTATTTAATGTTTACGTGTATGCCATGCAGAAACTAGTCGAAGCAATCCATCACCTTCCTGACCAGGTATAGGTCGGGTGGCACGCTCTGCACCAGCATCGGACGTGCGTGCGGAGCTTTGCGGGCCGTCGCGGGGACCAAGGCCCACCAGCAGTCCTGGGAGCCTCCCGGCTCTTCGTGTTGCCCGTCGCTACTCGTCGGTGGGTTTTGGTGGTCAACACATTCTGGCACGCCCGGTGGGACCTTCTTCTAAGATGGCGGAAGATCCAGTCACGTACGAAGACTTGTCTGAGGAGTACAAGAAGAAGTATGATGAGATCAAGGCTCTCTTCGAAGCCGACCTCATCGGCTCTTTCCAGAGAACCCGCTCACACGGCATCAGGTGGAAAGGGTTCTCAGCTGAAGCGCTCTCGATGGAGTGGATCTGTCTACTCCTTCGGAAGAACGCACCAGGTCTCTACGTCAGGAGGTTAATCACATGGTAGCTCATTCGCTACACCGCCATTCGAGCACAGGTGAACGCTTTGGAGCGTGTCGCGCTGCGCGTGGTCCAGGAAATCATGAAGCATCAGTACTCTCCGTCAGGACCAGTCCTAGGGACTCACCAAGGAGAGATACCGTTCCAGACCAGACCACCGCTGCCGTTCGCGCTAGCAGCACCAGAACTGCCGAGTTCACCGGCATACGTCGTCTACAAGATCGGTGGCGATCCTAGTGATTACCAGTTCTTGTATGAACCGCCTAAGGAGACCCCGCACGGATACATGTGCACCTATGTGCCAGACTGCAATAACTGGGCGCGCACGAACCAGGTTGCAACAGTAGGGGTTTCCGAAGCAGCAGGAGGGATTTTTGGATCGGATCCCGAGAAGCAGGCGTGGCTAGCTAAATATGCCACTCCAACGAATCATCAAAGCTCAACTCCTGCAGCTAGCACCGTGGATCAGATCAGTGCAATCTTGAGGGACCAGTTCGGCATGGTGCCGAAAAGGAGGGCAATCAGCTATTCCAAGCCGTACCCCAACGAGTATGATTTGATCCCATTACCACCCAAATATCGGCTCCCTGAATTCTCCAAGTTTAGTGGATCGGAAGGCTCTAGTTCAGTTGAGCATGTGAGCCGATATTTAGCGCAGTTGGGCATGATCTCAGCATCAGACCCATTACGTGTGAGGTTTTTCGCGTAATCTCTCACGGGATCGGCTTTCGGATGGTACACCTCGCTGCCACGGATTCAATTCGGACTTGGAAGCAGATGGAAGAACAGTTCCACATGCAATATCACTCAGAAGATTCCGAGGCCGGCATTGCCGATCTAGCACAAATACGACGAGCGCGGAGAAACGGTATCGGAATACATTCAGCGCTTCAGGACCGTCAGGAACCGATGCTATTCGGCTCGTATGAATGAAAAGGAAGCAGTCGATCTGGAAGTGGTGGGTCTCGCATCGCCGATCAAGGATATGGCTTCCCAAGCAGAGTACACTTCACTGGCGCATATGGTTCAGAAACTATCGTTATATGAACAACGCCACCCAGAGTTGTACCAGGACAAGTTCAAGCGCTCGGTAGTCCTGGTTGAGACAGAAGGAGATGAGGACTCTGCGGGAGATTAGGAGGTAGCCGTGGCTGAATGGACTCAGGGGGGCAAACCCCGTGTCTGCAAATGGGTTAAACCACAAGGTCCTGCAAAAGGGTTTGACTTCGACGTAAGCAAAGCTGAGCAAATTTTCGACCTCTTACTCAAAGAGAAGCAGCCCGAAGGCCATAAAATCCCTACGGTGCAAGAGATGAACGGAAGGCCATAATGCAAGTGGCATAACTCGTTCACCCATACCACCGCGACTGCAGGGTGTGGCGTCGGCAGATCCAAATGGCGATAGAACAAGGCCGTCTAATTTTCAGCCAGTACGCCATGAAAGTTGACACGCACCCCTTTCCTACCGTTAACATGGTGGAGTGCACTTACCCCGGGAGGTGCCAGCCAGGTTTCTCGTTCAGCATTAACATGGTAGGGCATGTGCACCACCCTGGTAAGGACAAAGACGAGAGCAGCCGCTCTCGTGGCAGGACAAAGAAGAGGCCGTTCCACGCGACCGGCCCCAACGTAATGACAAGCGCTACATCACAGAGGAGCAAGTGAGGAACGTGCGAGACCAGCGACCTCTCTCCGAGCACCTCCTCAACAAATATGAGCGTCAGTACGACCAACGCCGGCGATACGACAACGACGGCGAAAAAGATCGTCGGTCTAGTATGGATGACAGGAAATATCGTCGGTATGATCGAGACGACGAAAGATATGAGCGCCGCGTCAAGAAAAAGTCAAGAGAGCAAGACGACATGGACAGACACTGGGATTGTCCTTTCTTCAAGCATTGCTGGGATTCAGGGATGAGCCGATTTCCTACAATCGGCAACTGCCCGTGTAGACATAAAAGAGGACACGGGGAGATGTGTCGGTGTTCAAGCGTCTAGGGCCTCTCCCATCTCGGAACAAGCAAGCTGAGTCCTCTCGGGTGGAAGATCTCGAGGAGTTAGAAGATGACGATGAAGAAGAAGATAGATACCACCGGCCAAGGTGGTGCCCGATGGACTCAGTCATTCTCAAAGCGTAGGGTTCAGCGACTACGTAGCGTAGAAGCCGAGAGACGATACCTACACGCGTTAAGGAAAGCGCGGCCTGATCTGGCCACGAAAATTCAGCAAACTCTGGACGAGGAGGGTCGTCCACAGAAGAAAGAGTGGCGCCCCAAACAAAAGAAAGCCGATGATAAGACATCGGCTGGCACGAACATGGTGTTCATTCTCCCATCGGAGTTTTGTGCTCCAGGAACAGAAGAGGCGCCTATAGCACAGCTTGACTGTGGCCCACGACCGGTCATCTTTGAAAAACAACGAGAAAGGAGCTACAGGCATCTGAAAGCCCTGTACTTAAGAGGTTATATCAACGGGCAGCCTGTCAATAAGATGCTGGTCGACACGGGAGCGGCAGTCAATATAATGCCATACTCCATGCTACGTCGCTTGGGACGCTCTAGCGCGGATTTGATCAAAACCAACGTCACTCTGAACGACTTCAACGTCCAAGCATCAGAAGCACAAGGCATTCTGAACGTGGATTTAACTGTAGGCCGAAAAACCATCCCTACGTCATTCTTCATCATCGACGACAAGCACCTACGCTGTCCTGCTAGGGAGAGATTGGATCCACGCTAACTGCTGCATTCCATCCACGATGCACCAATGCTTGATACAGTGGGATGGAGATGAAGTGGAGGTCGTCCATGCAGATGATTCAGCCGAAATCTCAACGGCTGGCATGAACATTTGGGAAGCGGGAGGCCAAGAGCCGCTCTCCGGAATCAGTTTGGACGGTTGTGAGTGCATCGAAGTGACAAAAAACGGGGTGAGGCTAGTCTTATCCACCGGCCTGACAGTATAGCAAGAGCAAAGGCAACAGACATACGTGGCAAGGCCGATCCCAGCGATCGGCCCCAAAAAATAAAAAGTGGTGATCTCGTCTCAAGCATGCCACGTAGTCGTAATAAAGCACGAGCAAGATGTAAACCTTCATTAAGAAATGCAATAAAAATGGGGGCCGATTCCAGCAATCGGCCCATACTATCCTCGCCATACGTTTTGCCTGTTTTTAACATCGATCTAGCAGGCGACGGAAAGCTAGGGTATGGGTTTACATCGGCTGATGAGCTAGAAGAGGTTGACATTGGTCCTGGGGATAAGCCACGACCAACTTTTATCAGCAAAAAGCTAGATCCACATGATAGCTCTGTTAAAAGAATACCCAGATTGCTTTGCATGGGATTACACAGAGATGCCTGGGTTAGACAGGAGCATCATTGAGCATCGGCTCCCTCTCAAGAAAGGATTTCGGCCGTTCCAGCAACGTGCATGTCAGATGAAGGCCGATATCCTAGAAGAAGTCAAGAAAGAGGTCGAGAAAATGTTGACCGCCGGGTTCATCAGGCCGTGCAGGTACGCTGAATGGATTTCCAATATAGTGCCTGTGCAGAAGAAGGATGGCCGATGGCGCGTTGCCATAGATTTTCGAGATCTCAATAGAGCCACTCCAAAGGATGAATATCCCATGCCGGTAGCAGAGACATTGGTCAATGCAGCTGCTGGTCATAAGGTCTTAAGTTTTATGGATGGCAACGCCGGTTACAATCAGATTTTCATGGCTCCAGAAGATATACACAAGACTGCATTCAGAGTACCAGGTTCAGTGGGCCTGTTTGAATATGTAGTCATGACTTTTGACTGAAGAATGCCGGTGCAACATACCAAAGAGCCATGAATTACATCTTTCATGATCTGATCGGCAAATTGGTGGAAATCTACATCGATGACGTAGTGGTCAAGTCTGTCTCCGTAGAAGGACACCTGGAGGATTTGCGACGCATTCTGAACCGAACCAGAAGATTCGGGCTAAGAATGAATCCAAAGAAGTGTGCCTTTGGGGTGACGGCCGGTCAGTTCTTGGGTTTCTTGGTTCATGAACGTGGAATCGAGATCGGCCTGAAAAGCCAGGAGGCGGTGCGCACCATGCAACCACCTACCACGAAGAAGGAACTCCAATGCCTCATCGGCAAAATCAACTTCGTCCGAAGATTCATCTCCAATCTGTCGGGACGAATTGAGCCGTTTATGGGATTGGTGAAAATTAAATCTGATGACGAGTTTCACTGGGGGGCAGAGCAGCAGCAAGCGTTTGACGAGATTAAGGAGTATCTATCGACACCACCTGTGCTGGTTCCGCCTCAGCAAGACAGACCATTCTACATTTACTTATCGGTAGCTGACACTTCCATCGCGTCAGTGGTGGTGCAACTTTATGATGGTCTGGAAAAGGTGGCTTTCTACCTCAGCAGAAGGATGTTGGATGCAGAGACGAGGTATCCTGAGATCGAGAAGTTGTGCCTCTGCTTGTTTTTCACCTGCACCAAGCTTCGTCATATCTTTCTGACGGCAGAAATCATCATCATATGCAAATCAGACGTCGTCAAACATATGTTGTCGGCCCCTGTTTTAAAAGGCCGACTCGGTAAATGGATGTTTGCATTATCGGAGTTTGATCTCCGGTATCAGCCTGCGAAAGCAGTCAAGGGACAAGCATTAGCCGATCTCATTGCTGAACGGATCAATACTAATATAGCAGCACTATCTGTACGTGCATGGGCTATGTTCTTCGATGGATCGGCTTGTGACGATGGTTGTGGCATCGGCATTCTGCTCGTGTCGCCTCGGGGGCAACATATTCCTTCTCCATCAGGTTATCTACCCCTTGTACCAACAATGTCGCTGAGTATGAGGCAATACGCAAGGGAATGGAGTTGCTTTTGGAAGCCGGGGCAGAAGCGGTGGAACTTTTTGGAGACTCTAAGTTGGTGATTTCCCAGCTCACGGACGAATACAAGTGCGAGAGTGAGTCACTCTTCCCATTATGGATGGAATGCCGCGAGCTGATGGCACAATTTCGGTACATCAACTTCAATTGGGTCCCAAGATCTCAAAATACCGAGGCCAACGATCTCGCACAGATGGCGTCAGGCTACAAGGACATACCAGACGGGTCAGAAGTTCAGGTGCAGTTCTGGAACAGGATGACTGGAGAGCCGATATCTTCAATTACTTGAAGGATCCGGCTCGGGGGGCACCTAAACGGATAAGGTATAAGGCCATGAAATATGTCCTTATAGGAGATGATATGTTCTACAGGACGTTAGAAGGGTTACTTCTCAAATGCCTGGGACCAGCCGAGTCTAATCGGCTCTTACATGAGGTGCATGAAGGCGCCTGTGGAACTCACCAATCGGCTCATAAGATGAAGTGGCTGATTAGGCGATCAGGGTTTTACTGGCCCACCATGCTTGAGGACTGCTTTAGGTACTATAAAGGGTGTCAAGCGTGTCAGATGTTTGGGAAAATTCAGATGGTGCCCGCATCAGCAATGAACCCCATCATCAAGCCTTGGCCATTTCGAGGTTGGGGCATGGATATGATCGGTAAAATCCATCCTGCATCGAGCAAAGGCCACGAGTGGATTTTGGCCATTACAGATTACTTCACTAAATGGGTGGAGGCCGTCCATATGAAGAAGGTAAAATCGGAAGATGTTATCAACTTTGTGAAAGAACATGTCATTCATAGATTCGGGATTCCCTAGACTATCACGACCGATGGAGGATCGGTCTTTGTTTCTAAGGAATTCAGAAAGTTCTGCGATGACATGGGGATTAAGCTGATCCGATCATCTCCATACTATGCTCAAGCCAACGGGCAAGCTGAAGCGTCCAACCAGAGCCTTATCAAGCTGATTAAGAGGAAAGTTGATGAGAACCCTAGGCGTTGGCATGAGGTATTGTCGGAAGCTTTGTGGGCCTATCGCATGTCATGCCATGGAGCTATAAAAACTTCGCCATACCAGTTGGTCTATGGGCAGGAAGCTGTATTGCCTTGGGAAATTACGGCTGGATCGAGACGTGTTACGTTTCAGAATGATCTAACAGCTGAAGAATATGCAGCCCTGATGAGTGATACTATTGAGGATTCAACGGAACTCGGACTTTGGTCGTTGGAGAAGATTAAAGAGAACAAAGCCAAGGTAGCCCGTGCATACAATAAGAAGGTGAGACCAAAGGAGTTTCAGGTTGGTGATCTAGTATGGGAAGCTGTGTTGCCATTAGGGACTAAGGATAAAGAATATGGTAAATGGTCTCCTAATTGGCACGGTCCGTACAGAGTTGACCAGGTTTTGAAGGGTAATGCATACGTGCTCGAGCAGCTGGACGGTGTTAAATTCCCAGTAGCTGTCAATGGTCAACATCTCAAGAAATATTTCCCAAGCATGTGGGATGACGGACAGTGAAATATGGGGGCCGATGCATAAAATCGGCCGGTAAAAAAAATTTATATACAAATCACAGCCGATGCACAGACATCGACTTTAGAAATATGTATACCAGTACAGCCGATGCACGGACATCGACTTCAGAATAAAAAAAAACGATGCGTAGCCATCGACTCTAGAGGAACAAGCTCAATTGAGCAGTTAACAGATTATTTTCAGACCAGAGATTGTGGCATTGGGATGATTCTCCCATTGGATTCGCTGATGAGTGGAATCTGTGCGTTTGAGGTTTAAGGTTGGCGTGGACACGGATTGGACCTGTTTGGACGGCAATTTGGGGGATTTGATTTTATTCTCTCAAACGAAGGTTGCAGATGACCGTGTAAATAGGCAACTGAGTTGGCCTTAATCGCGTTTTATGGTAAAGGCCGATGCCCTGCCATCGGCTCTTTGCACGTTGACTTACTTTGGCAATCGGCAAATTTGATATGAAAGCAAAATCGACAGAGAAACATTTTCTTCATTAATAGAGAGGATTTCTTACAAAGAAAGAGCCGATTGCTCAAGGGAGGAAGAACAAAAGAAAGGTCTGTTGACCAATCTGCTACTACTACTAGACCTATACTAGTAGGTGCTCTACGGGTCGTCGCTGCCCTCGTCGTCGCCGTTGGAGCTGCCGTCGGCACTGCTGCCGGCGGGCTCCTCGTCGCTGCTCCCGTAGCCCTCATTGGGAGCCTCCTCCTCCTCCTCGTCGTCGTCGTCATCTGATCCGGCGCGGAAGCGCTTCGCCGGCGGGTAGTCTTCGAGGGAGTCGTCGTCCTCCTCTTCTTCCTCCTCCTCGGAGGAAGTGTAGTCGTCCCAGGAGAACGAGTCATCCTCGCTCTCCGCCTCCAGTTCCCCATCGGCGAGGAACTGGAGGTCATCGTCTCCGCTGGTCAAGGACTTGTCGTCCTCAGACCAGACGGAGGAGTTGTGGTCCTCCTGGTCCCATTCCTCTGGGGCGCGGTGGTTGTGCGCCGCCGTCAAATCCCACTCCGGCGTGGGTTCGCGGGAGGAGGAAGATGAGGAAGAGGAGGACTGGGAAGAAAGACCCGACAAGGCGGAGGAGGAGGAAGAGGAAGACATTGCTACAGGAGAAAGGGGTTTTTTGGTGCCGATGGCTAGAACAGAGCAAGGGGATGAAGAGGCGAACTGTTCGGCACGGTTAAATAAAGGGGATATAGTGGAGATTTAATGCCACAACAGTTTCCGAGGAAGTGGTGCCAAAAGAAAAAAAAACTGTCAGATCACGCGGAGAAGTTGAGAAGGCAAGGCATCATGATGAAGGATACTGCGATGGTTCTGCTCTGCCACGACATGACCCGACGAAGAAAAAGCAGTGGTTTTGGAATTATCATTACCAAAACCAGGGGCATGTGTTATCACCAGATTTTAACAAATCAGAAGTGGGCCGTGATTGAGATGGGCTTAGCAAATATACGTAGAAATTATTCATGAGTCGGCCTTGTATAAAGAGTTTGGGCTAAATTGCCCATGTATCTGTAAAAATAGTAGGATATGTGTCGGTTAGGATTAAAGGTAGAGTTTAGCTCGTACACGGTTGGGATTATTCCCACGTTAGGAAGTCTACGGACTATAAATATGTATCTAGGGTTATTGAGAAAGGAGGACGATCACGTTCACAACAAACCAATCTAGGCGCATCGCCACCCCTTGTTTCGAGGGTTTCTTCCGGGTAAGCATGCTGCCTAGATCGCATCTTGCGATCTAGGCAGAATCTTGTTTATTCGTTGTTCATGTGTTGCTCGTACTGAAGCCTTTTTGATGACGAGCAACACCGTTATCATGGATATGTTAGGGTTAGTATCGGTACTTTCTTGATGTATTTGATTAGTCATGCTACCCCTGGATATCTAGCCACCCTTGTACCGATCTTAGGTGCAAGGGTGGCACCTTGCTTAGTCATTGTTTAGTAGATTCGATCCGTTACGATTGCTCCTTGTTCTTCAAGGATTAGTTTGATATCTACATAGTTAGGCCTTGCAAACGGGTTGAAGGATCCAATAGCACGTAAGGTATAGTTTGCTAGCCCTAGAGAAGATGTTCCGGGAATCAACTCCACGTTGGTTTTTAGGCCTTGTCTAGAGCTGGTTTATTATCACCTTTCGTGTCTGCCAGGCTCAATTACGTGTAGGACGTTCGGTTATGTGGTGAAAACCCTAGATCGTCGTAGATCGTTTTAACCTAATATTGATCAAGCAGGACCACCATGTTATCGTAGATCTCATACGAATCATGGGTGGATCGGCTCCTTGAGCCGATTCACAGGATAACCTGAGAGCCGATCGAGGCTCGTATTTAATGTTTACGTATATGCCATGCAGAAACTAGTCGAAGCAATCCATCACCTTCCGACCGGGTATAGGTCGGGTGGCACGTCCTGCACCAGCATCGGACGTGCGTGCCGGATCTTTACGGGCCGTCGCCAGGGACAGGGGCCCACCAGCAGTCCTGGGAGCCTCCCGGCTCTTCGTGTTGCCCGTCGCTACTCGTCGGTGGGTTTTGGTGGTCAACAGATTGAAATTTAAAGAAGTTTGTAAAGGTATAATTTTTATGACATATATTTTATATTTTGTTAACCAAATTAATAGAGATTTTTTATCGAAATGTGTGGTGGCCTAACAAACGAAAAGTGCTTTTAGCTCTCGAGCTCCAGTGCTCTCACCATTTAGAAAAAATAAAAAGTATTTTATACATAATTAAAAAAATTGAAAATAATTCTAGGGATTGTTTGTGATACATCTCACGATCATGCAAAATGTCAACCAAAAATTCTTTTTATTTTGTGCTAGAAAAAATAACAAATCTGATATGTTTTGGAGATTTGAAAATAACTACTAAGATCTACACTTTTGTTATTTTTATGTTGCTCAGAGTATAAAGTATTTGAAATTGATATTCTACATGTTTATGGGTGACTATATGCATATTTATTTTCAAACAAAATTGAAACTAAAAATGTGATTTTTTATTTTTTGAAAAAAAAAACGAGATCGCTGGTGCTTAATCTCTGTCCCCTAAGAAATCGATATGGAGAAAGTATGAAGAAAGGGATAGCTCTAGCAGCACGTGGTTGATTGAAAGGACCAAGAGGCACCGGCGCTGTGGAAATTGCATTTGTCCAGGAAACCAGCCTACCATCCTTTTCTTTGAAACTAAGTTATATCGCCCTTTTGGACCACACAAAATACTGTACGAGCTAAGGTAGGAACATCCCACTTTGGCAGCTCTGCTTCACCGGATCTCGCGCCACGGACTTGACCTCCATCGAGAAGGCCGAAGAGTGCCATCTTATTCTTATCTCGATCCTTCCCGCCTTCGAGATAAGAGATAAATCTGGTGCATCAGTTCTCACTTCAGAACTTGAGATACCTCGACGAGCCGACCTGAACGGCATCAGTCGACCACACGTCACGCACACACCATGTCCGGCGGCGACACGGCAGCGCACGTCGTGGAGGACTTCTACGGCGTCGTCCAGATCCTCAGCGACGGCACCGTCGTCCGCGGCGACGAGGCCGCCCTCCAGCCACCGGCGACGTACCCGGACGTCCCAGGCGTGGAGTGGAAGGACGTCGTGTACCACGCGGCGCACGGCCTGCGCACCCGCGTCTACAGGCCGGCCTCGTCGGCCGCCGGCAGCGGCAAGCTCCCGGTGCTCGTCTACTTCCACGGCGGGGGCTACTGCGTCGGCTCCTTCGCGAAGCCCATGTTCCACACGTTCTGCCTCCGCGCCGCCGCCGAGCTCCCGGCCCTCGTGCTGTCCGTCCAGTACCGCCTCGCCCCCGAGCACCGCCTCCCCGCCGCCATCGAGGACGGCGCGGAGTTCCTCTCCTGGCTGCGCGCCCAGGCCGAGCTCTCCGCCACTGGCGGCGCCGAACCTTGGCTCGCGGAATCGGCCGACTTCCCACGGACGTTCGTCTCCGGCGTATCAGCCGGCGCCAACCTGGCACACCACGTCACGGTCCAGGTCGCCTCCGGCCAGCTTGCCGTCCGCCCCCTACGCGTCGCCGGGTACGTCCTCCTCTCCGCGTTCTTTGGCAGCGCCGAGCGCACGGTGGCGGAGACCGAACCGCCGGCGGACGTGTCCCTGACGGTCGACATGTCCGACCAGCTCTGGCACATGTCGCTGCCGGTGGGGGCGAGCAGGGACCACGCCGTGGCCAACCCGTTCGGCCCGGACAGCCCCAGCCTCACGGCGGTGGACCTCCCGCCGGCGCTTGTGGTGGTGCCGGGGAGCGACGTGCTCCGCGACCACGTGCGCGGGTATGCGGCGAGGCTGAAGGATATGGGCAAGACCGTGGAGGTCGTCGAGTTCGAGGGAGAGCAGCACGGTTTCTCCGTCCTCCAGCCGTTCGGCGAGGCGGCCAATGAGTTGATGCGAGTCCTCACACGATCCGTGTACACAGGTCACAGCGACTGAACGGTCATGTCTTGTGATCTACACTGATGCTTTGTGTTGCTGCTTATTTCAGTTTTACATAGATATCTAGCTACTGAAACATTTTCGTCGTTCTCAAAATAAAACGAGTAGAGCAGTAACGTTTTTTTTTTGAAGCAAGACTGTGAAGCAAAAAGCCCACAGCAAAATTTTATTAATTTAATAAAAAAGGTTTATGTACAAGAAACGAAACTATCAACTAAAAAGACTAGAAAACAAGAAAAGTCTCTAAGGTAGGGACTTAAGTCAATTAAGAAGGCTATCCTTATGCTTGGTCTTAATTCTATACTGCAGCCATCATGTACAAATTTGGTCTTCCATCTAGCAAATGATATATTCCCCTGTCTAAAAATTCTTCCATTTGTGATAAGCCCAGTATTCTAGCAGGCTGTAATTAGAACCTCCATGTAAAAAGGTCGTCGAAAACTTCTCTTGGCCTCACTCAACACCACCTGTAAATCATCATGTTGTTACCATTCAATCTGTGAATAGGTCCAAATTCTTGCACTGAAGTTATAGTGAAAGAACAAATGGATCCTATCCTCATAAACCCTAGATGGGCCAAGCACAAAAGTAGTATCCTCAAAAACATTTCAATGTCTCCTCCTTAAAAGATCTCTGGTGTTCAATCTATCAACCAATAACAACCAAGCAAACACCTTTGTTTTCATCACACAACAAGACTTCCAAAGCCATGTCTAAACCTAAGATACAACTAGATGAGCATGGATATGATCATAAAACTGCTTTGCAGAGTAACTCTCACCCAACAATAGCGCCATTCATCTTTTGTCACTGACAATTGATTATCTTGCATCAGACTCTGTAAACTCTGAAGCTCCTGAAATGCCTGAGTGGATAGTGGTCTATAAAAGAGATCTGCCTAATCCTCTACACCATAGACTTGCAAAGCAGACGTAGAGCAGTAACATTGGCAGAAACTTTTGATTCATCACGGCAGAGCAGATGAAGAAAAGGAATAACAAGCGAACATAAAGAAGAACAATACACGCCGCCTGATGAAGCTTCAAGACAAAGTAAGCCATAACCCGAGACGATGAGGTGAGTCCTCACACGATTCGTGTACACTGGTCACACCGACTGAGCGGTCGTGATCTACTGATGCTTTGTTTTGCTGCTTGTTTCAGTTTTACATAGATATCCAGATACTGAAACATTTTCGTGGTTCTCAAAATAAAACGAGTAGAGCAGTAATATTACCAGAAACTTTTGATTCATCACGGCAGCGCGGATGAATCAGCTTACAAGTGCTGAGGAAATCAGCTAATAAGAAAAGGAACAACAAGCAAACATAAAGAAGAACAATACAGGCCGCTTGATGAAGCTTCAAGACAGTCAGCCGGAACCCGAGACGATCGTCGACCGGAGGTGAGTACATGATCTTGATGACGGAGCAACCGAATCGCTGCGGATGGCCACACGTCTCCAACTTTACTGGAATCCTTTCGACAAAGCACCATCCGCCTCCATATTCGAAGAGGGCCCCTGCCCCCCTTGCTCTGGCTCGAAGAGCACCGTAACGTCGAAGGTATGAGAACTAACCCTAGAGCACGGATGTAGAGTAGACACCAAGGTTGCCAGACGATGGAGATAAAAAACATAACCAAAACCCACCTGAGCCGAGACAACATCGAGAGGGGCTCCAAAGTCAACACCTTCAAGAAGGGACGCGGTGCATAAACATCGTCGTCGCCCGGTCTAGAGTGCGGACCAAGGTTTTCACCCGGAGCCCCATGGCAGAGTGACCTGGACCCTCGACGACGCTCTCAAGAGGGAAACAATGCCCGAAAGCATCATCATCATCGGCACAGTCACCACCTGGCAAGGCTTTCACCTGGATCTGAAGGAGAGCAGAAGCTTCCAAACATGACCGAGCATGTCGAAGACCTCACCACCTACGCAGTCGGTGAAGACGACCAATACCACGTACAAAGGAGCATGCCGCCAGGACGCCACCACACCCACCGCTCAGGGCCGCCGCCTCAAAGTACCATATTTATTTGCTACCTAGCTTGGCCGCCGCCAAAGACGAATGTCCACCTTCATGAAGCCGGCAGCCCCAACCACCGCGAGAGACACTCCTAAAGATTCCCTAGTCGACGAAAACCACCCTAGCCGAGCGCCTTTCGAGCTCCATGGCACACAATACCCAACAAGAAATATCTGAGGCATGGGAGCAGGACCATCGGAGAAATGAAAGGCACTCAATGGATCTGGCATGAACCACAACACCGGCCAGCCAAAGTAGGCTGATTTCCTCCCCACACCCGAGCAGGGAGGTGCCACGGTGAAGAAGAGCTCGAAAAACATGGGCAAGTTGGAGCCGCATGGAGCTGCTCGCGCCATAGGAAGCCGGTACGAGCACCTTGCACGTGGATCACTGCTCGCCACCGGGTCGAGGGAACATCGTGAAGCTAGTGGAGACGGACACACACCATCATGGAAGAGTTGGATGAAGCAGGGTTGGGAGGAAGACACAGGAACAAGGATGCACTAGAGGAGGAGGATAAGAGCGGCCCTGCCATAGCCGGTGGCCGCCGGCGTCGGTGTCCAGGGGGAGGGGGTTTGTTGGGATGGCCTAGTGGTGGCTAGGGTTCGGGGTCATCCAGTGTTGCCCCGAGAGGGAGCGCACGGGAGGAAGAGCGGGGAATTATGTCATCATGTTAATTTATCGCGACGAATTTTCTGTTTATCTCAAAAAACACCCAATTTTCAGCACAAATTCATATATGTAAAAAAAAATCCCTCCTCTCATGAGAGTATTAGAAAGGTTGTGTCTGAAATTCTAAACAAATATCAGCCAAGTCATCATATCTCAATGACTTCAGCGGCAGAACCTCCTGAAGATGATCAAATAGAACTATGCATGGCCATGAGAGGACTTGAAAAGGATAGCTTCAAACTCTAAACTCATACGGATGTACGAAGTCATAAACATGTTTGAGATCGCCTAGCAAAACTCATTCGGTTGAACTAAAAATGTTCTAGATTAAGTTACAAATTGATCTTCTTATAAACAATTGGTATTGAGGTGTGGAAGCCTTTTATGTCATTTGATATGTATAAGTGTGATATAACCCAGATGGTTCTGTATCTTTTATTGTTGGCCAATTGATGCACTGCCTCATTTATTTTATTGACTCGCGCTTCATAAATATGATGATCTTGTTCAGGGCGACCAGGAGTCTAAGCTTAGGGATGTTGATAAGTCAGCATTTTTACCAAATATTTTTTCGCACTAGTTGTATTAGGATTTTCGTATTTTATTGCGCTTGTACGCATCCTTCTATGCCTATTACATGAGGATCCTAAAAACTTAAGGAGCGATGGAAACACCTTTTAAAACTATTAAGTGTTCTGAATATTTGTTCATGTATCTTGGTAAAATGCCATCGAAGAGACAAGAGCCAGGGAATTTAACAAGCAATGATACATGCACAACCCTCCCGTATCAGCGCCCGTATCAGGTGCTGGATCCGCGTCGTCAAATGCCTTCGCCCCCTGCAAACGGATCTGAGATAGAACACACAGAAGCACCAAAACTCGCGAAGACCTGACCTTCGGGAGGGATCCAGAGTGTGAACTAGGGGAGGGCGTTGATATGTGCAACTATGAAGATCCTTGGAGGTTCAAGCATCATCTTTATCATCACCATTATCATCATCACCATCGACATCAACGTCTACATTCATTTACCTCCATTCTTATTGTAATCCCTAGATCTCATTGTGGATTTGCACAAGTATTCAGCCATCCATTTGTGTTTCATGCATATTATTATGATGATGTTGATTACCTCTATGAGTGAGTAGTTTTCCCTATTCTTGGGGAGATGAAAAAACCCTACAATATTATGATATGAAATAAAGATGATTCATTCCTTAATTTATGATATTATGTATTAGTTGTCTCTCTTGATCTTGTGTGAAGTCGACCACGCAAGATGTCTTCGGAGCGATAGAGGGAACTACTCTTGGGTAGAGGGTGTTGTTGAAGGTGCTAAGTGACATATCGCATTGGATCTTCATTTTACCTATCCAAAGGGTATGAGGAGACTCACTAAACCTATCCATAACCACGGGAAAACCCTTAATTATTGTCGGATTGAACGGGCCGACTATTAATAGCTATGTTGGTTATGAGGGGTGATGATTCATGGCTGATCTCTTGTCATCCAATTATGAAGCTCCACCCCATGCATACACATGAAGGAAGGGATAAATTATCCTAATTATGATTAATACGTTGCTAGTTGTGTATCCACATTTCTCGATAACACTTTAGCCTATTGCAGTTTTATCTTAAAACATTCCTTATCCAGCCCGTAGGTTGGAATCTCTAGTTCTCTAGCATTTATAGTTTACTCAAATACAAACACAGTCAAGAGAACTGTTGCTTGCATTAGTAGACTTTGCATAAGTAATCTAATATTGCTAATTAGTAGCATTAAGCTTTTTTGCAATCTAGTTCTTCGTGGTTCGGTACTCTTACTTCGAAACTAGCTATAAATAAATTGTGCACTTGCAGTCATCATCTAGGAATACAAGGGCCTTACGTCGGGTAATCTCCTACCGCTGCTCCCATCCCTGCCGTGGCATCGGCAACATGGGAATCCTCTGGTGGCTAAGCTGCCAGTTAAGGGGGAGGTGGACGTCGGTCCACCCAGGAGCTCATGGCGTGCGCTCGCAGTATATGGCACATGCCACTTAGATGGAGACGGACACACAGATACACTGCTTCTTCATTGTCTTCTTCTTCGCCACCAGCGACCTAGCCTCGGGGTCATGTTTTGGCTTCCTCCATGGCCATCCCTTTCCCATGGTCATGGTCGCGCTGGCTGTTGTGGAGATCTTGGCAAATGCTGACGTCCTTAAAAAGTGGTGATGTCTACGCCCCCTCCTTTTCCTGTAGACAGTGTTGGGCCTCCAAGAGCAGAGGTTTGTAGAACAGCATCAAGTTTTCCCTTAAGTGGATCACCCAAGGTTTATCGAACTCAGGGAGGAAGAGGTCAAAGATATCCCTCTCATGCAACCCTGCAACCACAAAGCAAGAAGTCTCTTGTGTCCCCAACACACCTAATAGGTGCACTAGTTCGGCGAAGAGATAGTGAAATACAGGTGGTATGAATAAGTAGTAGCAACGGCACCAGAAAAGTGCTTTGCCCAGGACAATAAACAAGCAGTAGTAACGCAGCAGTAGTAAAACAGTAAACAAGCAGCGATAGCAGTATCTAGGAACAAGGCCTAGGGATTACACTT
Source organism: Lolium multiflorum (assembly GCA_030979885.1). Classification (NCBI taxonomy): domain Eukaryota; kingdom Viridiplantae; phylum Streptophyta; class Magnoliopsida; order Poales; family Poaceae; genus Lolium; species Lolium multiflorum. The sequence continues at coordinate 50,277,972 of CM061749.1, read as the reverse complement.
TCACTAGTGGACACTCTCAACATTGATCACATAACAGAATAGATAAATGCATACTCTACACTCTCTTGTTGGATGATGAACACCATTGCGTAGGATTACACGAACCCTCAATGCCGGAGTTAACAAGCTCCACAATTCAATGTTCATATTTAAATAACCTTAGAGTGCATGAAAGATCAACACGACTAAACCAAGTACTAACATAGCATGCACACTGTCACCTTCACGCTATGTAGGAGGAATAGATCACATCAATACCATCATAGCAATAGTTAACTTCGTAATCTACAAGAGATCACAGTCATAGCCTACGCCAAGTACTAACACGGATGCACACACTGTCACCATTACACCGTGCAGGAGGAATAAAACTACTTTAATAACATCACTAGAGTAGCACACCGATAAATTGTGATACAAAACACGTTGCAATCATAAAGAGATATAAATAAGCACTTCACTATGCCATTCATAATAGTGAATAAGTATTCTGTGAAATATAGCCTAAGAGACCCACACGGTGCACACACTGTCACCTTTACACACGTGGGACAAGGAGTCTCCGGAGATCACATAAGTAAAATTCACTTGACTAGCATAACGACATCTAGATTACAAGCATCATCATATGAATCTCAATCATGTAAGGCAGCTCATGAGATTATTGTATTGAAGTACATAGGAGAGAGATTAACCACATAGCTACCGGTACAGCCCCGAGCCTCGATGGAGAACTACTCCCTCCTCATGGGAGACAGCAGCGTTGATGGAGATGGCGGTGGTGTCGATGGAGGAGCCTTCCGGGGCACTTCCCCGTCCCGGCGGTGTGCCGGAACAGAGACTCCTGTCCCCCAGATCTTGGCTTCGCGATGGCGGTGGCTCTGGATGGTTTCTCGTACCGTGGCTTTTCGTCTCGAGGTTTTAGGTCGAGGGGGCTTAAATAGGCGAAGAGGCGGCGTCAGAAGGTCAACGAGGCGGTGACACGCTAGGGTGGCGCGGCCAGGGCCTGGGCCGCGCCGCCTATCATCTGGTGGGCCTGTGGCCCCCCTCTGGCGACTCTCGGGTGTTCTGGATGCTTCCGGTGATTCTAAGATGCTGGGCGTTGATTTCGTCTGATTCCGAGAATATTTCCTTACTAGGATTTCTGAAACCAAAAACAGCAGAAAACAGGAACTGGCACTTCGGCATCTCGTCAATAGGTTAGTTCCGGAAACGCATAAATATGACATATAATGTGTATAAAACATGTAGATATCATCAATAATGTGGCATGGAACATAAGAAATTATCGATACGTCGGAGACGTATCAGCATCCCCAAGCTTAGTTCTGCTCGTCCCGAGCAGGTAAACGATAACAAAGATAATTTCTGGAGTGACATGCCATCATAAACTTGATCATACTATTGTAAACACATGTAATGAATGCAGCAATCCAAACAATGGTAATGACATGAGTAAACAAATGAATCATAAAGCAATGACTTTTCATGAATAGTACTTCAAGACAAGCATCAATAAGTCTTGCATAAGAGTTAACTCATAAAGCAATAATTCAAAGTAAAGGTATTGAAGCAACACAATGGAAGATTAAGTTTCAGCGGTTGCTTTCAACTTGTAACATATATATCTCATGGATATTGTCAACATAGAGTAATATAACAAATGCAATATGCAAATATGTAGGAATCAATGCACAGTTCACACAAGTGTTTGCTTCTTGAGGTGGAGAGAAATAGGTGAACTGACTCAACATAAAAGTAAAAGAAAGGTCCTTCAAAGAGGAAAGCATCGATTGCTATATTTGTGCTAGAGCTTTGATTTTGAAAACAAGAAACAATTTTGTCAACGGTAGTAATAAAACATATGTATCATGTAAATTATATCTTACAAGTTGCAAGCCTCATGCGTAGTATACTAATAGTGCCCGCACCTTGTCCTAATTAGCTTGGACTACCGGGATCATCGCAATGCACATGTTTTAACCAAGTGTCACAATGGGGTACCTCTATGCCGCATGTACAAAGGTCTAAGGAGAAAGCTCGCATTGGATTTCTCGCTATTGATTATTCTCAACTTAGACATCCATACCGGGACAACATAGACAACAGATAATGGACTCCTCTTTTATGCATAAGCATGTAGCAACAATTATTTTTCTCATATGAGATTGAGGATATATGTCCAAAACTGAAACTTCCACCATGGATCATGGCTTTAGTTAGCGGCCCAATGTTCTTCTCTAACAATATGCACGCTCTAACCATAAGGTGGTAGATCGCTCTTACTTCAGACAAGACGAACATGCATAGCAACTCACATGAAATTCAACAAAAAGTAGTTGATGGCGTCCCCAGGAACATGGTTATCGCACAACGAGCAACTTAATAAGAGATAAAATGCATAAGTACATATTCAATACCACAATAGTTTTTAAGCTATTTGTCCCATGAGCTATATATTGTAAAGGCGAAGAATGGAAATTTAAAGGTAGCACTCAAGCAATTTACTTTGGAATGACACGGAGAAATACCATGTAGTAGGTAGGTATGTGATGGCGTGTAACTCACACGTTCGTTGGGAACCCCAAGAGGAAGGTATGATGCGCACAGCAGCAAGTTTTCCCTCAGAAAGAAACCAAGGTTTATCGAACCAGGAGGAGCCAAGAAGCACGTTGAAGGTTGATGGCGGCGGGATGTAGTGCGGCGCAACACCGGGGATTCCGGCGCCAACGTGGAACCTGCACAACACAACCAAAGTACTTTGCCCCAACGAAGGTGAGGTTGTCAATCTCACCGGCTTGCTGTAACAAAGGATTAACCGTATTGTGTGGAAGATGATTGTTTGCAGAAAACAGTAGAACAAGTATTGCAGTAGATTGTATTTCAGTATAAAGAATTGGACCGGGGTCCACAGTTCACTAGAGGTGTCTCTCCCATAAGACAAACAGCATGTTGGGTGAACAAATTACAGTTGGGCAATTGACAAATAAAGAGGGCATGACCATGCACATACATATCATGATGAGTATAGTGAGATTTAATTGGGCATTACGACAAAGTACATAGACCGCCATCCAACTGCATCTATGCCTAAAAAGTCCACCTTCAGGTTATCATCCGAACCCCCTCCGGTATTAAGTTGCAAAGCAACAACAATTGCATTAAGTATGGTGCGTAATGTAATCAACAACTACATCCTTAGACATAGCATCAATGTTTTATCCCTAGTGGCAACAGCACAACACAACCTTAGAACTTTCTGTCACTGTCCCAGGTGTCAATGAGGCATGAACCCACTATCGAGCATAAATACTCCCTCTTGGAGTTACAAGCATCTACTTGGCCAGAGCATCTACTAGTAACGGAGAGCATGCAAGATCATAAACAACACATAGATATAACTTTGATAATCAACATAACAAGTATTCTCTATTCATCGGATCCCAACAAACGCAACATATAGAATTACAGATAGATGATCTTGATCATGTTAGGCAGCTCACAAGATCCGACAATGAAGCACAATGGGGAGAAGACAACCATCTAGCTACTGCTATGGACCCATAGTCCGGGGGTAGACTACTCACTCATCACTCGGAGGCGACCATGGCGGCGTAGAGTCCTCCGGAGATGATTCCCCTCTCCGCAGGGTGCCGAGGCGATCTCCTGGATCCCCCGAGATGGGATCGGCGGCGGCGGCGTCTCGGAAGGTTTTCCGTATCGTGGCTCTCGGTGCGGGGGTTTCGCGACGGAGGCTTTAAGTAGGCGGAAGGGCAGGTCGGGAGCGCACGAGGGCCCCACACCACGGGCGCGCGGCCAAGGGGCCGCGCCGCCTAGGGTGTGGCCCCTCGTGGCCCCTCTTCGTCTCCTCTTCGGACTTGGGAAGCTTCGTGGCAAAATAGGACCCGGGCGTTGATTTCGTCCAATTCCGAGAATATTTCGTTACTAGGATTTCTGAAACCAAAAACAGCACAACTGGCACTTCGGCATCTTGTTAATAGGTTAGTTCCGAAAATGCACGAATATGACATAAAGTGTGCATAAAACATGTAGATAACATCAATAATGTGGCATGGAACATAAGAAATTATCGATACGTCGGAGACGTATCAGCATCCCCAAGCTTAGTTCTGCTCGTCCCAAGCAGGTAAAACGATAACACAGATAATTTCTGGAGTGACATGCCATCATAACCTTGATCATACTATTTGTAAAGCATATGTAGTGAATGCAGCGATCAAAACAATGTATATGACATGAGTAAACAAGTGAATCATAAAGCAAAGACTTTTCATGAATAGCACTTCAAGACAAGCATCAATAAGTCTTGCATAAGAGTTAACTCATAAAGCAATAATTCATAGTAAAAGCATTGAAGCAACACAAAGGAAGATTAAGTTTCAGCGGTTGCTTTCAACTTGTAACATGTATATCTCATGGATATTGTCAACATAGAGTAATATAATAAGTGCAATAAGCAAGTATGTAGGAATCAATGCACAGTTCACACAAGTGTTTGCTTCTTGAGGTGGAGAGAAATAGGTGAACTGACTCAACATTGAAAGTAAAAGAATGGTCCTCCATAGAGGAAAAGCATCGATTGCTATATTTGTGCTAGAGCTTTGATTTTGAAAACATGAAACAATTTTGTCAACGGTAGTAATAAAGCATATGTATCATGTAAATTATATCTTACAAGTTGCAAGCCTCATGCATAGTGTACTAATAGTGCCCGCACCTTGTCCTAATTAGCTTGGACTACCGGATCATCACAATGCACATGTTTTAACCAAGTGTCACAAAGGGGTACCTCTATGCCGCCTGTACAAAGGTCTAAGGAGAAAGCTCGCATTGGATTTCTCGCTATTGATTATTCTCAACTTAGACATCCATACCGGGACAACATAGACAACAGATAATGGACTCCTCTTTTATGCATAAGCATGTAGCAACAATTAATATTTTTCTCATTTGAGATTGAGGATATATGTCCAAAACTGAAACTTCCACCATGAATCATGGCTTTAGTTAGCGGCCCAATGCTCTTCTCTAACAATATGCATGCTTAACCATAAGGTGGTAGATCTCTCTTACTTCAGACAAGACGGACATGCATAGCAACTCACATGAAATTCAACAAAGAGTAGTTGATGGCGTCCCCAGTGAACATGGTTATCGCACAACAAGCAACTTAATAAGAGATAAAGTGCATAATTACATATTCAATACCACAATAGTTTTTAAGCTATTTGTCCCATGAGCTATATATTGCAAAGGTGAATGATGGAATTTTAAAGGTAGCACTCAAGCAATTTACTTTGGAATGGCAGAAAATACCATGTAGTAGGTAGGTATGGTGGACGCAAATGGCATAGTGGTTGGCTCAAGTATTTTGGATGCATGAGAAGTATTCCCTCTCGATACAAGGTTTAGGCTAGCAAGGCTTATTTGAAACAAACACAAGGATGAACCGTGCAGCAAAACTCACATAAAAGACATATTGAAAATATTATAAGACTCTACACCGTCTTCCTTGTTGTTCAAACTCAATACTAGAAATTATCTAGACCTTAGAGAAACCAAATATGCAAACCAAATTTTAGCATGCTCTATGTATTTCTTCATTAATGGGTGCAAAGCATATGATGCAAGAGCTTAATCATGAGCACAACAATTGCCAAGTATCACATTACCCAAGACATTAATAGCAATTACTACATGTATCATTTTCCAATTCCAACCATATAACAATTTAACGAAGGAGAAACTTCGCCATGAATACTATGAGTAGAAACCAAGGACAAACTTGTCCATATGCTACAGCGGAGCGTGTCTCTCTCCCATAAAGTGAATGCTAGGATCCATTTTATTTAAACAAAAACAAAAACAAAAACAAACCGACGCTCCAAGAAAAGCACATAAGATGTGATGGAATAAAAATATAGTTTCAGGGGAGGAACCTGATAATGTTGTCGATGAAGAAGGGGATGCCTTGGGCATCCCCAAGCTTAGACGCTTGAGTCTTCTTAATATATGCAGGGGTGAACCACCGGGGCATCCCCAAGCTTAGAGCTTTCACTCTCCTTGATCATGTTGCATCATACTCCTCTCTTGATCCTTGAAAACTTCCTCCACACCAAACTTAGAACAACTCATTAGAGGGTTAGTGACAATAAAAATTAACATATTCAGAGGTGACACAATCATTCTTAACACTTCTGGACATTGCATAAAGCTACTGGACATTAATGGATCAAAGAAATTCATCCAACATAGCAAAAGAGGCAATGCGAAATAAAAGGCAGAATCTGTCAAAACAGAACAGTTCGTATTGACGAATTTTATCGAGGCACCAGACTTGCTCAAATGAAAATGCTCAAATTGAATGAAAGTTGCGTACATATCTGAGGATCACTCACGTAAATTGGCATAATTTTCTGAGTTACCTACAGGGAAAACAGCCCAGATTCGTGACAGCAAAGAAATCTGTTTCTGCGCAGTAATCCAAATCTAGTATGAACTTTTCTATCAACGGCTTTACTTGGCACAATAAAACACTAAACTAAGATAAGGAGAGGTTGCTACAGTAGTAAACAACTTCCAAGACACAAAATAAAAACAAAGTGCTGTAGTAAAAACATGGGTTGTCTCCCATAAGCGCTTTTCTTTAACGCCTTTCAGCTAGGCGCAGAAAGTGTGTATCAAGTATTATCAAGAGATGGTGCGTCAACCTTACCTTGGGCTTTACCCTTACCTTTATTGTTTTTCTTTCCCTTTGATTTAGGAAATATATGATTTCCCCCTGGTATAGAGGTGAATTTCAGGGTGCCTTCTCCCACATCAATGACTGCTCCCAATAGTTTCAGCAGGGATCTTCCGAGTGTGATTTTTCCTGTCCCTACACATTCAATAACAAGATAATCAATGGATATTGTTCTTCCAAGAATGGTTGTATGCACACCTGCGGCTATTCCCTTAGGAATTATAATAGAGTTATTAATGAGAGTTATTTCTTCTCCTCCTTCATCGACTCCCCAAAGTTTCAAAGATTTATAAATGCTCTCAGGCATAAGGCAAAATTCAGACATAATATCACAGTTGGCACGAAGAGTTCGATCACCGATAACAATTTTAACAGTAGGATCCCACAATGAAAGTTTAGAGTTCACTAAAACTTGTTCAAGACGATTACGAACATGGCAATAGTTATCATCCAAGCGAGATGTACTTATCTCGAGATTGTTTAATCTATTATAAATGCTAGTGAGGGCTGAATCAAAGTTATTAGCTGAATCATGTGATGCAACCAACTTCTTTATGGCATTAAAAGCTTGATCCCCATTGCAATGAAGGAAATCTCCTCCCACTAAAGTATCCAAAGCATATCTATAGCGAATCATAAGACCAAAATAAAAATTACTAAGGAGCAAACTTAGAGTCATTTGAGGTTCAGTTTTACGATAAGAAGTAAAAATTCTAGACCAAGCATCCTTAAAACTCTCCTCATCCCCTTGTTTAAAAGTGAAGACTAATTCTTCAGGCGAAGAAGTAACAGGTTCAGAGCTAGACATGGTAACAAAAGTAACTAATTTTTTTGTATTTTTAATATAGAGTGCAAGACAGTAAATAAAGCAAACTAGATAAAGTAAATGCAAGTAACTAATTTTTTTGTGTTTTTGATATAGCAAACAAGATAACAAATAAAGTAAAACTAGCAACTAATTTTTTTGTATTTTGATTTAGTGCAGCAAACAAAGTAGTAAATAAAACTAAGCAAGACAAAAACAAAGTAAAGAGATTGAGAAGTGGAGACTCCCCTTGCAGCGTGTCTTGATCTCCCCGGCAACGGCGCCAGAAAAAGAGCTTGATGGCGTGTAACTCACACGTTCGTTGGGAACCCCAAGAGGAAGGTATGATGCGCAGCAAGTTTTCCCTGAAAGAAACCAAGGTTTATCGAACCAGGAGGAGCCAAGAAGCACGTTGAAGGTTGATGGCGGCGGGATGTAGTGCGGCGCAACACCAGGGATTCCGGCGCCAACGTGGAACCTGCACAACACAACCAAAGTACTTTGCCCCAACGAAACAGTGAGGTTGTCAATCTCACCGGCTTGCTGTAACAAAGGATTAACCGTATTGTGTGGAAGATGATTGTTTGCAGAAAACAGTAGAACAAGTATTGCAGTAGATTGTATTTCAGTAAAGAGAATTGGACCGGGGTCCACAGTTCACTAGAGGTGTCTCTCCCATAAGACAAACAGCATGTTGGGTGAATAAATTACAGTTGGGCAATTGACAAATAAAGAGGGCATGACCATGCACATACATATCATGATGAGTATAGTGAGATTTAATTGGGCATTACGACAAAGTACATAGACCGCCATCCAACTGCATCTATGCCTAAAAAGTCCACCTTCAGGTTATCATCCGAACCCCCTCAGTATTAAGTTGCAAAGCAACAGACAATTGCATTAAGTATGGTGCGTAATGTAATCAACAACTACATCCTTAGACATAGCATCAATGTTTTATCCCTAGTGGCAACAGCACAACACAACCTTAGAACTTTCTGTCACTGTCCCATGTCAATGCAGGCATGAACCCACTATCGAGCATAAATACTCCCTCTTGGAGTTACAAGCATCTACTTGGCCAGAGCATCTACTAGTAACGGAGAGCATGCAAGATCATAAACAACACATAGATATAACTTTGATAATCAACATAACAAGTATTCTCTATTCATCGGATCCCAACAAACGCAACATATAGAATTACAGATAGATGATCTTGATCATGTTAGGCAGCTCACAAGATCCGACAATGAAGCACAATGGGGAGAAGACAACCATCTAGCTACTGCTATGGACCCATAGTCCAGGGGTAGACTACTCACTCATCACTCCCACTACTAGGGAAAGGCCCATTGCCGGCGCACCTAAAACGCCCATTGCCGGCGCACCACGAGCCCGCCGGTGCGAACGCGCCGGTGATAAATGGACACTGCCGGCGCACCAGGTAGTGCGCCGGCGATATCTCAGCTACTGCCGGCGCACCACCCAAGCTTCGCCGGCAAAGATCTATTCCACCGGCGCACAACCAGGTGCGCCGGCAGTAGTGCTTCCAGCACTGGCGCATGCCACGTGCGCCGGCAGTATGTCATTTAGGTGCGCCGGCAATTAATTCGAAAATTCTTTTTTCCAGCTTTTTTCCAGCATATTACAATACATATTTGACAGCAGTATATATTTACAACGCAGTTCATATTTATACAGTATTACATGCAATATGAGAAGCACATAGAGAGCCAAGTTTCATTTCGGTATCAGTACACAAATACGCAAGTCTCGTTTCGGAATGTGTTGATTCATACAACACATGTGCATATGCAACACCGAACGACGAAGTTTCACAAAGTTAGAAGTCTTGGTACATAGTCGTCACAAGTATCGTCATACACCTCACAATGTAGGTCCTAACCTAAACTAGAATCACATAGAACATGACCAACATGGTCATGACCATCATCACGAAGGCCATGGTCTTCATCCGGTTCCTCCTCATGTCCCTCATCTCTCCCGCTAGATAACGGGCGTATCTTCCTTCCGCCTCCACCCTAGTGGGGTATCCCTTGTAGCTGTTGCCGCTGAAGCGGTGCACCTGTCTCCGACAGTCCTCCCAGTCGTCGTAGACTCCAGGAACCCTCCCCTTGTACACGACATATGTCGTCGGCATCTCCATTCACAAGACAAGTAAAACGTTAGTACCAATGCAATGAACAAGTGCCAACTCAAATAAGAGACAAGTAGTATGAACTAAATAGCATGTGCCTCATACTTTGTTGGTCGAAATAAATAATAACATACAGGGATGGGGTCAGTGAGGCTAGGTAGGATGCACAATAGATTGATATTTGTGGCCATCACACCAAGCCTCACTGGCCCCACCCCGGAGTGTACAAGTGACCGAACATTTTAATCATCGGCCAATGCAATTAAGAAGTGCGAACTCAAATAGAAGACAAGTAGTACGAATTAAATAGCGTGCCTCATACTTTGTCGGTCGAAACAAATATTAACATCCAGGGATGGAGTCAGTGAGGCTAGGTAGGATGCACAATAGATTGATACTTGTGGCCGTCGCACCAAGGCTCACTGGCTCCACCCCCGAGTGTACGATTGACCGAACATTCTAATCATCGGCGAACTCCAAATACGAGGCAAGTAGTGGTCGAGTAAATGCAAATAATTATTAAGCTATGTACGCCATAATCTTGAAATATATAGCAAAGTAAATGAAACTACAGACACATGTTCACATGCACATTCATACAACTAAATAAAAGCAACTAGTCGATTCTATGGGAATATATAGCAATTATTACAGTACGGAAGTTCAAGGACATATCGTTCAAGCTTTAGCAAGTGTTCCCGTCGTAGGATCAGGTTGTACGCCTAGGGGGAATGGACGGCAGCCCTCAAGCGAGTTGAACGGCCTCTCATCACGCGACATCTCCAAGCGGAGGTCTATCTCGTCATTAGGTGGTAGACCATAGCCGTAGAAGAACTCGCCAGACCTATTGTTGACATCCTGCAGGATTATCGTGCAAATGAACTGCTGGATGCGACCCCAGTTCTTTCTAATCTCTCTATCAGGGACATCCGCCATGTTTGCAAACCTGTTTCTGAGATTATCTGGCAGCAACATGTCATCTGCGTACTTTATGTACTCCTGCATCTGAAGGATGGCGTACCACGCGTCCATCCCATTGTCGGGCGTCGACTGCCTGAGGCAGGGGAAGTTGGTTGTGTGGGTTAAGACGAAGCCTCCTCGGGATTTCCTCTCTACTTTGAGGGGGCCTGCCTTGTTGGCGAAGCCGGTGAGAGCATCATTGAGAAGGGCCCTGATGTGGGAGTAGTCTTTCTTGCGGTCCCTACCCGAGTCGAGATAGACTGCATGCGAGTGTTGCGGGTGCACGACGATGAGGGTGCAGAACTTGTCTCTGCGGAAAACACACGGATTAACCTTTGGAAATGCAAATGGAGATATAGGATAGAATGGTGATGGGGGACTAGCGAGTGATTACTTACTCGGGGAAGTAAGGGATGAGAATGGCGCCCTTCTTAATGTTCGCCAGCATGAAATCCTCGACCTGCTGGGTGGCAATCGCGCGATCCCCAGGGTTGCAGATGATGCTCTCCCGCATATAGAAGGGGTCCATGATCGCGATGGTCGGCGTCCCCTCCTTAACAATCTGGGAAGACATGCTAAGAGCAACTAGGCGAACCACACTAAAGTGGAGCGCTTGCATGCGATAGATGCTGAAGATGTCGTTGAACCGGATGAAGCACAAGTCCGCGGGGTACTTCTCGACGAAGTTCATGCCAGTTGGCACCTTCGCCACGAAGAGAGGGTAACCAGGATCTTTTGATTTGAGAAGAAGGTTCTCCACATGCAAGACAGTCTCATGCAAGCTCCTCATATCCGGGGTGAGTTTCTTCACGACATGCTCCGGCAGCATCGGTTGACCCAAGTGATGCAGAGGTCGCCAATTGTTTGGCAACTTGTCAAGGAGTGGGACCTTGTCCTTGGATTTGGCCGCCGCCTTGTCTTGGGCGTCCTTCTTATTTGCCCTCTTCCTCTTCTTGGGTTGTAGTGCTGGACCATCCATCGCCGTAGTGGCCGTAGCACGGAGTGTGTTTGGGCTCAACATATTTTTGACGGCGGCGGTGGCGACCTCCTCAGGATTTTCCTCCTCATCAGCCGTTTCTTGAGAATCGAACAGCTTCTTGGAGCACACATATTTCAAGCCCGGCGCATCCTCATGGACAACTTGTGAAGACGTAGGAATATCCCATTGGAAGTTGTCACGTTCATATTCCTCGGCCTCTGGCGCAGCTGGCTGTTGTGGTGGGGCGCTGACCTCTGGCGCAGCTGGCCGTTCTGGTGGGGCGATGACCACGGGCGCCGCTGGCTGTCGTGGAGGGACGCTGACATGTGGCGCCGCAAGGTGCTTGTCTTTGCTTGCCGTCGACCCCGAGTAGGTGTTGATCCGAATTAGGGTCTTCGGCCATAGCAGTACCCAACCCTTCAGTGAGGCCAGATTCAACGGGCTATCGTCATCGGCACCATGCGGTTGATTAGGAGGAAACAAATCCTCATAGCCCGGTAACGCCCGATCCACTTCAACCCGGTAAACGTCATCCGCCATATCTCGTGTGTGCCACTTCTTATCCAGGGGCCGAATGATGGACCCCCTCGCGACGTCTTTGAGTTCGTCGTTTACTCTCATCAAAAAGGTGCATGGCGTCGAGAGCGCCTGCGAGAACATGTGTATGGCGTTAGAGAGAGGGCAAGGATGACGAAACTAATATATTAACTTGATGTACACATTAGTTAATTACCGTGAGGGCGTTGAGCTCGGCTAATGTCGACGGGCCAGCACATGCGGCGGCGGGCGTGCAAGTGACGGAGGGGCTGCTACCCGGCATGGACGGTGAATCCCTAGCACCAGCGACATTGCCGGCGGCCGGAGGAGTCTCCATTATAACATTGTCATTGCCGGCGGACGGCGGCACCATCGAGTTGCTGCCGTTGAAGCTAACCACTTGCATTTTCGGGGGGGGGGCTTGTTTGCCACCCTCATACCACGCTTGTAGAGCGTTGAAATCTGCTTGGACTCCAGCGGCGACTTCAGCTTTGACTTCAGGTACGAGTGTAGCTTTGAGTTGCGGTACCAGTTGCGGTACCAAACCAGCTTGGACTTGGGCTAGGATTGACTCCCTCATTTCCTCCGCCTCCCGCTGCTTCCTCTCATTACGCGCATTTTTATCGGCCGCAGACGACAAGCCATAGTGACCATGCTTGTAGCCTGTACCGGCGCCAGCCACACGGCCTCTATGCGGCCTTCTCGTCGGTGAATGCTCATTAACGATGTTTAGCGCCCGTACGAGAGGCTTGTCCCAGGCTACCCTGCCCGTCGACGCCTGGGACGAGGAGCCTTCGTCACCTTGGGAGGCTTGAGAAAGTCTTTGTCTTTCTTCTTCCTGCGGAAGAAACGCGAACCATTTAGAAATGTTGCTACTATTATATGAACGATACTTGATCTAATAAAACCGGTAAATTGCTTACCAGTTTTTTCTCCAACGCCAGGACCTTCTGGTCGTTCGTGAACCAAATTATGTCGGTTACGACCTTCGGGTCCGTGACAAGTTCCCCGGTTAGTTTCTTCTTATGGTACCGGGACCTGATGAATCTTCTTTCAAGCGGGTCCTTGTACTTGAGCCAGGGGTTCTCAATGCCGGCATTTACATACGCCTCGTCCTCCTTCGCCCAATAGGGCTCCTTTCCCTCGTACCCACGGCTCCCAAGGTTGTGGTTGCCGATGTTAAGCTCCCGCATTTCCTTCCCCCACAACTTGCGATTCTTGGTTGCTTGTAGCTCTTCATTGGCCACAAAAGCATCAAAGTCCGCCTGGGTGACATGCGGAAAGGCGGAGTGGACCTCTTCGAAACCTTTGCCCTCAGCAATCAGCTTCCGCACCATGTACTTATAGCTGCTGAGGTGTTTGGTGAACTTCAGGAGGGCTTGTGAGTTCACAATGTTGTTGGTTTGATGACTGGAGGCGTAGTCGCCTAGGAACTTGTATCGTGCGTGCAACCTCGCAATGAGCTGGGCTCGCAAAGGCGCTTTGCTCTCAGCTCGGAGGTCCGTCTCGTTGAGATTGACGACCTCTCGGAGGATACATGCCAGTTGGTTGCCGTACCCCTTGGCAACATCCTTAGGCTCCACCGGCAAACCACTGGCGGGGTCCACCTCTGTGACTGTGTCTCTGCCGGTGCCGACCGTGTTTTGGCGCCTTGCCTTCCGCGGCCTCTTGGCTCCACTTGTCCCGGTGCCACTACTCCCGGCGGCGCCGCTAGGATCGTCGCCGCTTGTCTCGCCGCCACCCCCGGCGGCGCCGGTTGCCTCATCGCCGCTAGGCTCGTAGGTACTACCCCCGGCGGCGGCGCTTGCCTCGTTGCCGCTCGGCTCGTCGGCACTACCCCCAGCGGCATCCTCCATCTCATGGTCCTCGTCGCCGCCAACACCAGCGGCCTCGGCATCCTCCTCCGTCCTAAAGAAGTGCCTATTGTAGTGCTCCTCTAACTCTTCTTGAGACGACATGGTGGCTTGCACTAATAGAAGATGAAAAAGAGTTAGAATTCACGGAAAAATTCGGCATGACCTTTGCTAAAAATTGGTCATGCCGAGTGCTAGAATTGCCGGAACGGAAATGAATCGACATTCCGGCACTCAATAGCAACTCAATCCCTGTAACAGAAATGCAAACATATAAATGCCATAACCATAACCATAACCATCTCCATAACCATGCCATCACCATAACCATCACCACATAAATTACAGTAGCTAGCTTTTTAGCATATACATTACAGTGGCATTTTACATCAGCATAAAAATAACACTTGACAACCTCCATTTAAAACCAGAGAATGAACATAGTGAATTTTATATATCAACCAATTCTTGGCAGTAGGCATTTAAATGAAGAACCACTTTATCAACTAAACCTACTAATAAGCAGTGCTACATCAAACTCTGCTTAGTGCTCAGTGCAACATAAGATATGAATGATACAGGAATAAGCAGCAGCATCAGCTACTATCATAAGACAGATTTCCCAAACACTAAAATAAAAATGGAAATGCTGACATACAAAATTTCATACAACATATAAATGGCAGAGAGCATTTTCTCTGGTTAAGGGAACATATAAATGTTGAGAATAACATGTATTTTACAATAGCATGGACCATTTTCTCTGGTTAAGGGGACCATTTTCTCTGCAATGGCATTTTCTTTTGTCCAGAGAATGAATTGAACCACCATACCACCATATCTCAAATTCTCAAACAAGCATAAATGAATTGAACCAGAGAATGAATTTAAAAGAATGAATTGAACCAGAATTTTAGCCAGCAAACATCTATAGAATTTATAGAATAGCATGAACATCTATATAATTTAAATGTATACTAGTTCTCTGAATGAACATAGCACTTGTTCTTTTTAAATGAACCAGAGAATGAACATATCACTTGTTCTTTTTAAATAAAGTAAACCTACTGCTAGTGAATAAATGTGAGGTATGCCTAACCCTAACACTTGCTACTGGTAGCATTTGATGCTTAATTAGTTTTTATTTATTCAAAAATAAGAAGCAAATACCAATGAATTTTCTTGCTACTGCTAGCATTCTTGGCAGTAGGCATTTAAATGAAGAACCACTACTGCTAGCATTCTTGGCTAACCCTAACACTTGGCTAACCCTAACCCTAGCATTCTTGGCTAACCCTAACCCTAACATTTAAATGTATGCCTAACCCTAACACTTGCTACTGCTAGCATTCTTGGCAGTAGGCATTTAAATGAAGAACCACTACTGCATATATAGCAGCAGTAGCAACTGCTGCTATAAGTGGAATTAAAGTGGAATTAAAGTGACATTCCTTCACCTTGTACATGCACTGGCCAATTAACTAAACAAAATCAATTTTCATTTTAGCTACTGCAAGTAAAATCAATTTTGAGCCAAACCTCTATTTCATTTTCTTTTTTTGGCAGTAGGTAATGATGCATTTTCATTTTGAACCAAATTAATTTACAACCAGTGAGCATGCATGAGCATTTTGAACTAAACAATTGAGCATTTTTAACCAGTAGCAATTTATGGCAGCATTTTTGCATTTCATTCTTGTTAGGAGCATGAGCATGAGCAAGCAATTTTGCATTTCATTCATATTATTAGCATGAGCATGCAACACCTACAGTGGCAGCAATTCATTTTGTATATCAGCATTTCATTCTTGTTATTAGCATGAACCAGAGAATGCATTTCATTAGGCATTTAAATGAACCAGAGAATGCATTCTTGCTATATATGAACCCTAAAAATTTAATAAACATGAATCAAGAATGGCTAAACCAGTAGTAGCATTTGCTACTGCCAACTAGTGTTCATTTCATTTAAATGAACCATGTACTGCTAGCAAATTTTATTAACTAAACCTACTAAATTATTTTAACTAGAGAACCATCATATTATTATGAACATACCTAAGAAACATGAACCTAGCTAGCTGCATTTCATCTAACCAGAGAGGCAAAAGAAAAGAAAAACATGAAAAGAAGCACTGAAAATCCCCATTTTTTGCTACTGCATTTCATCATTTAATTTCAAACCAGAGAATGAATTCATTGTAGTGCTCTCTCAAAATTTCAAACCATAGAATGAATATGAGTGCATTTCATCATTTGCTACTGCATTTCATCATTTGCTACTGCATTTCATCATTTAATTTCAAACCAGAAAATTTCAAATTGATGATTTTAGTGCTATTGGTCAGTATGATGGTTGGTATTGGAAAAGCCTGATTGCTGTTTGTTCATTCTGTATGAACCCTAACATTGAAAAAGCCTAGGGGCAGAGGGGGATTGGGGGCGGAGGGGATTGGGGGCAGAGGGGGTGGACCTACCGACTACCAGCAGGGGTCGACGGCGGCGGCTAGCGGCAGTACGGGTCTCCTGCTCCTGCTCCTCCTCTCTGTGGCGGCTGGCGAGCGGTGGATCCGACGGCGGCGGTGGATCCGACAGCGGCGGCGGCTCCTCCTCGACCTGATCCGACAGCGGCGGCGGCTCCTCCTCGACAGCGGAGGCAGGTGGTGGGGGGCTGGTGGAGGTGGATGGTGGTGGACAGAGGCTGGTGCAGAACGGCGGGTGGCGGCGCTGGCGGGTGGTCGTCGTCGTCGGTATGGGGAAGAATGATGTGAGGAAGAGAGGAAGAGAGAGATAGCACGCGCAGCGGTTAAGTCCCAGGTATAGCTGGGCTCACCTTATTGCCGGCGCACCACATGTTTGGTTCGCCGGGGACAACCGGCGAACCAAACATGTGGTGCGCCGGCAATAAGGTGAGCCCAGCTATACCTGGGACTTGTCCCCCAACCTGGCTGGCCATTTCTTTTTATTCTTTTCTTTATTTATTTTCACTTTCTTTTTTTTATTCTTTTCTTTATTTCTTTTCACTTTCTTTTATGTTTCTTTTCTTTTCCCACAAATCCTATACTATTTTATTTCCTTCTCTTTTCAAGATAATAACCAAGCAATATGAGTTAATTAGGCATTACAAAAAAATATGAGTTATATATACATACACAAAATATTGACCAACACAATATTAATTAGTCATACATAAAATATTGGCCATGACCATATGAGTAGTTATGAATTACACAAAATATGAGTTATAGATTGCAAATAAATTTTTACATCATCGATTGAGAAGAGTGTTTCGCTTTCTTCTTGCTTTTCTTGCTTGTCGTTGAATAATTTAGCCCCGTGTCGTGACTTCTTCTTTTGAAGGGTCGACCTGACCTCGGTAGCGTGGTCCTGCTTCTTCTTGTGGTGTATGTTGTGTCTTCATCCTCGGATTCTTCCATCATTGGGTCTCCGACTTGTCCTTCGAAGTCTTCCTCGTTGGCGACTCCATCCATTCCGACGATGGTCCTCTTGCCTCTCCTCACGATAACACGGCTAGGCCTGGATGGGTCGGTTATGAAGAAGCATTGGTGCACGTGTTCTGCCAGTACCCATGGCTCATTCTGCGCGGTGGCGTTCGTGGACTTTGATTTGTTGGCTTCGGGTAGAAACATGGTGGTGAAATACCGGTCTTCTTTTCTGACGCTCTTAGCCCATCTGATACGGAACATCGGCACTTTCTCCCCAGCGTAGCTAAGCTCCCAGATTTCCTCGATTCTTCCGTAGTATCTAGTCTTTACGTCACCCGTCCAGGAATCCATCGTTACCCCTGAGTTCTGGTAAACACTGTTCTTGTCTTTTTCTTCCGTGTAGAATGTGTACCCGTTGATATCGTACGCTTGGTAAGTCATGATGTTGGGCGCGGGGCCATGTGACAAGGCCAATACTAGTTTATCCTTGTCAGAATCCATTGGTGGGGGATTAGCATCAATGTGGTCTTTGAACCAGCGCGCGAAAGAGGAGTTGTGCTCTCTGTATATTTCTGCTTCCGTCATCATCGGCTTGCCACTGTTCTCTATCATGGTTTTGTGCTCTTTCAACCAAGGATCGATCAAGTCAATGTGTTGTAGCGCTACTAAGTTGGCCCTGTCAAAGTCGGAACTCCGACCAGACATGTGCACGTGCAGTTCCTTCCTTCCATTTTTGTGGCCTACTCCCTCGAACCTACGGAGGTACTTGTTTTGAGGCAAACCAACAGGGTCCTCGATGTCTAGATAATTCGTGCAGAAAGAGATGCACTCTTCGGTGAGCCAGCCCTGTACGATGCTTCCATCCGGATGTGACCTGTTACGAACGTATCCTTTAATGACCCCATTCATTCTTTCAAACGACATCATGTTGTGTAAGAATGCCGGCCCTAGACTGACGATATCATCCATGATATGGACCAACAGATGGACCATCACATCAAAGAATGCAGGCGGGAAGTACATCTCCATCTCACATAGGATCACCACGATCTCTTCCTGGAGCCTTGCGAGTTTCTTCACGCTTATCGACTTCCGAGTTATGACGTCGAAGAAGTTACAGAGCCCAGTCAGCGTTGCACGGACATGGTCATCCATTATACCTCGGATTGCAACCGGAAGAATCTGCGTCATCATCACGTGACAGTCATGAGACTTCATGCCGCTGAAGTTTCGTTTCTTGGGGTCCATGTATCTGCTTATTAGCCCGGAGTAACCGAAGGGCACTCTGACTCCTACAAGGCAATTGAAAAATTGATCGACCTCGGCCGGACTAAAAGTGAAGCAGGAGGGGGGACAGTAATAGTCTGGCTGCTTAATCCTTTTGCGCTTCTGACCGCCGTCCGCCTCCTCCTCCGACTGTCCCTCTTGGGCCGGCGGGATCTGAAGCTCTTCCCTGATGCCCAAAACTTTCAGGTCCTGTCTTGCTTTCGGCCCATCTTTGGTCCGGTCCGGCATGTTGAGAAGAGTGCCAAGCAAGCTCTCGCACACGTTCTTTGTAATATGCATGACATCAAGGCAGTGAGGTGTATCGAGAATTTTCCAGTACGGCAAGTCCCAAAACACGGACCTCCTTTTCCATACACCAATGAGCGGCGTCGTTTCCTTTTTCTTCTTCTTCTCTCCAGGCTTTTGACGAATCTTTCCCGGCGCAGGGCACTCCTTCCAACCTTTCAGTAATGTATCGATCTCTTCGCCGCTCTTCTTACGTGGAGGTCCTCGGGGTTCATTTGTACCATCGAACAGATCTCCACGCTTTCTCCACGGGTCAGTTTTCTGTAGCCACCTTCGATGCCCCATGTAAACTGTTTTCGAAGAGCCATCCTTACCAAGCTGCAAAAACATCGTCTCTTCCATGCACCTGACACATGCCTTGTGTCCATGGCACACCTGGCACGAAATGTAACCGTATCCGAGGTAGTCCTGCACCGTCGTGATCAACGCGGCTCTCAAAGGGAAATATTCTTCCGCGACGGCGTCCCATGTATCTACCCCTTCCTCCGCCCACAACGTTTCAAGCTCCTCCTTTAATAGTTCGAGATACATGTTGATATCGTTTCCTGGCTGTGTCGGCCCTTGAATTAGCATACTCATCTGTATGTACTTCCTCTTCATGCACAGCCAGGGCGGGAGGTTGTAGATCCATACAAACACGGGCCATGTGCTATGTGTGCTGCTCTGGTTTCCGAACGGATTGAATCCGTCCGTGCTCGCACCCAACCTGATGTTTCTGGGATCTGCCCCAAAACTTCCGAATTCATTGTCTAATGCTTTCCACTGGCTTGCATCCGAAGGGTGCGTCAGCACTGGGTGCTCAATCCGCTCTTTATCATTCAACACTGCCTCCTTTCTTTCAGCGTGCCAGCGCATGAGCTTTGCTTCCTTGCGGTCCGCGTAGAACCGTTGAAGCCGGGGGGCGAGCGGGAAGTACCACACAACTTTCCGAGGAGCTTTCTTCTTCCCTTTCTTGTACCGTTCAGCTTCACACACAGGACATTTGGTCTTGTCCATGTGCTCCTTGCGATACATGATACAGTCGTTGATGCAGGCGTGATACTTTTCGTGGGGTAAGTCGAGAGGGCACGTGATTCTCTTGGCCTCGGCTAGACTACCAGGACACGTGTTCCCGGCAGGAAGGAGATCTTTCACGTATTCCAGGATGTCGTCGATGCTTGTGTCCGTCCATCCGTGTTTCGCCTTCATCTGCAGCACATCGAGAGCTACTCTCAAGCGAGACTCCCCCAACCCGCGACCTGAGTCGTACAACGGAGTATTCGAGTCTATCTCGAGTTGCTCAAGCTTTGATTTCCGCTTGGCGCCTTTCGTCTTTTCGAGAAGCAGATCTTGAAGATGAGGGTCCCGCACGACTGAAGCTAGCGGCACCTCTTCGTCGTCGTCAAGGTTATTGTCGTCGTCAAGGTTATTGTCGTCGTCAAGGTTATCGTCATGTGCGACAAACTCTTCATCGTCATCAGTATCATGATGCCCTCCTTCTTGCCGGCCATTTTTACCACCTGCCGCCGTCGCCCCATTGACCTCCGCGCCATCATCACTCATCCATTGAGTGTGTCCATGCATGAAACCATTAGTGAGCAGGTGCCCCTGCAATTTGCCTGAATACGGGTCAAACCATTTCCCTCGTTTGCATCTCCGGCACGGACACAATACCTCCGTGCGGTTATTTTCATACATGTCGATGATCGCGTGTTTCAGATATCTCATCACGATGCTTTCACTCATCTCGATAACCATTATCGCCTGCATGGTAAGATTACATAATTCATTAGAACCATGCATCCGTCGGTAGTTTTCACGGAAAATTTCGGCATGACCTTCCTACACGGTAGGACATAGGAGCGCCAGAAATGTGCCGAAACGGAAACTTGAAGAATCAACATTTCGGCGCAACGTTGGCAACTCATTTTCAACGCCAACACACACACAAGCACAAGCACAACATATATATATGCCACACACGAGAGCTTTTCTTCAAATGTCCAACATACATTGATTACATTCCTTAATTTGTTCATTAATCACCTATTTGTTTGATATATTCGTCGATAAGATCGAGACGACGCGCCGCGACAATGGCGTATGGAAGCCGACTTTCTAGATCTAGATCTAGATTGAGCGGTCAATGCGGGATAGTAGATCTAGATCTACATAGGGGGATGTGGGAGATGCATGTAGGAAGGGAAGATTTGCTCAAAAAATATGATTTTGTTTGGTCAAATTGGTGAAATTGGGGATAGAAATGGGCAAAAATGAGCTGGGTTGGGAGAAGGCTCGGGTTTGTGTGGAGAAGTGGAGTGTAGTGAGTGTGTGAGTGAGTGTGCTGGTTGGTGGCTGAAATAACTCCCAGGTTATTGCCGGCGCACCTGGACCATGGTGCGCCGGCAACATATACCCCTTTCGGCTATATCACCCCCGGGCCAGGCCCAAGAATCATTGCCGGCGCACCGGCCCAGGGGTCGCCGGCAGTACTCCACCGGCGCACCTGGGCTGGTGCGCCGGCAATGATTCTTGGGCCTGGCCCGAATCGGCCGGGGCCATGCCAGGAAATAGCGCCGGCGAGCCTTTACCCGAGGTGCGCCGGCAGTAGTCCTTCATCGCCGGCGCGTCTGAAATGTGCGCCGGCAATCCTTTCCACCGGCGTGTCCAAGGTGGTGCGCCGGCACCACTTGCCTCCACCTATAGGCTTTTCCCTAGTAGTGTCCGGAGGCGACCATGGCAGCGTAGAGTCCTCCGGGAGATGATTCCCCTCTCCGGCAGGGTGCCGGAGGCGATCTCCTGGATCCCCCGAGATGGGATCGGCGGCGGCGGCGTCTCTGGAAGGTATCGTGGCTCTCGGTACTGGGGGTTTCGTGACGGAGGCTTTAAGTAGGTGGAAGGGCAGGTCAGGAGGCGGCACGAGGGCCCCACACCACAGGGCCGCGCGGCCAAGGGGGGGGCCGCGCCGCCCTAGGGTGTGGCCCCCTCGTGGCCCCTCTTCGTCTCCTCTTCGGACTTGGAAGCTTCGTGGCAAAATAGGACCCTGGGCGTTGATTTCGTCCAATTCCGAGAATATTTCGTTACTAGGATTTCTGAAACCAAAAACAGCAGAAAACAGGAACTGGCACTTCGGCATCTTGTTAATAGGTTAGTTCCAGAAAATGCACGAATATGACATAAAGTGTGCATAAAACATGTAGATAACATCAATAATGTGGCATGGAACATAAGAAATTATCGATACGTCGGAGGTAGGTATGGTGGACACAAATGGCATAGTGGTTGGCTCAAGTATTTGGATGCATGAGAAGTATTCCCTCTCGATACAAGGTTTAGGCTAGCAAGGCTATTTGAAACAAACACAAGGATGAAGCGGTGCAGCAAAACTTACATAAAAGACATATTGTAAACATTATAAGACTCTACACCGTCTTCCTTGTTGTTCAAACTCAATACTAGAAATTATCTAGACCTTAGAGAGACCAATTATGCAAACCAAATTTTAACATGCTCTATGTATTTCTTCATTAATGGGTGCAAAGCATATGATGCAAGAGCTTAAACATGAGCACAACAATTGCCAAGTATCACATTATCCAAGACATTATAGCAATTACTACATGTATCATTTTCCAATTCCAACCATATAACAATTTAACGAAGAAGAAACTTCGCCATGAATACTATGAGTAGAAACTAAGGACATACTTGTCCATATGCAACAGCGGAGCGTGTCTCTCTCCCACAAAGAATGCTAGGATCCATTTTATTCAAACAAAACAAAAACAAAAACAAACCGACGCTCCAAGCAAAGCACATAAGTGTGATGGAATAAAAATATAGTTTCGGGGGAGGAACCTGATAATGTTGTCGATGAAGAAGGGGATGCCTTGGGCATCCCCAAGCTTAGATGCTTGAGTCTTCTTGAAATATGCAGGGATGAACCACCGGGGCATCCCCAAGCTTAGACTTTTCACTCTTCTTGATCGTAGTATATCATCCTCCTCTCTTGACCCTTGAAAACTTCCTTCACACCAAACTCAAAACAACTCATTAGAGGGTTAGTGCATAATCAAAAATTCACATGTTCAGAGGTGACACAATCATTCTCAACACTTCTGGACATTGCTCAAAGCTACTGGAAGTCAATGGAACAAAGAAATCCATCCAACATAGCAAAAGAAGCAATGCGAAATAAAAGGCAGAATCTATCAAAACAGAACAGTCCGTAAAGACGAATTTTAAAGGGGCACCAGACTTGCTCAAATGAAAATGCTCAAATTGAATGAAAGTTGCGTACATATCTGAGGATCACTCACGTAAATTGGCATAATTTTCTGAGTTACCTACAGAGAATTTTCCCTGATTCGTGACAGCAAAGAAATCTGTTTCTGCGCAGTAATCCAAATCTAGTATCAACCTTGCTATCAACGACTTTACTTGGAACAACAATTCAACAAAACTAAGATAAGGAGAGGTTGCTACAGTAGTAACAACTTCCAAGACACAAATATAAAACAAAATTACTGTAGCAAAATAAACACATGGGTTATCTCCCAAGAAGTTCTTTCTTTATAGCCATTAAGATGGGCTCAGCAGTTTTAATGATGCACTCACAAGAAATAGTAGTTGAAGCAAAAGAGAGCATCAAGAGGCAAATTCAAAACACATTTAAGTCTAACATGCTTCCTATGCAAAGGAATCTTGTAAATAAACAAATTCAAGAAGCATAATGCAACAAGCATAGAAAAACTAGACAAGCTCAACTTCAAGATTTTAAGCATATAGAGAGGTGTTTTAGTAACATGAAAATTTCTACCACCATATTTTCCTCTCTCATAATAACTTTCAGTAGTGTCATGAGAAAACTCAACAATATAACCATCACATAAAGCATTCTTATCATGAGTCTCATGCATAAAATTATTACTCTCCACATAAGCATAATCAATTTTATTAGTACTAGTGGGAGCAAATTCAACAAAGTAGCTATCATTATTATTCTCATCATCAAATATAGGAGGCATATTGTAATCATAATCAAATTCATCCTCCATAACAGGTGGTAACAAAAGACTACTATCATTATAATCATCATAAATAGGAGGCAAAGTATCATCAAAGTAAATTTTCTCCTCAATTCTTGGGGGACTAAAAATATCATGCTCATCAAAGCCAGCTTCCCCAAGCTTAGAATTTTCCATATCATTAGCAACAATGGTGTTCAAAGCATTCATACTAATATGTTCCATAGGTTTTTTAATTTTCGCATCAAACCATCCATGTCTTAAATCAGGAAATAGAATAAGAAGCTCATTGTTGTCCATTATGCCTAACTAGTGTAAACAAGAAACAAAAAGATGCAATTGCAGGATCTAAAGGAAATAGCTTCGAGTACTTACAACGGCGAAAATAGCTTAGTAGCCGAGATCCGTAGTGTGAGTACCTTTTACCTTTCCTCCGGCTTAAAAATAGCTTGATGTCTACGCCCCTCCTTTTCCTGTAGACATGTTGGGCCTCCAAGAGCAGAGGTTTGTAGAACAGTAAGTTTTCCCTTAAGTGGATCACCCAAGGTTTATCGAACTCGGGGAGGAAGAGGTCAAAGATATCCCTCTCATGCAACCTGCAACCACAAAGCAAGAAGTCTCTTGTGTCCCCAACACACCTAATAGGTGCACTAGTTCGGCGAAGAGATAGTGAAATACAGGTGGTATGAATAAGTAGTAGCAATGGCACCAGAAAAGTGCTTTGCCCAGGAGTGTAAACAAGCAGTAGTAACGCAACAGTAGTAAAACAGTAAACAAGCAGCGATAGCAGTATCTAGGAACAAGGCCTAGGGATTACACTTTCACTAGTGGACACTCTCAACATTGATTACATAACAGAATAGATAAATGCATACTCTACACTCTCTTGTTGGATGATGAACACCATTGCGTAGGATTACACGAACCCTCAATGCCGGAGTTAACAAGCTCCACAATTCAATGTTCATATTTAAATAACCTTAGAGTGCATGAAAGATCAACACGACTAAACCAAGTACTAACATAGCATGCACACTGTCACCTTCACGCTATGTAGGAGGAATAGATCACATCAATACCATCATAGCAATAGTTAACTTCGTAATCTACAAGAGATCACAATCATAGCCTACGCCAAGTACTAACACGGATGCACACACTGTCACCATTACACCGTGCAGGAGGAATAAAACTACTTTAATAACATCACTAGAGTAGCACATAGATAAATTGTGATACAAAACACGTTGCAATCATAAAGAGATATAAATAAGCACTTCACTATGCCATTCATAACAGTGAATAAGTATTCTGTGAAATATAGCCTAAGAGACCCACACGGTGCACACACTGTCACCTTTACACACGTGGGACAAGGAGTCTCCGGAGATCACATAAGTAAAATTCACTTGACTAGCATAACGACATCTAGATTACAAGCATCATCATATGAATCTCAATCATGTAAGGCAGCTCATGAGATTATTGTATTGAAGTACATAGGAGAGATTAACCACATAGCTGCCGGTACAGCCCCGAGCCTCGATGGAGAACTACTCCCTCCTCATGGGAGCAGCAGCGTTGATGGAGATGGCGGTGGTGTCGATGGAGGAGCCTTCCGGGGCACTTCCCCGTCCCGGCGGCGTGCCGGAACAGAGACTCCTATCCCCCAGATCTTGGCTTCGCGATGGCGGCGGCTCTGGATGGTTTCTCGTACCGTGGCTTTTCGTCTCGAGGTTTTAGGTCGAGGGGGCTTAAATAGGCGAAGAGGCGGCGTCAGAAGGTCAACGAGGCGGTGACACGCTAGGGTGGCGCGGCCAGGGCCTGGGCCGCACCGCCCTATCATCTGGTGGGCCTGTGGCCCCCCTCTGGCGACTCTCGGGTGTTCTAGATGCTTCCGGGGATTCTAAGATGCTGGGCGTTGATTTCGTCCGATTCCGAGAATATTTCCTTACTAGGATTTCTGAAACCAAAAACAGCAGAACAGGCACTGGCGGCATCTCGTCAATAGGTTAGTTCCGGAAAACGCATAAATATGACATATAATGTGTATAAAACATGTAGATATCATCAATAATGTGGCATGGAACATAAGAAATTATCGATACGTCGGAGACGTATCAGTGGCAGGGCGGCCTCTATGAATGTATGCCTAGCTTTTTCCACGCGCATGCCATTCATGGTGGCGTGAAAGCTATGACGCTTGCCAGTACTGGTGCTACCACTGAAGCTGAAGCGTGTCATTGGAGGTGCCACAGTTGGTCAGCGATGCGGCCATGTAGGGAGGGGCAGTGATGCGGCTGCGCATGGAGAGCATTGATTCAAACCTCGTAAGGAGGGCAGCGGTTCGGGCATCGCAGTCACCGCCATGCGTGCCGGAGGGGTAAGGGCCCGGACGCTCATTGTTTCCGCGCCGTGTTCGCACAGATTCGCAGCTAAAATTTAACCACAAATACGTTTCTACGGATAAATGGGTCAGTTTGCGTTGGACCGTCCGGCTAAGGGCATCTCCAGCGGGATGACTCAAATGATCATGGGCTGTCTGTTTCGGTCCGCGTGGACAGATAGACAGCTCGCGCATGCTCCAGCGGGGGACGCAAACATACCGACCCATCAGCCGCGACCCATCCGTGCCCCAAATTTGGGAAAACGATGCGTTGTCCAGACGTTGCGCGGACAGCACGCTTGTCCAGCCGCGCGTGCCACGGCCCCGCCTGGAAGTGACCCGATGGCAGAAGGCTGATCGGCGGCAGCGTTTGCCATCAAGGCCGCTGCAGAAGTCTGCGCCAGCCGCCTGGACTCTTGCGTCGGCATTGAAGCCGATGGTGCTGGAAGCTGCGCGTGCCGTCTCAGCTTCTGCGCCGGCATTGATGGCCAGCGCACATAAGCCACGGGAGCGCCCGCATCTTCTCCCGAACTCCTACCACCGCCACCATTGCTACGATCTCGCCCACGATGAAGCTGCCCCGCTGGATGAAGAAATCCGGCAACAACCACGAGGTTAATTCCTCGTTCGGCCAGCGGCGTTGCCTGGACTCTCCGCTGCGGCGGAACCCTGCGCGCCCGCCTCCCACCTCCACCCCCACAGCCGCATCTCTTCGCTAGTCCACAGGCGGCGGCGGTGCAGGATCCTCCTCCGCAACGGACGGGCCGCAACAAGTGGTACGTGCCGCTGGTGGAGGCGCAACAATGGTGGGCGCCCCTATCACCACCACGACGTCTCCCTCCCGCACGTGTCGGGGGGAAGACCCCGGGTAGGGCAATGGGCGCGGAGCAGCCGGCTGGCCACTGGCCGGCTCGCGGCAAGGCCGGCTGAGGAGCAGCCGGGCGGCGCCGTGGCCGGCTGGTCCGGAAGCCGGCTGGCTCTAGGTCCTAGTCGGCCTGGCTACGGCCACCAATGCTTTAGCTGGGCCGGCTTCTACAAGCCATATCCGACTGGGGTTTGTACCTCAGACCGACTCGAGGCTGGCGAGCCTTGCACTAGAAGGAACCGGGTTGGTGATCCGGGTTCCCAAAGTCCACGCTGACTTCATCCTCCGTAGCGCGGGGCACTGTGGAGCAATAGTGCCACGCGCCGGACAGGCCATCATGGTCTACGTCGAGCCGTACTGGCTACAGTGGCTGACGGCGACAGGGACACCTCCTCTCCATACCGCTGACCTTGGCAGCCGGATGGGACAGGCCACGACGCCTCAACGGCTCCTGACGTCACCGCCTCGGGAAGGAGCGGAAGCCGAAGCCGGCCAAGCCGGCCAGTAGACTATAGGGTCTTATATGTAAAGTGCCGGCGCCTATATAAGCCGCACTACCCCCTCTCGTGCAGGGGATCGATCGATCATTCTCACTTCACTCCACCCTTAGCGCTGCCCTGTGAGAGAGACCATCGTCTCCCTTAGCCTCCCAGGAGCAGCCGGACACAGCTCTAGGAGCACCATTGTATTGTGTGATCATCATATACACTCATAGCAGGAGTAGAGGTGTTACCTCCATCGGAGGGCCTCGAACCTGGGTACGTCGCCGTGTCGCTCGTCCCCATACCCGCATCCGGAT
The DNA here is from genome assembly GCA_030979885.1 of Lolium multiflorum. Classification (NCBI taxonomy): domain Eukaryota; kingdom Viridiplantae; phylum Streptophyta; class Magnoliopsida; order Poales; family Poaceae; genus Lolium; species Lolium multiflorum. The sequence goes on along the minus strand of CM061749.1, from coordinate 50,249,837 downwards.
ACCGCCGTGAGATCTCTCAGGAACCACTTCGATTAGCCACCCTATGGCATATGCCGTGACGATACCACGACATTTGGCGCCCACCGTGGGGCCTTCAGCGTCCTCGGCCGGTGTCTTCATCCGGACGGGCCTCACCATCACCACCGGCGAGCGAGTCGCTTCAGGCTTGATCTGGAGATTCGGCTCCCTCGACTGCGTCAGCGACAACGCTGGCTGCTTCGCTGACCGGCCCTTCCCAGCCGGCGGCAGCATCATCTCCTTCGGCGGCCACGACGTCTACGTCGCCACCGTCGCACCGCCGCGCTACCCGCGGCAGGTGCTGCGCTGCGCAAGCCCTCCTCCGCGAGCCGGCAGCAGCGCTCCCGCCAGCCCCGCCGTCGTGCAAGTCATGATGGCTGGCGAGGAGCTCCCCACCAAGAACCCGCGCACCCGTGGCCCCAACCTGGAGCGCAACATCGACCCCAACGCCTCCGGCTCAGGCCCAAAGGCGCCACCACCACCGTCCCGGCTGGACGAAGTCCGGGCGAAGCTGAGCACCCCGCTCACGCCTGGCGACCCCACCACCATCGAGGCGGTTTGGAGGCGCACCGCCAGCTCCTCCTCAAGCAAACCGAAGAACTGGCTGCTGCTAAGCGCCAGATGGAGATCACCCAGCGCGAGTACAACCGCGCCCACGGCCTCACTCCAGGCGGCGACGAGCCCAGCCGAGCCGGCCAGATCCGCCGGGGCCGCGACCTTGGCGCTGAGATCGCCCGCGACGGCGCTCCTTCGCCGGCTCCGTCCGCGGAGCTACCCGTCTACAACACCCCCGACAAGAACATGCGCGCGGCACAAGCCGCCGCAGAAGAGCTGAACCGCCTTGAAGGCGAAGAGTTACGCCGCCAGACCAAGCGGGTGACTGAGCTGCTCAACGCAGCCACCAGGCAGGCGGCCGACCCCAGGTATGTCAATGCCCCCAGAGCTTCTCACGCTCGTGGAGCTGCAGGCAACGACAGGGAAGGCGCCAGGGACACGGCCGAGTCCGCCTCCCCAGCACCAAGCCGGCATCGTGACTCCCGGGCCACGCACGCAAGTTCGGGCCGGTCGAGCCACCAGCCGAGCGGCAGCAGCCGCAGCCGGCCTCCCCAAGCCGGAACCAGGAGCAAGACTCCGAGCCCCGCCGCCAGCACCGGCCGGCTCCGAAGCGCCGGCACACGCCAGCCGGCGTTCCCGGCTGGGCCCCCGCATCGAGCCCGCCGACGCCAGAGACCGCCTCGATCGGCTGGTCGAATCCCGCATTGCGGAAGAAGAAGCGCCAGCCGGCCCAAAGTGCTTTGGGCCACGCATCATCAACGAGCCCATGATCGATGGCTTCCAGCTCCCGCGCGACACCCCCAAGTACGACGCCGCCGCTGGCTGCAGGACTACTCCACCGCAGTCGGCATCGCCAAAGGCAACAAGCGCTGGGCTGTGCGCTACTCCCCCCTCATGCTGCTCGGCTCCGCCCGCACATGGCTCAACAACTTGCCAGCCACGGCTGGCTGGACTTCGAGGCGGCCTTCATCAGCAACTTCACCGGCTGCTACCGCGCCGGGTCGCCCGTGGAGATGTGCAAGCAGGGCCGGACGAGACGGATCGCGCGTACCTGACGCGCTGGTGCGAGATGCGCAACTCCTGCGAGGGTGTGCACGAGATCCAAGCCATCAGCTTCTTCATGGGAGGCTGCCGGCCAAACACCATGCTGTGGCACAAGCTGCGCCGCAGCGAGCCCAAGTCCATGGCCGCCCTCATGGCCATTGCCGACAAGTACGCGCTGGCTGAAGAAGCCGGCAAGGCGACGGCTGACCCAGCGCCGGCTCCCTCCAGGCGGGACCACCACAAGTCGGCTGAGCACAAGCCGGCAGACGGCGCCTCTCATGGCAGCCGGCGGGACAACTACCGCGGCAAGCGTCACAGCGACCAGCCGGACCGCCGGTACGGCTCCGCCCACGTGGCCGCCGTGGCAGACAACGCGGCGGCGGCAGCCGCCGCCAGAAGCAAGACCGGCAGTGGAAGCCGAAGTACACCTTCGAGCAGATGCTCGACTCGCCGTGCAAGTACCACAGCGGCAAGAACCCCTCCAACCACACCACCCGCGACTGCCACTTCATGAAGCGGCTGACAAGCGGTGAACCTCTCCCGCCTCCACCCCCGCCTCCACCAGCCGGCGGGCCGGGTGGCCAAGCCGGCGCAGAGAACGCCAACCTCGAGCACCACGAGGCTAACCAAGTGCACCATGGCGGCCGATATCTGGCCGAAGATGCTACCTACATCATCTTCACCTCCGAGCCCGAGGACAAGACGAGCCAGCAGAGCCGTTCCCTCGAGGTCAACGCGGTCATACCGCCGGTCCCCCAGTACCTAAACTGGTCAGAGCAGGCCATCACTTTTGATCGCCGCGACACACCGGCTGTCCTGCCGAAGCCGGGCAGCTACGCCATGGTCCTCGACCCCACCATCGGCACAACCCGGCGCAGCGTGCGTTTTTCGCGCGTCCTCATCGACGGCGGCAGCAGCATCAACATCCTCTACCGCGACACCGCCCGCAAGCTGGGCATCCAGGAGGCCGAGTTGCGCCCCACCCCCACCGTCTTCCATGGCATCGTGCCAGGCCACTGCTGCCAGCCGATCGGCCGGATCACGCTGGAGGTGATGTTCGGGAAGCCGGACCACTTCCGCACCGAGAGAATCGAGTTCGAGGTGGTGGACCTCGTGAGTCCCTACCACGCGCTCCTGGGCAGGCCGGCCCTGACCAAGTTCATGGCGGTGCCCCACTATGGGTACCTGAAGATGAAGCTGCCTGGCCCTAAAGGGGTCATCACCATAGCCGGCGACTATCGCCGCTCCATGGACTGCGCCACGCAGAGCTCCAAGATGGCCCAGACGCTGGTCATCGCCACCGAGAAGCAGCTCATCCACGATGCCATCGCCCTCGCCAAAGCCGCGCGGACAGACATGCCGGCGGCAACCCGGCTGGGACGACTCACTTCCAGCCGGCCAACAACACCAAGAAGATCCTGCTGGACCCGGCGCAGCCGGACAAGTACGTCACCATCGGTGCCGGCTTGAGCAGAAATAGGAAAGCGAGCTCACCAGCTTCCTCCGTGAGAATCGGGACATCTTCGCATGGACTCCAAGAGACATGCCGGGTGTGCCGAGGGAGTTGGCTGAGCACCACCTCCACGTCCGGCCTGAAGCCAAGCCGGTGAAGCAGCCTCTCAGGCGCTTCGCCGAAGAAAGAAGGAAGGCCATCGGTGAAGAAATCGCCCGGCTGCTGGCAGCCGGCTTCATCATGGAAGTGCTGCACCCGGACTGGTTGGCAAACCCGGTCCTGGTCTTGAAGAAGAACGGCTCCTGGCGCATGTGTATCGACTACACCAGCCTGAACAAGGCGTGCCCGAAGGATCCCTTCCCCCTGCCGCGCATAGATCAAGTCATAGACTCGACTGCCGGCTGTGAACTGTTGTCTTTCCTAGATGCCTATTCAGGCTACCACCAGATTCCTTTGAATCCGGATGATCAAATAAAGACTTTTCATTACCCCGTACGGGGCTTATTGCTACACGACTATGCCGTTCGGCTTGAAAAATGCAGGCGCCACCTACCAAAGGTGCATGCAAAAATGCTTGCAGGATCAAATCGGCAGAAACGTTCACGCATATGTGGATGATGTCGTTGTAAAGACCAAGGAGACGACTACCCTCCTTGATGACCTGAGAGAAACCTTCACCAATCTGAGAAGATTTCGGATGAAGCTCAACCCGGCCAAGTGCACATTTGGCGTGCCGTCTGGCCAGCTCCTTGGCTACCTCGTCTCTCAGCGAGGGATCGAAGCCAACCCGGAGAAGATCAGTGCCCTGGAGAAGATGGAACTGCCGCAGTGCCTCAAGGACGTCCAGAAGTTCGCTGGCTGCTGGCTTCCTTGAGCCGCTTCGTCAGCCGGCTGGGGGAGAAGGCACTGCCCCTGTATCAATTGATGAAGAAGGCGGACAAGTTTGTCTGGTCACCGCAGGCGGAGGAAGCTTTCCGTGACTTGAAGCGCGTGCTCTCAACCGCGCCAATCCTTGCAACGCCGGCTTCAATGGAGCCGATGCTGTTGTACATCGCAGCCACCAATCGAGTGGTTAGCGTTGTCCTGGTGGTGGAGCGGAAAGAAGACGGCAGGGAGCAGCTGGTTCAGCGCCCATTCTACTACCTTAGCGAAGTGCTCTCCCAGTCGAAGCAAAACTACCCCCACTACCAGAAGGTCACCTACGGCGTCTACATGGCGGCCAAGAAGCTCAAGCATTACTTCCAAGAGCACCCCATCAAGGTGGTTGCCACAGCGCCCTTGGCGGAAATCATCGGCAGCAAGGATGCCAACGGCCGGGTTGCCAAGTGGGCCCTGGAGCTAGCCGCCCACACCATCCTCTACGAGCCACGCACGGCCATCAAGTCGCAGATCCTCGCGGACTTCTTCGTCGACTGGGCCGAGATGCAATACCTGCCGCCTGTGCCGGATTCCACACATTGGAAGATGCACTTTGACGGTTCGAAGATGCGCAACGGCTTGGGAGCCGGCATCGTCCTTACCTCTCCCAAGGGAGACCGGCTGGACTACGTCCTGCAGATCCACTTCGCCGCATCCAACAATGTGGCGGAATATGAAGCGCTCATTCATGGGCTGAAGCTGGCCAAGGAGATTTGGTTATACAGCAAGCATCTGGCGACTGGGACGCGAAGGACGCCAACATGGCCTCATACCGCTTCCATGTCCAGCAGCTATCCGGCTTCTTCGATGGCTGCGAATTCCACCATGTGCCACGAGCAAACAACGAGGCGGCTGACGCCTTGTCCAAGATTGGCTCAACCCGGCAAGCCATTCCGCCGGGCATCGCCTTGGCGGTTCTCAAGAAGTCGTCCATCACACCGTCACCGGACTCGGATTCAATATTCGTGCCGGCTGACCCGGGGGCTGCTCAGCCGAACCCGGGGGCTTCATCGCCCAAGTCGGGGGCTTCAAAGCCAAACCCGCCGGCTACCATGCCGAACCCGGGGACTTCTCAGTCCAACCCGGGGGCTTCATCGCCAAACTCGGGGGCTAGCAAGCCGAACCCGCCGGCTAGCAAGCCGAACCCGGCGACCATGCAGTCGAATCCGGAAGCTCCCACGCAGGAGGCCCTGTTGGTCAGCGTATTCGAGATAAGATGCGTACCTTCATGGGCACAAGAATTCCTCTCCTACCTCACCGATGGTGTGCTGCCTGATGATAGAGTCCAGGCCAGGCAGATTGAGAGAAGGGCCAAGGCCTATACCATCATCAACCACCAGCTGTACAAACGCAGCGTAAGTGGGGTGTTCCAGCGGTGCGTCGAGCCGGCTGAAGGGATTGAACTCCTACGGGAAATCCATCAAGGAGAGTGCGGACATCACGCCTCATCCAGAGCCATAGTGGCCAAAGCCTTCCGGCACGGTTTTTACTGGCCGACTGCGCTCAGAGACGCAGAAGAATTGGTGAAGAAGTGCAACGGCTGTCAGCGCTTCGCAAAGAAGAGACACCAGCCGGCTTCCGCCTTGAAGACCATCCCCATCACATGGCCATTTGCCGTATGGGGCTTGGATATGGTGGGTCCATTCAGAACGGCGCGAGGCGGCATGACACATCTCTTGGTAATGATTGACAAATTCACCAAGTGGATTGAAGCCAAGCCAATCAAGAAGCTGGACGGCTCCACAGCCGTCACATTCCTCAAGGAAATCATTGTGAGATTCGGCTACCCCCACAGCATCATCACCGACAACGGCAGCAATTTCTCCCAAGGCATCTTCTCTCGCTATTGCGGGGAAATGGGGATCCGGATGGCCCTAGCCTCTGTGGCGCACCCAGAGTCCAACGGACAAGTGGAGAAGGCTAACGGCTTGGTCCTAGCCGGCATCCGGCCCCGGCTGGTGGAGCCGCTCGAGCGAGCAGCCGGCTGCTGGATTGAAGAGCTGCCCAATGTGCTATGGAGTCTGCGCACAACGACAAACCGCTCAGTCGGCTTCACACCATTTTTCCTCGTATACGGGGCCGAAGCCGTCTTGCCGACTGATATCGAGCACGACGCGCCAAGGATCAAGCTCTACACAGAAGCCGAAGCCAAAGAAGCTCGCGAAGATGGAGTCGACCTGGTCGAAGAGGCCCGGCTGCTGGCTGCGTCCAGATCTACTATCTACCAGCAGAGCCTCCGACGCTATCACAGCCGGAAGGTCCAGCCCTTAGCATTCCGAGAAGGAGACCTAGTGCTCCGGCTGATCCAGCGGACAGCCGGACAGCATAAACTGTCATCCCCATGGGAGGGTCCCTTCATCGTGAGCAAGGCGGTAGGCAATGATTCCTACTATCTCATAGATGCCCAAGAGGCTAAGAAAAACAAGCCGGACAAGGCTGACGAGGAGACTAAACGTCCCTGGAATGTCAACTTACTCCGCCCATTTTACACATGAGAGCAGGAATGTATGTATCCCTTGTATCCCTTTTGTAAGCTATGAAAAAGCACGCGCCAAGAGCGCCGTTTCCGACAAGTTTTTCGTGTACTCTACTTTGTTTCGCCAATTGGCTTGAACCCTCTCACGCGGTCGGCTCAGTAACATGATCCGGTTTCCGACAGCCGGCGATCCAGCTACAGACCGCAACCCGGCTGTCCGGCTGGCGGGAGTAAGGCCTAGGGAGCCGGCACGCGAAAAACGACTAAGGGAAAGAGTAAAAGCGAGTTGACTTGCAACTTTTCATAAAAGTGCCGGATTGCCGAATTCAGCTCGTTCGACTGAAATACTGTCGGCCTCACCCAGCGGCCCGCTCTTGATCCGGTGACGGATCGCAAGTCGGACGTACGATCGGCAAGAGCACAGCCAAAGAGTGGGGCGGATGGAAAAAAGCGAACGAGTCGAAAGAAAGCAACTCGGCACACAAATGATTAACAAACACATTAAATTGTGACATAATAAAAGGACGATAATGTTCATACATATGCACCCGGCATCCCGGGGATTTAATAAATTGTCTTGGCAAAAGAACAACTGAAAGACAGGTAAAACTAAGACGCGGCTGGAGAAGGTCCAGCCAGGAGATCAGCGGAGCCGGCTGCCGTCGTCGGGCTCGTCTTCCGCCTCCTCATCTTCCATATAGTCCTCATCGGATGGAGGGGGTTCGGGTCCGCGACGAAGAGGCCCTTGTCGACGAAGTCGGCGATGGCGCTGGCTCGGGCAAGCCGAGCGGTCTTATGTTCGGCCGGGAGCTTGTCCTCCACGCCGGCTCGCCGGTACTCGAGCTGCCCCAGGTCCACCTCGTTGTACCAGGAGAGGACAAAGGACAGCGCCATGTCGGCACCAGCGCGCGTGGCCGACTCCTTCCAGTCGAGGAAGCGATCCGGCGCCCGCTCCATCAAGGAGGTGAGATGGGAGATATCTTGCGGCACCGCCTCCTCAGGCCACAGCATCGGAACCAGCTCCTCAGCCGCCTTCCGGAGCTCCCAGCCAAGCTTGGTGATGGGCTCGACGCGGGCAGCCATGGACGCCATGTAGTCCTCCATGGTGAAGTACTCCGAGCTGCCCTCGCCAGTCGCCCGCCTCCTGGAATCGCGCGCAACGCCAACGGCTGCCAAGGCCGCGTCCTGCGTCTCCGGGAAGGCCGCTGCAAGAAGAAGCAAGTCAGAAATCATCGAAGCCGAAATAAGCTGAAAAATGCAAATTTTCGAAGTCCTAAGACAAAAGGAAAAGCCTGGCGGCAGCCGGCAAGAACCGACTGCCCCCAGCCCGAAGATGGAGATAGCGAAGAAATCAGAAGTTTCTGCCGCCGGCTGCCAACGAAAGCCGGCAGCCGACAGCCGAAAGCCGGCAAAGGGAAAGGAACATAGAGATGCACTCACCCGACAAGCCGCGATCAAGCGCGCCAATCTCGTCCGTCCAGCGCTTGGCGGTAGCCGTCAGCTCCGTGGACTTGGTGGTGACCTCCTCCTGCAGCGCAAGCCGCTGCTTCTCCACCTCGGTCAGCCGCCGGCTCAGATCCTCCACCTTCTCCTTCTCCGCCGTCCTAAGGGAGGCGAGCTCAGTGAGATGGTTCTGCTCCAGCAGGCGCAGCCGCGTCAGCTCCTGCTCAGCCAGCTTGAGCTTGGCGGTGGCAGATCGGCCCGCCTCCTCGCTCTCGGCGCACTGGGCGCGAGCAGCCCGGAGATCCGCCTCCAGCCGCGGGACCTTGGCGGCTTCAACTGCGAGGCAGCCGGAAAGAAACGTCAGCCAACGAAGACTAAAAAGAAAGAAGACATCGAGTCGGAAGAAACAAGATCTTACCCTTGACGGCCTCCAGCTCGCGAGCCAAGTCGGCCCGGTCCAGCTTGGCCTTGTGGTAATGGGTCACGGCGCGGTTGTACAGAGTGGTGCGCCGATCCATCACAGCCTAAGGAAAAGAGAAAAACAGTCAGCTAGGCGAAACCCGGACCGGCTCCGAGCAGCCGGCCCATGCCTCGGAGGGCTACCAGGATGATAACCAAATCAAAAAACAGATGAAGCTTACCTTGCCGGCTTCCTCCACCTTGGCAACGTTGGCCGCGGCCTCGGCAGCCCTGGCCTTGAGGTTGGCCTGCAGGCTGGAGAAGAACATCTCCACCGATGCTTGGCCGGGGTTCCCCTCCCGGCTGGTCACCTCGTAGGAGTCGGCGCGGAGCCACGCCTGCTCCATAGTGCCAGCCGAGCCAAGGCTGGAGTCGGAGGCGGATGGCACATGCAGAAGCATGGCACCCTTGGCCACGTGCAGGCCCTGCTGCGGCGCCGATGGGGCTCCCGTCCTCACCAGCGCGCGCGAGTCGGCGCCCTCCGGTGCGCCGGCTCATCCCTTGCCGGCTCTGCCTGGCCGGCTCCCCCGTCGTCGGCTCCGGTGGTGGCGGCGCTCCGGGCGGCAGGGCCCGTCGGCGCAGCCATCTCCGGCGCCGAGGTGCCCTCCGGGCTCTCATCCAGCACCACCACGCAGGGCTCCAGCTCCGGTCGCGGGCGGCGCAGCCCGCCAGCCCCGGCTCCGATCGCGGGCGGTGCAGCCTGCCGGCTCCGGCTCGGTTGAAGGCGGCATGCCCCGTCCGGCCCCAGCGGCTGGGTCCAGAAGGCGAGTCCGGCGCGGGAACATGTCATCCAGCGTCGGCTGCCGTGTCGGCTCGACCCGCGTGCCGCGATCAGGCGCTGAGGCCAGCGGCACGGCGAAGGAAGGCGCCCCTGCGGGAGGCGGAGTGCCCGCAGGCGGCAGCGGCGTAGGCGCGCGCGATGGAGGCTGCGGCGTTGGCTCCCTCCTTTGGCGCAGAGGCGGCGACGCGACGCGCGGAGCCTGCCGGGAGCCGCCGCCCTGGGCAAACTTGATGGGAGCCCTAGCCGGACAAACAAGGAGAAGATAAGCATAAAAAGTAAGGAAAGAAAAGGAATCAAACAAGAAAGAGAAAGAAAACTCACCCGGCCTGCTCCGGAACCTTCTTCGGCTGCTGCCGGCGGAGCTTCTTCGCCTTCGCCTCCAAGGCGGCAGTGGAGCGGGGCTCGCTGGCCCGCTTCTTCCCCTTGTGCGCCGAAGTCGCCGTGGTGCTTGGCGGCCTCGCGCGCAGAGGCACGGCCGGGATCGGCCCCGTGCCGGACGTCGCCGGCTCCTCGTCCTCCTGCTGCTCCGGTGAAGGGGGCGGATTGTGCTCCCCCTGGCCGCCTAGGTCAGGCGCCTGCGCAGGTCGTCGTCGCCGGCAGGTCGCCGGCTTGGTCAGCCGGATCAACGTGATCCGGCGTCCACCTCCTCGTCGCCGGGTCGCCGTCCTGGCGCTCAAAAAGCTAGAAAAACAGAAAACATGAGCAAACAACAAGCCGGAAATCGGCAGAAGCAAAAGGAAGTCGGCCTCGCAGCCGCAAGCCGGAAGCCGGCGAAAAACACAAAGCTTACCCGCTCGGGCGGGTGGTCCCTGTCGCGGGCGCCAGCCCGTAGTTCCAGTCGTCCGGCATGTTCGCCTTGGTGATGTTATTCACCCGGCTGGCCACCTGGGCCTTGGAGAGCAGCGCCTTGGACGTCCGGTTCGGGTCGAACCGGCCGGACATGTGCCCGATTTTGTGGGTGCGCCTCTGGAGCGGCAGCACCCGGCGCTCGGCGATGGTGCAGAGGAGGTCCTCGGCGGTCAGCCCGTTCTCAACGGCCGCCCCCAGGAAGTCCCAGAGCTGATTCACCTCAGCATCCGGATCCGTCGTGCGGGCGTTGTAGCTCCAGTTGATCCGGCCGACTGGAGGAGCCGGGTTGAACTCCGGCAAGTTGATCCGGTCGACGAGCTGGCCCTCGTTGCGCACGTAGAAGAATGACATCTGCCAATTCTTCACCGAGTCAACGGTGGGGATTTTGGGGAAAGGCGTACCAGGCCGGGTGTAGATCGAGGCGGCGCCGCAGGTCCGCAGGCGGCCCTCAGTGGTTTGGGCCTTGAGGTAGAACAGCCGGCTCCAGAAGTCGATATCCGGCCACAAGCCGGCGTAGGCCTCCATGAACACCACGAAGCAGCTGAGGAGGACGCACGCGTTGGCCGGCAGGTGGTGCGGCTGCAGGCCGAAGTTGTCGAGGAACTGCCGGAAGAATGTGGAAGCCGGCAGGCCCAGCCCGCGATCGAGGTGCGCGCCGAAGACGACGCGCTCGCCGGGCTCCGGCGCGGGCTCCGTCTCCTCGCCGGGCGCCCGCCAGACCACCGCCGACGGGATCCGGCGGAGGCGCACCAGCCGCTCGATGTCGTCCTCCCGCATGTACGAGCCCCTCCACGATCCGCTGGCGGAGGCCATCGTCGAGGAAGAAGAAGAAGTTGACCACGAGAGGCGAAAGGGCGAGGAAGAGCCTTGCGACGGCGGCGGCGGCGGCTGGCTGTTGACGGAGTGGCGGCGGCGGATCGGCGGAGATTCGCCCGCCGGAGTTCGCCAGGGGAACGGCGGAGAAACTGCGCCGGAGTAGCGAGGAGCTCGAGCGAAGAGGGAGCGAAGCGGGAGCGCGAGGAGGAAGAAAGGGGCAAGTGGCCGCCTCGATGCCTCCCCCGCGGCATTTATAGCCTCCTGCCGCGGGCGGTTGGCCTCCAAGTGGCGAACGTGGGCCACGTCCCCGGATTTATTGCGCCGTAACTCCGCCCACGACCACAGCGGTTACCGAAAACGGCCACACCACGTCCCCCACTACCGCACCGGATCCGGAGGAGACATTGATGTGACCAGACGAACCGACCGCAGAGCCAGGCGTCAGACCGGTCAAGTCGGGTGCAGGACCCGAGGCGGCGGAGACTCCGGCGCGCCGCAAGCCGGAGCCGGACAATAAGTTCAACTCGGACCAAAAGTCATCAGCAAGGCGGAGACGCCACCAAAACTTGCGAGAAAGCAAAAGCTGCATAAGTGTAAATAGCGGCCGGCTAGAAGCAGCCGGCAGGAACGAGCCGGATGAGGGCGCAGCCGGCTGAACGGAAATTCTCAGTCGGCCCCTCCAAGTGCCGTCAAGTATATTCGAGAAGCCAGGAAAACCTGCCTAGGTCCTTCTAAACGCAGGACCTTGCCAGCTTCGGGGGCTAATGTCGGGAAGACCCGGGTAGGGCAATGGACGCGGAGCAGCCGGCTGGCCGGCCGGCTCGCGGCAAAGGCCGGCTGAGGAGCAGCCGGTGGCGCCGTGGCCGGCTGGTCCGGAGCCGGCTGGCTCTAGGTCCTAGTCGGCCTGGCTACGGCCACCAATGCTGTAGCTGGGCCGGCTTCTACAAGCCATATCCGACTGGGGTTTGTACCTCAGACCGACTCGAGGCTGGCGAGCCTTGCACTAGAAGGAACCGGGTTGGTGATCCGGGTTCCCAAAGTCCACGCTGACTTCATCCTCCGTAAAGCGCGGGGCACTGTGGAGCAATAGTGCCACGCGCCGGACAGGCCATCATGGTCTACGTCGAGCCGTACGCTACAGTGGCGACGGCGACAGGGACACCTCCTCTCCATACCGCTGACCTTGGCAGCCGGATGGGACAGGCCACGACGCCTCAACGGCTCCTGACGTCACCGCCTCGGGAAGGAGCGGAAGCCGAAGCCGGCCAAGCCGGCCAGTAGACTATAGGGTCTTATATGTAAAGTGCCGGTGCCTATATAAGCCGCACTACCCCCTCTCGTGCAGGGGATCGATCGATCATTCTCACTTCACTCCACCCTTAGCGCTGCCCTGTGAGAGACCATCGTCTCCCTTAGCCTCCCAGGAGCAGCCGGACACAGCTCTAGGAGCACCATTGTATTGTGTGATCATCATATACACTCATAGCAGGAGTAGAGGTGTTACCTCCATCGGAGGGCCTCGAACCTGGGTACGTCGCCGTGTCGCTCGTCCCCATACCCGCATCCGGATACCGCCGTGAGATCTCTCAGGAACCACTTCGATTAGCCACCCTATGGCATATGCCGTGACGATACCACGACAGCACGGGTGGCACTTGAATAGTGGGAGGTTCCATGATCCTCCACCTCCGACGGACCGGCAGTCCCTGCGCCAGGAGATGCGCCGCCGGATCGACTGCCTGCCGCCAGCAATGCAGCAGCAGGAGGTGTACCGGCGGGAGGATTACTGGCGCGCGTTCCTCGCCTGGGAGCATGAGGCGCGTCGGGTTATCCACGGCCGCCGGGATTCCATACCGGGCGACGACGTCCCCGACAGCGAAGACGATGTCTTCTACAAGGATGGCGAGGACGCCGACGAGGAGGGCGACAACGAGATGGAGGGGGCACCTTCAGCCACTGTCAAACTAAAGGCGGTCCTCCTGGACAACTACGACAAGGATGTGGCCACGACAGGCGCCATGGCCGCGTCATTGGTTGACGAGGAGGCCAAATGGTCATGGCCAGGGCTAGAGGACATCGTCCAGCTCCCGCAAATGGTGGCGGAGCACGTAGCCTTCCTGCCACCGCCACTATCGCTGCCGCCGCACGCGCCACCACAGGCAGCGTGGGACGGCCAGGACGTTCCACCGCCTTCGCCACCGACACCACGACAGTTCGCGCCTCCTTCGCAGTATGCGCTGCCGCCTCCGCATGACGCGGAGCCAGCGAAGGTGCCTGTTTGGTCGCACCAACTATGGAAGCCCCCGCCCTTCATCGACCTCGTCTTAGACGACGAAGAAGACGACGGCGTGTGATTTTAGTTTAGGTTTTACTTTAAATTTATGTAAATTATTTTTGAATCAATGAAATTTCAATCAAGTTTCACGCGTTTTTTTTAATCCGTGCCTTTCTATTTGTTTCATGTGTGGGTGATATGTTGCAAACGTATCTATAATTTTTGTTGCTCCATGCTTGTTTTACACCAATTTCTATATGTTTTTTAACACTTCATGACACTTTTATGCATTTTCCAGAACTAACATATTGACAAGATGCTACAATGCTAGTTCGTGTTTTTTTGTTGTTTTTGTATTTCAAAAAGTTGTATAGGAAATATTCTTGGAATCAAACGAAACAAAAGCCAAACTTCCTATTTTTTCCGACACGAAGACGAAGTCCGGAGGAGAGACAGAGGGGCGCCACAGGGTAGCCACTCCACCCTATGGCGCGACCAAGGGTGGGCCCACGCCATGGCATGGTGTGGGCCACCCAGGCGGCCACCGACCTCGTCAAGTTTCGGGGGTTCGAAGTTCCTTTCCCGGCACCCTGCCGGGACAGGGATTGACCCCCGGAGCCATCTCCATCGACTCCACCGCCTCCACTTCGACTCCATGATGGTTCGTGAGTAGTTCCCCCTTGAACTACGGGTTCTCGGCTCTAGCTAGTTGGTACTCTCTCTCCTATGTACTTCAATACAATGATCTCATGAGCTGCCTTACATGACTGAGATCCATATGATGTAGTCGGTGTTGTGTTTGTTGGGATCCGATAAATTGTGGAATTGTGATCAGATTTTTCATCATATTATCATACTACTGTTATTTAAGATCTTGCATGCTCTCCGGTACTTGTAGTTACCTTGATCAAGTAGTTGCATGTATCTCCAAGAAGGAGTATTTATGCTCGATAGTGGGTTCATGCCTCTAGTTTTCTGGAAGAGTGACAATAACTTCTAAGAATGTAGATGTGCAGTTGCTCGTCGGTCCATTTGGGTCGCGCACTGCCCCAACGCACGGACGCATCCCAAATGTGAAATATAACAAAAATAAATATAAAAACAAAGGAAAAACAAAAACAAATTAAATTTAAACCAGAGTTCATTTAACTTAGCCATATTTTGGGCAATTTTTACACAAAAGAAAGCCCTATATGAGCTTTAAACTAAAAAAAAGGAGGAAACCCTACTCCAGGGTTGCGACGCGGTGGCCGCCGGTGCGCCACCCTACTCCCAGTAGTACTTGTCATCATCGCCGTCGATGAGGACAATGCCCCCCCGCCAGAGACGGGCTGTTCCGGCTGGACACGCCGGAGGGAGACGGGGACTCCGGCCAGGGCGACCACTGGGCCCTTTCCCAGGTGGAGTTCGGGTCCGGAGGGCTCGCCCGCCTGCGCAGGTGTGCCAGCCGCGCCGCCTCCTTCTGCCGTTGCTCCGCCGCAGCGGCCTGCAGCTCCGCCTCGTGCCGGAGCGCGGCTAGGCGCTCCTCCTCCTCCCGCAGCGCGGCCTGGCGCGTGGCCTCCTCCTGCCGGCGCGCCATGTGGCGAGGAACACCCACGCCTCGGCCTCGGCATCCTCCTGGGCCTTCCTGGCCATCTCCTCCAGCGCGGAGGCGCGCAGGGCCTCGGCGAGGTGCGGCAATTTGGCCAACTCCTCGAGGTCGTTGAGCTCGCGGGACACCGCCAGTGCGCCTGCAGCTCGGGGTCGTCGTCCTCCTCGGGCTGGGCCTGTGGCGCTTGCGCTGGCGCCGCCGCGGGCTCGTCGATGTAAAGGCCGCCAGGGCGGTGGCCAGCCCTCCTAGCAGGCATCCGCGGCTGTGCGCGAGGCCTCGCCGTCGCCGAGGTCAAGCACGTGCGCTGGCGCGCATCGTGCTCCACCTCGAACCACAAGTCCCAGTTGGGACTTGTGTCGTAGGCGGGGTCATCCCGGAGGTCCGCGTGCGGGCGCGGCCGGATCTCCGCGACGGCGGCGGCCGGAACCCGATCGGGCTCAGGTGCCAGCCGTGGGGGAGGTGCACGTCGCCCCACGACATTGAGACGGTGGCCTGCCAGAACATATGCGCCACCGCTACGGTGACGTAGATCCGGTCGCGGATGGGAGCGGCGGCCCCATGGAGAATGCCGCCGGCGCGGCTCGCCGGCTGCTGCCGGCCTCGTAGTCGTTGGCGGACGGCTGGAACTCTCGCTTCGGGGCCATGGCGGCACGGAAGGTTGAGCTCGTGCGGCCGGAGTGGAGTGGTGGACTGGGACTGGATAGGGACAGTCCCCCATCCACATTTAATAGGGCCCAGACCGACAGGTCGACTAGACACACGGACTAGGCAGATATGCGAGGACGCCAGCATCCGCTGCCACGTAAACGGCTTTGGGTGGGTTTGGGTCGGGATCGCGGCCATCCGCATTTGTGATGTGTGATCACGTTGGGCGGTTTTATCTGTTTGGATCCATCTGGACGAGTGGACGCGGGTGTTAGAGATGCCTAAGAGCATACCATTTTTGTTTAACACGGACACAAACGGTCTATATGCGCTGGAGAAGAAGAGTTCGTGTCCGGCGCGTGCGACAAGTTTGACGAGTATGCCATGTGATCTCCTTCGAGAAGGGCAAAGCAGGCACGGATGCGAGAATGCCATGTGATCTGACAGCACGCCAGGAACCTTCCTTGAGCCTTCCCGCCTACTAGTATACTCAACCATCATTTCAGAAACCGCGACGAGCCGACGACGACCTGAACGGCATCGGTCGACCACATCATGTCCGGCGGCGACAAGGCACCGCGCGTTGTGGAGGACTTGTTCGGCATCGTCCAGATCCTCAACGACGGCAGCATTGTACGCGGTGATGAGGCCGTCCTCCGCCAAAAGGCGACGTACCCGGATGTCCCCGGCGTGCAGTGGAAAGACGTCGTGTACCACGCGGTGCACGGCCTGAGGGCCCGCGTGTACAGGCCGGCATCCTCGCCGCCCCTGGCCGGTAGGAGCAGCAAGCTCCCGGTGCTGGTGTACTTTCACGGCGGAGGCTACTGCATCGGATCCTACGCGCAGCCACCCTTCCACTCCTTCTGCCTCCGCGCCGCCGCCGAGCTCCCGGCCGTCGTCCTCTCCGTCCAGTACCGCCTCGCCCCCGAGCACCGCCTCCCCGCCGCCATCGAGGACGGCGTCTATTTCCTCACCTGGCTGCACGGCCAGGCCGGTGGCGGCGCCGATCCGTGGCTCGCGGAGTCGGCCGACTTCGCAAGGACGTTCATCTCCGGTGTATCAGCCGGCGCCAACCTGGCACACCACGTCGCCGTCCAGCTCGCGTCCGCGCAGCTCGCGGTCAGCTCGGTACGCGTCGTCGGGTACGTCCTCCTCTCCGCGTTCTTTGGCAGCGCCGAGCGCACGGCGGCGGAGGTTGACCCGCCGCCGGATGTGTCCCTGACGGTCGACATGTCCGACCAGCTCTGGTACATGTCGCTGCCGGTCGGGGCGACCAGGGACCACCCGGTGGCCAACCCGTTCGGCCCGGACAGCCCCAGCCTCGCGGTGGTGGACCTCCCGCCGGCGCTTGTGGTTGTGCCGGGGAGCGACGTGCTTCGCGACCACGTGCGCGGGTACGCGGCGAGGCTCACGGAGATGGGGAAGACCGTGGAGGTCGTCGAGTTCGCGGGAGAGCAGCACGGTTTCTCTGTGCTCCAGCCGTTCGGCGAGGCGGCCGACGAGTTGATGCGAGTACTCAGGCGGTTTGTGTACGCAGGTCACAGCGCCTGAGCGGTCATGGGCTGTGCTTTCTGACGCTTTGTGTTGCTGCTTGTTTCAGTTTTACATTGAAATCCAGCTACTGAAGCATTTTCGTGCTTCTCAAAATAAAAAAGAGTAGAGCTGTAGTAACATTTGCAGAAACTTTTGATTCATCACGGCAGGGGCGATGCCTTTGGATCAAGTTAATTTATCACGTCCAATTTTCGGTTTATCTCAACAAACGACCAATTTTCAGTACCAATTCATATATGTCTCCTCCTCTCATAACACTATCAGAAAGGTCATGTCTAAAATTCTGAACAAATAGCAGCATAGCTAGTCGATCATCATATATCAATGACTTCTTCAGGAGGTTCTGTCTTGCAGCGAGCATTCTTCTTCGTCAAGGCTTCCTCTGGAGCCCCCCTCTTGCCGCGAGCACTCTTCTTCGGCATGAAGACATCCGTCAAGACGGTCTTGGACTTGAAGGCAGCAGAGAGTATGCCCAGCGCCTGCACTCTCACACACACACAATAAGCAAAATATCAATCACCAGTTAATCAAAGACACTACACATAAGTCATAAATACTCCTAGTACGCACCTCATCCTTGCCGATCTTGACGATCTTCTCCTGCAGCACGCTGAGGTCCTTAACGTCGCACTGGGCGAGAAGCGTGATCATCGACATGGACGCCGGCGTCAGGGAGAGGTCGTCTTTCACGGTGTACGTGGGCGCCGACACCACAGGTCGGTTTGTTTCGTCCACGGCGAGGGTCATGGCCTTCCGCCTATAGCTGCGGCAACTGGGGCAGAGACTGCAATAGGAAGCCAAGAGCTGTCCACATTTGGTGGCACCAGCCTTACCTAGGCACGTGTAAAGTGTTCCACTGCCGTTGAGCTTGACGCCCAGCAGCAGCTGCAGGCTGGAGAGCGTGGCGGGGGCGGCGGCCGGGCTTAGTTGCAGCTCTTCGGTATTGTACTTGGCGCCCAATGTCTCCGCGCTGCCGAGCAGTGTCCCCACGCTGCCGACCATGCCCTCCTTGGCGAGCAGGCTGGTGATGGTTCCCAGCGGCAGGGTGAGTAGGGCCATCAGGAACTCCACAACGTCGCTGCCGGCCTCGGCAAAGCAGAGCTTCCCAGTCTTCTTGTTGATCAGCAGCTTCATCGATAGCTCCTTTGATGCCATACTATCCTGTTAGGGTTCAATTCAGACGTCCTTCAAAGATGAGCAACGTTAATTGGCAGAAAAACATGCATTTATGTCTAGGAGAACATTCAAGACTGTAACCCAAAGATGAAAACGGGGACAAATTATTCTCTGAACTCTTCCTGGCTTTGGGCGAAAAGGATGCAGCAGGGAAGTGCCAACAAGAGATTCTAGTCATTCTATGTGCTGGTCGTGAGGTCGATTTGGTGCAAGAGAAACAGAAGCAAGCTTTATAAGCAATACAAGCCGAGTCAACAAGTTATTGACCAAACTAAGACCGATGCATTTCAGTAGTCTTTGGCGAGCAGGGGCCACCTTTTTCTCCACATCCAGGCTTTGTGGTTGGTTTGAATGGTATTCTGTTCTTGGCTTCAGTTTAGTTGTTGGCCATGTGGTAGCTCTTGCTTAGCTTGAGTTTCAGAACTTGAGCCAGTCGTGTTTCGTGCTTGTTGTTTTCGTGAGTTCTTGTTGTATTTCAGGATGATGTCTTTTCGGCCTCGTTCGCCACCTTATTTTCTTAATTATGACATGCGGGTCTCCTGCATTGTTAGAAAAGGACCATATCTCATAGAAATCTCTGTATGACTAGACAACTTCCGATTCGTGGACATCATCAAGTGTAAGCCACGAGCTATGTGCAAACCACGCACCTATACCACCAAAATAACATTTTCTATACGAGTTTTTATCGAAAAATTAGATTAAGCTTTATCTAAAGCTCTGAAAGCTACAGTAGAAATGGTTGAGATCAACCAGATCAGGTATACGTTTCGGTTTTGATAGTACATTGCACATATTTATTCACATAAGTTTGCAGCTATACTGCAACAAATTAACATATTTAAGGAGATGGCCATGCACATTATGAGTGTAGCATTTATCTATACCGGTTTATTAGAATACCACGTACTTCGAGAAAAAACTTTAGCCATTAATTTAATAAAAAATTATAAGATATGCCATGAAAAGTATACCTTTGATAATTTATTTTGCATATGTATCTAATGGTATAATTTGTCTGACATATATCTCATACTCAGTTGATCAAATTAATGGTCAATTTTGTCTCCATGTACGTAGTGGCCGCCTAATAAACCGATATGTATGTAGTAAGTGTGTTCCTAAAAGACTCAAATCCTGAATTAAGCGTTGGAGGCCCTAGGAGAGCCTAATGAATTGCCTTTCCAGATAAGATCATAAGGAAATACAAGATTAAGGTATAAATATATAAATCTAACATTACATTGATTAAGAGCTCGGAGCAACTTTTGAATAAGGTTTTCAGGTTTTCAAGCCATCTCAAATACAGCAATTGGAATAATAGGTGGGACTAGCTACCTAGGCTAGGACAAACTCTGTTATAAGCTTGCCTAAAACACCCTCTAAGAGTAAGGACTACAGTGCTTGCTAGTTATTACTAATAGTTTTTTTTTCTTTTGTTCCCTTTTTCTAATAGCAGTTGAAATAAACAATAGAAGAAACTGTAAAAAGGATGGAGTACAAAGTATGCAGTAGAAAGATATAGCATAATTGAGAAGAAGTATAAAAACCCAACACACCATAGTGTAAAAAGTTCAGAAAATACTGCTCGACAAATGCAGTAGAAATTATGGTGCAAAAAACACAGTAGAGACTAGTGTAAACACACTATAGAAAAGTAGTACTCTCACCCATCCAAATCAGCAGTGATCTGGTTCGGAGGGGAGCAGTAAGAAATCACAATACAAAAAATAAAGAAAGAGTTGCTAAAAGATAGAACAAAAGGGGCTTAGGTTTAAAGATACGATTGAAAAAAGGACAATGGTGAAAATATTTTTTGGGAGCTCTTTTGAGATCGGAGACATTTTTGAATCTTGAATTGGATTTTTTGATAGCAACATCGTCTATTTTGGAAGCTAGCGTTTTTTAACTAACTAAACAACTGTGGGGGAGTAGAGTCCAAAGCAAACATACTATAAACAGGAATCATGTACTCAAGGAACTTAGATTATAAAAGCTAATTTGACCTTTAAGCAAAACATTGATTATATTACTCTCTTGAAAAGGATGTCGCAAATATATCTAAATTCAAATGTATGTAGACAATTTAGTGTATAGATATATTTAAATTTAGATAAATCTACGACATTCTTTTTCGGAACAAAGGGAGTACTAAGTACTGGCTATATATCATTTTACTTTGCTTAAGCGTGCACGCCCGTCTTTCCAAGGAAAATTTCCAGTATCATCCCATACACATGCAATTTTGTAAAATTTCAAAACTTACAAAGATCGGATTCATCCCACATATTTATCTGGTAAAATCTGTGCAAAACTCAATTTCTTCATGTTCCTATCCCACAGATTCACAAATCGCCAATTTGCTCACGTTGCTGCCTAAAGACGAGACTAAAACAGTAGGAACAATCATGGGAAACGCCAACTGATCGAACAGGTGGTGATATACAGCATTAAAACCCATCAATGGTGACACGTTAGCAAAGGGGTTTGGCTATTTCATCCCAGAAGCGACTAGGAAAAGGTACAAGGAGACGGAGATCCCAAAGCACGGTGGATGGAGAAATTCACTCACAGTGGTGTTGCCGCCTTCCCGCTGATGCTCGCCGCGAGAGGAAGGCGACCACGACGGCGGCTCAACGTAGGGTTTGCGGCTCGACGATGGTGCGTACGCGAATGGATACGTATGGATCGTTGATTCTGGGCCTGTTGGACCATATATATACGGCTCTTCCTTTGAGTTGATTTTGATCCATTAATTTCTTTTTCTAGTTTCGGTGCACTAAAGGACCGGACAGTTTGTTTGGCCCTAATTGTGATGGCAAACCCTATATGCCGATCAAATTAGTCGTTCCCCTCTCACAGCAAGCCATCACCCCACCCCTGCCTTTTTCTCCTGATTTCCCCATCCCTTCCTCTCGCTCCAGCCCTCCTCCGCCTATGAGAAGTTTTAATCAGCGCCCTCCGGCCCACCCCCGCCGAGGAGAAGCTCACATGACGACCCTCCTCCCGCTCCGGTCCTCCTCCGCTGACGAGGAGCTCGCAGCCCTCCCCCTCCCCGATGCGAAATCACATGCCGGCCCTCCTCTCGCTCGGTGCGCTCCGCCAACGAGGAGCTCGCCAAGCCCTCCGCCCAGCCCCGCCGACGAGAATCACATGCCGGCCCTCCTCCCGCTCCGGTGCTCCTCTACCGACGAGGAGCTCGTATCGGCGTCCTCCGGCCCACCACCGCCACAACTGTGTCGCTCAGCAACCACCGGCTCAGCCTTCCTCGCACGTCCGACGGGTGACCTAGCATACCTCCTCTGCCGGCGGGCGCCCTACCACTCCTCCTTTGCCGGGCACGACCTGGCGCGCCTCCTCTGCCTGCAGGCGCCGTTCTCTACCGACGAGAGCCATGCTAACCCCCAGCTTCTCCCCGCACGGCTAGACCTCCATGGCATGGAGGAGACATTTGAGGATCTTATTTGACGTAAGAAGTTGCACCTCTCTGCAATTTCACATTCTGGAACTAGACAAAACCTACCAACCACACTCTAGGTTTAGCAGCCTACAATCTACCAAACATACAACAAAATCTCAGCCTAGCTAGTATGATATGGGCAATGCTCACATAAGAAAGTAATTTCTAAGTGAACCGGGCTACGAAACATACCCATAATTAAAAAGTGGGGCAGTTTGGCCCACATTGTTCGGGCCCGTTAGCAGGCTCTACCTACTGCCTGATTTCTGTGAGCTGTGATATGATGACTGGGTCGCACGAACGGGGTGCCGCACACCCCCTCCGACCCGACGGCTGTCAATTGGGCCGTAGCCCACCAGGTAAACGTCTTTTTTCTGTTTACAGTCTTTTTTTTAACTAACATTTTTTCTGTTCTCAAAATTTGTTCAAAACTTTCTGTATATAGATTTTAGAAATGTACGGTTTTAAATTTGTTCAAACTCTAAATTCGTTCAAATTTCAAAAAATTCTTTTAAAACTCGTAATTGGTTCAAAATTCAAAACGTTCAAATTTTGAAATCGTTCAAATTTAAAAATTCTTTCAAATTGTGAATATGAACATTTCTTCTATTTGAACAATTTTCAAAGTTATTTTTTTCAAATTTAAAAAATTTCGAAATTTATTTTCAAACAGAAAATAAAACGAGAAAATAGCTAAACGAAACACACAAAAAAACAGAAAAGGAGAAAAGAAAAGGAAAAGGAAAAAGAAAAAGAGAAAGAACAGGAAAAAACACCTAACCTGGTAAGCATATAAGTGGGTGCCAACCTCGTCGGCATCTAGAGATGGCCCTGATTTCGACCATTTCGGCCGACGCAAACGGACACGGGCGGACATTTCCGGACGCTAAAATGTGTCGCGCCGCTGGAGACCCTTAGGACATCTTTAGCGGGCCGACCCAAATACTTCTAGGCTGTCTGTTTCTGTCCACGCGGATAGACGGACAGCCTGTGACTTCTCAGCTTTCGCGCGGACGGGAGCACGAGGCGTGCCGTGTTATCCATGACCACCGGAATTTCTTGCCCGCCGAAGGTCGTCTACGAAGACGATGACGAGGACGACGAGGAGGAGGACGACAATGAGCAAGCTGGAGGTGGTCCTCCCGGACAACTACGACGAGGATGCGGCCACGGCCGCTGCCCTGGCCGCGTCATTGGCCGGCGAGGAGGCCAAATGGTCATGGCTAGGGCTGGAGGACATCGTCCAGCTCTCGGTCATGGTGGCGGAGCACGCAGCCTCGCTGCCACCGCCACCACTGCCGCCGAACGCGCCACCACAGGCGCGTGGGACGGCCAGGAGGTTCCACCGCCTCCGCCACCGACGCCACCGCCTCGCAGTACGCGCACCAGCGGAGGTGCCTGCTTGGGCGCAGCAGCTCTGGACATCAATGCCACTCATCGACCTCGTCTCCGACGACGACGAAGACGACGACAATTGAATTAGTTTAGATTTTTGATTTAAACTATGTGAATTATGTTTCAATCAATGAAATTTCAATCAAGTTTTTGCGATCTTTTTTAAATTCGTGCATTTCTATTTGTTTGTTGTACGCGTGCCAACTAGCCATCAGACCGAATGGGTCGCGCCGCTGCGCGCGCTGTCCAGGCAAGCCGGACCGTGCGACGCATATTATCCACAGGCCAACTAAAACGGACAAAAACGAACTGTTTGGATCGCTGATTTGGTTCCCTTATCTTCTTTCCTTGCTTGGGCGGACTGTTCTAGGAGGAGAGGCCATTTCGGCAAAAAAAAAAAAAAAAGGCAGGAGAAGCCATCCGTTTGTACATCTGATTAAGTAATTAATTTTTGCTTGGAGATTTCACCAAGCTAGCGAAAACAGCCTTTGGGATTGAGCTCGCGGCAGTGGCAAGGGAGCTCAGCAACTGTGCAAGAATTAATTATACGTGCTTTCGCTGGGAGGAGATGTCGTACGTAGATCGGATGAAATTTGTCGTGTGTGAAGCAATTCCGCTTTCACACTATGCATGCAAGTTCGCCATGTCGATTGTTCTTCCATTCCCCACCGAAGTCTCCTACGCAGTCTCTTTGCATAACAACAACAGTGCACTCCAAATTCTTCATATGTGTTCCCAAGAGATGTTTCATGTAAGCGAGATGTCCTCCGGAATCGAAGGCAGCGGCACCAAGAAGCGCAGCATGAGGCTCCTGGTGGACAGCAAGGCCCAGCGCGTGCTGTACGCCCAGGCCGGCAAGGACGTCGCCGACTTCCTATTCTCTGTCCGCGCCATGCCGTCATGGTCGAAAAGCTCCATTGCCCGCAGCGTACGTGACGGCGGCAACCTTGATAATCTAGACCTGGATTTCATCTGGCGTAGCATCAACCGTGGCATCAGGGAAGGTCTTATCACGGAAATAGGTGGCGGCGCCGTCCCGTACTGCTCTGCGTGCCAGCGGAGGCGGAGCATGTCGACGACGACCACGACGGTGCCTTGCGCCGCCGGGGCTATCTGCGTGCAGCAAGCAGGGGACACGACGTACACGATCATGGACGACCTGCAAGTGGCGCCCATGTCCGCTATCTCTGGGCTCAACATCTTCAATGTCAAGATCGGCTCGCTCGAGGAGATGACTGTGCAGCTTGGCCACAACGAGGTGGGTAACCACTCGACTCGAGTAGTTTTTTTTTTGCGGGGAGACTCGAGTAGTTAGTGTTTCTCACAAATCAGTTTCTTTTGATCATTGAATTTATCAGTTTCTATTTGCTCTCGTCTTTGGATTAATTTGTAATATAGGCTTTGGAGATCTTAAACGCATCCTTCCGATCGAAGACTATTCTCACAGTCACAGATGTCTTCCTTGGGAAGAAGCAGAAGGGCTGGAAGCTTCCTCTGTTCTTCAGCGGCCTTTTGCTCATCGTCTTTGGCCGGCTGTGTCGCGATGCCATGGCTGGTGTTCGTTCATGAAGTTTGCAATGGTCGTCTTCTGCCTAAGGAATATTCAACCGGTCTTCGGCTTAGCTAGTACTTGGAACTCTTGGTTGATTTGAATAAGTCGACTTTTCAGTTAAGTTTTATACTGTCCGATTACATTATTATTCATGCATATATAAGTTGCAAGTTAGATTATAACTGAGTCTTTTTTCAGTTACAAAAATGAGGTTGCTCCCGACTGTGCGATTTATTTGGTGATTCGTGTCGGTCAGGAATTGCAAAATGGATGTAACTGAGATTTGATTGGGCCGTCTGACTTGGAACTAAGTTAATTCAGAGCCGACTAGATAGCACCTCCAATTAAAGAGTTCATGTGCGTCCAATTATAAGAATAAACGTCTCCCTATTATTTAGAGGAACATATTTGTTCCTAAGAAAAAGTTTTATAACCAAGACCCTAAACTTAACTCCCTAAATCTTACAATTAGGGCATACGTTTCGTCAAACCCTTCCAATGTGTCTTCGTGGCGAGCCATAAAACTTACAATTTGGAGCCCATCCATCATGTGGGGCTGGTTCCCTGGTGACATCCGGTTCCATTGATAGGCATGCCTCTGTTTCTTTCGCTGTCGCCTCTTGGCCAAAATGAGCTTGCTAGACAAACAAAAGCTTTGCTCCTTCACCCCTCTCCCTCATTTTGTGGCGCTTGACATGGACGGGAGCCGCCGCGGCATTGCCATCGCCTGAAACCCTAACACACTATCCATCACTGGCTCCATCCCAACACCCAGGGAAAAAATTTGTGGTGTTTTCTTTTTCATTTTAGGGATTTCTATTTTCGTGCCCTCGGGTCCTTAGTTGTGCTCAGTTTTCCCCAGCTCCTTAGTTTTTCCTCAGTTTTACCCAAACGTTTGTCTGAAACCATCACACGTTATGTAACGGCCGGTTGCCCGACGGTTGACCGTTATCTTCTGACTAGTGGGGCCACGTAGAGCCTGCAAAGACACGTCAGACCATCCATCTTTGTTTGACCGTAAGCATCGCTGTATCCCTGACCAAAACGCGAACGAGTGGGGCTTCGGTATATCAAATGACAAGTGGGGCCATGACGCTGATACAAGGGGCAATACACGGGTAGAATTAGATTTTTAAACGGAGCTCTACAGCGATGGCACGGAGGAGGTGGCATGCGGGGTGCCGAGATGAGATCGACGTCCACAAAGAACTGCATGAGGCGAGACCAGACGCATTAGATAGATATGAACTAGACGCGTTTAACCATGCAAAGAAGAGAAGAAATGGTCGACGACATCGACGACCACCTCAAAACTTTGACTGACCGTGTCGGACACGAACGCGAGCAATGTAGAGAAAACTAGTGTCTCTCCTTTCTGGCGTGTATAGGTGGGTGCTAGGAGAGTGTGGTGGCGAAGGGAAAGACCTCGCGGTGGTCTGTGGCGTCCAGCATAGCGGGTCGGCGTGGCCGTGCCCACAGCGGCGTGCATGCATGTTCGGCATTGGCATCAGCATGTACGTTCGGCATTGGCCTCGGCGGTATCTCTGGTGTGTCAGTGATCGAATGAGGGGACGGGATTGAGGGTGCATCCCGACGTTGACCTAGCAGTGGCGGCGAGCATAGCCGTTCTGACCATGCCGATATCGGCATCGGCATAGTTTGGAGGCTGTGGTGCTCGAATCAAGTTGGGATTTGTTTCTTGTAGGCCAAAATGAATTTGAAACAAGTTTCATGTTGAAGGTTAGGTAACGAAAGTTTGTAACTATCCCAAAATTATACTAGCGCCATGGTGAGGTTCTTTTTGATAGAGCTATACGGTTGGGCAAACTTTTTTGACACTTTTTAGATAGGGTTCCTTGTTGTTACACGTATGGCATCATGTATGGAAAATTTGGGGTCATTTGGAGATGTTCGAAAAAATCACTTTGCTTAAGCGCATGCCGTTTCGTCTCGCTGAAACCAGCTTTTCTAACAAGGTGATTTTTTCTACCTTCTCTAAATAACCTCAAATTTCATACAGATGATCTTCTATACATAGATAGATAGATTGTTTCGTTTTTACATTTTTCGAACTTTTTATTTCCCTTTATAATACCCAATTGATTTTCAGGTCAAAACCTCGAAAAACAGCATCATGTATGGCATCATTTTCACCCTAAATTTCAAATTTTCTGAAACTTTCCCTTTTAGATATTCCTTGTTGTTATAGGTATGCCATCATGTATGGCATCATTTTTTTGCGTGAAAATTAATGGCAACAACAAATCGGTGATGGTTTATCATTTTTTTGCGTGAAAAGTAATGGCAACAACAAATCGGTGATGGTTTATCTTTTTTTTGCGTGAAAAGTAATGGCTACAACAAATTGTTGATGGTTTATCATTTTTTTGCGTGAAAAGTAATGGCAACAACAAATCGGTGATGGTTTACCATTTTTTGCGTGAAAAGTAATGGCTACAAAAAATTGTTGATGGTTTATCATTTTTTTGCGTGAAAAGTAATGGCAACAACAAATCGGTGATGGTTTATCATTTTTTTGCGTGAAAAGTAATGGCAACAACAAATCGGTGATGGTTTATCTTTTTTTTTGCGTGAAAAGTAATGGCTACAACAAATTGTTGATGGTTTATCATTTTTTTGCGTGAAAAGTAATGGTAACAACAAATCGGTGATGGTTTATCATTTTTTGCATGAAAAATAACGCCTAAAAGAGTTTATAATTTTTAGCACGTGAAAAATAATACAGAAAACCGCCCTTCAGCATACTTATAGGGTGGAAGCTAATTAACCGCCAACAGAGAGAGAGGGGTTATCCTGCCCGTTCCCTATATCATACGATCAACGGTCGGCGGGCACGATCCGCGTGACATGGGCTAGACCAATCAGGGCGATGTTGCACGTCTGCGAGAATTTGTGAAGAGAGAGGGCAAAACTGAGTACTATCAAGAAACCAAGGGCACCTGAGTAGTAAATAGACTAAGGGATTCAAATATGAGATTTAAAATCCTTTAAAAAATGGAAAATGCCTGTTTTGTACAATGAAACCCATCTTGGCCTACCTCAAACTATTTGCAATACCAATATACATCATTGTGAGAATTGTGGCCTCATTTAGACAAAGTATGATTTGGGGGAAGCTGTTTTGGGAAGGGCTTATTGTGGAAAACCATGCACCTTCATAGCTACTAGGTGATTTGAGAAGTGGCAATTTGTGGTAAAACTTGATTTATCTATGATTTATCTATGATTTGAGAAGTGGCAATTTGTGGTACACTAGTGGAAAAAGGGCTAACTGTGGCGCACCGAATCTTGATTCTGTGGCGCATATGGCCGTCGCCACAGTTGCCACGCGACTAGTATTAGAATTCTGTGGCGCACGAGCGGGTGCGCCACAGAAGTTTGGAATTCTGTGGCGCACGCTGTTCAGTGCGCCACAGAATCTTAGACTTCTGTGGCGCACCATTGATAGTGCGCCACAGAATTTGGCGCCAGATTTTGTGGCGCACTACCTTTCCATGCGCCACAGAATATTTATAAGTTTTTGTGGCGCACTGCCAGTTCATGCGCCACAGAATGTTAATTTTTGGATTTTCGAATTTTTTCCATTTCTGCAGTATATAGTGGTATTGCACAGGAAATATACAGATATATATAAGAAATACATAGCACATTCCAGAAATAACAGAATTACTCACAAATGACACACAAATGACATGATACACACAAGTCTTCATCATTACATCATTTAGATCCAAATTACACAAGTAGAAATGTGTTTGATCGTCGCATACACATACATGTGTGTTCATCTCGTCTCATATGCACATGCATCGTCACCGGCCACCTAGACTAAAGTAAAGTAGAGTACAACCGCGGTGGCGGTGAGTAAGAGGGGGACCAAGAACTTCAGCCGGTTCTTCTTCTTGCCCACGTGTGCCCTCCACTGTGCTACCGCCTCCTCTCTAGTCGCGTATCCCTTGTAGCTGTTCCCGCTGAACTTGTGCACCTGTTCGAGACAGTCCTGCCACTCCTCGTAGACACCTGGAACCCGACCCTTGTACACAACGTACGTCGGCATCTCTATTGACAAGGGCATATTAGTATATCATATTAGTACATCATGCATATATATATATGTTGATAAATATTAGACCAAAGTATATAGTAAAGTTGAGCACGGCAACAATAAGTTTGCGACACGCACACACAAGACGACGTCCACCGATACACATAAACCGATGAACATAGTACTTAGAGTTTAATTACGACCCACACAAAAGACCACGTCCATCGATATATATACAAACTAACCGATGAAGATAGCTAGTTTATCACACACTAAGTCAAGGCTCGCAGGGCTCCGGGAACGGCTTGTACAGATCTTTTGTAATCCACGTCCTCGTGTCACCCTGCGCTTTGAGGCGTTGCTCGATGTCCCTCTTGCATAACGCTCTACCCTGGTGCAAGGGCCCTCCCCCTGTGGTGACGTCTTGAGTGATGATATGTGATATCTTGACCCTGGTATCCTGGAAGTCTTCTCTGAGGTCATCATCGTTGATCCGCGCCAACTTTTCGGCCCATCCTCGGAGAGCAGATGGTAAACGCAAGTTCTGGCTATCCCGGACAAACCCTTTTAGGTGATGCATGACATAGAAGGCGTCCAGAGTGCTGTTTTCCGGCTGCTTGACACAGGGGAACTCGAACAAGTGCTTGAACTTGTGTTTACCATCATCCCTGAAACATTCCGCCTTTTCTTTGAAGGCGCCTCCCTTTTTGAAGTAGCCCTCGAGAGCATCATCTAGCACACCCCTTATTCTGGCGTAGTTCTTCTTTTTCGCACTCCCCGAGTCGAAATAGGTGGCAAGAGAAAACTTCGGGGCAATGGAGATGAGTACGCAGTGCGTGTCTCTGCGCAACACAAATTTGGATCGAGGTTGGAAATGAGCAATGGAAAAGAAATTTATTACAGGGCTAGCGGATGTGTACTTACTCGGGAAAGTAAGCCAAGAGGATGTTGTCCTTCCTCTTGTTGTCCAAGAAGCACTTCTGTAGGTACAACGAAGCCCGTACCCGCACCGCTGATAAGTTCAACTGGCTTTCACGCATGTAGTAAGGATCCGCTATCGCGACGTCCGGGATACTCTCTCTCTTGATCTTCATCGCCAGATTGAGCGCGAATAGGCGGACCAAGTTATAGTCCAGCCTTCTCGCGTGGAATAGCTTGAAGATGTCCTCGTACGCTATAAAGAATATATCCGCGGGGACATCAGTGACGAAGCCCACATCTCTTGGCACCCTGACCGTGAAGACCGGGTAATTTGGATCTTTGTCCTTAAGAAGGATACTCTCTAGGACCAGGATACTGTCCTGCAGAGGCAGCATAGCTCCGGAAGCAAGGTGTAGCAGCTCCGGACCCAGTATTGGTTTGCCAGCTTCATGCATTCTGGTCAAGCCATCCTTGCTGGGAGGTACCATGGAGTCCCGATGACGGATCGTCGGAGGTGGCTGGCTCGCAGACTTCTCCTTGTTCTTACTAGGTCTTTTACGGGGCTTCTTCGGAGCAACGGGCCCCGACGCTTCAAACTGCTCGTTGACCTTGTTGATCAGCGTATTGGGGCTGAAGATGTTTGCGGCGGTTGGCTCTTGTGTATCGGCTGCCGGAGGCGTCTCTTGAGAGAAGCCGCGGAACACCAGGCGCTGTTTGGTTGCCTTGGGTGGGCCAGCTGGTTCGTCGCGAACGCGGTATGCTTCTTCATCCGCGCCCGCCATGTACAAATCATCTATGTCGGCGCCGGTGTTGAGGTAGGCATCGACGTCTACCGGCCCATCATCATCGATGTCATCTTCATTGGGTGATGGGATGGGCGATAGCGGTGCAGCGGCCTTGCCTTTAGGCTCCGCCGGTGGCGGTTGAGGCAGAGACTCTCCCAGCAGTTTCTTGTGGCGGCTTGTTGTGGCGGTGACGACGGGAGGAGCTGCCCTCCGAGGAGGCGGCCGGACGATCGGCTGCCGGATGATCGAGGAGGCGCCGGTGGAGCGACCCCCAAGACGGATCTGGGTCTTTGGCCATACCATGGTATAGCCATGGCAGTTCTCAAGCGTCAGGTGCTCGTCGGCTCCCTCGGGCTGTATTGGGGGGTCCATGTCTTCGCACCCCGGCAACACCCGACCCAAAGTGACCTTCAGGACGTTGGCGTCCATAGCCACGGTGTGCAACGTGGTGCTCTTCGGTTGTATGATCATTCCCGTGGCAACATCCTTCAACTCGCCGCCGGGCGCGCAGTGAAGGAGCACGCAAGGAGTGTCCTGAGTAATGTTGAAGGATAGAGAGCGAGAGAGATATGCGGAATATGTTGGATGTTGTATTGAGCCTCATGGGCGAGTATATATAGGGTACAAGACTTGGAGGCTAAGATAGCTATCCTAGAGATAAGGCAGGAGATGATTACAAATCATATACTACCAAATACACATGTACCAAATATATCTCTAACACTCCCCCGCAGTCGTAGCGGTAGTGACGTGAACAACAGTAGCGTCGCGGACGGTCAGACTGGAGATAAACCGAAGTGGACCCCAGAAGGCTGACACTCCCCCGCAGTCACAGCGGGAGCGTCGTGGACGGAGTTGCGTCGCGGATGCTTGGACTGTAGAGGAAGCTGGTGAGGCGCAGGCGAGGTGGTAGCCCTTTGTGCCGATGTCGAGGTAGCCGAGAGCGTGGGTGCTGCAACCTTGGTCGAGGAAGCCGCGCGAGGGATTGCCGTGGTCGATGTCGTGGGCGGGTGCCGGT
Organism: Lolium multiflorum; assembly: GCA_030979885.1. Lineage (NCBI taxonomy): Eukaryota > Viridiplantae > Streptophyta > Magnoliopsida > Poales > Poaceae > Lolium > Lolium multiflorum. The sequence goes on along the minus strand of CM061749.1, from coordinate 50,218,587 downwards.
GTCGATGTAGCCGCAAGCGCGTAGTGCGCGAGGAGAGTGACGGAGACGCGTCGAGGCAGTCGTGGAGTTGGTCGATGCCGAAGTCGATGCAGTCCGAGCCGTCGAGGACGAGGTGCAGCCCTAGTTTTGCCAGAACCATGGCGCACGTCGGGGACGAAGGCATACTTCGGTTTTGCCAGAACCGAGTACGCATAGAAGAACTCGGCGGTGACGCGGTCGAGGCAGTCGTAGAGGCGATGCCGAAGAAGACGTTGTCGAAGCCGATGAAGACGAGACGTCCGGCGCGAGTTTGCCAGACTCGGGAACGTGTCGGGGACGAAGGCACTTCCGGTGTTGCCAGTACCGGGCATGCGAGGGGCAGGGACCATCATGAACTTGTCGCCATGTCAGAGGGACTAGCAGAGGAGGCCTCCGGAAGCGTCGCGGTCGCAGATCGACGGAGAGATGCCGACGCTGCCCGCGGTTCTCGAGTAGAGTAGCAGGTGGTGTAGACGGGGACGAGGCGATGGCACGGGCGACGAAGTCGAGACGGTTGGAGACGTAGAAGGCGGCTAACCCAGCGGTGACCAGGGGTGGTCATGCTGGACGCCTAGACGGGCGTTGCGGTGGTCGGCGAGCCCAGCGCGACCTGAAGTGGTTGGCGAGCCCAGCGGCGACCTGGGGTGGGGGCGCGGCGGCGGTACACGAAGTAGGCGAGGAAGACCCGGCGGCGTGACGAAGACCATGCGCGGACGGAGGCGACCCGCGCCGAAGGGGTGGCGCTGTGGTGGCCTCGGACGTCGATGCGCGGGGGACGGCGAAGGTGACCGCGTGCGGCGACGCCACGGCCTGAGGGGCCGGCGTAGCTGCAGGGCGCGAGTCGGTGCAGCGGCGGGACGCCACCAGCGACGTACGCGCCTCAGAAGGCGCGTCGTTGTCTAGCAGCGTGGACCAAAGCGGCGGCGCTGCGACCCGAAGGGGCGACGCAGCGGCAACCCGATGCTCGATCGGTGGTAGGCGCGTGCTCGGGGACGTGCTTGGCGTTGACGTGCGCGGGGTCGGTTGATCAGACCGACGGCGGCACGATATGCGCCATGGCGTGGACGACGCGCAGATCGGAGTCGATGGCGGCGTTGTCGATGAAGTCCCGGTCGATGGCGACGAAGACGGACAGGCGATGGAGACCGCGCGAGCAAGAACAGCCTGCTGCGATGCACGTAGGGGCGCCCCGTGTGCGGCGCGTGCGGCTGTGCCGTGCGGTTGATGGCCGGTGCAGGTCGATGCCGTTGTCGGAGTAGAGGCGCAAGAGGACGACGGCGATGGGCGACTCAATCCGATCAATGATCGGTAAACCAAAAAGAAAACGCCGGTCGAGCGACCGGCGGAGCAAAAAGAAAACCAATCTACGGATTGGAAAAAAAAGACTCGAGGGCAGCGGATCAACGGATCGGCGAACGAACCCTCATACGGATTGCGCGGCCCCCGGAGTAGATCATGGAGATCGACCTCCCCGGGGGCGGCGCGGCGCGGAAGCTTGGGCGGCGGCTAGGTCAAGGAGCGTGCCGCTCTGATACCATGTTGAAGGATAGAGAGGGAGAGAGATATGCGGAATATGTTGGATGTTGTATTGAGCCTCATGGGCGAGTATATATAGGGTACAAGACTTGGAGGCTAAGATAGCTATCCTAGAGATAAGGCAGGAGATGATTACAAATCATATACTACCAAATACACATGTACCAAATATATCTCTAACACTGAGTAATGTTGGGCATCATTAATTAGATAGCCGGGTATCAAAACGCATGAAGGAGATGGCATGGAATAACTAATTAGTTAAGTACCTTGGTGATGGCGTTGAGCTGTGCTAATGTGGAGACAGTGGCGGCCGGCCTATCAATCTTCGGGGGCTCGGGTGCATTATGAAGCACCACCGCCGCCGGCTGCGCCTTGGTAGCCTCGGCAGGATCAGCGGGGGGCACCGGTTCATCCAACTCCATCGGCTGCCCCGCGGCGATGGTGGGCGGCGGGGTACTCTTCCCAATTTTCCAAAAGCTCGGATATTTCTTCGCCGCTCCTCGGTCGTGGGGCTCTTCCGAGCTCCTCTTCGCCGTTGAACAGATCCTTGCGTTTTCTCCACGGGTGATCGAAGCGAAGCCACATTCGAGTCCCTTGGAACACAGTTTTACAAGACCCGGGAGGCTTCGGCAGCTGCAGATGCGGGGTCTTATCCATGCACTTGACACATCCCTTGAATCCGTGGTTCACCTGGCACGATACATATGCGTAACCAGGATAGTCCTGCACTGTCGTTAGCAATGCGGCTCTGAGAGGGAAATATTCTCTTTTGTACGCGTCCCAAGTAGGGGCCGGCGTCTGCCACAGCGTGGCTAACTCCTCTTTCAACAGACCGAGATACAGATGCATGTCCACGCCCGGTTGTTTTGGCCCCTGAATAAGAATACTCATGTGTACGTACCGCTGCTTTGTGCACAGCCAGGGGGGAGGTTGTATGGCCATACAAACACGGGCCAGGTGCTATGCGTGCTACTCTGGTTTCCAAAGGGATTGAGTCCGTCGGTGCTCATGCCCAGACGAATGTTCCTCGGTTCGCTCCCGAACTCATCTGCGAACTCAATGTCCAACGCATTCCACTGGCTAGCGTCTGCAGGGTGTGTCAGGATCTTGCCCTTCTCCGGATCATCTGCGGGCTTCTCCCTTTCCGCGTGCCATTGCATGAGCTTTGCTTCCTTAGGATCTACGAAATACCGCTGCAGACGGGGAGTGATAGGAAAGTACCAGACAACTTTCAGAGGAACTTTCTTGTTCCCTCTCTTGTACCGTCCTTGGCCGCACACCGGACATGTGGTTCTATCCTTGTACTCATTCCGAAAAAGTGCACAATCATTGATGCATGCGTGGTACTTTACGTGCGGTAGGTCGAGTGGGCAAACTACTTTCTTGGCCTCGTCGATACTTGTCGGCAATGTGTTGTCCTTGGGAAGACGAGCATGCCAGGATTTCATGTTATCGTTGAAGCTGCTGTCGGTCCATTTGTGTTCCGCCTTCATCTCCAGACACTCGAGCGTTACACTCAAGCGTGTATCCTCGGGCCGGCACCCTGGATACAATGGAGTCATCCCGTCTACCTCCATTTGCGCCAGCTTGGCTTCAGGTTTGGCGTTGCCCGTGTCCTTCAGGAGAAGCTCTTGAACATGAGGGTCCCGCAGGGCCGACGTTAGCGGCGTCTGCTTCCTCTCGGCATCTCCACCACCATCTCCTCCGGCATCATCATCTCCTTCATCGGCCTCTCCTTCCTCATGATGAACACCATGTTCGGGAGACTCTTCGTCTTCTCGCCCGATGTCGGCCTCTTCTTCATGACCAACATTTGCCGCCGGCTCCTCGTTGAAGCCGAGCATGAAACCGCGCCTGAGCAGGTGTTCCTCCAGTTGTCCAGAATCAGGGTCGATCCACTGCCGGAGTCCGCATTTTCGACACGGACATCTTATCAGGGTCATGTTGTTCCTAACCATGTCGGCCTTCGCGTTCACCTTGTATCTAACCACTTGTCCTTCCCTCATATGGACGACCATGGTTGACTGCATCATACATATATAGAGCAAAAGAGAGTTAATTAGAACCACACACACCATGCATAAACACACATGCATGCATGATCGCCGGAAAATTTCGACATGACCTATCCTAAAAGTGGGACATATGGCTAGTGCAAGAATTTGCCGAAATGGAAATGAATCAACATTTCGGCAAACATCCATGCACCACACGCCGGCACAAACCAACAACACAAATAAGCTTCTTCGCAAGCAAACATTCAACCACAACACAAAGCTCAACACATATAAACATCATCTTCTCGCCACCGCAAACCGTCCGGGAGCGCGATAATAATCTTCACCTACAAAACATCCATACACACAAAACATGCATCCAATAGTACTCAACCTCTCACAAATCTACCAACATCATGGTGGAGCAAGAGGATGGGGTGGTGGAGACAAAACAATGGACCATGCAAGAGGGAAAGTGGAGGAGGAGGGAAAGAGAATTGTGGTTTTTAGTACCCCTCTACAAGTTGGTGTGGCTTCCCCTCACAAATATGCCCACAAAATAGGCTTAGAGCTATCAACAATGGAGAAAAGTATGACCAAAATGGAGTGGGAGAGAGGAGGAACACGAGCTGGTTGGAGAAGACAAGAAGGGAAAGGGTGGTGGGTGGAAGAAAAGAGGGGGAAAGCTGCCTCCAAAAGTGAGATCTACTATTCACTTTCTGTGGCGCATTAGCTGATATGCGCCACAGAAACATCAACTTCTGTGGCGCATATCAGCTAATGCGCCACAGAATCATGGTGGCGTGAGCCGGGGGGTGGTCCCCGCAGGAAATTCTGTGGCGCACGGACCAACGTGCGCCACAGAAACTTAACTTTCTGTGGCGCACGCTGGACCATGCGCCACAGAATTTCCTTCGGCCATGTGCAGTGGTGGACCCAGGGTGGGTCCCACGAACTTTCTGTGGCGCACTGCTCACCGTGCGCCACAGAATCTCCATCTTCTGTGGCGCACGTGTAAGCATATGCGCCACAGAAACATAAATATTTTTATGGCGCAGTTTGGTGGTGCGCCACAGAAATATTTTTGTGGCGCATGACCTGTTTGGTGCGCCACAGAGGTGATTTCCACCTATAATGGTTTTCCTACTAAAGACTCCATGAGTAAGTGCCACTCTTTTTCGGATTTTTTTGCACATTAAATGACTCATTTAACTAGTTAATCCCATTTGTTGACTCTCTGTTGACCAGCCACTTGAGGGTAAAACTGAGTATATTGCACTAGCCAGTATTAGCACTCGAGGGGAAAATTGAGCACACAAAAAATGCTAGTATAAGACTCGAGGGTATACCTGAGTATATCTAAATTTCCAGGGTTAGACTCGAGGACACGTGCAATTGTTGACGCGTAGACGCGGGTCGCGGTGGAGAAGTCGAGACGTGCAATCGTGGACGCGTGTCGCGTTGCAGAAGTCCAAGACGTGCAGACGTGCACCTGTGCACGCGTAGGACGCGGGTCGCATTAACCACCCCTCGCCTTTATAGACGCCTCCTCGCACTCTCTCTGTCACTCTCACTCGCTCACGCATCGCCAACTCTCTCACGTCCCATCATCTTCTCCAAAGCAAAAAACCCTCTCCCTCTCCCTCTTCCTCTTCCTCTTCCTCCGCCGGAGAGATGGACAAGGAGAATGCCAATCCCATCGTCGAGGTAGGCTCGAAGCGCGACGCCTCCATCTTCGGCGCCGTCCCCTCTACGGACGCCGCCGCCGCCGCCGTCGCCGGTGCATCGGAGGCTGCTGCCGCCGGTGGCAGTCAGATCCCGGCGGGATGGGACCCCTACGACCCCGTGCCGTACGTCCCGCCCCCGAACCCCTACGACACCTCCCTGGAGGACCCATGGAACGAGGTAACTACGGTTTGCTTCCTTTTTTGTTCCCCATTCCTTTTTGAACCCTATTTTTGCTGGTGTAGATGGATCTGTAGATGGATGAGTATTGGGCTAATATTTGCGCCGATTTTATTCCATTTTGTTTTGATCACTTCTTGATTTCGTTTAAGATTTGGGGTTCGGCTGTTCGGTTAATTTATGCAAGTAATATTGGATCTCAATCAGTTAATTTATGCAAGTAATCATGGGATCTCAATCAGTTATTTTATGCACTAATCAAAAGATATCAACCGTTTAATTTTGCAAATAATCTCGAATGTGTTCAAGTTCAGATCTAGAATCTGTTTCTTTGCCTATGATGAATGGTTGGGCACAAATTTTTACAGGGAGGGTTCAGCGAACCATTGCTGTGTACAAATCTGTTGTGCATGAGCTTTAGTTCGCTAACACCTTCCCTGTAGATATATAATCATGTCCACTCTAACTGAGGCTGACTCTGTTTTTCTTAACTTTGTTATCATGTACGTTAGTCATCGTTGCAACTCATTCACTAGTTTCTGTTTGATATGGATCAGATGTCTGGCAGCGACGTCGGCAGCGACGAAGAGGAGGAGGACGTCAAGACTCGCCAGGTGCTGCGGAGGCTGCAGGTCGGCCAGTACATCTCCTACTTCGCCAAGGAGGTCTACAGGTGCCCCTTCTGCACCAGGAGACTCGGCGCCACGGACTTCAACTGCCTCGTCACGCATGCTGAGAACATCAGCAACACCTTCCCCAACGTCGGCACGACGGTGAACGTCCACTCCTTCCGCGCCAAGCACAGGGCGCTCGGCATGCACCTCCGCAGCTTGCAGCGGGTGGAGATCTCCGCCGGGCGCATGCCTCCGCTCAAGCCCAAGGCTCCCAAGGGGAGCAAGAGCAACAAGTGGAGGCAGAGCCAGATGGGGTAGGCGGAGTCCTGGACGTGTGCTGCTGCTGCTGCTGCCTCCTAGTTTGTTGTTGGGATCCCTTTGTTGTTAGCTAGGGATCCCTTGTTGTTATGTTAGTATGATGGTGCTGTGAAGAACCTGTTACTAGTAGGAAAATGCTTATAGGTGGAGCTTAGTTCTGTGGCGCACCAAGAAAACTGCGCCACAGAAAGTTTTTTTGTGGCGCACGAGACTGAAAGAACACTTCCCGCCCTTTTCGGGTTTTGTGTGTTTGATGTCAACGCTAGGTATATTTTTATGTGTGTTGATGTAGACAGGTACAAGTTTTCGATAAACGTTGTCGATCGGTAAAATGGCGTGGTAATTCTGAAGCTATGAAGGTTTCTGGTTCTGGCGGAAGTTCGGCGTTAACAGGAAGTTCCGCCCTGTTGCTTCCTGCGGAAGGCCTTCAGCATCATTATGTTTACAGCTTTTCCTCTCTGGCCGGAAGTTCCGGTGAAGCTGGCCGGAAGTTCCGGTCAGCGGAACTTCCGCCCAACTTCCGGACAAGTTCCGAAAGTCCGCGATTGTGGCTCAGTATGTTCCAGTAAGGTTTTCGCGTTATTTCGGAACTTGGCCGGAACTTGGCCGGAACTTGGCCGGACCGGAAGTTCCGCCCTAGTTCCGCCCTCACCATTTTCTGACAGGTTGCCTGACGAAGACTGCTCCTGGCGGAAGTTCCGGCTCTCTTAGCCGGTACTTCCGGTGCCGGCCGGAACTTCCGGCCCTCCTGGCCGGAACTTCCGGTGTTACGAGAAATGGTCCAAACGGTCAGATCTGAGAGCTCCAATCATATAAATAGCTCTCTTCTCCAACGGGACAAGTTGCTCAATTATTGCTCAAGAAATCTGCCAAGCTTCACCACCATTAGAGCCACCTCAAGAAACACAAGATTTGCAAGATCTCCTTCCTCCCCCAACCAAAGCTCTTGATCTTTGGGGATTCGAAGGAGAAGCCACCGATCTACATCCTCACCGAAGCGTTCTTCATTTCCCCCTCACTTGTTTGAGGGATCTCATGCTAGTGTTCCTATTTGGTTCCCTAGTTGATTTGTTGTTGATGTGTTGTTGTTGATTGTTGTATTGTTACAGATTTGGGAGCCTCCAATTCAGTTGTGGATGTGTGCCCCAAGAACCTTGTAAAGGCCCGGTTTCCGCCTCGAGGAAATCCCTTAGTGGAAGTGGGCTAGGCCTTCGTGGCGTTGCTCACAGGAGATCTGAGTGAAGCCTTCGTGGCTGTTGGTTTGGCTTGCGTAGCAACCACACTCCTCCAAACGTAGACGTACCTTCTTGCAAAGGAAGGGAACTACGGGAATCATCTCCGTGTCAACGCGTGCTACACTCTCGGTTACCTCTATCCCACTCTATCTCCTATATATTGCGTAGCTATATCTTGCCTAGTTGATAACCTTGTCATATAGGTAAATTCACTTAGTTGCATATCTAGAGAATTTACCTTTGTGTCAAACCTAAATTGAAAAAGAACTAAAAATTGGTTAGCACCTTGATGCGCGTAGATGTACACGTCCGTTGGGAACCCCAAGAGGAAGGTATGATGCGCACAGTGGCAAGTTTTCCCTCAGTATGAAACCAAGGTTTAATCGAACCAGTAGGAGCCAAGAAGAACGTTGAAGGTTGATGGTCGCGAAATGTGATGCGGCGCAACACCAGGGATTCCTGCGCCAACGCGGAACCTGCACAACACAACCCAAGTACTTTGCCCCAACGAAACAGTGAGGTTGTCAATCTCACCGGCTTGCTGTAACAAAGGATTAAACGTATCGAGTGGAAGATGTTTGCAAAGAAAACAGTAAAACACAATTGCAGTAGATTGTATGCTATGTAAAGAATAGGACCGGGGTCCACAGTTCACTAGAGGTGTCTCTCCCATAAGATAAAAGCATGTTGGGTAAACAAATTACAGTCGGGCAATTGACAAATAGAGAAAGGCATAACAATGCATATACATGATATGATAAATATAGTGAGATTTAATTGGGCATTACGACAAAGTACATAGACCGCCATCCAACTGCATCTATGCCTAAAAAGTCCACCTTCAGGTTATCATCCGAACCCCCTCCAGTATTAAGTTGCAAAGCAACAGACAATTGCATTAAGTATGGTGCGTAATGTAATCAACAACTACATCCTTAGACATAGCATCAATGTTTTATCCCTAGTGGCAACAGCACATCCACAACCTTAGAACTTTCTGTCACTGTCCCAGATTCAATGGAGGCATGAACCCACTATCGAGCATAAATACTCCCTCTTGGAGTTAAGAGTAAAAACTTGGCCAGAGCCTCTACTAATAACGGAGAGCATGCAAGATCGTAAACAACACATGAACAATAGATTGATAATCACCATAATCATAGTACTCTCTATCCATCGGATCCCGACAAACACAACATATAGTATTACATATAGATGATCTTGATCATGTTAGGCAGCTCACAAGATCCAACAATGAAGCACAACAAGGAGAAGACGACCATCTAGCTACTGCTATGGACCCATGGTCCAGGGGTGGACTACTCACTCATCACTCCGGAGGCGACCATGGCGGTGTAGAGTCCTCCGGGAGATGAATCCCCTCTCCGGCAGGGTGCCGGAGGCGATCTCCGAATCCCCGAGATGGGATTCGCGGCGGCGGCGTCTCTGTAAGGTTTTCCGTATCGTGGCTCTCGTACTGGGGGTTTCGCGATGGAAGCTTTAAGTAGGCGGAGGGTCAACGCGGGGGCCACACGAGGGGCCCAGGGGGTAGGTCGGCGCGGCCAGGGCTTGGGCGCGCCGGCCACCCTCGCTGCCTCGTGGCCCCACTTCGTTATCTCTTCGGTCTTGGAAGCTTCGTGCAAAAATAGGACCCTGGGCGAAAGTTTCGTCCAATTCCGAGAATATTTCTTTACTAGGATTTCTGAAACCAAAACAGCAGAAAACAGCACTGGCTCTTCGGCATCTTGTTAATAGGTTAGTTCCGAAAATGCATAAATATGACATATAATGTGCATAAAACATGTAGGTATCATCAATAAAGTAGCATGGAACATAAGAAATTATCGATACGTTGGAGACGTATCAGCATCCCCAAGCTTAGTTCTGCTCGTCCCGAGCAGGTAAAACGATAACAAAGATAATTTCTGAAGTGACATGCCATCATAATCTTGATCATACTATTTGTAAACATATGTAATGAATGCAGCGATCAAAGCAAAGGTAATGACATGAGTAAACAACTGAATCATAAAGCAAAGACTTTTCATGAATAGTACTTCAAGACAAGCATCAATAAGTCTTGCATAAGAGTTAACTCATAAAGCAATAAATCAAAGTAAAGGTGTTGAAGCAACACAAAGGAAGATTAAGTTTCAGCGGTTGCTTTCAACTTATAACATGTATATCTCATGGATATTGTCAACATAAAGTAATATAACAAGTGCAATATGCAAGTATGTAGGAATCAATGCACAGTTCACACAAGTGTTTGCTTCTTAGGTGGAAGGAGATAGGTAAACTGACTCAACAATGAAAGTAAAAGAATGGTCCTTCAAAGAGGAAAGCATCGATTGCTGTATTTGTGCTAGAGCTTTTATTTTGAAAACATGAAACAATTTTGTCAACGGTAGTAATAAAGCATATGAGTTATGTAAATTATATCTTATAAGTTGCAAGCCTCATGCATAGTATACTAATAGTGCCCGCACCTCGTCCTACTTAGCTTGGACTACCGGATCTTCGCATGCCATGTTTCAACCAAGTGTCACAAAGGGGTACCTCCATGCCGCCTGTACAAAGGTCTAAGGAGAATGCTCGCATTTGGATTTCTCGCTTTTGATTATTCTCAACTTAGACATCCATACCGGGACAACATGGACAACAGATAATGGACTCCTCTTAAATGCATAAGCATGTAGCAATGATTATTATTCTCATATGAGATTGAGGATATATGTCCAAAACTGAAACTTCAACCATGATTCATGGCTTTAGTTAGCGGCCCAATGTTCTTCTCTAACAATTTTGCATGCTCCAACCACTAAAATGATAGATCCTTCAGACAAGACGGACATGCATAGCAACTCACATGATATTCAACAATAGTTGATGGCGTTCCCCAGAAGCATGGTTATCGCACAACAAGCAACTTAATAAAATATAAAGTGCATAAGTACATATTCAATACTACGATAGTTTTTAAGGCTATTTTGTCCCATGAGCTATATATTGCAAAGGTGAATGATGGAATTTTAAAGGTAGCACTCAAGCAATTTACTTTGGAATGGCGGAGAAATACCATGTAGTAGGTAGGTATGGTGGACACAAATGGCATAGTAGTTGGCTCAAGGATTTTGGATGCATGAGAAGTATTCCCTCTCGATACAAGGTTTAGGCTAGCAAGGTTATTTGAAGCAAACTCAAGGATGAACAGGTGCAGCAAAACTCACATAAAAGACATATTGTAAACATTATAAGACTCTACACCGTCTTCCTTGTTGTTCAAAACTCAATACTAGATATTATCTAGACCTTAGAGAAACCAAATATGCAAATCAAATTTTAGCAAGCTCTATGTATTTCTTCATTAATGGGTGCAAAGCATATGATGCAAGAGCTTAAACATGAGCACAACAATTGCCAAGCATCACATTATCCAAGACATTTTAGAATTACTACATGTAGCATTTTCCAATTCCAACCATATAACAATCTAACGAAGAAGAAACTTCGCCTTGAACATTATGAGTAAAGCCTAAGGACACATGTGTCCATATGCAACAGCGGAGCGTGTCTCTCTCCCACAAAGTGAATGCTAGGATCCATTTTATTCAAACAAAAACAAAAACAAAAACAAACCGACGCTCCAAGTAAAGAACACAAGATGTGATTGAATAAAAATATAGTTTCAGGGGAGGAACCTGATGATGTTGTCGATGAAGAAGGGGATGCCTTGGGCATCCCCAAGCTTAGACGCTTGAGTCTTCTTAAAATATGCAGGGGTGAACCACGGGGCATCCCCATGCTTAGAGCTTTCACTCCTCTTGATCATAGTATATCATTCTCCTCTCTTGACCCTTGAAAACTTCCTTCACACCAAACTTCAAGCAAACTCATTAGAGGGTTAGTGCATCATTAATAATTCACTCATTCAGAGGTGACACAATCATTATTTTCACTTCTGGACATTGCATAATGCTACTGGACATTAGTGGATCAAAGAAATAAATCCAACATAGCAAAAGAGGCAATGCGAAATAAAAGGCAGAATCTGTTAAAACAGAACAGTCCGTAAAGACGAATTTTAAGCTGGCACTAGACTTGCTCAAATGGAAAAACTCAAAACTAATGAAAGTTGCGTACATATCTGAGGATCACGCTCGTAAATTGGCAGATTTTTTCGAATTTTCTACAGGGAACTGTGCCCAGATTCGTGACAGACAGCAATGCTGTTTCTGCGCAGCGATCCCAAATATAACATCAACTTTGACATAGAAACTTTACTTGGCACAAAAACATGATAAGGAGAGGTTGCTACAGTAGTAAACAACTTCCAAGACTCAACAAAACAAAAAATTGCTGTAGGTAAAAACATGGGTTGTCTCCCATAAGCGCTTTTCTTTAACGCCTTTCAGCTAGGCGCAGAAAGTGCAAATCAAGTAACATCGAGAGACGGTGTGTCAACCTTACCTTGGGCTTCATCCTTACCTTTCTTATTGTTTTTCTTTCCTTTTGGTTTAGGAAATATATGATTTCCCCCTGGTATAGAGGTGAATTTCAGAGTGCCTTCTCCCACATCAATGACTGCTCCCAATAGTTTCAGCAAGGATCTTCCGAGTATGATTTTTCCTGTTTCAATAATAAGATAATCAATGGATATTGTTCTTCCATGAATGGTTGTATGCACACCTGCAGCTATTCCCTTAGGAATTATAATAGAGTTATCAATGAGAGCTATTTCTTCTCCCCCTTCATCGACTCCCCAAAGTTTCAAAGATTTATAAATGTTTTCAGGCATAAGGCAAAATTCATACATAATATCACAGTAGGCATGAAGAGTTCGATCACCGATAACAATTTTAACAGCAGGATCCCATAATGAAGGTTTAGGATTCTCTAAGACTTGTTCAAGACGATTACGAACACAGTGATAATTTTCATTTAAGCGAGATGTACTTATCTCGAGATTGTTCAATCTATTATAAATGCTAATAAGGGCTGAATCAAAGTTATTAGCTGAATCATGTGATGCAACCAATTTCTTTATGGCATTAAAAGCTTGATCCCCATTACAATGAAGGAAATCTCCTCCTACTAAAGTGTCCAAAGCATATCTATAACGAACCATAAGACCAAAATAAAAATTACTAAGGAGCAAACTTAGAGTCATTTGAGGTTCAGTTTTACGATAAGAAGTAAAAATTCTAGACCAAGCATCCTTAAAACTCTCCTCATCCCCTTGTTTGAAAGTAAAAACTAAGTCCTCAGGTGAAGAAGTAACAGGTTCAGAGCTAGACATGGTAATAAAAGTAACTAAATTTTTTTTGTATTTTAAATATAGAGTGCAGGACAATAAATAAAGCAAACTAGATAGTGTAAATGCAAGTAACTAATTTTTTGTGTTTTTGATATAGAGAGCAAGACAGTAAATAAAGTAAAACTAGCAACTAATTTTTTTGTATTTTGATTTAGTGCAGCAAACAAAGTAGTAAATAAAATAAAGCAAGACAAAAACAAAGTAAAGAGATTGAGAAGTGGAGACTCCCCTTGCAGCGTGTCTTGATCTTCCCGGCAACGGCGCCAGAAAAAGTGCTTGATGCGCGTAGATGTACACGTCCGTTGGGAACCCCAAGAGGAAGGTATGATGCGCACAGTGGCAAGTTTTCCCTCAGTATGAAACCAAGATTTAATCGAACCAGTAGGAGCCAAGAAGCACGTTGAAGGTTGATGGTCGCGAAATGTGATGCGGCGCAACACCAATTCCGGCGCCAACGCCTGCACAACACAACCCAAGTACTTTGCCCCAACGGTGAGGTTGTCAATCTCACCGGCTTGCTGTAACAAAGGATTAAACGTATCGAGTGGAAGATGTTTGCAAAGAAAACAGTAAAACACAATTGCAGTAGATTGTATGCTATGTAAAGAATAGGACCGGGGTCCACAGTTCACTAGAGGTGTCTCTCCCATAAGATAAAAGCATGTTGGGTAAACAAATTACAGTCGGGCAATTGACAAATAGAGAAAGGCATAACAATGCATATACATGATATGATAAATATAGTGAGATTTAATTGGGCATTACGACAAAGTACATAGACCGCCATCCAACTGCATCTATGCCTAAAAAGTCCACCTTCAGGTTATCATCCGAACCCCCTCCAGTATTAAGTTGCAAAGCAACAGACAATTGCATTAAGTATGGTGCGTAATGTAATCAACAACTACATCCTTAGACATAGCATCAAAGTTTTATCCCTAGTGGCAACAGCACATCCACAACCTTAGAACTTTCTGTCACTGTCCCAGATTCAATGGAGGCATGAACCCACTATCGAGCATAAATACTCCCTCTTGGAGTTAAGAGTAAAAACTTGGCCAGAGCCTCTACTAATAACGGAGAGCATGCAAGATCATAAACAACACATGAACAATAGATTGATAATCACCATAATCATAGTACTCTCTATCCATCGGATCCCGACAAACACAACATATAGTATTACATATAGATGATCTTGATCATGTTAGGCAGCTCACAAGATCCAACAATGAAGCACAACAAGGAGAAGACGACCATCTAGCTACTGCTATGGACCCATGGTCCAGGGCTGGACTACTCACTCATCACTCCGGAGGCGACCATGGCGGTGTAGAGTCCTCCGGGAGATGAATCCCCTCTCCGGCAGGGTGCGGAGGCGATCTCCGAATCCCCCGAGATGGGATTCGGCGGCGGCGTCTCTGTAAGGTTTTCCGTATCGTGGCTCTCGGTACTAGGGGTTTCGCGACGGAAGCTTTAAGTAGGCGGAGGGTCAACGCGGGGGCCACACGAGGGGCCCGGGGGTAGGTCGGCGCGGCTAGGGCTTGGGCCGCGCCGGCCACCCTCTGGCTGCCTCGTGGCCCCACTTCGTTATCTCTTTGGTCTTCGGAAGCTTCGTGCAAAAATAGGACCCTGGGCGAAAGTTTCGTCCAATTCGAGAATATTTCTTTACTAGGATTTCTGAAACCAAAAACAGCAAAAATGGCTCTTCGGCATCTTGTTAATAGGTTAGTTCCAGAAAATGCATAAATATGACATATAATGTGCATAAAACATGTAGGTATCATCAATAAAGTAGCATGGAACATAAGAAATTATCGATACGTTGGAGACGTATCACCTACCCCCCCTCTAGGTGCGGCATACGATCCTTTCAATTGGTATCAGAGCCTCGGCTCTTATTTCGGGCTTAACCGCCTAAGAGTATGCCGAACGAGGAGCCCTCGGAAGGGGCCGCCAATACGGTCTCCATGGAAGACTTCAATTCGTTGAAGTCCTCCATGGAAGCCAAAATGGAAGCCCAAATGGAAAGCATGAAAAAGATGATTGCCGAGCTTTTGGCTCCGGCCCGTCCCAAGGCTCCTAGTGTAGAGGTAAAGGACGCGGGTGTGTCAGAAGAGGGAGGTGCTTCGGCACTACCCTCCTCTACCAAACCCGTGGAAGGTGATAACTTAAACACTAACAAATCTACCATTGCATCTCCTAGGGATACTAGTGGAGGTGAGAGCTACAATCGAGTAGCTCCACCTTTTCTATCTCCCGATATACCGGTTCCCCATCCTCATTTGAACATTCGGGGCGACCCACCTAAGTTTTCCGTTGAGAATTACGATACTTGGCGATTTGAGTTTCGCTCTCATGTTTGCAGTGCCTCCAATGAACTTTGGAGAATCATCCAGGAAGGCTTCAACCCTTACAACCCCGACAAGTTGACTAGAAGAGAAGCGGTTGATAGTCAACTCAACAACACCGCCTTGCACATGATTCAAACTAGTGTGGGGACAAAGGATTTGCCTCGTGTTCGGAACTACACCACCGCCAAGGAAGCTTGGGAAGGTTTGGCCGCTAGTTGCATTGGAAGTGAGAGCACGAGAAGGAACAAGTATAATGCTCTTCGGAATCAAGCCGAAGGATTCATGAGGCTACCGGATGAAGATCATCAAGACATGTATTCAAGACTCCTCATTGTTGCCGATTCCTTCCGGCTTATTGGTGCCACCCACATCAATGACTCTTGGATCAAGGAGAAGTACATTGAATGCATGATGCCATATGTACCCATTGATGTCAAGACCCTTGTTGGGAGAGAATGCTATTCCTCTCTCTCTTCTCAAGATGCCGTGCACGAGATGCAAGCCCTCAAGGTGCTCGAGCAAAACTCTCATGATTCTCTCAATCGTGCCATTGGTATGTCAAAAGGGAACAACCTTGCCTTGGTGGTCAACCCCGTTGAAGAAGTGTACCCTCAAGAACAATATAGGGCATCTTGGAGTATGTCCTATCCGGAAGATTTGGAATGCCACTATCATGATCACATGGCCTTCCATGCAAAGTCATTTTGGGTTGATCCCTCCAAGGCCAAGGAAGACAACATCAAGAGAAACCACAAGAGTGGGTTCACTAGCTTTGGTCCAAAGACAAGATCATGCTACAATTGTGATGACAAGCGCCACTTCATTGCCGAATGCCCCTATGAGAATAGAGAGCTTCATAATGGAAGGCTCATTCCCAAGGACAAGAGCAAAGAATCAAAGGGCAAATATTCAAAAGCCCCCAACAAGAAATTCTACAACAACAAGACCAAGAAGGGCAAGAGGCACCCAAAAGTTGTGCTAGTGACTAGGGAAGAATATTCTTCCGATGAAGTTGCGAGCTCTAGTGATGATGAAGAAGGAAGCTCAAAAGAAGTGGCCGCCATTGTCACTACCAACATTCCCTCTTCATCTCTCTTTGAATCCCCCAATGAGAATCCTCATATCAAGAATGCACATTGCTTCATGGCAACATCCTCCTTGGACACATCTATTGTGCTATCAACTCAAGAAGAATATTCCTCCGGGGATGATGAAGTTGATGATGAAGAAGATGCAACCTCTAATGGATTGGTCGCTCTTGCCTCCCTCTCCACTAACTCTTCATCACCAAGTGAATCCCCCAATGAGATCATTCATGTGGAGGAAGAAAGTTGTCTCATGGCCAAATCCTCCGAGGTATCATCTCCTAGCCCCTCTATGCCTAACATATCAAGTGATCTAGGGGTTGATGATGCTAGTCTAAAAGTAAAACAAGAAATGCTAGAATTTGATGAATTCATGCTTAACCTACAAGGTATCAACAAAAAGCATGTTTCAAATCTCATGGCTCGTTTAGCTCAACAAAATGATATGCTTGAGAAAAAGGGTCAAATAGAGAGAGAAGACTCTCTTGAAATCCATGCTCTTAAAAATGCCCTTGAGGAAAGTCAAGAAAATATAGCTTCTCTTGAGGAGAGGCTAGAAAATCTTGAAGAGCCTCAAGATGAAATTAACAAGCTCACTAAAGCTAGAGATCTTGCTAGGGCTAAGACTAAATTGCTTAAAAAGGAAAAGGCCAAATTTGGTGTTGATCATGAGAAACTTGTGAAGGATCTAGATGAACTAGACAAAGCTCACAAAGCCTTGAAGAGTGAATACTCTCTCCTATCCAAGTCAAATGAGCAACTTCAAATTAGGCTTGCTTCATATGATGTACCTAGTTCCTCTACCCCTTCTTGTGATCATGCAAATATTATTGAGGAAAATGCTAGGTTAAAGGATGAACTTGCTAAGGCCTCCTCTCCCCAAAGTAAACTTTCTTTGGATGATCTTTTGAGTAAGCAAAGATCAAACAATGGGAAGGAGGGCCTAGGTTACAATGCCAAGGCGAAGAAGGCAAACAAGCAAAAGGCCAAGCCCGCACAAGAGAAGAAGAAAGATATCACCAATGGTGAAGCCCCTAAGGGCAACACCACTAATGATGATAATGCGGGAAATGCTAACCCTCACTATGTTTTATTTAAAGATTATTATGGTGATGTTTATGCTAAATATGTTGGCCCATATGATGGTTATGTTGCTTGGTCTATTTGGGTCCCAAAGACCCTTGTTGCTAACAAAAGAGGACCCATTGTGAAATGGGTACCTAAATCCAAGAATTGATCTCATGTAGGACTATGCCGCCGGAGGTTCAAAATGGGTACTTGATAGTGGATGTACAAGTCATATGACCGGCGGCAAGAACCTCGTCAAGGAGTTGAGGCCCAACATAAACAATATCACCGTCTCCTTTGGCGATAATTCTACATCCGAGGTATTGGGTTTTGGCAAGGTTGTGGTTGCACACAACATAACACTTGTGGATGTCATGCTTGTCAAAACCCTTGGTTACAATTTGCTTTCCGTTTCCGCCCTTGGCAAGATGGGTTTCGCCGTCTTTATTGATAAAGATATTGTGGTCCTTTTGTGGAGCAAGACTCTAAAAGTCGCTTTCGTTGGGTATCGCGAACATAACTTGTATGTGGTGGACTTTTCGGGGACCACCACTTCAAGTGCGATGTGCCTATTCGGAAAGGCGGATGTGGGTTGGTTGTGGCATCGCCGCCTAGCCCATGTCAACATGAGAACTTTGCAAAGTCTTCACAAGGGGAACCATATTGTGGGACTAATGGAAAATGTTTCTTTTGCCAAAGATCGTGTTTGTAGGGCTTGTGTTGAAGGCAAAATGCATGACTCTCCGCATCCAAGCAAGACTATCATCTCTTCCAAGAGGATCTTGGAGCTCCTTCATGTGGATCTCTTTGGTCCCGTCACTCATGCAAGTCTTGGTGCGAAGAAACATTGCTTGGTGATTGTTGATGATTACTCAAGATACACTTGGGTCTACTTTCTCAAGACGAAAGATGAGACTCAACAAATATTCATTGACTTTGCCACCGAGGTGCAACGCCAACACAACCTCCTCATTATGGCAATAAGAAGTGACAACGGCTCCGAGTTCAAGAACTACACACTCAATGATTTTCTTAGTGATGAGGGGATTCGTCATCAATATTCCGCTGCTTACACCCCTCAACAAAATGGTGTTGCGGAGAGGAAGAACCGGACTCTTATGGATATGGCAAGATCTATGATGGCGGAGTATAAATCCCGCTATAACTTTTGGGCCGAAGCCATCTCCACCGCTTGCCACTCTTCTAACCGGCTCTATCTCCGCAAGGGATTGAACAAGACTCCATATGAAATACTCACCGGCAACAAGCCTAATATCTCATACTTCAAGGTGTTCGGTTGTAAGTGTTTCTACAAAATCAAAGGAGTTCGTTTGTCTAAATTTGCTCCTAAAGCTTTGGAGGGTATATTTGTTGGTTACGGTGCCGAATCTCACACTTATAGAATCTTTGATATAGCCTCCGGGATTATCATCGAATCTTGTAGTGTGAAGTTCGAAGAAAATGATGGCTCCCAAGTGGGGCAAGTTGATGTATGTGCAGGTGATGAAATACCTCAAGATGCCATAGTAAGAATGGGTGTGGGATTTTTCCGCCCCATTGAGGGACACGGTGTGGCGTCTCGGGAAGAACTATGCTCTACCACGGTGGAGCCCTCATCCTCTCAACATCAACAAACCCCATCCCTTGAAGCTAATGATGCACCAACCCAAGAACAAGAAGAAAACCCTCCCTCTCATGTACAAGATCAAGGACAAGATCAACCTAGAATTCATGATGGCTCCGATGAGTATCCATTTGATATTTGCGCTTCACCAAATATTGTCCAAGATCAAGCACATGAGGATGAGCATTCTCAAGAAATTGAGGAAGCTCCAATTGAAGGTCAAGACGGGGACCCAAATGATCAAGTTGATCAAGTGACACCTCCAAGGCCTAAAAGAACCAAGGAGGAGATCGAGGCCCGTCGTCTAGCAAGAATAGATAGGATCCTTGAAATTCGTGGACACACTCATGACAAGGTCCTTGGTGATGTTCGAGCAAAGGTCTCCACAAGAAGGCAATTGGCTAACTTTAGCAATCATCATGCTTATATCTCCGTTGTGGAACCCAAGAAAGTATTTGAAGCCCTTGAAGATTCGGATTGGGTGGAAGCCATGCATGAGGAACTCAACAACTTCAAGCGCAACAAAGTGTGGACCTTAGTAGAGAAGCCAAAGGAGTGCCGCAATGTTATAGGCACTAAGTGGATATTCAAGAACAAGCAAGATGAGTTTGGAAATATTGTGAGGAACAAGGCAAGATTGGTGGCTCAAGGTTTCTCTCAAGTTGAAGGAATTGACTTTGGAGAGACCTATGCTCCCGTGGCTCGTCTTGAGTCCATCCGTATCCTTCTTGCTTATGCATCGCATCATAACTTTAAGTTGCAACAAATGGATGTTAAAAGTGCATTTCTTAATGGTCCTTTGCATGAAGAGGTTTATGTTAAGCAACCCCCGGGGTTCGAGGATCTCAACTTTCCTAACCATGTCTACAAGCTTGATAAAGCACTTTATGGTCTCAAACAAGCTCCTAGAGCTTGGTACGAGCACCTTAAAGAATTGTTGGTAGACCGTGGGTTTGATGTTGGGTTAATCGATCCCACTCTTTTTACTAAGAGGGTCAATGGGGAGCTTTTCGTTTGCCAATTATATGTTGATGATATTATCTTTGGCTCTACTAACAAAGCTTTCAATGATGAATTTTCAAAGCTTATGACCGATAGGTTTGAGATGTCTATGATGGGAGAGATGAAGTTCTTTCTTGGTTTTGAGATCAAGCAATTGAGAGGAGGAACCTTCATCAATCAAGCAAAATATCTCCAAGACATGCTCAAGAGGTTCAAGATGACCGAGTTGAAGGGTGTGGCCACTCCTATGGTTACCAAATGTCATCTTGCACTAGATCCCAATGGTAAAGAGGTGGATCAAAAGGTATATCGCTCCATGATTGGATCCTTGCTTTACCTTTGTGCATCTAGACCGGACATAGTGTTGAGTGTTGGTGTGTGTGCAAGGTATCAAGCTTCTCCTAAGGAGAGCCACATGATGGCTCTCAAAAGAATCTTTAGATATTTGGTTGATACCCCAAGATATGGTATTTGGTACCCCAAAGGCTCAAGCTTTATTCTCAATGGATATACCGATGCGGATTGGGCGGGTGACAAGGATGATAGGAAATCAACTTCCGGGGCTTGCCAATTCCTTGGTAGGTCCTTGGTGTGTTGGTCTTCTAAGAAGCAAAATTGCATATCTCTCTCCACCGCCGAAGCCGAATATGTTGCCACCGCAAGTGGATGCACTCAATTGTTATGGATGAGGCAAACTTTAAAGGAATACGGTGTCATTTGTGACAAAGTGCCTCTATTATGTGACAATGAAAGTGCTATCAAGATTGCCTATAATCCGGTGCAACATTCAAGAACGAAGCATATTGAGATCCGGAATCACTTCATTAGGGATCATGTTGCCCGTGGTGATATTGAGCTCATCTATGTTCCTACCAAAGATCAACTTGCCGATATATTCACGAAGCCTCTTGATGAAGCAAGGTTCTCTTATTTGAGGAATGAGCTAAATATCATTGATTCAAGGAGTATAGCTTGACCATCTTGCAAACACACCTTTGTCTCAAAACTTTATTTGGTTTAGATGTAGGCATGGAAATAGGGGGAGTGCGGTTTAAACTATTGAGCTATCCCTCCCCCCATAATGCCAACATTAAATAAAATCATTCTCTTTATATCATATAATGATATGTGAGCTTCAATGATGAGTAGTGGTTTTGGGCCCAAGATACATCTTCGCGGTGCCATGCCATAACACTCATATATGGTGGCCTAGGCCACCACACTCTTCTTTGTGAAGAGTTGGAGTTATGTGGATCTTAATTGGTTTTTATTTGACATCTCCTTGTTTATGGGAAATCACTCATTTTTGGCCTTTATTTGCATTATTTGCAAAAATGAGTGATCATGTACCATCTCACAGTTTGGCGTATCTGTCCTAAGCCTATCTCATCTAAGACATATCCTACACCTCTCAAGTTCTGTCAAAATCCTGCTTTTGGCACAGTTTCCTGTTCCACCGGAAGTTCCGGCGTTTCGGCCGGTACTTCCGGCTGGTATCTTGTCGCCTGTTCTACCCTGTTCGTGTCGTACCTGGCTGGTTCCTGCGAGACCGGAAGTTCCGGCTCCAACGAGCGGAACTTCCGGCCTTAAGTGACCACTATATAACTGGGCCGAACGGGTGAGCAGTTCCATCTTCCTCAGTTCCCCTCTTTCCAAGATCTATTTGGTGGTGCTCCTCCCCTGTGACGGCTGCTGCTCCTCCGGCCAGATCTCTCTCCTCCGGCGACCTCCGCCGGATCGGCTCCGTGGATCGGCATCCACTCCCTCTCCTCTCCCATGGCTCCTCCCGGTTTGTGCCCTCTCCCTCTCTATGTGTGGGTAGACCTCACTAGATGAACTATAGGGCATACTCTAGGCAATGCTATGGTAGAACATCTCTAGATGCCCTTCCCTGACTAGAACTTGCTTAGGATGTTGTTGTGATGTGGATTATCAAGTCATTGCCTCAGATCTGGTGAGAAATTGTGCTGTTTTTCGAACAGCCGGATGTTCCGGCTCCAAGGGCCGGAACTTCCGCCACGGGGCGGAACTTCCGCCGGTTCTCACCGGAACTTCCGGCCTGGCGAATTTTTCTGCTATTGCTCAATATCCTGTGCAGGCTCTAGTTCTTTGTTCTCCTTGTCCTTGTGCACTCATGTTTCATACCTATCATGCTGTCTCCATCCCAGGTTCTTCCAAGAAGAGGAACAAAGGTCCCGTGGACGAGATTGAGGAAGAACTTGAGCAAACTAGGCCCTCCAAGCTCACCGCTCGTCAGCAAGCATCTCAAAGGCAAAAGACACCCGCTGCTCGGGGCAAGAACATCCATGTATCCGTGAAGAACATGCAATATCTTGAGTACAAGGAGATCCGTGACTTGAACCCTTACCTCACTCCTCGGAGCAATCGGGTTACGGATAAGCGCTTCCACAACAAGACTCAAGAGGAGATCTTCTATGAGGTGTATGTGCCATTCAAGAAGGGGGTAACCCCTCAACATGCTATTGACACCGGCAAGATGGCCGCTTCGAAGTACTTTGCCGAAGCATATGCTATGTGTGGAGAGTTTGGGCTCTATCCCATAATGGAGCTCACCAAGGAGTATGATGTGGAGATGATCCATCAATTCTATGCCACCGCCCATTTTGACACGGATGAAGCTAAAACTTTCCGGTGGATGTCTCATGACAAGCTTCTTGAGTCTAACTTGGCGAAGTTCGGGAGTGCCCTTGGATACCCT
Source organism: Lolium multiflorum (assembly GCA_030979885.1). Taxonomy (NCBI): domain Eukaryota; kingdom Viridiplantae; phylum Streptophyta; class Magnoliopsida; order Poales; family Poaceae; genus Lolium; species Lolium multiflorum. Next base: position 50,195,792 of record CM061749.1, on the reverse strand, counting down.
CGCCTCCCGGGCGTTGATGCGAATGGTTGGAGGTGCCACGACAGTTCTTTTTCTCAACCAAGGGAAGTGTTGGAGCCCCTCTATATCAAAGGTTGGGGCATCCCGGGCAAGAGTGCGGATCTTCTCCCTACTTGGGACATCATGCTTAGGGTCTACCGGGAAACCATTGGACCAAAGGGTGGCAACCTTGATGAGCTGCACTTATATGAAGTCGACCTTATGGCAAACTCATTTGCAAAGAGGGGCACCGGTGAGAAGATTGATGTGATGGACTACATCTACAATGAGATGTGGTCATGTGTTATGGAGAAGAAGCTTCCCGCCTATGCTCCGTACATTATGAAGCTCATTGAGGACACTTGGGTGGATTCTTGTCAGACTTCCCTCATCCACTCCATTCCTCTCAACGTCACTATGCATGATGTGAAGGTTCTGAGGACCAAGCGCCACAACTCCCCTATTGAAGATGTTCCCCCCAAGGATGAGAAGCCACCTAGCTGGGCTTCTAAGCTTGCTCGCCGCATGAGACAGATCTTTTGCCTCACCGCTGCAGTCAACCACCGCCAGTATCAGCAGCACGCAGAAGCCAAGAAGTCTCGGGTTCGTCAGAAGAGCATCATGAGGGCTCTTGCGGTGGAAGTGTCTCCTCCCGGATCCGAGGAGAATATCACTCCGGAGGCTGAGTGGATTTCTCAGCATGGTCTTCCTCTTCCTCCAGATGGGCTTGAGATCGAGTCTCCTCCTCACACTCCACCCTACCCCGGCGCTCCATCGGATCTTCCTCCCGGCTGGGCTAACGCCGACCCTTGGGGCGTGTAGTTGCTCCTTTCCCTTTTTGGTGCCTTGGTGCCAAAGGGGGAGAGTGAGACCTTCTAGGTTGCTCTCCGGTGGGTATTTGCATGGGGGAGTCACAAGCTCGTATTTGGCTTTGATTTTTATCGCTTGTGACTTCATTTATCTATGTGGTTGAACTATGTTCTTAGGTTATTTGGCTTGTAAACTTAAACTCTATCTATGTGTTTGGAACCTTATCTATGTGGATGTTAAATTCTATTTGTGTGTCTTCCATGGTTATCTATGCGTGTATGATCTTATATCCATATGCTTATCACTATGTTGTATTGCTAACCCATGGAAGACGGATGCTAGATATAGGGGGAGCTTCTTATGTACCATTGCTCATATCTAGGGGGAGCTCCTCTATATCTTTCACTTTGTTAGTTTACAATATTCATTCCTTGCAAATACTTGTGTTGTCATCAAACACCAAAAAGGGGGAGATTGAAAGAACATTTCCCGCCCTTTTGGGTTTTGTGTGTTTGATGTCAACACTAGGTATATTTTTATGTGTGTTGATGTAGACAGGTACAAGTTTTCGATAAACATTGTCGATCGGTAAAATGGCGTGGTAATTCTGAAGCTATGAAGGTTTTCTGGTTCTGGCGGAAGTTCCGGCGTTAACAGCCGGAAGTTCCGCCCTGTTGCTTCCTGCAGAAGGCCTTCAGCATCGTTCTGTTTACAGCTTTTCCTCTCTGGCCGGAAGTTCCGGTGAAGCTGGCCGGAAGTTCCGGTCAGCGGAACTTCCGCCCAACTTCCGGACAAGTTCCGAAAGTCCGCGATTGTGGCTCAGTATGTTCCAGTAAGGTTTTCGCGTTATTTCGGAACTTGGCCGGAACTTGGCCGGAACTTCCGGTCACCGGAAGTTCCGCCCTAGTTCCGCCCTAGTTCCGCCCTCACCGTTTTCTGACAGGTTGCCTGACGAAGACTGCTCCTGGCGGAAGTTCCGGCTCTCTTAGCCGGTACTTCCGGTGCCGGCCGGAACTTCCGGCCCTCCTGGCCGGAACTTCCGGTGTTACGAGAAATGGTCCAAACGGTCAGATCTGAGAGCTCCAATCATATAAATAGCTCTCTTCTCCAACGGGACAAGTTGCTCAATTATTGCTCAAGAAATCTGCCAAGCTTCACCACCATTAGAGCCACCTCAAGAAACACAAGATTTGCAAGATCTCCTTCCTCCCCCAACCAAAGCTCTTGATCTTTGGGGATTCGAAGGAGAAGCCACCGATCTACATCCTCACCGAAGCGTTCTTCATTTCCCCCTCACTTGTTTGAGGGATCTCATGCTAGTGTTCCTATTTGGTTCCCTAGTTGATTTGTTGTTGATGTGTTGTTGTTGATTGTTGTATTGTTACAGATTTGGGAGCCTCCAATTCAGTTGTGGATGTGTGCCCCAAGAACCTTGTAAAGGCCCGGTTTCCGCCTCGAGGAAATCCCTTAGTGGAAGTGGGCTAGGCCTTCGTGGCGTTGCTCATAGGAGATCTGAGTGAAGCCTTCGTGGCTGTTGGTTTGGCTTGCGTAGCAACCACACTCCTCCAAACGTAGACGTACCTTCTTGCAAAGGAAGGGAACTACGGGAATCATCTCCGTGTCAACGCGTGCTACACTCTCGGTTACCTCTATCCCACTCTATCTCCTATATATTGCGTAGCTATATCTTGCCTAGTTGATAACCTTGTCATATAGGTAAATTCACTTAGTTGCATATCTAGAGAATTTACCTTTGTGTCAAACCTAAATTGAAAAAGAACTAAAAATTGGTTAGCACCTATTCACCCCCCCTCTAGGTGCGGCATACGATCCTTTCAGTGCGCCACAAAAATAGCTTATTTTTGTGGCGCATTGCTGAACCTTGCGCCACAGAAACTATGTGGGGCCCACATCCTGGCACTCCCAATTATTAGCGTAGGTATTTCTGTGGCGCACATGGCCTGTTGCGCCACAGAAATAACTATTTCTGTGGCGCACTTGCTCTGGTGCGCCACAGAAGTTGTTGATTCTGTGGCGCACTTGAGCTGGTGCGCCACAGAAATAGGGGAACTTATATTATCCCCGTACCCCTCCCCGCGCCCTCATCCCCTCTACCGCCGCGCCGCCTCTCTCCCTTCTCCCCCTCCGATCCGTACCAAGGCGCGCCGCCATGGTCGTCGCCGTCGCCATCGCCGTCGCCGCCGCCTTCCTCCGCGAGGGGCGCATGCCCCCACGCTCCACCCATCCCCGCCACCAGCAGCACATGCCGCTGCGGCGTGGAGGAGGAGGGGCCAAGGCGTGCAGGAGGAGGGTCCGGCGCCGCCGCATCAAGGAGGAGGCCGAGCCGCCGCGTCCTCCACCTCCTCCACCCCTGCCATCGTCGTCAACCTCCTCCTCCACCCCTGTTTTCGGTGAGCTCCACCTCTGCCCTCCCCTCCCTCTTCCTCTCCCGCGCGAGCACAAGGTGCTCGATGAAATGCTCTGGCTGCTGTTGTGCTATCTGCTACTTTGATTGTCTTGCTATGGTAACTGAATCCATGCAATTGCTTGGTTCTGGACATTGGGTGATTCAATCTTCACCTGTGCCAGGTTGCAATTGATGTCTAATGCAATTGTAATTAACTGCTTATCACCTTGTATGTGCACAGGGATTGAATTATGATCCCATTGCTTGCAGTTGTTGCCTGTCAAGAACTGCATGAAAGCCTTGATTGCTTTACTGAAGCTTTGGCTTTAGTAAAGTGTCATGTGCAGGTCATGCTGCTATTGCTTGATTAATTGCTGCTATGCTTGTTACTGATGGAGCTATAGTTGATTAATTGGTGCTATGTTTGTTACTGATGCTGCTATATTGCTTGATTAATTGGTGCTATGCTTGTCACTTCTTATTAATGAACCATGTGTTGGTGATGATTCAGTTAAACTAAATGGATTTGATTTGTTATCCAAATAGAGATATTCACAGTAGGGAATCATGTAAATGAATGCCACTATGGTATCCTTTGAAGAAAATGGGAAGTTTCTGATGGTGTAAAAGACTAGGTGATGCTAGGTTATTCAGTTGGCTGTCAAGGTTGGTTTTATCTGGTTAACATGGATTGGCTATGTGCTCTTGCTTACTTATGCATATCCATCTCTACTGGATTGACTAGCTCAGGCTTGGCCTCTCTCTTGCCAGCATCACTTTGTTACTACCAAGTGATGAGTAATCCCTTATGGACCCTAGCTTTGTTTTGAACTCAACTGAGTAATGATATATTTCTTTTTCTTGTTGGCTTTGATGAAATTAGAGATATCCACAGTAGGGGATCATGTAAATGAATGCCACTGTGGTATCCTTTGAAGAAAATGGGAAGTTTCTGATGGTTTAAAAGACTAGGTGATGCTAGGTTATTAAGTTGGCTGTCAAGGTTGGTTTTATCTGGTTAACTTGGATAGGCTATGTGCTCTTGCTTACTTATGCATATCCATCTCTACTGGATTGACTAGCTCAGGCTTGGCCTCTCTCTTGCCAGCATCACTTTGTTACTACCAAGTGATGAGTAATCCCTTATGGACCCCAGCTTTGTTTTGAACTCAATTGAGTAATGATAAATTTCTTTTTCTTGTTGGCTTTGATGAAAATAGAGATATTCACAGTAGGGGATCATGTAAATGAATGCCACTGTGGTATCCTTTGAAGAAAAAGGACTGTTTCTGATGGTTTTAAAAGGCTAGGTGGTGCTAGGTGATTAAGTTGGCTACCAAGACTTGTCTCATCTGGTTAGCTGGGATATGCTATGTGTTGTTGCTTGTTTAGGCATATCTATCACTTACTGGATTTACTGGTTCTTGATTGGCCTCTCTTTTGCCAGCATCACTTGGTCTATATACCAAGTGATGAATAATCCCTTTGGAGCATCTGTTCCATGCATGCTATATATGTGTATTTGACCATGCTTATGATGGATTTCTTTTAAGGACTCTAGCTAGATTAGAGGGGAAAAAGTTGCTGCTTTGTTGCCTATGATAATGGATCATCAAATGTTTCCCTTTGTCCCTGGTTGCCTCCTTAATTGATGCCTTATGATCCAAATGACCCAAGTCCCTTGCATGATCCCATTTGTCCCTAATGTTGCTTAAGATGAATAAATTCCCTCTAATCACCATTTGGAGACCAACAATGTATGAGGCATTTATTCCATTTCTCTTGTGCATCGGACTTGTTGGTCTCACTTTCTTCCATTTTCATCATAGTAGGAACTGGATATGAAGACCCGATGCAAGCGAGCCTGGTGGGTAGAGAGGAGGGGAGCAAAGGAGGAACCGGATGAAGACTACTTTGTATCTCGAAATTGTGAAATTTGTATGAATTAAGAGTTGTATGCAAAACATTTGTATATATTGTTGTATAATGTGATGATGATGTATAATGTTGCTATGTTATATGTGTTCACATTATATCTGTCTATATTATATCTGTATATAACCTGTATACTGTGTATAAAACCTGTATAATACACCAGGCAGTATAAAATCGAGTATACCTGTACAATGTTCTGTGGCGCACCAAAATGTAATTCAGTGGCGCACCTGTTTCTGTGGCGCATGGGTAACCATGTGCGCCACAGAAACCTTAATTCTGTGGCGCACGGGCACCTGCGCCACAGAAACCTTATTTTTGTGGCGACGTTTCTGTGGCGCACCACCCGTGCGCCACAGAATCACTTTTTCGTGCGCCACTGATGAGGCTTTTCCTACTGTGTACTATGTTGGCTGCTGTGTATGCAGCCTATTATCTATCCATATTATCTAGGGATTATCTATCCCTAGTCTACTATATTTTGTTGGCCGTACTTAGTTTTCTTGATTTACTATGACTGTGAATTTATCGTACATTATCCTGGAGATTTGCTTCTAGATTTAACTACATACATATGGACCAGAGGGAGTACTAGATTTGCTGCCATATTGGGCAAACAACGAGGGCCAAAAGGCACAAATAATTGAAGAAAGTCAGAAATGCAAGCTTCTCTAGATTTTATACTAATTTGGTGAAAAGGACAGAGAGAAAGAGGGGAAAAGGTGCACTTAATAATGCCAATTTTGGGCCGAGAGAGACAGAACCCAGCTCCTGCTCACGTGCAACCAAACGCTTCTCGTCCTGTCCCACGCGGTCCCTTTCTACCAGCCCCACGCGACGCGGGCCCACACGACGCGGCCCCACACGACACGGCCCCACACGTGACAGAACGGTCAACTAAACGGGAATCCTGCCGTCTGAGCTGCTTCTGCGGGTTTCAGACAAACGTTTGGGTAAAACTGAGGAAAAACTAAGGAGCTGGGGAAAACTGAGTACAACTAAGGACCCGAGGGCACGAAAATAGAAATCCCTTCATTTTATTGTGCAAATTTCTCATGTATATTGGATGTTTTGCAATGAGTGTAGAATTATAGTACCAACTTGTTTATGGGAAATATGCCCATGCTCATAGGTGCTATGCACCCGGTACATCTAAAACAATTCGTGGTAATTCAAAAGTGGTTAAATTTTTATTTTGTTTTAGGAAACCAAAGATGATCAAGTAGTGTACTTGTATAAAAATATTTCGCGAGGAAATTACTATCACTGTACCTGGGGTAAAAAAGACAAAATCGAACCACCCATGTCCATATACTATTCACACTATATTCGTCATAAACTTGTCTCTTTTGCCCAGGACACCATGAGAATTATTTTGAGCCAAAATAATTTTATACAAGTACAAACCTAATCATTTTGTGTTTCCCCGTGATGTCTACGGGTGCTTCTATTCTTGTAGACAGTGTTGGGCCTCCAAGAGCAGAGGTTTGTAGAATAGCAGCAAGTTTTCCCTTAAGTGGATCACCCAAGGTTTATCGAACTCAGGGAGGAAGAGGTCAAAGATATCCCTCTCAAGCAACCCTGCAACCACAAAGCAAGAAGTCTCTTGTGTCCCCAACACACCTAATACACTTGTCAGATGCATAGGTGCACTAGTTCGGCGAAGAGATAGTAAAACACAGGTGGTATAGATGGTGGTAATATTGCAGAAAGTAAAGATGCAGTAAAACAGTAAACAAAAAAAAAAAAAAAATAGCTTGCTGGCGTGGGAAGCAATTCTTTGTGGTGGAAACAAGGCCTAGGGATCATACTTTCACTAGTGGACACTCTCAACATTGATCACATAATAAATAAGTTCTCTTCCTTTGTGCTACATATACTCTTGTTGGATGATGAACACCATTCGTTGTGTAGGATTACACGAACCCTCAATGCCGGAGTTAACAAGCTCCACAACATTCGATATTCATGTTTAAGTAACCTTAGAGCATAATAGATCTTTGCAATTTAGACCGAGTACTAACATAGCATACACACTGTCACCTTTACACTATGAAGGGGGAATAGATCACATCAATACTATCATAGCGATAATCAACTCCATAACCTACAAGAGATTATGATCATAATCTACGACAAGAACCACACGATGCACACACTGTCACCATTACACCATGCAGGAGGAATAGACTACTTTAATAACATCACATGAGTAGCACATAACTAGTAGCGATACAAAGCACATTGCAATCATAAAGGGATATAAATAAGCACTTCACTATGCCATTCATAACAGTGAATAAGTATTCTGTGAAATATAGCCTAAGAGACCCACACGGTGCACACACTGTCACCTTTACACACGTGGGACAAGGAGTCTCCGGAGATCACATAAGTAAAACCCACTTGACTAGCATAATGACATCTAGATTACAAGCATCATCATATGAATCTCAATCATGTAAGGCAGCTCATGAGATTATTATATTGAAGTACATAGGAGAGAGATGAACCACATAGCTACCGGTACAGCCCCGAGCCTCGATGGAGAACTACTCCCTCCTCATGGGAGCAGCATGATGAAGATGGCAGCGGTGTCGATGGAGAAGCCTTCCGGGGCACTTCCTCGTCCGGCCGTGCCGGAACAGAGACTCCTGTCCCCCGATCTTGGCTTCGCGATGGCGGCGGCTCTGGAACTTTTCTCGTACCGTGGCTTATTCGTATCGTGTTTTAGGTCAGGGACCTTTATATAGGCGAAGAGGCGGAGTCGGAAGGCTGACGAGGCGGCGACATACTAGGGGGTGATGGCGTGTAACTCACACGTTCGTTAGGAAGGTATGATGCGCACAGTAGCAAGTTTTCCCTCAGAAAGAAACCAAGGTTTATTCGAACCAGTAGGAGCCAAGAAGCACGTTGAAGGTTGATGGTGGCGAAATGTGATGCGGCGCAACAACAGGGATTCCGGCGCCAACGTGGAATCTGCACAACAAAACCAAAGTACTTTGTCCCAACAAAACAGTGAGGTTGTCAATCTCACCGGCTTGCTGTAACAAAGGATTAAGCGTATCGAGTGGAAGATGATTGTTTGCAAGAAAACAGTAAAACACAATTGCAGTAGATTGTATGCTATGTAAAGACTAGGACCGGGGTCCACAGTTCACTAGAGGTGTCTCTCCCATAAGATAAAGCATGTTGGGTGAACAAATTACAGTCGGGCAATTGACAAATAGAGAAAGGCATAACAATGCATATACATGATATGATAAATATAGTGAGATTTAATTGGGCATTACGACAAAGTACATAGACCGCCATCCAACCGCATCTATGCCTAAAAAGTCCACCTTCAGGTTATCATCCGAACCCCATTCAGTATTAAGTTGCTAAGCAACAGACAATTGCATTAAGTATGGTGCGTAATGTAATCGACAACTACATCCTTAGACATAGAATCAATGTTTTATCCCTAGTGGCAACAGCACATCACAACCTTAGAACTTTCTGTCACTGTCCCAGGTGTCAATGAAGGCATGAACCCACTATCGAGCATAAATACTCCCTCTTGGAGTTAAGAGTACAAACTTGGCCAGAGCCTCTACTAATAACGGAGAGCATGCAAGATCATAAACAACACATAAACAATAGATTGATAATCACCATAACATAGTATTCTCTATCCATCGATCCCGACAAACACAACATATAGAATTACATATAGATGATCTTGATCATGTTAGGCAGCTCACAAGATCCAACAATGAAGCACAATTAGGAGAAGACGACCATCTAGCTACTGCTATGGACCCATGGTCCAGGGGTGAACTACTCACTCATCACTCCGGAGGCGATCATGGCGATGAAGAGTCCTCCGGGAGATGAATCCCCTCTCCGGCAGGTGCCGAGGCGATCTCCTGAATCCCCCGAGATGGGATTCGCGGCGGCGGCGTCTGGAAGGTTTTCCGTATCGTGGCTCTCGATCGGGGTTTCGCGACGGAGGCTTTAAGTAGGCGGAAGGGTAGGTCAAGAGGCGGCGCGAGGCCCACACCACAGGCCGGCGCGGGGGCCTGGGCCGCGCCGCCCGTGGTGTCGCCACCTCGTGGCCCCACTTCAACTCCCCTTCGGTCTTCTGGAAGCTTCGTGCAAAAATAGGACCCTGCGGTGATTTCGTCCAATTCCGAGAATATTTCGTTACTAGGATTTCTGAAACCAAAAAGCAGAAAACAGAACTGGCTCTTCGGCATCTTGTTAATAGGTTAGTTCCGAAAATGCATAAATATGACATATAATGTGCATAAAACATGTATGTATCATCAATAAAGTAGCATGGAACATAAGAAATTATCGATACGTTGGAGACGTATCGCATCCCCAAGCTTAGTTCTGCTCGTCCCGAGCAGGTAAAACGATAACAAAGATAATTTCTGAAGTGACATGCCATCATAATCTTGATCATACTATTTGTAAACATATGTAATGAATGCAGCGATCAAAACAATGGTAATGACATGAGTAAACAACTGAATCATAAAGCAAAGACTTTTCATGAATAGTACTTTCAAGACAAGCATCAATAAGTCTTGCATAAGAGTTAACTCATAAAGCAATAAATCAAAGTAAAGGTGTTGAAGCAACACAAAGGAAGATTAAGTTTCAGCGGTTGCTTTCAACTTATAACATGTATATCTCATGGATATTGTCAACATAAAGTAATATAACAAGTGCAATATGCAAGTATGTAGGAATCAATGCACAGTTCACACAAGTGTTTGCTTCTTAAGGTGGAGGGAGATAGGTAAACTGACTCAACATAAAAGTAAAAGAATGGTCCTTCAAAGAGGAAAGCATCGATTGCTGTATTTGTGCTAGAGTTTTTATTTTGAAAACATGAAACAATTTTGTCAACGGTAGTAATAAAGCATATGAGTTATGTAAATTATATCTTACAAGTTGCAAGCCTCATGCATAGTATACTAATAGTGCCCGCACCTCGTCCTACTTAGCTTGGACTACCGGATCTTTGCATGCCATGTTTCAACCAAGTGTCACAAAGGGGTACCTCCATGCCGCCTGTACAAAGGTCTAAGGAGAATGCTCGCATTTTGGATTTCTCGCTTTTGATTATTCTCAACTTAGACATCCATACCGGGACAACATGGACAACAGATAATGGACTCCTCTTAAATGCATAAGCATGTAGCAACAATTATTATTCTCATATGAGATTGAGGATATATGTCCAAAACTGAAACTTCAACCATGATTCATGGCTTTAGTTAGCGGCCCAATGTTCTTCTCTAACAATTTGCATGCTCCAACCACTAAGGTGATAGATCCTTCAGACAAGACGGACATGCATAGCAACTCACATGATATTCAATAAAGAGTAATTGGTGGTGTTCCCCAGAAGCATGGTTATCACACAACAAGCAACTTAATAAGAGATAAAGTGCATAAGTACATATTCAATACTACAATAGTTTTTAAGGCTATTTTGTCCCATGAGCTATATATTGCAAAGGTGAATGATGGAATTTTAAAGGTAGCACTCAAGCAATTTACTTTGGAATGGCGGAGAAATACCATGTAGTAGGTAGGTATGGTGGACACAAATGGCATAGTGGTTGGCTCAAGGATTTTGGATGCATGAGAAGTATTCCCTCTCGATACAAGGTTTAGGCTAGCAAGGTTATTTGAAGCAAACTCAAGGATGAACCGGTGCAACAAAACTCACATAAAAGACATATTGTAAACATTATAAGACTCTACACCGTCTTCCTTGTTGTTCAAAACTCAATACTAGATATTATCTAGACCTTAGAGAGACCAAATATGCAAATCAGATTTTAGCAAGCTCTATGTATTTCTTCATTAATGGGTGAAAAGCATATGATGCAAGAGCTTAAACATGAGCACAACAATTGCCAAGTATCACATTATCCAAGACATTTTTAGAATTACTACATGTAGCATTTTCCAATTCCAACCATATAACAATTTAACGAAGAAGAAACTTCGCCTTGAACATTATGAGTAAAGCCTAAGGACATATTTGTCCATATGCAACAGCGGAGCGTGTCTCTCTCCCACAAAGTGAATGCTAGGATCCATTTTATTCAAACAAAAACAAAAACAAAAACAAACCAACGCTCCAAGTAAAGAACACAAGATGTGATTGAATAAAAATATAGTTTCAGGGAGGAACCTGATGATGTTGTCGATGAAGAAGGGGATGCCTTGGGCATCCCCAAGCTTAGACGCTTGAGTCTTCTTAGAATATGCAGGGGTGAACCACGGGGGCATCCCCAAGCTTAGAGCTTTCACTCCTCTTGATCATAGTATATCATTCTCCTCTCTTGACCCTTGAAAACTTCCTTCACACCAAACTTCAAGCAAACTCATTAGAGGGTTAGTGCACAATTAATAATTCACATGTTCAGAGGTGGCACAATCATTCTTTACACTTCTGGACATTGCATAAAGCTACTGGACATTAATGGATCAAAGAAATGAATCCAACATAGCAAAAGAGGCAATGCGAAATAAAAGGAATCTGTCAAAAACAGAACAGTCCGTAAAGACGAATTTAAAGATGGCACCAGACTTGCTCAAATGGAAAAACTCAAAACTAATGAAAGTTGCGCACATATCTGAGGATCACGCTCGTAAATTGGCAGATTTTTTCGAATTTTCTACAGAGAACTGTGCCCAGATTCGTGACAGACAGCAATGCTGTTTCTGCGCAGCGATCCCAAATATAACATCAACTTTGACATAGAAACTTTACTTGGCACAAAAACATGATAAGGAGAGGTTGCTACAGTAGTAAATAACTTCCAAGACTCAACAAAACAAAAAATTGCTGTAGTAAAAACATGGGTTGTCTCCCATAAGCGCTTTTCTTTAACGCCTTTCAGCTAGGCGCAGAAAGTGCAAATCAAGTAACATCGAGAGTAGAAGCATCAACATCATAACTTGTTCTAATAATAGAATCAAAAGGCAACTTCATTCTATTTCTAGGGAAGTGTTCCATACCTTTCTTGAGAGGAAATTGATATTTAATATTACCTTCCCTCATATCAATAACAGCACCAACGGTTCGAAGAAAAGGTCTTCCCAACACAATAGGACAAGATGCATTGCATTCGATATCCAAGACAACAAAATCAACGGGGACAAGGTTATTGTTAACCGTAATGCGCACATTATCAATCCTCCCCAAAGGTTTCTTTTTAACATTATCGGCAAGATTAACATCCAAATAACAATTCTTCAATGGTGGCAAGTCAAGCATATCATAAATCTTTTTAGGCATAACAGAAATACTTGCACCAAGATCACATAAAGCATTACATTCAAAGTTATTGAATTTCATTTTAATGATGGGCTCCCAACCATCTTCTAACTTTCTAGGAATAGAAGTTTCAAGTTTTAGTTTCTCTTCTCTAGCTTTTATGAGAGCATTTGTAATATGTTTTGTAAAGGCTAAATTTATAGCACTAGCATTAGGACTTTTAGCAAGTTTTTGTAAGAACTTTATAACTTCAGAGATGTGGCAATCATCAAAATCTAAATCATTATGAGCTACAGCAATGGGATCATTGTTCCCAAGGTTGGAAAAAATTTCAGCAGTTTCAGCAGTTTTAGCAATTTCAGGCAGTTTTGTTCGCTTTGCACTAGGAGTAGAAACATTGCCAACACCAATTATTTTACCATTGATAGTAGGAGGTGCAGCAACATGTGAATAATTAACATTACTAGTGGTGGTGATAGTCCAAACTTTAGCTACATTATTCTCTTTAGCTAGTTTTTCATTTTCTTCTCTATCCCACCTAGCACGCAATTCAGCCATTAATCTTATATTCTCATTAATTCTAACTTGGATGGCATTTGCTGTAGTAGTAATCTTATTATCAATATCATTATTAGGCATAACTTTCAATTTTAAAAGATTAACATCAGAGGCAAGCCTATCAACTCTAGAAGCAATAGTATCAATTTTATCAAGCTTTTCCTCAACAGATTTGTTAAAAGCAGTTTGTGTACTAATAAATTCTTTAAGCATGGCTTCAAGACCAGAGGGTACACTCCTATTATTATTGTAAGAATTCCCATAAGAATTACCATAACCATTACCATTAGCAGAAGGATATGGCCTATAGTTATTACCAGAGTTGTTCCTATAAGCATTGTTGTTGAAATTATTATTTTTAATGAAATTCACATCAACATTTTCTTCTTGAGCAACCAATGAAGCTAAAGGAACATTATTTGGATCAACATTAGATCTACCATTCACAAGCATAGACATAATCACATCAATCTTATCACTCAAGGAAGAGGTTTCTTCAACAGAATTTACCTTCTTACCTTGTGGAGCTCTTTCCGTGTGCCATTCAGAGTAATTTATCATCATATCATCAAGAAGTTTTGTAGCCGCCCCAATGTGATGGACATAAAGGTACCTCCAGCAGCTGAATCCAATAAATTCCGCGAAGAAAATTTTAGTCCTGCATAGAAGGTTTGGATAATCATCCAAGTAGTCAGTCCATGGGTTGGGCAATTCTTTACCAAAGTTTTCATTCTCTCCCATGCTTGAGCAACATGTTCAGTATCTAATTGCTTAAAATTCATTATGCTACTTCTCAAAGATATAATTTTAGCGGGAGGATAATATCTACCAATAAAAGCATCCTTGCATTTAGTCCATGAATCAATACTATTCTTAGGCAAAGATAGCAACCAATCTTTAGCTCTTCCTCTTAATGAGAAAGGAAACACTTTCAATTTAATAATATCACCATCTACATCCTTATACTTTTGCATTTCACAAAGTTCAACAAAATTATTAAGATGGGCAGCAGCATCATCAGAACTAACACCAGAAAATTGATCTCTCATGACAAGATTTAGTAAAGCAGGTTTAATTTCAAAGAATTCTGCTGTAGTAGCAGGTGGAGCAATAGGTGTGCATAGGAAATCATTATTATTTGCATTTGTGAAGTCACACAACTTAGTATTTTCAGGGGTATTCATTTTAGCAACGGTAAATAAAACAAACTAGATAAAGTAAATGCAAGTAACTAATTTTTTTGTGTTTTTGATATAGAGAGCAAGACAATAAATAAAGTAAAACTAGCAACTAATTTTTTTGTGTTTTGTTTAGGTGCAGCAAACAAAGTAGTAAATAAAATAAAGCAAGACAAAAACAAAGTAAAGAGATTGAGAAGTGGAGACTCCCCTTGCAGCGTGTCTTGATCTCCCGGCAACGGCGCCAGAAAAAGAGCTTGATGGCGTGTAACTCACACGTTCGTTGGGAACCCCAAGAGGAAGGTATGATGTGCACAGAGCAAGTTTTCCCTCAGAAAGAAACCAAGGTTTAATCGAACCAGTAGGAGCCAAGAAGCACGTTGAAGGTTGATGGTGGCGAAATGTGATGCGGCGCAACAACAGGGATTCCGGTGCCAACGTGGAATCTGCACAACAAAACCAAACTTTGTCCCAACGAAAAGTGAGGTGATGTCTACGGGTGCTTCTATTCTTGTAGACAGTGTTGGGCCTCCAAGAGCAGAGGTTTGTAGAACAGCAGCAAGTTTCCCTTAAGTGGGTTACCCAAGGTTTATCGAACTCAGGGAGGAAGAGGTCAAAGATATCCCTCTCAAGCAACCCTGCAACCACAAAGCAAGAAGTCTCTTGTGTCCCCAACACACCTAATAGGTGTACTAGTTCGGCGAAGAGATAGTGAAATACAGGTGGTATAAATGAATATGAGCAGTAGTATGGCGCCAGAAAATAGCTTGCTGGCGTGCAGTTGATGGTAGTAATATTGCAGAAAGTAAACAAGCAGTAGTAACGCAGCAGTAGTAACGCAGTAAAACAGTAACAAGCAGCGATAGCAGTATTTAGGGACAAGGCCTAGGGAATAGACTTTCACTAGTGGACACTCTCAACTTTGATCACATAACAGAATAGATAAATGCATACTCTACACTCTCTTGTTGGATGATGAACACATTGCGTAGGATTACACGAACCCTCAATGCCGGAGTTAACAAGCTCCACAATTAAATGTTCATATTTAAATAACCTTAGAGTGCATGAAAGATCGAAACGACTAAACCAAGTACTAACATAGCATGCACACTGTCACCTTCACGCTTATGTAGGAGGAATAATACACATCAATACTATCATAGCAATAGTTAACTTCGCAATCTACAAGAGATCATGATCATAGCATAAACCAAGTACTAACACGAGTGCACACACTGTCACCATTACACCGTGCAGGAGGAATAAAACTACTTTAATAACATTGCTAGAGTAGCACATAGATAAATTGTGATACAAAACACATTGCAATCATAAAGAGATATAAATAAGCACTTCACTATGCCATTCATAACAGTGAATAAGTATTCTGTGAAATATAGCCTAAGAGACCCACACGGTGCACACACTGTCACCTTTACACACGTGGGACAAGGAGTCTCCGGAGATCACATAAGTAAAACTCACTTGACTAGCACAATGGCATCTAGATTACAAGCATCATCATATGAATCTCAATCATGTAAGGCAGCTCATGAGATTATTGTATTGAAGTACATGGGAGAGAGATGAACCACATAGCTACCGGTACAGCCCCGAGCCTCGATGGAGAACTACTCCCTCCTCATGGGAGCAGCAGCGGTGATGAAGATGGCGGTGGAGATGGCAGCGGTGTCGATGGAGAAGCCTTCCGGGGGCACTTCCCCGTCCGGTAGGGTGCCGGAACAGAGACTCCTGTCCCCCAGATCTTGGCTTCGCGATGGCGGCGGCTCTGGATGGTTTCTGTGGGTTTCGTCCTCTGTCATAGGGTTTTCGCGACGGAGGCTTTAAATAGGCGAAGAGGCGGCGCAGGAGGGTCGAAGGGGCGACGACACCATAGGGTGGCGCGGCCAGGGCCTGGGCCGCGCCACCCTATCATCTAGGGCCCACAGGCCCCTCCTCTGGTGGCTCTCGGGTGTTCTGGATGCTTCCGGGCAAAATAGGAACCTGGGCGTTGATTTCGTCCAATTCCGAGAATATTTCGTTACTAGGATTTCTGAAACCAAAAACAGCAAAAAACAGGAACTGGCACTTCGGCATCTTGTTAATAGGTTAGTTCCAGAAAATGCACGAATATGACATAAAGTGTGCATAAAACATGTAGGTATCATCAATAAAGTAGCATGGAACATAAGAAATTATCGATACGTCGGAGACGTATCAGCATCCCCAAGCTTAGTTCTGCTCGTCCCGAGCAGGTAAAACGATAACAAAGATAATTTCTGAAGTGACATGCCATCATAACCTTGATCATACTATTTGTAAACATATGTAATGAATGCAGCGATCAAAACAATGGTAATGACATGAGTAAACAAATTAATCATAAAGCAAAGACTTTTCATGAATAGTACTTTCAAGACAAGCATCAATAAGTCTTGCATAAGAGTTAACTCATAAAGCAATAATTCAAAGTAGAGGTATTGAAGCAACACAAAGGAAGATTAAGTTTCAGCGGTTGCTTTCAACTTTCAACATGCATATCTCATGGATAATTGTCAACATAGAGTAATATAACAAATGCAATAAGCAAGTATGTAAGAATCAATGCACAGTTCACACAAGTGTTTGCTTCTTGGGATGGAGAGAAATAGGTAAACTGACTCAACATAAAGGTAAAAGAATGGTCCTTCAAAGAGGAAAGCATCGATTGCTATATTTGTGCTAGAGCTTTTATTTTGAAAACATAAAGAGAGCATAAAAATAAAGTTTTGAGAGGTGTTTGTTGTTGTCAACGAATGGTAGTGGGCACTCTAACTACCTCATCAACCAGACTTTCAAGAGCGGCTCCCATGAAGGACGTTATCTCTACCAGCAAGGTAGATCATCCCTCTTCTCTTTTGTTTACACATGTACTTTAGTTTAGTTTTTCTTTATTTATGGATGACACTCCTCCCAACCTTTTGCTTACACAAGCCATGGCTAACCGAATCCTCGGGTGCCTTCCAACATTCACATACCATGGAGGAGTGTCTATTTGCAAAATTAAGTTGCTTACTGATGAATCAGAGCAAAACATGTGAAGAGAATTATTAATGAAAGTTAATTAATTGGGGCTGGGACCCCATTGCCAGCTCTTTTTGCAAAATTATTGGATAAGCGGATGTGCCACTAGTCCATTGTGAAAGTCTGTCAAAAGTAAATGACAAGATCGAAAGATAAAACACCACATACTTCCTCATGAGCTATAAAACATTGACACAAATAAGAGGTGATAAATTTTGAATTATTTAAAGGTAGCACTCAAGCAATTTACTTTGGAATGGCGGAGAAATACCATGTAGTAGGTAGGTATGGTGGACACAAATGGCATAGTGGTTGGCTCAAGGATTTTGGATGCATGAGAAGTATTCCCTCTCGATACAAGGTTTAGGCTAGCAAGGTTATTCGAAACAAACACAAGGATGAACCGGTGCAGCAAAACTCACATAAAAGACATATTGTAAACATTATAAGACTCTACACCGTCTTCCTTGTTGTTCAAACTCAATACTAAAAATTATCTAGACCTTAGAGAGACCAATTATGCAAACAAAATTTTAGCAAGCTCTATGTATTTCTTCATTAATGGGTGCAAAGCATATGATGCAAGAGCTTAAACATGAGCACAACAATTGCCAAGTATCACATTATCCAAGACAATTTAGAATTACTACATGTAGCATTTTCCAATTCCAACCATATAACAATTTAACGAAGAGGAAACTTCGCCATGAATATTATGAGCTAAGAACACATGTGTTCATATGAACCAGCGGAGCGTGTCTCTCTCCCACACAAGGATGAACTTATTCAGAGAACTAAGATAACAAAACAAAAACAAAAATAAAAGCACACAGACGCTCCAAGTAAAGATCATAGGATGTGACGGAATAAAAATATAGTTTCACTAGAAGAAACCTGATAAGTTGTCGATGAAGAAGGGGATGCCTTGGGCATCCCCAAGCTTAGATGCTTGAGTCTTCTTAAAATATGCAGGGATGAACCACCGGGGCATCCCCAAGCTTAGACCTTTCACTCTTCTCGATCACATTATATCACCCTCTTCTATTGACCCTTGAAAACTTCCTTCACACCAAACTTCAAGCAAACTCATTAGAGGGTTAGTGCATAATCAAAAATTCACATGTTCAGAGGTGACACAATCATTATTAACACTTCTGGACATTGCACAAAACTTCTGAAAGTTAATGGAACAAAGAAACTCATTCAAATTAACAAAAGCGGCAATGCGAAATAAAAGGCAGAATCTGTCAAAAACAGAACAGTCCGTAAAGACGAATTTTAAAATGGCACCAGACTTGCTCAAACGGAAAAACTCAAAACTAATGAAAGTTGCGTACATATCTGAGGATCACTCACGTAAATTGGCATAATTTTCTGAGTTACCTACAGAGAAATAGGCCCAGATTCGTGACAGACAGCAATGCTGTTTCTGCGCAGCAATCCAAATCTAGCATCAACTTTACCATAGAGACTTTACTTGGCACAAAAACATGATAAGGAAAGGTTGCTACAGTAGTAAACAACTTCCAAGACTCAAATATAAAACAAAGTACTGTAGTAAAACACATGGGTTATCTCCCAAGAAGTTCTTTCTTTATAGCCATTAAGATGGGCTCAGCAGTTTTAATGATGCACTCGTAAGAAATAAGAGTTGAAGCAAAAGAGAGCATCAAGAGGCAAATTCAAAACACATTTAAGTCTAACATGCTTCCTATGCATAGGAATCTTGTAAATAAACAAGTTCATGTAGAGCAAAGTAACAAGCATAGGAAGATAAAACAAGTGTAGCTTCAAAAATTTCAGCACATAGAGAGGTGTTTTAGTAACATGAAAATTTTTACAACCATATTTTCCTCTCTCATAATAACTTTCAGTAGCAACATGAGCAAACTCAACAATATAACTATGACATAAAGCATTCTTATCATGAGTCTCATGCATAAAATTATTAATCTCCACATAGGCATAATCAATTTTATTAGTTGTAGTGGGAGCAAATTCAACAAAGTAGCTATCATTATTATTCTCATCATCAAATATAGGAGGCAAAGTATCCTCAAAGTAAATTTTCTCCTCAATGCTTGGGGGACTAAAAATATCATGCTCATCAAAGCCAGCTTCCCCAAGCTTAGAATTTTCCATAGTATTAGCAACAATAGTGTTCAAAGCATTCATATTAATATGTTCCATGGGTTTTTTAATTTTCGCATCAAACCATCCATGTCTTAAATCAGGAAATAGAATAAAAAGGTCATTGTTGTCCATTATGCCTAACTAGTGTAAACAAGAAACCAAATGTCGCAATTGCAGAGTCTAAAGGAAATAGCTTCGAGCACACACACAATGGCGCCAAAAAAGTACTGGAACCGGAGTATGAGTGCCTTTTACCTTTCCTCCCCGGCAACGGCGCCAGAAAAAGTGCTTGATGTCTACGGGTGCTTCTATTCTTGTAGACAGTGTTGGGCCTCCAAGAGCATAGGTTTGTAGAACAGCAGCAAGTTTCCCTTAAGTGGGTTACCCAAGGTTTATCGAACTCAGGGAGGAAGAGGTCAAAGATAGCCCTCTCAAGCAACCCGCAACCACAAAGCAAGAAGTCTCTTGTGTCCCCAACACACCTAATAGGTGTACTAGTTCGGCGAAGAGATAGTGAAATACAGGTGGTATAAATGAATATGAGCAGTAGTATGGCGCCAGAAAATAGCTCGTGTGCAGTTGATGGTAGTAATATTGCAGAAGTAAACAAGGAGTAGTAACGCAGTAGTAGTAACGCATAAAACAAAACAAGCAGCGATAGCAGTATTTAGGGACAAGGCCTAGGGAATAGACTTTCACTAGTGGACACTCTCAACTTTGATCACATAACAGAATAGATAAATGCATACTCTACACTCTCTTGTTGGATGATGAACACATTGCGTAGGATTACACGAACCCTCAATGCCGGAGTTAACAAGCTCCACAATTAAATGTTCATATTTAAATAACCTTAGAGTGCATGAAAGATCGAAACGACTAAACCAAGTACTAACATAGCATGCACACTGTCACCTTCACGCTTATGTAGGAGGAATAATACACATCAATACTATCATAGCAATAGTTAACTTCGCAATCTACAAGAGATCATGATCATAGCATAAACCAAGTACTAACACAGTGCACACACTGTCACCATTACACCGTGCAGGAGGAATAAAACTACTTTAATAACATTGCTAGAGTAGCACATAGATAAATTGTGATACAAAACACATTGCAATCATAAAGAGATATAAATAAGCACTTCACTATGCCATTCATAACAGTGAATAAGTATTCTGTGAAATATAGCCTAAGAGACCCACACGGTGCACACACTGTCACCTTTACACACGTGGGACAAGGAGTCTCCGGAGATCACATAAGTAAAACTCACTTGACTAGCACAATGACATCTAGATTACAAGCATCATCATATGAATCTCAATCATGTAAGGCAGCTCATGAGATTATTGTATTGAAGTACATGGGAGAGAGATGAACCACATAGCTACCGGTACAGCCAGCCTCGATGGAGAACTACTCCCTCCTCATGGGAGCAGCAGCCGATGAAGATGGCGGTGGAGATGGCAGCGGTGTCGATGGAGAAGCCTTCCGGGGGCACTTCCCCGCCCGGCAGGGTGCCGGAACAGAGACTCCTGTCCCCCAGATCTTGGCTTCGCGATGGCGGCGGCTCGGATGGTTTCGTGGGTTTCGTCCTCTGTCATAGGGTTTCGACGGAGGCTTTAAATAGGCGAAGAGGCGCAGAGGGTCGAAGGGCGACGACACCATAGGTGGCGGCCGGGGCTGGGCCGCGCCACCCTATCATCTGGGCCCACAGCCCCTCCTCCGGTGGCTCTCGGGTGTTCGGATGCTTCCGGCAAAATAGGAACCTGGGTTGATTTCGTCCAATTCCGAGAATATTTCGTTACTAGGATTTCTGAAACCAAAAACAGCAGAAAACAGGAACTGGCACTTCGGCATCTTGTTAATAGGTTAGTTCCGAAAATGCACGAATATGACATAAAGTGTGCATAAAACATGTAGGTATCATCAATAAAGTAGCATGGAACATAAGAAATTATCGATACGTCTGAGACGTATCAGCAATCTCACCGCTTGCTGTAACAAAGGATTAAGCGTATCGAGTGGAAGATGATTGTTTGCAAGAAAACAGTAAAACACAATTGCAGATTGTATGCTATGTAAAGAATAGGACCGGGGTCCACAGTTCACTAGAGGTGTCTCTCCCATAAGATAAAGCATGTTGGGTGAACAAATTACAGTCGGGCAATTGACAAATAGAGAAAGGCATAACAATGCATATACATGATATGATAAATATAGTGAGATTTAATTGGGCATTACGACAAAGTACATAGACTGCCATCCAACTGCATCTATGCCTAAAAAGTCCACCTTCGGTCATCATCCGAACCCCATTCAGTATTAAGTTGCTAAGCAACAGACAATTGCATTAAGTATGGTGCGTAATGTAATCGACAACTACATCCTTAGACATAGAATCAATGTTTTATCCCTAGTGGCAACAACACATCACAACCTTAGAACTTTCTGTCACTGTCCCAGGTGTCAATGAAGGCATGAACCCACTATCGAGCATAAATACTCCCTCTTGGAGTTAAGAGTACAAACTTGGCCAGAGCCTCTACTAATAACGGAGAGCATGCAAGATCATAAACAACACATAAACAATAGATTGATAATCACCATAACATAGTATTCTCTATCCATCGGATCCCGACAAACACAACATATAGAATTACATATAGATGATCTTGATCATGTTAGGCAGCTCACAAGATCCAACAATGAAGCACAATTAGGAGAAGACGACCATCTAGCTACTGCTATGGACCCATGGTCCAGGGGTGAACTACTCACTCATCACTCCAGAGGCGATCATGGCGATGAAGAGTCCTCCGGGAGATGAATCCCCTCTCGGCAGGGTGCCGGAGGCGATCTC
Source organism: Lolium multiflorum (assembly GCA_030979885.1). NCBI lineage: Eukaryota > Viridiplantae > Streptophyta > Magnoliopsida > Poales > Poaceae > Lolium > Lolium multiflorum. Next base: position 50,173,545 of record CM061749.1, on the reverse strand, counting down.
CGAATCCCCGAGATGGGATCGCGGCGGCGGCGTCTCTGGAAGGTTTTCCGTATCGTGGCTCTCGGTACTGGGGTTTCGCGACGGAGGCTTTAAGTAGGCGGAAGGGTAGGTCAAGAGGCGGCGCGAGGGCCCACACCACAGCCGGCGCGGCGGGCCTGGGCCGCGCCGCCCGTGGTGTCGCCACCTCGTGGCCCCACTTCAACTCCCCTTCGGTCCGGAAGCTTCGTGCAAAAATAGGACCCGGGCGGTGATTTCGTCCAATTCCGAGAAAATTTCGTTACTAGAATTTCTGAAACCAAAAACAAGAAAAAAGAATCGGCTCTTCGGCATCTTGTTAATAGGTTAGTTCCGAAAATGCATAAATATGACATATAATGTGCATAAAACATGTAGGTATCATCAATAAAGTAGCATGGAACATAAGAAATTATCGATACGTTGGAGATGTATTAGGGCCCCCCCCTGGGCCGCGCCGGGGTGGTGTGTGGTGGCCCAGTGGCCCCCCTCTGGTCCTTCTCGGGTGCTCTGGAAGCTTCCGGTGAAAATAGGGTACTGGGCGTTGATTTCGTCCGATTCCGAGAATATTTCCTTACTAGGATTTCTGAAACCAAAAACAGCAGAAAACAGGAACTGGCACTTCGGCATCTCGTCAATAGGTTAGTTCCGGAAAACGCATAATAATAACATATAATGTGTATAAAACATGTAGGTATCATCAATAAAGTAGCATGGAACATAAGAAATTATAGATACGTTTGGGACGTATCAGCATCCCCAAGCTTAGTTCCTACTCGTCCTCGAGTAGGTAAACGATAACAATGATAATTTCTTAAGTGACATGCTACCATCATAATCTTGATCAACATTATTGTAGAGCATATGTAATGAATGCAGCGATCAAAAACAATGGTAATGACATGAGTAAACAAATGAATCATAAAACAAAGACTTTTCATGAATAGTACTTTCAAGACGAGCATCAATAAGTCTTGCATAAGAGTTAGCTCATAAAGCAATAATTCAAAGTAGAGGTATTGAAGCAACACAAAGGAAGATTAAGTTTCAGCGGTTGCTTTCAACTTGTAGCATGTATATCTCATGGATATTGTCAACATAGAGTAATATAACAAATGCAATATGCAAGTATGTAGGAATCAATGCACAGTTCACACAAGTGTTTGCTTCTTGAGGCGGAGAGAAATAGGTGAACTAACTCAACATAAAAAGTAAAAGAATGGCCCTTCGCAGAGGGAAGCATTGATTGCTATATTTGTGCTAGAGCTTTGATTTTGAAAACATCAAGAGAGTATAAAAGTAAAGTTTTGAGAGGTGTTTGTTGTTGTCAACGAATGGTAGCGGGTACTCTAACCCCCTTGCCAGACAAACCTTCAAAGAGCGGCTCCCATTTTATTTTATTTTTGGGTGGCACTCCTTCCAACCTTTCTTTCACAAACCATGGCTAACCGAATCCTCGGGTGCCTGCCAACAATCTCATACCATGAAGGAGTGCCTTTTTATTTTAGTTTTATTTAGATGACACTCCTCCCCACCTTTGCTTTCTCAAGCCATGGCTAACCGAATCCTTCGGGTGCCGTCCAACAATCACATACCATGGAGGAGTGTCTATTTTTGTTAATTAATTTGGGACTGGGAATCCCATTGCCAGCTCTTTTTGCAAAATTATTGGATAAGCGGATGAAGCCACTAGTCCATTGGTGAAAGTTGCCCAACAAGATTGAAAGATAAAGACCACATACTTCCTCATGAGCTATAAAACATTGACACAAATAAGAGGTAATAACTTTTGAATTGTTTAAAGGTAGCACTCAAGCAATTTACTTTGGAATGGCGGAGAAATACCATGTAGTAGGTAGGTATGGTGGACACAAATGGCATAGTGGTTGGCTCAAGGATTTGGATGCGAAGTATTCCCTCTCGATACAAGGCTTAGGCTAGCAAGGTTATTCGAAACAAACACAAGGATGAACCGGTGCAGCAAAACTCACATAAAAGACATATTGTAAACATTATAAGACTTTACACCGTCTTCCTTGTTGTTCAACCCAATACTAGAAATTATCTAGACCTTAGAGAGACCAATTATGCAAACCAAATTTTAGCAAGCTCTATGTATTTCTTCATTAATAGGTGCAAGGTATATGATGCAAGAGCTTAAACATGAGCACAACAATTGTCAAGTATCAAATTATTCAAGACCTTCTACCAATTACTACATGTAGCATTTCCCGTTTCCAACCATATAACAATTAACGAAGCAGTTTCAACCTTTGCCATGAACATTAAAAGTTAAGAACACATGTGTTCATATGAACCAGCGGAGCGTGTCTCTCTCCCACACAAGGATGAATTTATTCAGAGAATGAAAATAACACAACGAAAATAAAAGCACACAGACGCTCCAAGTAAAATACATAAGATGTGACTGAATAAAAATATAGTTTCACTAGAAGAAACGATAAGTTGTCGATGAAGAAGGGGATGCCTTGGGCATCCCCAAACTTAGATGCTTGAGTCTTCTTAAAATATGCAGGGATGAACCACCGGGGCATCCCCAAGCTTAGACCTTTCACTCTTCTCGATCACATTATATCACCCTCTTCTATTGACCCTTGAAAACTTCTGCCACACCAAACTTCGAGCAAACTCATTAGAGGGTTAGTGCACAATCAAAAAATCACATGTTCAGAGGTGACACAATCATTCTTAACACTTCTGGACATTGCACAAAACTTCTGAAAGTTAATGGAACAAAGAAACTCATTCATCTTAACAAAAGCGGCAATGCGAAATAAAAGGCAGAATCTGTCAAAAACAGAACAGTCCGTAAAGACGAACCTGAAAGGGGCATTTAACTTGCTCAAACGGAAAAACTCAAACCTAATGAAAGTTGCGTACATATCTGAGGATCACACACGTAAATTTGCAGATTTTGTTGATTTTTTTACAGAGACTTCTGCTCAAATTCGTGACAGACAGCAATGCTGTTTCTGCGCAGCAATCCAAATCTAGCATCAACTTTACCATAGAGACTTTACTTGGCACAAAAACATGATAAGGAGAGGTTGCTACAGTAGTAAACAACTTCCAAGACTCAACAAAACAAAAATTGCTGTAGTAAAATAAACACATGGGTTATCTCCCAAGAAGTTCTTTCTTTATAGCCATTAAGATGGGCTCAGTAATTTTAATGATGCACTCGCAAGAAATAGTATTTGAAGCAAAAGAGAGCACCAAGAGGCAAATTCAAAACACATTTAAGTCTAACATGCTTCCTATGCATAGGAATCTTGTAAATAAACAAGTTCATGAAGAGTATAGTGGCAAGCATAGGAAGACAAAACAAGTGTAGCTTCAAAAATTTCAGCACATAGAGAGGTGTTTTAGTAACATGAAAATTTCTACAACCATATTTTCCTCTCTCATAATAACTTTCAGTAGCATCATGAGCAAACTCAACAATATAACTATCACATAAAGCATTCTTATCATGAGTCTCATGCATAAAATTATTACTCTCCACATAAGCATAATCAATTTTATTAGTTGTAGTGGGAGCAAATTCAACAAAGTAGCTATCATTATTATTCTCATCATCAAATATAGGAGGCAAAGTATCATCAAAGAAAATTTTCTCCTCAATGCTTGGGGGACTAAAAATATCATGCTCATCAAAACCAGCTTCCCCAAGCTTAGAATTTTCCATATCATTAACAACAATGGTGTTCAAAGCGTTCATACTAATATCATTGTTACCAGCATGCAAATAAGATTCCATAGGTTTTTTAATTTTCGCAGCAAACAATCCATGTCTTAACTCAGGAAATAGAAATAAAAGCTCACTGTTGCTTTCCATTATGCCTAACTAGTGTAAACAAGAAACCAAAAGATGCAATTGCGGGATCTAAAGGAAATAGCTTCGAGTACTTACAACGGCGCAGGAAAATAGCTTAGTAGCCGAGATCCGGAGTGTGAGTACCTTTTACCTTTCCTCGGCAACGGCGCCAGAAAATAGCTTGATGTCTACGGGTGCTTCTATTCTTGTAGACAGTGTTGGGCCTCCAAGAGCAGAGGTTTGTAGAACAGCAGCAAGTTTTCCCTTAAGTGGATCACACAAGGTTTATCGAACTCAGGGAGGAAGAGGTCAAAGATATCCCTCTCAAGCAACCCTGCAACCACAAAGCAAGAAGTCTCTTGTGTCCCCAACACACCTAATACACTTGTCAGATGTATAGGTGCACTAGTTCGGCGAAGAGATAGTAAAACACAGGTGGTATAGATGGTGGTAATATTGCAGAAAGTAAAGATGCAGTAAAACAGTAAACAAGCGGCGCCAGAAAATAGCTTGCTGGCGTGGGAAGCAATTCTTTGTGGTGGAAACAAGGCCTAGGGATCATACTTTCACTAGTGGACACTCTCAACATTGATCACATAATAAATAAGTTCTCTTCCTTTGTGCTACATATACTCTTGTTGGATGATGAACACCATTCGTTGCGTAGGATTACACGAACCCTCAATGCCGGAGTTAACAAGCTCCACAACATTCGATATTCATGTTTAAGTAACCTTAGAGCATAATAGATCTTTGCAATTTAGACCGAGTACTAACATAGCATACACACTGTCACCTTTACACTATGAAGGGGGAATAGATCACATCAATACTATCATAGCGATAATCAACTCCATAACCTACAAGAGATTATGATCATAATCTATGACAAGAACCACACGATGCACACACTGTCACCATTACATCATGCAGGAGGAATATACTACTTTAATAACATCACATGAGTAGCACATAACTAGTAGCGATACAAAGCACATTGCAATCATAAAGGGATATAAATAAGCACTTCACTATGCCATTCATAACAGTGAATAAGTATTCTGTGAAATATAGCCTAAGAGACCCACACGGTGCACACACTGTCACCTTTACACACGTGGGACAAGGAGTCTCCGGAGATCACATAAGTAAAACCCACTTGACTAGCATAATGACATCTAGATTACAAGCATCATCATATGAATCTCAATCATGTAAGGCAGCTCATGAGATTATTGTATTGAAGTACATAGGAGAGAGATGAACCACATAGCTACCTACAGCCCCGAGCCTCGATGGAGAACTACTCCCTCCTCATGGGAGCAGCAGCGTTGATGAAGATGGCGGTGGAGATGGCAGCGGTGTCGATGGAGAAGCCTTCCGGCGGAACAGAGACTCCTGTCCCCCAGATCTTGGCTTCGCGATGGCGGCGGCTCTGGAACTTTTCTCGTACCGTGGCTTATTCGTATCGTGTTTTAGGTCAGGGACCTTATATAGGCGAAGAGGCGGAGTCGGAGGGCTGACGAGGCGGCGACACACTAGGGGGGCGCCCCCCCTGGGCCGCGCCGGGTGGTGTGTGGTGGCCCAGTGGCCCCCTCTGGTCCTTCTCGGGTGCTCGGAAGCTTCCGGTGAAAATAGGGTACTGGGCGTTGATTTCGTCCGATTCCGAGAATATTTCCTTACTAGGATTTCTGAAACCAAAAACAGCAGAAAACAGGAACTGGCACTTCGGCATCTCGTCAATAGGTTAGTTCCGGAAAACGCATAATAATGACATATAATGTGTATAAAACATGTAGGTATCATCAATAAAGTAGCATGGAACATAAGAAATTATAGATACGTTTGGGACGTATCACCCCGAAGATCCGATTTTTTTTCAATTTTTCAAATTACCACGAATTTTGGGGTTTATGGGTGCATAGTCAAGTGCATAGCACCCATGAGCCAAAAATCCGCATCCCTTCTTTATACACAGTTGATTAGTTGTATACTGAGTACGGACCACTTCATAGAGACCGGCTTTTGTGAACCTGGGTGTATGTGAACCCACTTTTTCAAAAGTGGGTTTGTGATGTCAAAACATGTTTCAAAAATCGAAACACAAAATGATTGCAAAGATGATCTCAAACATGTGCCCTGGACATGAGTTTCGTTCTGAAAAAACATTTTATTTTGCCTCGGCAAAAAAGTGAAATTTTGCAGGGCTATATAGCAGTATATATGTGACGTATTTTGTCTTTTTTAGATTCTGAAATAAAAAAGTGGTTTCTCCGCGAAAACTTTCTACGCACACATGGAACATGCATACGTACCCCGATATTTTTATTTCAGAATTTTTTCACATTTCGAAAATGCATTTCGATTTTTGAAACATGTTTTGACATCATAAACCCACTTTTGAAAAAATGGGTTCACATACACCCAGGTTCACAAAAGCCGGTGTCCATAGCTCCACTCGTATACTCAACGCTATTTTGAGATTATCATGCCAGGTTGTAAGTGCAACAAGTTGCAGCACATGAAAGCTGCCGAGCGCACAAAAGATTTATGTGTTTTAAATTTCTATGGTCAGCACGTCTTAAGAAGAAGACATCCATGCTAGGATTCTAATAACACCAAAAGATCATAGAACCAATCTGTGGTTGGGTGGTTAGGAGGGCAGTGACACTCCTAGCCCACCAGAGTTCAAACCTCAGGTTTGACACGTTGGTGTCTCATTAAAGGCGAAATATTCTTCAGTGGGAGGCGACGTTCCCGTCGATAACGAGGCGCATGTGGTGAATTCGTCAATCTCAAAACCCCTTGGATAAAATTTCTTGGATGCAGTCTTTCGGAGGTGCTCATAGAGGTAGGGTGTACATGCGTTCATAGGAGTGAGTGTATATGCGTATATGTGAACGTGTACGTCTGTACTGTGTTTCGCAGAAAACACCAAAAGATCCGAATCAACGAAGAAGGTGAATACATTTGTACTTAAACAATACTAGCTATTATTGATAAACTTGTATCCGAAATAGTGGTTGGAAGAACTAACTAGTGGTTAGAGCATCTACAGCCGTCGGGTCTCCCCACGGCCAAATCCGACGACAAAAAGCGTCAGATTGGACGAAACTTTGGTGTGGGGAGTGTCGAACTTCCAGCCGTCTTCCTAGCTAGACGCCCGGAGATCGGTGTTTTTGGGTTTAATTTCACAAATAAACTCACAATTCAGCGAGTTTGATAAATTTTGGTCAATATTTGGCTTATTTTTATAAATAAACGTTACACTTCAACAAAGCAAGTAAATAACTTGACAAGTTTTGAAACAAATCAAATGGAAACTAATTGGTGTTGCCTCGAAGCCTCCATATGTGCTCCACCAGATCATCCTGCAGCTGTTGATGCATTGTGGAGTCTCGAATCTCCTGACGCATAGCGATGAACGCAGCCCACGATGCCGGCACCTGGTGATTAGGCTGTGCAAGAGGACCCTCTCTGTCATATGGTGCAACTTGTTCGCTCAGAGGAACCGGATACTTTCGCTCATTCTCGATAATCATGTTGTGTAAGCACACACAACAGTTCATCACCTCCCACATCTGATCTTTCGACCAAGTCAAAGCGGGGAACCGGACTACAACAAATCTCTGCTGGAGGACACCAAATGCACGCTCGACGTCCTTTCGGCAACCTTCTTGTTCCTTGACAAACTCCACCTCCTTCGGGAGGGCGGGGCTTGAGATAGTCTTCACAAATGTTGCCCACTTTGGATAGATACCGTCTGCAAGATAGTATCCCTTGTTGTACTGCCGGCCATTGATCACAAAGTTAACCGGGGGAGCATGACCCTCAACAAGCTTGGAGAAGATCGGCGAGCACTGCAAGACGTTGATGTCGTTGTTGGATCCCGGCATACCAAAGAAGGAGTGCCAAATCCAGAGATCATGGGTAGCCACTACGTCAAGTATCACACTGCAGCCTTTGTTTGTGATCCTTGTACATTCCTTGCCAGACAAACGGACAATTTTTCCATTTTCAATGCATGCAGCCAATGCTTCCAAGCATCCCCGGAAATCCTCGAGCCTCATTGAAAGCGAGGATCTGAGCAGTATCTTCGACAGTGGGTGATCTCAAGTAGATGTCCCCGAACACTGCTATCACCGCCCTGCAGAACCGGTAGAAACAATCAAGGGCGGTGGACTCCGCCATCCAAAGATAGTCATCGGCAGAATCACCAGGAGCTCCATATGCCAGCATCCGCATAGCCACCGTGCACTTTTGGAGGGCGGAAAACCCTGCCATGCCGGTGCAATCCAACTTGCATCTGAAATAGGAGTCGTACTCTCGAAGGGCATACACAATTCTCAGGAAGAGCTTCCGGCTCATCCTGAAACGACGCCTAAAAACAGCCTCACCGTGCAATGGATTGTCGGCGAAGTAGTCGGCGTAGAGCATGCAGTAGCCCTCCATTCGCTGCCTCGGCTTGCACTTCCGGCGACCTGGTGCCGACCCACCACGGCGACCAATGGCCTTCTCGGCGTACAAGCCGGACAGGCAAGCTAGGATCAACATGTGCTCCTCGTCTTGGGCGGCGGCTGCCATCTCTTCTTCAAAAAGCTCGGCGAACATCTGCTCCTCCTTGTCGTCCGAGTCCATGTCCGCCCAGGCAAATGGACGAACACCTGCCGGGCGTGTCCACGAGGCGCAACGCGAGGAGTTGCCCGACGGAGGAATATAGGTAGACGGCATGACGGACGGCGGAATATAGGCTGGTGGGAGGAGTGACGACGGAGTGCAGGCAACTGGCCGGCGGATTGGCGAGGGGTGGTGCCGGTGGCGACAGAGCAACAAGAGGGGAGGGGATTTGCGACGAGACAGTGATGGGGTTCGCGTATTCTCTTGCCGATAGTGCAGGCCCATTCCCGCTTTTCTCTCGTCCGAAGTCCCCGAGCGCACCTCGGGGGCTGAGGATGGCCTGGGCTCTCCGAATGGATTAAGGGCCTATTCCGGAGGAAAACGAGGAGCCGGGGACGCGGCTGAGCCAAATAACACCGTTCGGATGAAAAAAAGTCTGCCGAAGACCTAGTCGGGGAGACGGCTGGAGATGCTCTTTGATGGCTAAGAGGTTGGAAGTACTAACTTGTATCCAAACATATATCCATTGTATGGTAGAGTACCATCAATACTCGCATGCATTAACTATGATTTAGAGGAACACGATGATAATAAATTAATAAGAGGAAAAATAAATGTTCCCTTTTGTAAAACCTATAAAGACGCATCGTTTATTTTACGGAAATAAAGAACTCTCTAGATATTGGTCATAAAACGTATTCATTTGTGTCGTCTTTTCATGCGAACAAAACATGGATATTTTGGCCTCAAGCTTCACAAGTTGACTGCCTAGCTTCTTATGCGTAGCTTCGAGCATGCATTGCATGTACATCTTACTACCTTTGGTGGGATTCATCTTGCAGCTTCTTCAGAAGGCTCCCTCTTGCAGCGAGAATTCTTTTTCGGCAGGAATACATCCGTCAGGACAGTCTTGGACTTGAGGGAAGCAGCGAGTATCGCCAGCGCCTACATCCCAACACCCAGGAGAATTTATCAAGGCAACTACCTAGTAAAAATTCAAGACTTGAACGTAACCAGAGAACACCATCGTACCTCTTCCTTGCCGATCTTGACAGTCTTCTCCTCCAGCGCGCTGATGTCCATGACGCCGCACTGCGCGAGCAGAGTGATGCCGGATAGCAGGTTCGAAGCCGGAGTGACCGAGAGGTCATCCTTGACGGCGTACGCCGTGGGAGACCCCGCAACCACCTTGGGGCCATTGGTGGCGGCGTCGGGGGCCATCGTCATAGGTTTGTCCATCGGTTTTTTGCAGACGAGGCAGGCTGTGCCTTTGGTGGCCGAGAAGTATCCGCAGCTGGCGCGTCGGTTGTTGCAATTGTCAAAAGAAAAAGTCGGGCCTGGGAAGAGTATGGCGGGGGCGACGGCGATGTTATTCGGACCTTCACATGTGAAGAGGTTGGTGTTGCTGAGGTGGGAGCCCAGCAGCTGCTGCAGGCGGGAGAGTGTGGCGGGGGCGACGGCGGGACTCAGACGCAGCACATTGCTCTTGTAGTTCGCGTCCAGCTGCTCCATGCTCCCAAGCACGTTGCCGATGCTGCCGACCATGCTCTCATTCGTCAGAAGGCTGGCGACGGTGCCCAGCGGCAGGGAGAGGAGGCAGGAGAGGAACTCCACGACGTCGCTGCCAGCCTCAGCGAAGCAGAGTTTATCTGTCTTTGTGTCGATCACAAGCTTGATCGATAGCTCCTTGGTCGCCATACTATCCTATCCTGTTATAGTTCAGATCAAAACATCTCAATTATTTTCCGTGAATAACATCAACTCTAAACCACAAGCTAGGTGCAAACGACTCAACTTGTATCATTAACTAACATTTTGCAGTACACCATTTGATCGAAAGTTTATATTCCAATGTTACTTGTAAGGCTTTAGGTTACGAGTTCAAAGATACAGTAGAAATGGTTGAGATCGACCTGATCAAATTTTCATTTTTTTTTGTTACTGATCCTGATTTAAAGCTTTAAATGCCTTAACTGACCAAACAAATTCAGAAATTGCGAGGCAACAAATTTATAATTTTTACAAAGAGCAAGACAACCTTATATAGATCTAATACTATGTTCATTAGGAGCTCAGAGATACCTTGGATCAGGTTTCCATGCCATCTCTAACACTACATTGGGAATAATTCGTGGGACTAGCTACCTAGGATAAGACAAACTACTTCAGTCATAGGCATGCCTAAAACTATAAAACACCCTCTAGTAATTCCTAATAAGTACTTTCTTTTCTTCAGCTAGCAGTTGGAAGATACAATAGGTAAATGCGATAAAAAGATGCAGCAGAAGGTTGAAGTAATACAAAATGTGCAATAGTCAATAGAGAGATACAACAGAAACCAAGTGGGTTTCAAAAAGCACAATACAAAGTAGTAATAAAGAAACAAATGTACGTAATAGACACTACAGAAACACAATTTAAAATTACAGTGATTTAATAAAGAAAAAGTCGCCAAAACATATCAAATCGGGGTTTAGGTTTCAATATCCTGTCAAGACAAATACAACGGTCAAAAGATTTATAGAAAACATATATGTGGAAGCAAACTAAATATATTAATAAGTTATCCAACCTCTAGAGGTTAGCGTGCACCTGCGTCCATGAGCAAACACAATTTCTATTACTAGCTATCGGGCATATGTCATTTTTTCTTTTGTTCTCTTAGCGTACACACATTTTTTTCCGAACAGAACATACCTGCTGCAGATCTCATGGTATTAAGTATTTGCACAATTTTATCGAAAATTTATATTCCATCTGACGTGTAAGGCTTTAAGTTACGAGTTAACAGATACAATAGAAATGGTTTGACCTGATCAACTTTTACTCCACCCATAAATAAGTGACTCAACTTTGTCTTGATAGAAATGTATCTAGATGCATTTTAGTTACAGATTCATCCGTATCTAAAAAAAATTGTGTCACTTATTTTACGATGGAGGGAGTATAATTTTTTTAGTGACCCTGAATTAAGCTTTCCATGACCTAGCTGACAAAAAAAACAGAAATTGCGAGGCCACAAATTAAACATTTTATAGAAGGAGCAAGAGTAAAGTTACAACTTCATAAATCTACCACTATGTTCATTAGCAGTTCAGAGCAACCTTGGATCAGGTTTTCATGCCATCTCTAGCTAACACTAACACTACATACGGAATAATTCGTGGGACTAGCTACCTAGGATAAGGACAAACTCCTTCACTTATAGTCATGCCTAAAACTGTAAAACACCCTCTAGTAATTTTTTATCTAGTAGTTGAAGTATACAATAGGACAATATCATAGATAGATGCACCAGAAAGATGAAGTAATGAAAAGATCTGTGGTACAAAGATACAACACAAAATCTAAGAGGCTTTAAAAACACAATACAAAGTACTGTAAAAAAATTAGTGCAGCTAGAAAAATGCAGTAGGAAATGTAGTGCAAATAAACAATATGTACAAACTAATGTAAATATACAATACATAAATGCAGCTCTAGAAGTTAGCACGCACCTGCACATATGAGCAAACGCAAATTACATTATGTACTAGTGACTGAGCATATGCCATTTTTCTTTTATTCTGTAAGCGCACATGCATTTTTTTTCCAAGAAGAACATACCTATTGCAGATTTCATGGTATTCTGTATTTGCACAATTTGTCAATTTTAATAAAACTTAGAAAAACAAGGACTTGTGATAAAATTAGTGCAAAACTGAACGTATTTTGTGTTTTGGCCTATCTCATGGTTCACAAATTCCCAACTCCCTGATGGCTGACGACGACTAGAATAACAGAACAGAAGGAACACGCATCCGAAGCGCCAACTGATCAGGCGGGGATATATACATCATCAAAATCATCGATAATATAAGACATTAGGTTCGGGGTTCGGGTTAGGGCAGATCGTAGTCGTCGTGAGTACAACGAAGCAAAACGTTGCAAAAACGGTATAAGGACGGAGGTGTCCCAGAGAACGGTGGCTAGGGAGGAAGGCGCTCACAGTAGTGTCGCCTTTGATGCTCGCCGATGCCGCCTGGCGCCTGCCGGCGAGAAGAGACAGCGGCTCCACGATGCGGTTTCTTTTAGCAGGTCAACAGGTAGGTATGGACTGATGCGTTAACTCTGGGCCTGTTCGGCTATATATACATGGAACTTCCCTAATCCCTACTATAGGGCCATACAGTTTGACCCGAATTTTCCTGGACCGTTAGCAGGCCCCTGCTATTGCCGTTTTCCAATGGATTTTCCCTGTCTCAAAGTCAGATATGTGGTGAAAAGGGACAGTGTGTTTCTGCACCCGGGACATATCAGCATATGCACCCATTATTTGAAAATGTTTAAAATAAAAATAAAAATATCTCGTGTATATCTTGATATGTTACATGCTCACAAAGTTGTTCCAACAAAAACCGTTATGTTTTGTGTCCTATGTAAAAAAGATAAATATTTAGTTCAAAAATAGTCTATTTCTCGAGGCATTATTTGTATTTTTTACACAGGGTATAAAAATTGTCGCTTTGATGTGAGACTTTACGTGCACACATAGAACATGTTCCTCTACATGCGAAAGTTTTTTCCTCATTTTTTTTATATTTTTAAAATATGTTTTATGCATACCATGCACACCTGACATCAGTTTTGGTTTTCCGGGCGAAAAGTTAGCTCAAAAAAAGTAGAGGTGAACATGAAACTGGACGGATAGACTTATCTATTTGATCGATGTGGTGCTTGTATTTCTTCTTCCGTTGAGACAAAAACGGATATATATAGCAGCAACTTAGGTTGATCCATCATTAAAATGAAATTCAATGATTTTGAATGTAATGCTTTATGTGATCTTGGTGCAAGTATTTCTGTTATGCCTAAGAAAATTTATGATATGCTTGACTTGCCACCATTGAAAAATTGTTATTTGGATGTTAATCTTGCTGATAATTCTCTAAAGAAACCTTTGGGGAGGATTGATAATGTTCGCATTACGGTTAACAATAACCTTGTCCCCGTTGATTTTGTTGTCTTGGATATTGAATGCAATGCATCTTGTCATATTGTCTTGGGAAGACCCTTTCTTCGAACTGTTGGTGCTGTTATTGATATGAAAGAAGGAAATATTAAGTATCAATTTCCTCTCAAGAAAGGTATGAAACACTTCCCTAGAAAGAGAATGAAGTTGCGTTTTGATTCTATTATTAGAACAAATTATGATGTTGATGCTTCATCTCTAGATAATACTTGATTTGCACTTTTTGCGCCTAGCTGAAAGGCGTTAAAGAAAAGCACTTCTTGGGAGATAACCCATGTTTTATTTTATTACTGTATTGTTGAGTCTTGGAAGTTGTTAATACTGTAGCAACCTCTCCTTATCATGTTTTTGTGCCAAGTAAAGTCTATATGGTAAAGTTGATGCTAGATTTGGATTACTGCGCAGAAATAGAATTGCTGTCTGTCACGAATTTGCGTAGATCTCTCTGTAGAAAAATCAAAAAAATCTGCCAATTTACGTGCGTGATCCACAGATATGTACGCAACTTTCATTAGTTTTGAGTTTTTCCTTTTGAGCAAGTTAAGTGCCTCTGAAAAATTCGTCTTTACGGACTGTTCTGTTTTGACAGATTCTGCCTTTTATTTCGCATTGCCTCTTTTGCTATGTTGAATGGGTTTCTTTGTTCCATTAACTTTCAGTAGCTTTGTGCAATGTCCAGAAGTGTTAAGAATGATTATGTCACCTCTGAATATATGAATTTTTGATTATGCACTAACCCTCTAATGAGTTTGCTTTAAGTTTGGTGTGGAGGAAGTTTTCAAGGGTCAAGACAAGAGGATGATACAATATGATCAAGAAGAGTGAAAGGTCTAAGCTTGGGGATGCCCCGGTGGTTCATCCCTGCATATTTTAAGAAGACTCAAGAATCTAAGCTTGGGGATGCCCAAGGCATCCCCTTCTTCATCGACAACTTATCAGGTCACTTCTAGTGAAACTATATTTTTATTCCATCACATCTTATGTTCTTTACTTGGAGCGTCTTTCTGCTTTTATTTTTGTTTTGCTTTGAATAAAGTTGGATCCCGCCATCCTTATATTGGAGATATTACGCTCCGCTTTTTCATATGGAACACTTGTGTTCTTAGTTGTGCTTTAATGTTCATGGCGAAGGCTGAAAAAACGCTTCGTTGATTGCTATTTGGTTGGAATCAGAAAATGCTTTATATGGTTTGGAATAACTTGATACTTGGCAATTGTTTTGAGCTCTCATTAGATCATGTTTAAGCTCTTGCATCATGTAGTTAAATCTATTAGTGGAGAACTACCATAGAGCTTGTTGAAATTTGGTTTGCATGATTGGTCTCTCTAAGGTCTAGATATTTTCTGGTGAAGTTTTTGAACAACAAGGAAGACAATGTAGAGTCTTATAATGCTTGTAATATGTTATTGTGTAAGTTTTGCTGTACCTGTTCATACTTCTGTTTGCTTCAAACAACCTTGCTAGCCAAAGCCTTGTACTGAGAGGAAATGCTTCTCGTGCATCCAAACACCTTGAGCCAAAACCCATGCCATTTGTGTCCACCATATCTACCTACTATGTTGTATTTTTCTGCCATTCCAAAGTAAATTACTTGAGTGCTACCTTTAAATTTTCATTCCTTTATCTTTGCAATATATAGCTCATGGGAAAATAGCTTAAAAACTATTATGGTGATGAATATGTAGCTATTTGTCTTAGTTCTTATAAGTTGCTTGTTGAGCGGTAACCATCTTTCTGGGGACGCCATCAACTTTTTACCTTTGTTGGATATCATGTGAGATGATATGCATGTTCGTCTTGTCTGAAGTAAGGGTGATTTATCATGATCAAATGGTTTGAGTATGCATATGTTAGAGAAGAACATTGGGCCGCTAACCAAAGCCATGTATCATGGTTGAAGTTTTCAGTTTGGACATTCATCCTCAATCTCTTATGAGAATATTATTTGTTGTTGAATGCTTATGCATTAAAGAGGAGTCCATTATATGTTTTCTATGTTGTCCCGGTATGGATGTCCTAAGTTGAGATCTATTAAAAACGAGAAATCAAATGCGATTGATCTCCTTGGACCTTTGTACAGGCGGCATAGAGGTACCCCTTTGTGACACTTGGTTGAAACATATGTTATGCAATGATAATCCATGTAAATCCAAGCTAATTAGGACAAGGTGCGGGCACTATTGCTATTCTATGCATGAGGCTTGCAACTTGTAGGAAGTATTATGCATAACACATATGAATTATTACTACCGTTGACAAAATTGTTTCTATATTTTCAAAATAAAAGCTCTAGCACAAAAATAGTAATCCATGCTTCCCTCTGCGAAGGGCCATTCTTTTACTTTATGTTGAGTCAGTTTACCTACTTCTTTCTATCTTAGAAGCAAACACTTGTGTTAACTGTGTGCATTGATTCTTACATGTTTACTTATTGCACTTGTTATATTACTCTATGTTGACAATTATCCATGAGATATACATGTTACAAGTTGAAAGCAATTGCTGAAACTTAATCATCCTTTGTGTTGCTTCAATGCCTTCTACTTTGAATCTATTGCTTTATGAGTTAGCTCTTATGCAAGTCTTGTTGATACTTGTCTTGAAAGTACTATTCATGAAAAGTTTTGCTATATGATTCAATTGTTTAGTCATTATCTCTTTGTTAGCAATCTATTGCTTTGAATCACACCATTCATCTCATATGTTTTACAATAATGTTGATCAAGATCATGTTGGTAGCATGTCACTTCAGAAATTATTTGTTGTTATCGTTTACCTACTCGAGGGCGAGTAGGAACTAAGCTTGGGGATGCTTGATACGTCTCCAACGTATCTATAATTTCTTATGTTCCATGCTACTTTTATGATAATACTCACATGTTTTATACATACTTTACATCATTATTATGCATTTTACGGCACTAACCTAACAAAATCCTACAAAGGAAATATTCTCGGAATTGGACGAAATCAACGCCCAGGGTCTTATTTTTCCACGAAGCTTCCAGAAGACCGAAGAGATTACGAAGTGGGGCGACGAGGCGCCGCCACCATAGGGCCGCGCGGCCAGAGGGGGCCCGCGCCGCCCTATGGTGTGGGCCCTCGCGCCGCCTCCAACCCTACCCTTCCGCCTACTTAAAGCCTTCGTCGCGAAAACCCGTACCGAGAGCCACGATACGGAAAACCTTCCAGAGACGCCGCCGCCGCCAATCCCATCTCGGGGATTCAGGAGATCGCCTCCGGCACCCTGCCGGAGAGGGGAATCATCACCGGAGGGCTCTACATCATCATGCCCGCCTCCGGATTGATGCGTGAGTAGTTCATCCTTGGACTGTGGGTCCATAGCAGTAGCTAGATAGTTGTCTTCTCCTCTTGTGCTATCATGTTTAGATCTTGTGAGCTGCAAAACATGATCAAGATCATCTATTTGTAATGCTACATGTTGTGTTTGGTGGGATCCGATGAATATAGAATGTTATGTCAAGTTGATTATCAATCTATCATATATGTGTTGTTTATGTTCTTGCATGCTCTCCGTTGCTAGTAGAGGCTCTGGCCAAGTTGATACTTGTAACTCCAAGAGGGGTATTTATGCTCGATAGTGGGTTCATGCCTCCATTGAATCTGGGACAGTGACAGAAAGTTCTAAGGTTGTGGATGTGCTGTTGCCAGTAGGGATAAAACATCAATGCTTTGTCTAAGGATATTTGTGTTGATTACATTACGCACCATACTTAATGAAATTGTCTGTTGTTTGCAACTTAATACTGGAGGGGGTGCGGATGCTAACCCGAAGGTGGACTATTTAGGCATAGATGCATGCTGGATGGCGGTCTATGTTCTTTGTCGTAATGCCCTGATTAAATCTCATAGTGATCATCATGATATGTATTGAATCTTTATTTGTCAATTGCCCACCTGTAATTTGTTCACCCAACATGTTATTTATCTTATTGGAGAGACACCACTAGTGAACTGTGGACCCCGGTCCATTCTTTTACATCTGAATACAATCTACTCCAATCATTGTTCTCTACTGTTCTTTGCAAACAAACATCATCTTCCACACTATACGTTTAATCCTTTGTTTTCAGCAAGCCGGTGAGATTGACAACCTCACTGTTACTGTTATCACCATAATGTGACCAGGCCGGAGGACCAAGCCAGAGGTGGGCCGCGATCAAGATAGATGTAAAGATTATACATAGAAGAGATATGTGAATCGGCCTTTTATACCAAATTGGGCTAAAATGCCCATGTATCTGTAATGCATTAGATCGCGTGGTAGCCTAGAAGTTAGAACTTATCTCGTGCACGGTTTAGTGCACGACCACATTAGAAAGTCCCCTGGACTATAAATATGTACCTAGGGTTTATGGAATAAACAACAACCAACGTTCAACACAAACCAATCTCGGCGCATCGCCAACTCCTTCGTCTCGAGGGTTCCTCCGGTAAGCATCATGCTGCCTAGATCGCATCTCGCGATCTAGGCAGCACAAGCCTGCCTAGTTGTTCATGCGTTGCTCGTACTGAAGCCTTTTTGATGGCGAGCAACGTAGTTATCGTAGACGCGTTAGGGTTAGCATCGTTCTTAGCATCATATGCTCGTGTAGTGCAACCCTTGCGCGTCTAGCCGTCCTTGTGCCTCATCATGGGTGCAGGGGCGGCACCCCGCTTGGTCTTTATTTAGTAGATCTGATCCGTTATGGTCGCTCCTTGATTCATCAAGGATTAGTTTAATATCTGCAATAGTTAGGCCTTACAAAGGGTTGGAGGATCCAACGCAGGGTGTAGTTTGCTGCCCCTAGACAGGACGTTCCGAGGACCAACCTAGTGTTGGTTTTTAGGCCTTGTCTAGGGCTGGCTTACGTTTACCGTGCGTGAGCGCGAGGCCCAATCGTGAGTAGGATGATCCGATTATGCGGTGAAAACCCTAGATCGTCGTGGATCTCATACGCTTTATATTGATCAAGCAGGACCACCATATATTCGGCCACCTTGGACGAATCATGGGTGGATCGGCTCCATGAGCCGATTCACAGGACAACCTGAGAGCCGATCGAGGCTCGTATTTAACGTGTACGTGTCTGCCCTGCAGGAAACTAAGCGAGGCATCATCCACACCTTCCTGACCAGGTATAGGTCAGGTGGCACGCCCTGCGACCCGCATCGGCGCGCGACCAGGAGGCTTTGCGGGCCGTCGCTCGAGGGACTGGGGCCAGCCGCAGCCCTAGTCATTCCCGGCTCTACCGTGTTGGCCAGTCGCTGCCCGCCGGTGGGTTTCTGACGCCAACACATTCTGGCACGCCCGGTGGGACCAATCTTCAACGACAATCTTCAACGACAACCACCTCGCCATCCACATCAGAGATGGCGGAAGAAACTCCGGTCACCTACGAGGAGCTCACTGGCGAGCTCAAGAAGAAGTACGACGAGGTCAAGTCTGCCCTCGAAACCGACCTAATCGGCTCTTCCCACTACACCCGCTCCCCTGGCATCGGCACCAACGTGGTGGAGCTGGGGTACCACCCCGGTGAGGGTAGTGATGACGGCGGCTGCTCCCACAGCAAGGGTGAGGAAGGAGCCGATCCCGGCGGTCGGACCATACCACGCGCACCACCAGCTCTCCCAGTATTCGGCGTCGACCTCTCAGGTGACGGGAAGCTAGGATTCGGGTTCACATCGGCTGACGAGCTAGAGGAAGTCGACATTGGCCCCGGGGATAAGCCGCGGCCAACTTTTATCAGCAGGAAGTTAGACCCGCAGCTCAGGGGTCAGATGATTGCTCTCTTGAAAGAGTACCCAGATTGCTTCGCATGGGACTACACTGAGATGCCTGGGCTGGACAGGAGCATCATCGAGCATCGGCTCCCCCTGAAGAAAGGATTCCGGCCCTTCCAGCAACGAGCACGACAAATGAAGGCCGAAATCCTAGAAGAGGTCAAGAAAGAGATCGAGAAGATGTTGGCTGCCGGATTTATCAGACCATGCAGGTACGCGGAATGGATATCCAGTATCGTTCCAGTGGAAAAGAAGGACGGCCGGTGGCGGGTGGCTATCGATTTCCGCGACCTTAACAGAGCTACGCCAAAAGATGAATACCCGATGCCTGTGGCGGAGACGTTGATCAATGCAGCTGCTGGTCATAAGGTTTTAAGCTTCATGGATGGCAACGCCGGCTATAACCAGATCTTCATGGCCCCAGAAGACATTCACAAGACTGCATTCAGAGTACCAGGAGCAGTAGGCTTATTTGAATACGTGGTCATGACCTTTGGATTGAAGAATGCCGGCGCAACATACCAAAGAGCCATGAATTACATATTCCACGATCTGATCGGCAAGCTGGTGGAGATCTACATCGATGATGTGGTAGTCAAATCTGTGTCCATGGAGGGACACTTGGAAGATTTACGACACGTACTAGACCGAACTCGAAAGTTCGGACTGAGAATGAACCCAAAGAAGTGTGCCTTTGGGGTGACGGCCGGCCAGTTTTTAGGATTTTTGGTCCATGAGCGAGGAATTGAGATCGGCCTGAAGAGTCAGGAGGCGGTGCGTACCATGCAGCCGCCCACCACGAAGAAGGAACTACAACGTCTTATCGGCAAGATCAACTTCGTTCGCCGATTCATCTCTAACCTGTCAGGACGGATCGAGCCGTTCATGGGTTTAGTAAAAACTAAGTCCGATGACGAATTTCACTGGGGGGCAGAACAGCAGCAGGCGTTCGATGACATCAAACGGTATCTGACGACACCACCCGTGCTGGTGCCGCCCCAACAAGACAGGCCGTTCTACATTTACCTGTCAGTAGCCGACACATCCATCGCCTCGGTGGTGGTGCAACTTTACGAGGGCGTTGAGAGGGTCGTCTTCTACCTCAGCAGAAGGATGTTGGATGCAGAGACAAGATACCCTGAGGTAGAGAAACTGTGCCTCTGTCTGGTCTTCACCTGTACCAAGCTGCACCATATCCTTTTGACCGCAGAGATCTTCGTCATATGCAAGTCCGACGTTGTCAAGCACATGCTGTCGGCCCCCGTGTTGAAGGGGCGATTGGGTAAATGGATGCTTGCATTGTCAGAGTTCGACCTTCGGTATCAGCCTGCGAAAGCAGTCAAAGGACAAGCGTTAGCCGATCTCATAGCCGAGCGAATCAATACCAATATAGCAGCACTATCCATACGTGCGTGGGCTATGTTCTTCGATGGATCGGCTTGCGACGGTGGTTGCGGCATCGGCATTCTGCTCGTATCGCCTAGGGGGGCGGAGTACTCCTTCTCCATCAGGTTGTCGACCCCCTGCACCAACAATGTGGCGGAGTATGAAGCGATACGAAAGGGGATGGAGTTGCTACTAGAAGCTGGAGCGGAAGCAGTAGAGCTTTTTGGAGACTCCAAGTTGGTGATTAACCAGCTCACGGATGAATATAAGTGCGAAAGTGAATCGCTTTTCCCACATTGGATGGAATGCCGTGAGCTAATGACACAGTTTAGATACATCAACTTCAATTGGGTCCCGAGATCCCAGAATACCGAGGCCAACAATCTCGCGCAAATGGCGTCAGGCTACATAGAGACCCCTGAAGGGTCAGAAGTCCAGGTCCAATTCCTGGAACAAGATGATTGGAGAGCCGAAATCTTCAAATATTTAAAAGATTCGGCTCGGGGGGCACCTAAGCGGATAAGATACAAAGCCATGAAGTATGTCCTCATAGGAGACGACATGTTCTACAGGACGTTGGAAGGGTTACTACTCAAGTGCCTAGGACCAACTGAGTCTAATCGGCTCTTACATGAGGTGCATGAAGGCGCTTGTGGAACTCATCAGTCGGCTCACAAGATGAAGTGGCTGATCAGACGCTCAGGGTTCTATTGGCCCACCATGCTTGAGGATTGCTTCAATTACTATAAGGGGTGCCAGGCATGCCAGATGTTCGGGAAGATTCAGATGGTACCAGCATCGGCAATGAATCCGATCGTCAAACCTTGGCCATTCCGAGGATGGGGCATGGACATGATCGGGAAAATCCATCCGGCTTCGAGCAAGAAACACGAATTTATCTTGGCCATCACAGATTACTTCACCAAGT
The DNA here is from genome assembly GCA_030979885.1 of Lolium multiflorum. NCBI lineage: Eukaryota > Viridiplantae > Streptophyta > Magnoliopsida > Poales > Poaceae > Lolium > Lolium multiflorum. The sequence continues at coordinate 50,151,965 of CM061749.1, read as the reverse complement.
GGGTGGAGGCCGTCCCTATGAAGAAGGTAAAATCAGAAGATGTGATCAAGTTCGTGAAAGAACACGTGATTCATAGGTTCGGGATTCCCCAAACTATCACGACCGATGGAGGCTCGGTCTTTGTGTCTAAAGAGTTCAGGGGATTTTGCGATGACATGGGGATTAAGCTGATCCGATCATCTCCGTATTATGCCCAGGCGAACGGGCAAGCTGAGGCGTCCAATCAGAGTTTGATCAAGCTGATCAAGAGAAAGATTGAAGAAAACCCGAGGGATTGGCATGAGAAGTTATCAGAGGCGTTATGGGCCTACCGCATGTCATGCCATGGAGCTATAAAAACTTCGCCGTACCAGCTTGTTTATGGGCAAGAGGCCGTATTACCTTGGGAGATTACGGCTGGGTCTAGACGTGTCACGTTTCAGGACGACCTGACGGCAGACGAATATGCGACTTTGATGAGTGACACCATTGAGGACGCAACAGAGCTGAGGCTTTGGTCGTTGGAAAAGATCAAGGAAAACAAGGCCCGGGTAGCTCGAGCCTACAATAAGAAGGTTAGGCCAAAGGAGTTTCAGGTTGGTGACCTGGTATGGGAAGCTGTGTTGCCGTTAGGAACCAGGGACAAGGCATATGGCAAGTGGTCTCCTAATTGGCACGGTCCGTATAAAGTCGTCCAGGCCTTGAAAGGTAATGCATACATGTTGGAAGAATTGGACGGACAGAAGTTCCCAGTGGCCGTAAATGGTCAACACCTCAAGAAGTATTTCCCAAGCATGTGGGATGATGGGCACTAAAATAGGGAGGCCGATTAGAGTCGGCCAGCAAAAGGGGACGATCCAAAGTGTGGGGGCTGATACGTCTCCAACGTATCGATAATTTCTTATGTTCCATGCTACTTTATTGATGATACCTACATGTTTTATGCACATTATATGTCATATTTATACATTTTCTGGAACTAACCTATTAACAAGATGCCGAAGAGCCAGTTGCTGTTTTCTGCTGTTTTTGGTTTCAGAAATCCTAGTAAAGAAATATTCTCGGAATTGGACGAAACTTTCGCCCAGGGTCCTATTTTTGCACGAAGCTTCCAGAAGACCGAAGACCTAACGAAGTGGGGCCACGAGGCAGCCAGGGGTGGCCGGCGCGGCCCAGGTCTTGGCCGCGCGGCCCTGCCCCCTGGGCCCCTCGTGTGGCCCCTCGCGTTGACCTTCCGCCTACTTAAAGCTCCCGTCGCGAAACCCCCAGTACCGAGAGCCACGATACGGAAAACCTTACAGAGACGCCGCCGCCGCGAATCCCATCTCGGGGGATTCTGGAGATCGCCTCCCTGCCGGAGAGGGGATTCATCTCCCTGAGGACTCTTCATCGCCATGATCGCCTCCGGAGTGATGAGTGAGTAGTTCACCCCTGGACCATGGGTCCATAGCAGTAGCTAGATGGTCGTCTTCTCCTTGTTGTGCTTCATTGTTAGATCTTGTGAGCTGCCTAACATGATCAAGATCATCTATATGTAATTCTATATGTTGTGTTTGTCGGGATCCGATGGATAGAGAGTACTATGATTATGGTGATTATCAATCTATTGTTCATGTGTTGTTTATGATCTTGCATGCTCTCCGTTATTAGTAGAGGCTCTGGCCAAGTTTTTACTCTTAACTCCAAGAGGGAGTAATTATGCTCGATAGTGGGTTCATGCCTTCATTGATACCTGGGACAGTGACAGAAAGTTCTAAGGTTGTGATGTGCTGTTGCCACTAGGGATAAAACATTGATGCTATGTCTAAGGATGTAGTTATTGATTACATTACGCACAATACTTAATGCAATTGTCTGTTGCTTTGCAACTTAATACTGGAGGGGGTTCGGACGATAACCTGAAGGTGGACTTTTTAGGCATAGATGCAGTTGGATGGCGGTCTATGTACTTTGTCGTAATGCCCAAATTAAATCTCACTATATTTACCATGTCATGTATATGCATTATTATGCCTTTCTCTATTTGTCAATTGCCCGACTGTAATTTGTTCACCCAACATGCTTTTATCTTATGGGAGAGACACCTCTAGTGAACTGTGGACCCCGGTCCTATTCTTTCCATAGCATACAATCTACTTGTTTTACTGTTTTCTTTGCAAACATCTTCCACTCGATACGTTTAATCCTTTGTTACAGCAAGCCGGTGAGATTGACAACCTCACTGTTTCGTTGGGGCAAAGTACTTTGGTTGTGTTGTGCAGGTTCCTAGTTGGCGCCGGAATCCCTGGTGTTGCGCCGCATCACATTTCGCGACCATCAACCTTCAACGTGCTTCTTGGCTCCTACTGGTTCGATTAAACCTTGGTTTCATACTGAGGGAAAACTTGCCACTGTGCGCATCATACCTTCCTCTTGGGGTTCCCAACGGACGTGTACATCTACGCGCATCAAGCACTTTTTCTGGCGCCGTTGCCGGGGAGATCAAGACACGCTGCAAGGGGAGTCTCCACTTCTCAATCTCTTTACTTTGTTTTTGTCTTGCTTTATTTTATTTACTACTTTGTTTGCTGCACTAAATCAAAATACAAAAAAAATTAGTTGCTAGTTTTACTTTATTTGCTATCTTGTTTGCTATATCAAAAACACAAAAAAATTAGTTACTCGCATTTACTTTATCTAGTTTGCTTTATTTACTGTTGCTAAAATGGCCAACCCTGAAAATACTAAGTTGTGTGACTTCACAAATGCAAATAATAATGATTTTCTATGCACACCTATTGCTCCACCTGCTACTACAGCAGAATTCTTTGAAATTAAACCTGCTTTACTAAATCTAGTCATGAGAGAACAATTTTCTGGTGCTAGTTCTGATGATGCTGCTGCCCATCTCAATAATTTTGTTGAACTTTGTGAAATGCAAAAGTATAAAGATGTAGATGGTGATATTATTAAATTGAAAGTGTTTCCTTTCTCATTAAGAGGAAGAGCTAAAGATTGGTTGCTATCTTTGCCTAAGAATAGTATTGATTCATGGACTAAATGCAAGGATGCTTTTATTAGTAGATATTATCCTCCCGCTAAAATTATTTCTTTGAGAAGTAGCATAATGAATTTTAAACAATTAGATACTGAACATGTTGCTCAAGCTTGGGAGAGAATGAAAACTTTGGTAAAGAATTGCCCAACCCATGGACTGACTACTTGGATGATCATCCAAACCTTCTATGCAGGACTAAATTTTTCTTCGCGGAATTTATTGGATTCAGCTGCTGGAGGTACTTTTATGTCCATCACATTGGGGGCGGCTACAAAACTTCTTGATGATATGATGATAAATTACTCTGAATGGCACACGGAAAGAGCTCCACAAGGTAAGAAGGTAAATTCTGTTGAAGAAACCTCTTCCTTGAGTGATAAGATTGATGTGATTATGTCTATGCTTGTGAATGGTAGATCTAATGTTGATCCAAATAATGTTCCTTTAGCTTCATTGGTTGCTCAAGAAGAAAATGTTGATGTGAATTTCATTAAAAATAATAATTTCAACAACAATGCTTATAGGAACAACTCTGGTAATAACTATAGGCCATATCCTTCTGCTAATGGTAATGGTTATGGTAATTCTTATGGGAATTCTTACAACAATAATAGAAGTGTACCCTCTGGTCTTGAAGCCATGCTTAAAGAATTTATTAGTACACAAACCGCTTTTAACAAATCTGTTGAGGAAAAGCTTGATAAAATTGATACTATCGCTTCTAGAGTTGATAGGCTTGCCTCTGATGTTAATCTTTTAAAGTTGAAAGTTATGCCTAATAATGATCTTGATAATAAGATTACTACTACAGCAAATGCCATCCAAGTTAGAATTAATGAGAATATAAGATTAATGGCTGAGTTGCGTGCTAGGTGGGATAGAGAAGAAAATGAAAAACTAGCTAAAGAGAATAATGTAGCTAAAGTTTGGACTATTACCACCACTAGTAATGCTAATTCTTCACATGTTGCTGCACCTCCTACTATCAATGGTAAAATAATTGGTGTTGGCAATGTTTCTACTCCTAGTGCAAAGCGTACAAAACTACCTGAAATTGCTAAAACTGCTGAAACTGCTTGTGATAAAACTGCTGAAATTTTTTCCAACCTTGGGAACAATGATCCCATTGCTGTAGCTCATAATGATTTAGATTTTGATGATTGCCACATCTCTGAAGTTATAAAGTTCTTACAAAAGCTTGCTAAAAGTCCTAATGCTAGTGCTATAAATTTAGCCTTTACAAAACATATTACAAATGCTCTCATAAAAGCTAGAGAAGAGAAACTAAAACTTGAAACTTCTATTCCTAGAAAGTTAGAAGATGGTTGGGAGCCCATCATTAAAATGAAATTCAATGACTTTGAATGTAATGCCTTATGTGATCTTGGTGCAAGTATTTCTGTTATGCCTAAAAAGATTTATGATATGCTTGACTTGCCACCATTAAAGAATTGTTATTTGGATGTTAATCTTGCCGATAATGTTAAAAAGAAACCTTTGGGGAGGATTGATAATGTGCATATTACGGTTAACAATAACCTTGTCCCCGTTGATTTTGTTGTCTTGGATATTGAATGCAATGCATCTTGTCCAATTGTGTTGGGAAGACCTTTTCTTCGAACTGTTGGTGCTATTATTGATATGAGGGAAGGTAATATTAAATATCAATTTCCTCTCAAGAAAGGTATGGAACACTTCCCTAGAAAGAGAATGAAGTTGCCTTTTGATTCTATTATTAGAACAAGCTATGATGTTGATGCTTCTACTCGATGTTACTTGATTTGCACTTTCTGCGCCTAGCTGAAAGGCGTTAAAGAAAAGCGCTTATGGGAGACAACCCATGTTTTTACCTACAGCAATTTTTTGTTTTATTGAGTCTTGGAAGTTGTTTACTACTGTAGCAACCTCTCCTTATCATGTTTTTGTGCCAAGTAAAGTTTCTATGTCAAAGTTGATGTTATATTTGGGATCGCTGCACAGAAACAGCATTGCTGTCTGTCACGAATCTGGGCATAATTCCCTGTAGAAAATTCGAAAAAATCTGCCAATTTACGAGCGTGATCCTCAGATATATACGCAACTTTCATTAGTTTTGAGTTTTTCCATTTGAGCAAGTCTGGTGCCATTTATAAATTCGTCTTTACGGACTGTTCTGTTTTTGACAGATTCTGCCTTTTATTTCGCATTGCCTCTTTTGCTATGTTGGATTTATTTCTTTGATCCATTAATGTCCAGTAGCATTATGCAATGTCCAGAAGTGAAAATAATGATTGTGTCACCTCTGAATGAGTGAATTATTAATGATGCACTAACCCTCTAATGAGTTTGCTTGAAGTTTGGTGTGAAGGAAGTTTTCAAGGGTCAAGAGAGGAGAATGATATACTAAGATCAAGAGGAGTGAAAGCTCTAAGCTTGGGGATGCCCCCGTGGTTCATCCCTGCATATTTTAAGAAGACTCAAGCTTGGGGATGCCCAAGGCATCCCCTTCTTCATCGACAACATCATCAGGTTCCTCCCCTGAAACTATATTTTTATTCACACATCTTGTTCTTTACTTGGAGCGTCGGTTTGTTTTCGTTTTTGTTTTTGTTTGAATAAGATGGATCCTAGCATTCACTTTGTGGGAGAGAGACACGCTCCGCTGTTGCATATGGACACATGTGTCCTTAGGCTTTACTCATAATGTTCAAGGCGAAGTTTCTTCTTCGTTAATTTGTTATATGGTTGGAATTGGAAAATGCTACATGTAGTAATTCTAAAATGTCTTGGATAATGTGATACTTGGCAATTGTTGTGCTCATGTTTAAGCTCTTGCATCATATGCTTTGCACCCATTAATGAAGAAATACATAGAGCTTGCTAAAATTTGATTTGCATATTTAGTTTCTCTAAGGTCTAGATAATATCTAGTATTGAGTTTTGAACAACAAGGAAGACAGTGTAGAGTCTTATAATGTTTACAATATGTCTTTTATGTGAGTTTTGCTGCACTTGTTCATCCTTGAGTTTGCTTCAAATAACCTTGCTAGCCTAAACCTTGTATCGAGAGGGAATACTTCTCATGCATCCAAAATCCTTGAGCCAACTACTATGCCATTTGTGTCCACCATACCTACCTACTACATGGTATTTACCCGCCATTCCAAAGTAAATTGCTTGAGTGCTACCTTTAAAATTCCATCATTCACCTTTGCAATATATAGCTCATGGGACAAAATAGCCTTAAAAACTATCGTAGTATTGAATATGTACTTATGCACTTTATATTTTATTAAGTTGCTTGTTGTGCGATAACCATGTTTCTGGGGAACGCCATCAACTATTGTTGAATATCATGTGAGTTGCTATGCATGTCCGTCTTGTCTGAAGGTCTATCATTTTAGTGGTTGGAGCATGCAAAATTGTTAGAGAAGAACATTGGGCCGCTAACTAAAGCCATGAATCATGGTGGAAGTTTCAGTTTTGGACATATATCCTCAATCTCATATGAGAATAATAACTTTGCTACATGCTTATGCATTAAAGAGGAGTCCATTATCTGTTGTCCATGTTGTCCCGGTATGGATGTCTAAGTTGAGAATAATCAAAAGCGAGAAATCCGAAATGCGAGCATTCTCCTTGGACCTTTGTACAGGCGGCATGGAGGTACCCCTTTGTGACACTTGGTTGAAACATGGCATGCGAAGACCCGGTAGTCCAAGTTAAGTAGGACGAGGTGCGGGCACTATTAGTATACTATGCGTGAGGCTTGCAACTTGTAAGATATAATTTTCATAACTCATATGCTTTATTACTACCGTTGACAAAATTGTTTCATGTTTTCAAAATAAAAGCTCTAGCACAAATACAGCAATCGATGCTTTCCTCTTTGAAGGACCATTCTTTTACTTTTATTGTTGAGTCAGTTTACCTATCTCCTTCCACCTTAAGAAGCAAACACTTGTGTGAACTGTGCATTGATTCCTACATACTTGCATATTGCACTTGTTATATTACTTTATGTTGACAATATCCATGAGATATACATGTTATAAGTTGAAAGCAACCGCTGAAACTTAATCTTCCTATGTGTTGCTTCAACACCTTTACTTTGATTTATTGCTTTATGAGTTAACTCTTATGCAAGACTTATTGATGCTTGTCTTGAAGTACTATTCATGAAAAGTCTTTGCTATATGATTCAGTTGTTTACTCATGTCATTACCTTTGCTTTGATCGCTGCATTCATTACATATGTTTACAAATAGTATGATCAAGATTATGATGGCATGTCACTTCAGAAATTATCTTTGTTATCGTTTTACCTGCTCGGGACGAGCAGAACTAAGCTTGGGGATGCTGATACGTCTCCAACGTATCGATAATTTCTTATGTTCCATGCTACTTTATTGATGATACCTACATGTTTTATGCACATTATATGTCATATTTATACATTTTCTGGAACTAACCTATTAACAAGATGCCGAAGAGCCAGTTGCTGTTTTCTGCTGTTTTTGGTTTCAGAAATCCTAGTAAAGAAATATTCTCGGAATTGGACGAAACTTTCGCCCAGGGTCCTATTTTTGCACGAAGCTTCCAGAAGACCGAAGACCTAACGAAGTGGGGCCACGAGGCAGCCAGGGGTGGCCGGCGCGGCCCAGGTCTTGGCCGCGCGGCCCTGCCCCCTGGGCCCCTCGTGTGCCCCTCGCGTTGACCTTCCGCCTACTTAAAGCTCCCGCCGCGAAACCCCCACCGAGAGCCACGATACGGAAAACCTTACAGACGCCGCCGCGAATCCCATCTCGGGGGATTCTGGAGATCGCCTCCGGCACCCGGAGAGGGGATTCATCTCCCGGAGGACTCTTCATCGCCATGATCGCCTCCGGAGTGATGAGTGAGTAGTTCACCCCTGGACCATGGGTCCATAGCAGTAGCTAGATGGTCGTCTTCTCCTTGTTGTGCTTCATTGTTAGATCTTGTGAGCTGCCTAACATGATCAAGATCATCTATATGTAATTCTATATGTTGTGTTTGTCGGGATCCGATGGATAGAGAGTACTATGATTATGGTGATTATCAATCTATTGTTCATGTGTTGTTTATGATCTTGCATGCTCTCCGTTATTAGTAGAGGCTCTGGCCAAGTTTTTACTCTTAACTCCAAGAGGGAGTAATTATGCTCGATAGTGGGTTCATGCCTTCATTGATACCTGGGACAGTGACAGAAAGTTCTAAGGTTGTGATGTGCTGTTGCCACTAGGGATAAAACATTGATGCTATGTCTAAGGATGTAGTTATTGATTACATTACGCACAATACTTAATGCAATTGTCTGTTGCTTTGCAACTTAATACTGGAGGGGGTTCGGACGATAACCTGAAGGTGGACTTTTTAGGCATAGATGCAGTTGGATGGCGGTCTATGTACTTTGTCGTAATGCCCAAATTAAATCTCACTATATTTACCATGTCATGTATATGCATTATTATGCCTTTCTCTATTTGTCAATTGCCCGACTGTAATTTGTTCACCCAACATGCTTTTATCTTATGGGAGAGACACCTCTAGTGAACTGTGGACCCCGGTCCTATTCTTTCCATAGCATACAATCTACTTGTTTTACTGTTTTCTTTGCAAACATCTTCCACTCGATACGTTTAATCCTTTGTTACAGCAAGCCGGTGAGATTGACAACCTCACTCTTTCGTTGGGGCAAAGTACTTTGGTTGTGTTGTGCAGGTTCCTAGTTGGCGCCGGAATCCCTGGTGTTGCGCCGCATCACATTTCGCGACCATCAACCTTCAACGTGCTTCTTGGCTCCTACTGGTTCGATTAAACCTTGGTTTCATACCGAGGGAAAACTTGCCAGTGCGCATCATACCTTCCTCTTGGGGTTCCCAACGGACGTGTACATCTACGCATCGGCCGATACAAAAAAAAAAAAAAAACACAAAAGCCGATGTCGCCGCCATCGACTCTAGAACAATTATGGTGTTCAGTTTGGCCTCACGAGTGCCCTGGAGCACGTCCTTGCTGGTGTCCTCGCCTTGACTAAGGCTCGGGGGGCAGTTAATCTAGTGGATGCTCGGTATTTTCAAGAGCCGATTGGAGTTGCTCGGATTTAGCCGATGAACAATTATCGGCTATGGAATTGCAAAAGTCCATGGTCAGGGAAAAAATGATAATCCGGTTCGTTTGCTATCGGCCCTGGTGTGGCGAGCAGGAAGATGGAGATTGAATTAATGAAAGAAAGATTGAACGAACAATTCTTGTTAATTCAAAGATACGGCTTTACAAGAAGAGCCGAGGGCTCCCAAAAGAGGGATCTAGTGCCTAGTGCACTACTATTCCTACTCTACCAGTCGTCGCCGTCTTCATCATCGCCGTCATCGTCGGCGCTGCTCCCCGGAAGCTCCTCGCCATCGCTGTCCCAGCTGTCGGCTGGAGCTTCCTCTTCCTCCTCGTCATCATCATCATCCTCGCTGTCCGCCCAGGTGCGGAGGCGCTTCGTTGGAGGATATCCCGCGGAGGAGGAATCATCTTCCTCCTCCTCATCCTCCTCTTCCTCGTCGTCCTCGTCGTCCTCGCTGTCCGCCCACATGCGGGAGCGCTTCTTCAGAGGGAGCTTGGTGGAGGGAGGGACTTCAGTCCCTTCCGCTCTTTCTTCTTTCTTCTCCTTGTCGGATGGAATGGGATTTGCCCCGGGACGGGGATCGTCCCCTTTCTTGTTCTTCGGCGCCGATTGGATGGAGAGGCTGGAAGCGGAGGAGGAAGAGGAAGACATTGCCACGGAAGAAGAGGGTTTTTTGGTGTTAACCGCTAGAACGGAGGAAGGGGATGAAGAGGACTGGTCAGTTGGCGTGATTAAATAATGAGGAGCCTAGTGGAGTTTCAATGCCATTGCAGTTTCCGAGGAAGTGGTGCTGAAGCTGTCAAATCTCACAGAGGAGTGGGGAAGACAAGGCGTCATGATGACGGTTGCTGCAGCAGTTCTGCCACGACATGACCCGACGAAAGAAAGCATAATGATTTTGGAAATGTCATTTCCAAAACCAGGGGGGCATGTGTTATCACCATAATGTGACCAGGCCGGAGGACCAAGCCAGAGGTGGGCCGCGATCAAGATAGATGTAAAGATTATACATAGAAGAGATATGTGAATCGGCCTTTTATACCAAATTGGGCTAAAATGCCCATGTATCTGTAATGCATTAGATCGCGTGGTAGCCTAGAAGTTAGAACTTATCTCGTGCACGGTTTAGTGCACGACCACATTAGAAAGTCCCCTGGACTATAAATATGTACCTAGGGTTTATGGAATAAACAACAACCAACGTTCAACACAAACCAATCTCGGCGCATCGCCAACTCCTTCGTCTCGAGGGTTCCTCCGGTAAGCATCATGCTGCCTAGATCGCATCTCGCGATCTAGGCAGCACAAGCCTGCCTAGTTGTTCATGCGTTGCTCGTACTGAAGCCTTTTTGATGGCGAGCAACGTAGTTATCGTAGACGCGTTAGGGTTAGCATCGTTCTTAGCATCATATGCTCGCGTAGTGCAACCCTTGCGCGTCTAGCCGTCCTTGTGCCTCATCATGGGTGCAGGGGCGGCACCCCGCTTGATCTTTATTTAGTAGATCTGATCCGTTATGGTCGCTCCTTGATTCATCAAGGATTAGTTTAATATCTGCAATAGTTAGGCCTTACAAAGGGTTGGAGGATCCAGCGGCATGCAGGGTGTAGTTTGCTGCCCCTAGACAGGACGTTCCGAGGACCAACCTAGTGTTGGTTTTTAGGCCTTGTCTAGGGCTGGCTTACGTTTACCGTGCGTGAGCGCGAGGCCCAATCGTGAGTAGGATGATCCGATTATGCGGTGAAAACCCTAGATCGTCGTGGATCTCATACGCTTTATATTGATCAAGCAGGACCACCATATATTCGGCCACCTTGGACGAATCATGGGTGGATCGGCTCCATGAGCCGATTCACAGACAACCTGAGAGCCGATCGAGGCTCGTATTTAACGTGTACGTGTGTGCCCTGCAGGAAACTAAGCGAGGCATCATCCACACCTTCCTGACCAGGTATAGGTCAGGTGGCACGCCCTGCGACCCGCATCGGCGCGCGACCAGGAGGCTTTGCGGGCCGTCGCTCTGAGGGACTGGGGCCAGCCGCAGCCCTAGTCATTCCCGGCTCTACCGTGTTGGCCAGTCGCTGCCCGCCGGTGGGTTTCTGACGCCAACAGTTACGTTGGGGCAAAGTATCTTGATTGTGTTGTGCAGGTTCCACGTTGGCGCTGGTTTCACTGGTGTTGCGCCGCACTACACTCCTCCACCAACAACCTTCACGTGTTCCTTGACTCCTACTGGTTCGATAACCTTGGTTTCTTACTGAGGGAAAACTTGCTGATGTACGCATCACACCTTCCTCTTGGGGTTCCCAACGGACGTGTGCTTCACGCGTGTCACGCCCCGCATCCTCCGCCGCAAACCGGCGCTTGCGACCGTCGTCGTAGCCCGCCATCACTACCTCGGCAAAGGATCTCACCAGCGGCGGCGGCTCGCACCGGGGGCGAATAAGACGTTGAATTTCATTTGCTCAAATAGATAGCGGCGGCGGCTCGCACCGGGGGCGAATAAGACGTTGCGACGAAGCAGACGGGTTGGAAAACCTCTGTCTCACCTCACTCTGCCTCGCTCTAAACCCTAACGCTGGATTGGTCGAGCCCGCAGGCATCCAGAGCCAGATGAAGCATCTGCGTCGGTGATGGCGTGTAACTCACACGTTCGTTGGGAACCCCAAGAGGAAGGTATGATGCGCACAGTAGCAAGTTTTCCCTCAGAAAGAAACCAAGGTTTAATCGAACCAAAGGAGCCAAGAAGCACGTTGAAGGTTGATGTCGCGAAATGTGATGCGGCGCAACACCAGGGATTCCGGCCAACGCGGAACCTGCACAACACAACCAAGTACTTTGTCCCAACGAAACAGTGAGGTTGTCAATCTCACCGGCTTGCTGTAACAAAGGATTAAGCGTATCGAGTGGAAGATGTTTGCAAAGAAAATAGTAAAACAAGTAGATTGTATGCTATGTAAAGAATAGGACCGGGGTCCACAGTTCACTAGAGGTGTCTCTCCCATAAGATAAAAGCATGTTGGGTGAACAAATTACAGTCGGGCAATTGACAAATAGAGAAAGGCATAACAATGCATATACATGACATGATAAATATAGTGAGATTTAATTGGGCATTACGACAAAGTACATAGACCGCCATCCAACTGCATCTATGCCTAAAAAGTCCACCTTCAGGTTATCATCCGAACCCCCTCCAGTATTAAGTTGCAAAGCAACAGACAATTGCATTAAGTATGGTGCGTAATGTAATCAACAACTACATCCTTAGACATAGCATCAATGTTTTATCCCTAGTGGCAACAGCACATCCACAACCTTAGAACTTTCTGTCACTGTCCCAGATTCAATGGAGGCATGAACCCACTATCGAGCATAAATACTCCCTCTTGGAGTTAAGAGTAAAAACTTGGCCAGAGCCTCTACTAATAACGGAGAGCATGCAAGATCATAAACAACACATGAACAATAGATTGATAATCACCATAATCATAGTACTCTCTATCCATCGGATCCCGACAAACACAACATATAGTATTACAGATAGATGATCTTGATCATGTTAGGCAGCTCACAAGATCCAACAATGAAGCACAACAAGGAGAAGACGACCATCTAGCTACTGCTATGGACCCATGGTCCAGGGTGAACTACTCACTCATCACTCCGGAGGCGACCATGGCGGTGTAGAGTCCTCCGGGAGATGAATCCCCTCTCCGGCAGGGTGCCGGAGGCGATCTCCGAATCCCCCGAGATGGGATTCGCGGCGGCGCGCGTCTCCGTAAGGTTTTCCGTATCGTGGCTCTCGGTAAGGGCTTTCGATGGGCTTTATATAGGCGAAGAGGCGGGAGGGTCAAAGGGGCGACCACACCATAGGGTGGCGCGGCCCAGCCCTGGCCGCGCCACCATGTCATCTGGGGCCCACAGGGCCCCCTCTGGCGGCTCTCGGGTGTTCTGATGCTTCCGGGCAAAATAGGAACCTGGGCGTTGATTTCGTCCAATTCCGAGAATATTTCGTTACTAGGATTTCTGAAACCAAAAATAGCAGAAAACAGGAACTGGCACTTCGGCATCTTGTTAATAGGTTAGTTCCAGAAAATGCATAAATACGACATGTAATGTGTATAAAACATGTAGATATCATCAATAAAGTAGCATGGAACATAAGAAATTATCGATACGTGGAGACGTATCAGCATCCCCAAGCTTAGTTCTGCTCGTCCCGAGCAGGTAAAACGATAACAAAGATAATTTCTTAAGTGACATGCCATCATAACCTTGATCATACTATTGTAAGCATATGAGATGAATGCAGCGATCAAAACAATGGTAATGACATGAGTAAACAACTGAATCATAAAGCAAAGACTTTTCATGAATAGTACTTCAAGACAAGCATCAATAAGTCTTGCATAAGAGTTAACTCATAAAGCAATAAATCAAAGTAAAGGTGTTGAAGCAACACATAGGAAGATTAAGTTTCAGCGGTTGCTTTCAACTTATAACATGTATATCTCATGGATATTGTCAACATAAAGTAGTATAATAAGTGCAATATGCAAGTATGTAGGAATCAATGCACAGTTCACACAAGTGTTTGCTTCTTAAGGTGGAAGGAGATAGGTAAACTGACTCAACAATAAAAGTAAAAGAATGGTCCTTCAAAGAGGAAAGCATCGATTGCTGTATTTGTGCTAGAGCTTTTATTTTGAAAACATGAAACAATTTTGTCAACGGTAGTAATAAAGCATATGAGTTATGAAAATTATATCTTACAAGTTGCAAGCCTCATGCATAGTATACTAATAGTGCCCGCACCTCGTCCTACTTAACTTGGACTACCGGATCTTCGCATGCCATGTTTCAACCAAGTGTCACAAAGGGGTACCTCCATGCCGCCTGTACAAAGGTCTAAGGAGAATGCTCGCATTTCGGATTTCTCGCTTTTGATTATTCTCAACTTAGACATCCATACCGGGACAACATGGACAACAGATAATGGACTCCTCTTAAATGCATAAGCATGTAGCAAAGTTATTATTCTCATATGAGATTGAGGATATATGTCCAAAACTGAAACTTCCACCATGGTTCATGGCTTTAGTTAGCGGCCCAATGTTCTTCTCTAACAATTTTGCATGCTCCAACCACTAAAATGATAGACCTTCAGACAAGACGGACATGCATAGCAACTCACATGATATTCAACAATAGTTGATGGCGTTCCCCAGAAGCATGGTTATCGCACAACAAGCAACTTAATAAAATATAAAGTGCATAAGTACATATTCAATACTACGATAGTTTTTAAGGCTATTTTGTCCCATGAGCTATATATTGCAAAGGTGAATGATGGAATTTTAAAGGTAGCACTCAAGCAATTTACTTTGGAATGGCGGAGAAATACCATGTAGTAGGTAGGTATGGTGGACACAAATGGCATAGTAGTTGGCTCAAGGATTTTGGATGCATGAGAAGTATTCCCTCTCGATACAAGGTTTAGGCTAGCAAGGTTATTTGAAGCAAACTCAAGGATGAACAGGTGCAGCAAAACTCACATAAAAGACATATTGTAAACATTATAAGACTTTACACGTCTTCCTTGTTGTTCAAAACTCAATACTAGATATTATCTAGACCTTAGAGAAACCAAATATGCAAATCAAATTTTAGCAAGCTCTATGTATTTCTTCATTAATGGGTGCAAAGCATATGATGCAAGAGCTTAAACATGAGCACAACAATTGCCAAGTATCACATTATCCAAGACATTTTAGAATTACTACATGTAGCATTTTCCAATTCCAACCATATAACAAATTAACGAAGAAGAAACTTCGCCATGAACATTATGAGTAAAGCCTAAGGACACATGTGTCCATATGCAACAGCGGAGCGTGTCTCTCTCCCACAAAGTGAATGCTAGGATCCATCTTATTCAAACAAAAACAAAAACGAAAACAAACCGACGCTCCAAGTAAAGAACACAAGATGTGATTGAATAAAAATATAGTTTCAGGGGAGGAACCTGATGATGTTGTCGATGAAGAAGGGGATGCCTTGGGCATCCCCAAGCTTAGACGCTTGAGTCTTCTTAAAATATGCAGGGGTGAACCACGGGGGCATCCCCAAGCTTAGAGCTTTCACTCCTCTTGATCATAGTATATCATTCTCCTCTCTTGACCCTTGAAAACTTCCTTCACACCAAACTTCAAGCAAACTCATTAGAGGGTTAGTGCACAATTAATAATTCACTCATTCAGAGGTGACACAATCATTATTTTCACTTCTGGACATTGCATAATGCTACTGGACATTAGTGGATCAAAGAAATAAATCCAACATAGCAAAAGAGCCAATGCGAAATAAAAGGCAGAATCTGTCAAAAACAGAACAGTCCGTAAAGACGAATTTAGAAATGGCACCAGACTTGCTCAAATGGAAAAACTCAAAACTAATGAAAGTTGCGTACATATCTGAGGATCACGCTCGTAAATTGGCAGATTTTTTCGAATTTTCTACAGAGAATTGTGCCCAGATTCGTGACAGACAGCAATGCTGTTTCTGCGCAGCGATCCCAAATATAACATCAACTTTGACATAGAAACTTTACTTGGCACAAAAACATGATAAGGAGAGGTTGCTACAGTAGTAAACAACTTCCAAGACTCAACAAAAGAAAAAATTGCTGTAGGTAAAAACATGGGTTGTCTCCCATAAGCGCTTTTCTTTAACGCCTTTCAGCTAGGCGCAGAAAGTGCAAATCAAGTAACATCGAGAGTAGAAGCATCAACATCATTACCAGGGGTGTTGGGAGTTTTCTCAACAATGCATTGTATCTGGTCTATATAAGTAACTCCTCTCTCATTGCTCCTAGGCTTACTATTCTCATCAAACAAATTTTCAGGAACAAGCCAAGCATAGTTATTTTCCAAAGCTTCATGCATCCCTAGTAGTTTACTAGGTATTGGCGCTTTAATTTCCCTACCATCATTAACATTATTAGTATACTTAATTCTATCCATATCCATCTTTTCAAGTATTTGTTTAAAATTAGGAAAGAAACCAAGCCTCTTATGCTTAATAAAAACTTTTCTAGCTTCTTTAACTATATCCTCAAATTCTCTAACAAGGATTTTTAAAACAAAATTTCTCTTTTCCCCCATCTCCATATCCGAAAGTGTAAGAAACATATGTTGTATTATGGGATTGAGATTAACAAATCTAGTTTCTAACATGTGTATCAAACAGGCAGAAGCACTTTCATAAGTAGGAGCAGTTTTTAATAATGGTATATCTTCAAAATCTTCATCCATACTAACATGGGTGAAAAATTCTTCTATATTATCTCTTCCAATGATACACCCTCGTCCTACCGGTATCTCTTCCAAAGTAAACTTAGGATTAAGCATGATGAAATAAGCAAGAAGTAAACTAGGCAAACAAAGTAAAGACAAGTAACTAATTTTTTTGTATTTTTGATATAGAGAGCAAGACAGTAAATAAAGTAAAACTAGCAACTAATTTTTTTGTATTTTGATTTAGTGCAGCAAACAAAGTAGTAAATAAAATAAAGCAAGACAATAACAAAGTAAAGAGATTGAGAAGTGGAGACTCCCCTTGCAGCGTGTCTTGATCTCCCGGCAACGGCGCCAGAAAAAGAGCTTGATGGCGTGTAACTCACACGTTCGTTGGGAACCCCAAGAGGAAGGTATGATGCGTGATGCGCGTAGATGTACACGTCCGTTGGGAACCCCAAGAGGAAGGTATGATGCGCACAGTGGCAAGTTTCCCTCAGAAAGAAACCAAGGTTTAATCGAACCAGTAGGGAGCCAAGAAGCACGTTGAAGGTTGATGGTCGCGAAATGTGATGCGGCGCAACACCAGGGATTCCGGCGCCAACTAGGAACCTGCACAACACAACCAAAGTACTTTGCCCCAACGAAACAGTGAGGTTGTCAATCTCACCGGCTTGCTGTAACAAAGGATTAAACGTATCGAGTGGAAGATGTTTGCAAAGAAAACAGTAAAACAAGTAGATTGTATGCTATGGAAAGAATAGGACCGGGGTCCACAGTTCACTAGAGGTGTCTCTCCCATAAGATAAAAGCATGTTGGGTGAACAAATTACAGTCGGGCAATTGACAAATAGAGAAAGGCATAATAATGCATATACATGACATGGTAAATATAGTGAGATTTAATTGGGCATTACGACAAAGTACATAGACCGCCATCCAACTGCATCTATGCCTAAAAAGTCCACCTTCAGGTTATCGTCCGAACCCCCTCCAGTATTAAGTTGCAAAGCAACAGACAATTGCATTAAGTATTGTGCGTAATGTAATCAATAACTACATCCTTAGACATAGCATCAATGTTTTATCCCTAGTGGCAACAGCACATCACAACCTTAGAACTTTCTGTCACTGTCCCAGGTATCAATGAAGGCATGAACCCACTATCGAGCATAATTACTCCCTCTTGGAGTTAAGAGTAAAAACTTGGCCAGAGCCTCTACTAATAACGGAGAGCATGCAAGATCATAAACAACACATGAACAATAGATTGATAATCACCATAATCATAGTACTCTCTATCCATCGGATCCCGACAAACACAACATATAGAATTACATATAGATGATCTTGATCATGTTAGGCAGCTCACAAGATCTAACAATGAAGCACAACAAGGAGAAGACGACCATCTAGCTACTGCTATGGACCCATGGTCCAGGGGTGAACTACTCACTCATCACTCCGGAGGCGATCATGGCGATGAAGAGTCCTCCGGGAGATGAATCCCCTCTCCGGCAGGTGCCGGAGGCGATCTCCAATCCCCGAGATGGGATTCGCGGCGGCGGCGTCTCCGTAAGGTTTTCCGTATCGTGGCTCTCGGTCCTGGGGGTTTCGCGACGGAGGCTTTAAGTAGGCGGAAGGGCAACGCGGGGGGCCACACGAGGTGCCCAGGGGGGGCGCGGCCAGGCCTGGGCCGCGCCGCCCGTCCCCTGGCTGCCTCGTGGCCCCACTTCGTTATCTCTTCGGTCTTCTGGAAGCTTCGTGCAAAAATAGGACCCTGGGCGAAAGTTTCGTCCAATTCCGAGAATATTTCCTTACTAGGATTTCTGAAACCAAAAACAGCAGAAAACAGCAACTGGCTCTTCGGCATCTTGTTAATAGGTTAGTTCAAGATGCATAAATATGACATATAATGTGCATAAAACATGTAGGTATCATCAATAAAGTAGCATGGAACATAAGAAATTATCGATACGTTGGAGACGTATCAGCATCCCCAAGCTTAGTTCTGCTCGTCGAGCAGGTAAAACGATAACAAAGATAATTTCTGAAGTGACATGCCATCATAATCTTGATCATACTATTTGTAAACATATGTAGTGAATGCAGCGATCAAAACAAAGGTAATGACATGAGTAAACAAGTGAATCATATGAAAAGACTTTTCATGAATAGTACTTCAAGACAAGCATCAATAAGTCTTGCATAAGAATTAACTCATAAAGCAATAAATCAAAGTAAAGGTATTGAAGCAACACAAAGGAAGATGAAGTTTCAGCAGTTGCTTTCAACTTATAACATGTATATCTCATGGATATTGTCAACATAAAGTAATATAACAAGTGCAATATGCAAGTATGTAGGAATCAATGCACAGTTCACACAAGTGTTTGCTTCTTAAGGTGGAAGGAGATAGGTAAACTGACTCAACAATAAAAGTAAAAGAATGGTCCTTCAAAGAGGAAAGCATCGATTGCTGTATTTGTGCTAGAGCTTTTATTTTGAAAACATGAAACAATTTTGTCAACGGTAGTAATAAAGCATATGAGTTATGTAAATTATATCTTACAAGTTGCAAGCCTCATGCATAGTATACTAATAGTGCCCGCACCTCGTCCTACTTAGCTTGGACTACCGGATCTTCGCATGCCATGTTTCAACCAAGTGTCACAAAGGGGTACCTCCATGCCGCCTGTACAAAGGTCTAAGGAGAATGCTCGCATTTTGGATTTCTCGCTTTTGATTATTCTCAACTTAGACATCCATACCGGGACAACATGGACAACAGATAATGGACTCCTCTTTAATGCATAAGCATGTAGCAACAATTATTATTCTCATATGAGATTGAGGATATATGTCCAAAACTGAAACTTCAACCATGATTCATGGCTTTAGTTAGCGGCCCAATGTTCTTCTCTAACAATTTTGCATGCTCCAACCACTAAAATGATAGATCCTTCAGACAAGACGGACATGCATAGCAACTCACATGATATTCAACAATAGTTGATGGCGTTCCCCAGAAGCATGGTTATCGCACAACAAGCAACTTAATAAAATATAAAGTGCATAAGTACATATTCAATACTACGATAGTTTTTAAGGCTATTTTGTCCCATGAGCTATATATTGCAAAGGTGAATGATGGAATTTTAAAGGTAGCACTCAAGCAATTTACTTTGGAATGGCGGGTAAATACCATGTAGTAGGTAGGTATGGTGGACACAAATGGCATAGTAGTTGGCTCAAGGATTTTGGATGCATGAGAAGTATTCCCTCTCGATACAAGGTTTAGGCTAGCAAGGTTATTTGAAGCAAACTCAAGGATGAACAAGTGCAGCAAAACTCACATAAAAGACATATTGTAAACATTATAAGACTCTACACTGTCTTCCTTGTTGTTCAAAACTCAATACTAGATATTATCTAGACCTTAGAGAAACCAAATATGCAAATCAAATTTTAGCAAGCTCTATGTATTTCTTCATTAATGGGTGCAAAGCATATGATGCAAGAGCTTAAACATGAGCACAACAATTGCCAAGTATCACATTATCCAAGACATTTTTAGAATTACTACATGTAGCATTTTCCAATTCCAACCATATAACAAATTAACGAAGAAGAAACTTCGCCTTGAACATTATGAGTAAAGCCTAAGGACACATGTGTCCATATGCAACAGCGGAGCGTGTCTCTCTCCCACAAAGTGAATGCTAGGATCCATCTTATTCAAACAAAAACAAAAACGAAAACAAACCGACGCTCCAAGTAAAGAACACCAGATGTGACGAATAAAAATATAGTTTCAGGGGAGGAACCTGATGATGTTGTCGATGAAGAAGGGGATGCCTTGGGCATCCCCAAGCTTAGACGCTTGAGTCTTCTTAAAATATGCAGGGATGAACCACGGGGCATCCCCAAGCTTAGAGCTTTCACTCCTCTTGATCTTAGTATATCATTCTCCTCTCTTGACCCTTGAAAACTTCCTTCACACCAAACTTCAAGCAAACTCATTAGAGGGTTAGTGCATCATTAATAATTCACTCATTCAGAGGTGACACAATCATTATTTTCACTTCTGGACATTGCATAATGCTACTGGACATTAATGGATCAAAGAAATAAATCCAACATAGCAAAAGAGGCAATGCGAAATAAAAGGCAGAATCTGTCAAAAACAGAACAGTCCGTAAAGACGAATTTATAAATGGCACCAGACTTGCTCAAATGGAAAAACTCAAAACTAATGAAAGTTGCGTATATATCTGAGGATCACGCTCGTAAATTGGCAGATTTTTTCGAATTTTCTACAGGGAATTATGCCCAGATTCGTGACAGACAGCAATGCTGTTTCTGCGCAGCGATCCCAAATATAACATCAACTTTGACATAGAAACTTTACTTGGCACAAAAACATGGTAAGGAGAGGTTGCTACAGTAGTAAACAACTTCCAAGACTCAATAAAACAAAAATTGCTGTAGGTAAAAACATGGGTTGTCTCCCATAAGCGCTTTTCTTTAACGCCTTTCAGCTAGGCGCAGAAAGTGCAAATCAAGTAACATCGAGAGTAGAAGCATCAACATCATAGCTTGTTCTAATAATAGAATCAAAAGGCAACTTCATTCTCTTTCTAGGGAAGTGTTCCATACCTTTCTTGAGAGGAAATTGATATTTAATATTACCTTCCCTCATATCAATAATAGCACCAACAGTTCGAAGAAAAGGTCTTCCCAACACAATTGGACAAGATGCATTGCATTCGATATCCAAGACAACAAAATCAACGGGGACAAGGTTATTGTTAACCGTAATATGCACATTATCAATCCTCCCCAAAGGTTTCTTTTTAACATTATCGGCGAGATTAACATCCAAATAACAATTCTTTAATGGTGGCAAGTCAAGCATATCATAAATCTTTTTAGGCATAACAGAAATACTTGCACCAAGATCACATAAGGCATTACATTCAAAGTCATTGAATTTCATTTTAATGATGGGCTCCCAACCATCTTCTAACTTTCTAGGAATAGAAGTTTCAAGTTTTAGTTTCTCTTCTCTAGCTTTTATGAGAGCATTTGTAATATGTTTTGTAAAGGCTAAATTTATAGCACTAGCATTAGGACTTTTAGCAAGTTTTTGTAAGAACTTTATAACTTCAGAGATGTGGCAATCATCAAAATCTAAATCATTATGAGCTACAGCAATGGGATCATTATTCCCAAGGTTGGAAAAAATTTCAGCAGTTTTATCACAAGCAGTTTTAGCAATTTCAGGTAGTTTTGTACGCTTTGCACTAGGAGTAGAAACATTGCCAACACCAATTATTTTACCATTGATAGTAGGAGGTGCAGCAACATGTGAAGAATTAGCATTACTAGTGGTGGTAATAGTCCAAACTTTAACATTATTCTCTTTAGCTAGTTTTTCATTTTCTTCTCTATCCCACCTAGCACGCAACTCAGCCATTAATCTTATATTCTCATTAATTCTAACTTGGATGGCATTTGCTGTAGTAGTAATCTTATTATCAAGATCATTATTAGGCATAACTTTCAACTTTAAAAGATTAACATCAGAGGCAAGCCTATCAACTCTAGAAGCGATAGTATCAATTTTATCAAGCTTTTCCTCAACAGATTTGTTAAAAGCAGTTTGTGTACTAATAAATTCTTTAAGCATGGCTTCAAGACCAGAGGGTACACTTCTATTATTGTTGTAAGAATTCCCATAAGAATTACCATAACCATTACCATTAGCAGAAGGATATGGCCTATAGTTATTACCAGAGTTGTTCCTATAAGCATTGTTGTTGAAATTATTATTTTTAATGAAATTCACATCAACATTTTCTTCTTGAGCAACCAATGAAGCTAAAGGAACATTATTTGGATCAACATTAGATCTACCATTCACAAGCATAGACATAATCACATCAATCTTATCACCCAAGGAAGAGGTTTCTTCAACAGAATTTACCTTCTTACCTTGTGGAGCTCTTTCCGTGTGCCATTCAGAGTAATTCACCATCATATCATCAAGAAGTTTTGTAGCCGCCCCCAATGTGATGGACATAAAAGTACCTCCAGCAGCTGAATCCAATAAATTCCGTGAAGAAAAATTTAGTCCTGCATAGAAGGTTTGGATGATCATCCAAGTAGTCAGTCCATGGGTTGGGCAATTCTTTACCAAAGTTTTCATTCTCTCCCAAGCTTGAGCAACATGTTCAGTATCAAATTGTTTAAAATTCATTATGCTACTTCTCAAAGATATAATTTTAGCGGGAGGATAATATCTACCAATAAAAGCATCCTTGCATTTAGTCCATGAATCAATACTATTCTTAGGCAAAGATAGCAACCAATCTTTAGCTCTTCCTCTTAATGAGAAAGGAAACACTTTCAATTTAATAATATCACCATCTACATCTTTATACTTTTGCATTTCACAAAGTTCAACAAAATTATTGAGATGGGCAGCAGCATCATCAGAACTAGCACCAGAAAATTGTTCTCTCATGACTAGATTTAGTAAAGCAGGTTTAATTTCAAAGAATTCTGCTGTAGTAGCAGGTGGAGCAATAGGTGTGCATAGGAAATCATTATTATTTGCATTTGTGAAGTCACACAACTTAGTATTTTCAGGGTTGGCCATTTTAGCAACAGTAAATAAAGCAAACTAGATAAAGTAAATGCGAGTAACTAATTTTTTTGTGTTTTTGATATAGCAAACAAGATAGCAAATAAAGTAAAACTAGCAACTAATTTTTTTGTATTTTGATTTAGTGCAGCAAACAAAGTAGTAAATAAAATAAAGCAAGACAAAAACAAAGTAAAGAGATTGAGAAGTGGAGACTCCCCTTGCAGCGTGTCTTGATCTCCCCGGCAACGGCGCCAGAAAAAGTGCTTGATGCGCGTAGATGTACACGTCCGTTGGGAACCCCAAGAGGAAGGTATGATGCGCACAGTGGCAAGTTTTCCCTCAGAAAGAAACCAAGGTTTAATCGAACCAGTAGGAGCCAAGAAGCACGTTGAAGGTTGATGGTCGCGAAATGTGATGCGGCGCAACACCAGGGATTCCGGCGCCAACTAGGAACCTGCACAACACAACCAAAGTACTTTGCCCCAACGAAACAGTGAGGTTGTCAATCTCACCGGCTTGCTGTAACAAAGGATTAAACGTATCGAGTGGAAGATGTTTGCAAAGAAAACAGTAAAACAAGTAGATTGTATGCTATGGAAAGAATAGGACCGGGGTCCACAGTTCACTAGAGGTGTCTCTCCCATAAGATAAAAGCATGTTGGGTGAACAAATTACAGTCGGGCAATTGACAAATAGAGAAAGGCATAATAATGCATATACATGACATGGTAAATATAGTGAGATTTAATTGGGCATTACGACAAAGTACATAGACCGCCATCCAACTGCATCTATGCCTAAAAAGTCCACCTTCAGGTTATCGTCCGAACCCCCTCCAGTATTAAGTTGCAAAACAACAGACAATTGCATTAAGTATTGTGCGTAATGTAATCAATAACTACATCCTTAGACATAGCATCAATGTTTTATCCCTAGTGGCAACAGCACATCACAACCTTAGAACTTTCTGTCACTGTCCCAGGTATCAATGAAGGCATGAACCCACTATCGAGCATAATTACTCCCTCTTGGAGTTAAGAGTAAAAACTTGGCCAGAGCCTCTACTAATAACGGAGAGCATGCAAGATCATAAACAACACATGAACAATAGATTGATAATCACCATAATCATAGTACTCTCTATCCATCGGATCCCGACAAACACAACATATAGAATTACATATAGATGATCTTGATCATGTTAGGCAGCTCACAAGATCTAACAATGAAGCACAACAAGGAGAAGACGACCATCTAGCTACTGCTATGGACCCATGGTCCAGGGGTGAACTACTCACTCATCACTCCGGAGGCGATCATGGCGATGAAGAGTCCTCCGGGAGATGAATCCCCTCTCCGGCAGGGTGCCGAGGCGATCTCCAATCCCCCGAGATGGGATTCGCGGCGGCGTCTCTGTAAGGTTTTCCGTATCGTGGCTCTCGGTCCTGGGGGTTTCGCGACGGAGACTTTAAGTAGGCGGAAGGGCAACGCGGGGGGCCACACGAGGTGCCCAGGGGGTAGGGCCGCGCGGCCAGGGCCGGGCCGCGCCGCCCTGTCCCCTGGCTGCCTCGTGGCCCCACTTCGTTATCTCTTCGGTCTTCTGGAAGCTTCGTGCAAAAATAGGACCCTGGGCGAAAGTTTCGTCCAATTCCGAGAATATTTCCTTACTAGGATTTCTGAAACCAAAAACAGCAGAAAACAAACTGGCTCTTCGGCATCTTGTTAATAGGTTAGTTCCAGAAAATGCATAAATATGACATATAATGTGCATAAAACATGTAGGTATCATCAATAAAGTAGCATGGAACATAAGAAATTATCGATACGTTGGAGACGTATCAATGCGCAAGCAAGTTTTCCCTCAGAAAGAAACCAAGGTTTAATCGAACCAGTAGGAGCCAAGAAGCACGTTGAAGGTTGATGTCGCGAAATGTGATGCGGCGCAACACCAGGATTCCGGCGCCAACGCGGAACCTGCACAACACAACCCAAGTACTTTGTCCCAACAGTGAGGTTGTCAATCTCACCGGCTTGCTGTAACAAAGGATTAAGCGTATCGAGTGGAAGATGTTTGCAAAGAAAATAGTAAAACAAGTAGATTGTATGCTATGAAAAGAATAGGACCGGGGTCCACAGTTCACTAGAGGTGTCTCTCCCATAAGATAAAAGCATGTTGGGTGAACAAATTACAGTCGGGCAATTGACAAATAGAGAAAGGCATAACAATGCATATACATGACATGATAAATATAGTGAGATTTAATTGGGCATTACGACAAAGTACATAGACCGCCATCCAACTGCATCTATGCCTAAAAAGTCCACCTTCAGGTTATCATCCGAACCCCTCCAGTATTAAGTTGCAAAGCAACAGACAATTGCATTAAGTATGGTGCGTAATGTAATCAACAACTACATCCTTAGACATAGCATCAATGTTTTATCCCTAGTGGCAACAGCACATCCACAACCTTAGAACTTTCTGTCACTGTCCCAGATTCAATGGAGGCATGAACCCACTATCGAGCATAAATACTCCCTCTTGGAGTTAAGAGTAAAAACTTGGCCAGAGCCTCTACTAATAACGGAGAGCATGCAAGATCATAAACAACACATGAACAATAGATTGATAATCACCATAATCATAGTACTCTCTATCCATCGGATCCCGACAAACACAACATATAGTATTACACATAGATGATCTTGATCATGTTAGGCAGCTCACAAGATCCAACAATGAAGCACAACAAGGAGAAGACGACCATCTAGCTACTGCTATGGACCCATGGTCCAGGGGTGAACTACTCACTCATCACTCCGGAGGCGACCATGGCGGTGTAGAGTCCTCCGAGATGAATCCCCTCTCCGGCAGGGTGCCGAGGCGATCTCCGAATCCCGAGATGGGATTCGCGGCGGCGGCGTCTCTGTAAGGTTTTCCGTATCGTGGCTCTCGGTAAGGGTTTTCGATGCAGGGGCTTTATATAGGCGAAGAGGCGGCGCAGGGGGGTCAAAGGGGCGACCACACCATAGGGTGGCGCGGGCCCAGCCCTGGCCGCGCCACCATGTCATCTGGGGCCCACAGGGCCCCCTCTGGCGGCTCTCGGGTGTTCTGGATGCTTCCGGGCAAAATAGGAACCTGGGCGTTGATTTCGTCCAATTCCGAGAATATTTCGTTACTAGGATTTCTGAAACCAAAAATAGCAGAAAACAGGAACTGGCACTTCGGCATCTTGTTAATAGGTTAGTTCCAGAAAATGCGTAAATACGACATGTAATGTGTATAAAACATGTAGATATCATCAATAAAGTAGCATGGAACATAAGAAATTATCGATACGTTGGAGACGTATCATCGGGCTGGGCTGACCGGCCCAGCAGCCACCCCTGTGCGACACAGGCCGAGAACAACTCCCCGCCTCCACCACCACAGCAACTGCCTAGGCAGGTCGTGGACGCGGCCCATCACGGCCATCCCCCACAGCTAGAGGCCCAGGCCCACGACAATGGTCCGTCTCGAGGGAGACCGGCACCACTGACGGATGTAGCGCCACCTCCGGCCGCACCGCTGCCGCCTCCCGCATCACAGCCGACGTCACCAACCCCATAGCCTCCGCCGTAGCCAGTTATCGAGCGGGTGCCGCCGCAGTCAATCAGAGTCCCCCAACCTCGCGAATCGCGGCGCTGTCGCACCCCCAGCCCAGGATCCCCTTCCACCGGGCACACAAGTCGAGCGTCGCCGGTGTCGGAGGGAGCCCCCAAGCTCCTCCGCGCGTTGGATGAAACCGTCGAGGGTCGCCACCGGCGGCTGTGTCCGCGAGCTCCCTAGCTCCAGATCCAACCCATCCGGCGCCAACACCACCACCGGGTCCTCCTCCTCTTCCGACACCCAGTCCGCCACGAGCGGCGCCTCCACCCAGAACCTACCGCGACACAGCCCCTCCCCTAGGAACGGCGCCGACAGCAGCTCCCCGCCGCCCACCTCCGGACTCACCACCAGGACCGTCGGCCGAAGGGATTCAAAACTCGAATCGCCTCCCCGGTCGCCCTGCTCGTACCGAACGGAAAATACTCTTCCTTCCGGTGCCTCCGTCGCTGCCGCCGCGGTTGCCCGCCTTTTTGTCGCGGCCATCTTTCTTGCCAGGCTCACCGCCGGCCTCACCACCGGACGCTCCGGCGAGGCGGATTCCAAATTTGAATCGCCCCCCGCGTCGCCCACTCCTCGTCCGTCTCAGATCAGGAATAGTTGATCCATCAAAGACTCGCAAATCGCTGCGCTTTGGTACTCAAATAATGTGGTTGTAGCAAAGTGGTTTAGCTTCGATATAGGTTAAAGCAAGTACAATAAGGTTGAGTCAGCAGGCTATAAGAATTTAAATATAATATTTATGCTTAGTTGGAGGGGAGAGATGAGGAGAGGGAAGCCAACTGGGCTCTTATGTAAGAGTCAGCTCTACCACGTGCTTCTAGGCACATTGTGAGAGTGAAATGTGGGACATATATAGATAAAATAGTACATTGTTATAGCCAACTATTGTACAAGTTGACTATATATTGGCTATAGATGACATGCCATCTTGCTTATAGCCAGCAGCTGGTTATAATATTAAACTTGCTCTTGCTATAATACTAGTGGTTAGTTTCTTCAATTTTTCAGTTTTATACACGTGAACAGGCGTAGCTAGCGCGTCGTCGCAGGTCGGGGAAGCGAAGCGGCACCGTGGTGTGCGATATGCGCCAGTTACAGACGAAACGTTGATTGACCTATGATCTTCCCACCGAGAACGCATGACTGTAGAGATTCTTCCCACTTCTCGTTCTGAATGCACGCAGATTATGTGGTCTCGAAGTCTCCTGTGTATGCTCAAGTTGTGTATATATACGGTCATCGGCTTGAACTCTTCAGAAATCAAGATGAAATCTACAGAGAAAAGCCGTACAGCCTCCAAGCTAAGCATGAAGCTGCTGGTGAACTCCAAGTCCCATCGCGTGCTGTACGCGGAGGCCGGCAAGGACGTGGTCGACTTCCTCTTCTCCCTCCTCACCCTGCCGCTCGGCACGGTGGCCAAGCTGGTCGCCGACGATAGCACCACGGCCGGCTCCGTGGTCAGCCTCTACAGCAGCGTCGACGAGCTCGACGACACCTACATCTGCCGAGATAACGCCAAGGACGCCCTGCTCACGCCCGCCGGTGGATGCAGCGAGAGCGATAAGCTGCTCCAGCTTCCCGCGGCGAAGGCACAGCAAACAGCACAGATTTTCCGGTGCAACGGTACAAGCTACCCAAACAACTGCAGGAGCTACGTGACCATTGTGGATGGCACACTGTGTCCAAACTGCGGTGCAAAGATGTCGACGCGGGCGCAGCTTGTGCAGCCGAGCGCTTCCGCCGCGGTGTCGTCGCGCGCTGCAGGGGCCGGGTTCGTGCAGCGGGTCGTGACATACACGGTCATGGACGACCTGAAGGTGGCACCCATGTCCACAATCTCTGGGATCACGCTCCTCAACACCTTTGGCATCACCGACATCGGCTCGCTCCAGGAGAAGACCGTGCAGCTTGGCTACCCCGAGGTAATGGCACCATAGTCGAGAGTAGATGTTTTTGATCAAAACTGCTTGTTTTGGTGTGCTTACTGTTTGAGTAACGTCGATTTATGTAGGGCTTGGAGATACTGAAGGCATCACTGCAGTCCAAGACGGTTCTCACCGACGTGTTCCTTGGGAAGAAGCGGAAGGCCCGACGGACTTGAGCAATAATTCGTGTCACCTTGTTGCCGTGTTTGTTCTCGTGCCTTATAAAAGTGTCAGCGAATTTCCAAATATAAGTTTGTGCCAGCGAATTTCTACAAATTAATTGAAGAAGTCGTAGGAATAGGAGGGAGTACTTTTAAAAGTGTCAGGCCACTTGGACACACTCACTTTATTTTTGCAAGATCGCATGTGCAATACAAATTTGCATAATGAATAATGTAAATGGGTAAACAGAGTATAAAATATTATAGATCAATAAACATGTTCTAAGTTCTATGTTCTCAGAACTATAGTATAAACAGTTAACAATATGGAATAGTTTTCGGAAATTCAATTCGGCTCCCGGGTGCGTATGCTCCCTCTACCAAAAAAGTATATTTTGAAATGTCGAAAAATTTGGATAAAAAATTCTACATGTACATCTTCATTATGTATGTGCATTCGTCAAGTTTCACGAAAAAACAATATTTTTTGTGGTCTATGTAAAAAGGAGAAACTTTATCATGTGAAAAGCATTATTTTTAGCACTGAATTTTATCTTTTTTACACACGTCACATGATAAGTCGATTTTTTATGAAACGACTTTGTGAGCGCGTAGCACGTGAACATGTATGTACCAATTTTTTGTTTTAATTTTTTTGAAATTTAAAATATGTGTAAGATGCATTTCGAAATATAGGGAGCATATGCACCCATGTTCCAAAACACCACTCCCAATAGTTTTAGTCAATTTAAAGATCCAATCCGTTGACTCAGTGTATGCTCGCCCGTTCATAGGGTGAGTGTATGCGCATGTATGTGATCGCCTGTATTTGTATTGTGTTTCTAATTTTTTTTGTCTAGATACATTCATATTAGTGACAATTAATACATACCATAGGGAGTGCATGAATAAAAATTAACATCGGTAGTAAATTAAAAATTAGGAAAATCTATGCTTACGCATTACCATGAAAGTTCAACTATGTTATCTTTGTATCGTACTTTCAAGAACACATCTTGCTGAGTTGTTACTACTCAATGGTTCAAGAGGTCATCATCTATAATTCTACATACTCCGTCGATCCTAAAAGGGATGTTGCGGATTTTTCTAAGTTTAGATGTATCTAGAAGCGATTTCATTATAGATACATCCAAATTTAGAAAAAATCAGGACATCCTTTTTGGAACGCAGGGAGTAATTAAAACTTATTTTTCACTAGTCATTTGAGAAAATGCTCTCTCAACACTCTCCATCACCACAGATAAAGTCAATAAAAACCTAAGAATTAAAATGTGAGTTCAATCGGCCGTGATTAATGCCCTGGTCGCACGTTGTTTGGGCTAGTGGCACCTCGAGTGCACCGCCAAGCAACGGCATGCTAGCTTGTTTCCTAGCTCGTCCTCATCATGCCAGTGCTTGCCATTGCTTATCCTGTTGTATTTCATGTGTTGAGCGTCGGCCACCGACACAGAGGTAGAGTTTTGGGGGAGGGGTGGCTGATATTAAGGTGAATCCAATTCACATTAGAAAGGAAAAAATAGGTGAGTGGCTTGTTTGCTTGGTCATGTCGCTAGTTAGATTAGACAAGAGTAAGAAGGCAATGATCGTTACTATAAGCTGCATGTGGTCTAGACTGGGCAATGAAGTTTTTCTATGAGCTACTTAGATCAGGAGTGGTACATTCAAAATATGTCTACTTTTCCAATCATTTTAAATAAAACTTTCAGAACTTGCGATTTCTTTAGAAAAACCTTATGTCTTCATTTGATTTACAGGAAACAAAGGATATAAAATGCACCTAATGTATGGGCTAGTTTTTTGGGCAAAATTAGTCCAACATGCCAAAGAGGGGGCAAAAGACCTCCGAGGTGCATGAGAGGGCCCATGGAACACTCAACCCCTCCAGCAAATTATACCTTTCGCGGTTTTTTCGATGTTACATGTGTTTGTTAATTTTGTAGCAGATGCGTACATGTTTTGTTACGAAAACACATGCAAGATGTTGTAGTGTTTAACTAGGTGACAACCACAATTTTGTTTTTACCATATATTTTTTAGAAGAAAGTCCACTTCTCGTACTTGAACTTATGGGAAAGTTCACTTTTCGTCCTAAAAGTTATTTTTAGTTCAGAACGGACCTTAAACTCTCGGAATAGTTCACTTTTCATCCTTTGGATGAGTTGAGAAAATCGCTATGATGAAAGGAAGAAACACTCGACCAACCAAATTGGTTTCGAACCAGACTAGATCCAAGCTAGCTGAGATATCGAACCAACATCATATCTTAATTAAAAAATTCTAAAACCCTTGTATCCATGAACTAGTCACACACTCGATTTTCTCTCTCTCCAATTCACTTGAAGCGCCGTGCTACGAAGACTAACTTGGTTTGCATATCAGCATCGTCATGTACCTCTACCCTTGCGCCATTGACTTGAGTTTTTTGCCACACGTGACTCATATTTGTTTGGCTCAACCGGGATAAGGACTAAAAGTGAATGGCTCTTAGAGTTTAAGGTTCATTTCGAACCAAACAAAATTTTCAGGATCAAAAGTGAACTTTCACTAGAATTAAAGGACCAAAACTGGACTTTTTTTTTATGTTGCATAAGTTATTTCAATATGTAATAAACTCATACTTTTTTTTGGTGGGAAAGCATACGTTATATGTTGCAAAATTTGCTACAAGTTCTATGTTTTCTCGGATCTTTCCATGGTACTTGCTTGTTTTTATAAGCTTTTCCAATAATATGATTCTTTTGTTGAAATAGTTGATGTTTTTCCTTGCAAATCAATATGTAGAAAAAAGTTGCGTAACCGCTTTTTCATTGCTGCAAACACATGGTTTTTTGTTACATTTGTTTGAGAGTTTTGCTGAAATTATTGGTTATTTCTGCGTTAATCAATCTACAATAAATAAGATTGTTCTTTAAACTTTCTTTTGTAACTTTTTTTTTTGTGTTGGTTGTAGTAGTATGTTTCTTTTGTATGTCTATGAATTTTTTTGCAACATCTTTTGTGTTGGTCAGTTAGATATTTGCTGCAAATACCAAGAAGGTCCGGACAAAACTATATAACCAGTGAAAAAGCTTGGATAGTAGATTTATTTTGCAAAAACAAGAGGCACAAATGAAAAAGCCCCTGCTGCTCTTTCTAGATGTTTGACAATGATCTAACAATGATGACAACATGAGGTTTATATATTTCTATTTGGCAATAAGTCCATTTCAAAAACTTTACTTTTTCGATAAAGAGAATATATTAATATCGGCAAGATGCCAATTACACCCAACAGCTGCAACAACGCATTTCCCTAGTGGCAATACAGATGCATACTGCAAAAAAAAAGAATTATAGAGAAGAAAAATTCCCGTGACTAATCCCTTATAGCAGCGACCAAACACCACCAAAACAACTACTCCAAAAGCGATGCCTTTAAGAATGAAACATTGCACAAACATCGTCATCTTCCTGATCATCGATCATATGTTTTCACGCAGGAGAAAGTCCATGCTAACAAAACAATGCCTTTAACAAGGTTATTGTCAGGACAACCAACTAAGTCAGACTTTGGGTTTTCGTCCTTCAAGTTTAGACTATAAATTTCTCCTATGTTGTTTCGCACATGCTGCACATGCCAATCCCGCTGCTCTATGTCACGAATCAGCAAGCCAAACCTCGTCGCCACCGGAACTTGAGCAACTAACTTCCGCGACTAGCTTTACCATGAAACTAAGACATGTCCCACAATGGCAACGGTTCGCAAAGGTTCCCTTCGCTCCATCTGAAACCAAACGGTCAGAAAAAAACATGGTTGGGAGCGATCAAAACCTATCCAATCCGGCAGACTCTAGGCATGTCGTCCATTTGGAGTTCGCCAGCAAAGTCTTCCAAAACTCGACACTCGAGCCAAATCAATGAAGACATTTTCAAGTAGATCTTCGTCATGGCGTGAGATGGACTCCCCCACTAGAGTTCCTCGCACTCTGCTTCTGTAGTATGCCGTTTACGGTGTAACGCATAAGAGCAAGTTCAATAGTAGAGTCATTTGTTGGCTATAAGCCAAGTGTCATGTCATTTATAGTCAATCTAGAGTTAACATACAATAGTGAGCAGTAATATTAGAGCAAGCACAATAAGGCCTAGTCAGCTGGCTACAAGAATTAGAATACTATATTTTTGCCTAGTTAGAGGAGAGAAGAGGAGAGAGAAGAGGAGTAGGCTCTAATGCAAGAGCCAGCTCTAGCACTAGGCATTTTATGAGAGTGTAATGTGGATCATGTATTAATAAAGTAGTACAATCTTATAGCTCACTATTGTACATGTTAGCTCTAGGTTAACTATACTACGGTACTACCCCCATTTCAAGGAATAAGGCGCACGCGTATTCCAAGACAAACTTTGACCATATAAATTGAGCAACAAAATCTTGATTATATTATATGAAATTATTATCATACAAAAAGAGAACTGTTTAATGATACTAATTTCATACAAACAATTTTTATTTATTTAAAGTAATTCTTGGTCAAACAAAAAGCTCGTAAAACGAGGACGCCTTATTCCTTGAAACGGAGGTAGTAGATGACATGACACTTGGCTTATAGCCAACAGGTGGCTATACTATTGAACTAGCTCTTATACTATTTTAAATGTGCATGGCCCACCATTCACTCTCACAAAGTGATTATGCACGAGCAAGTGCTAGAGTTGACTTTTGCGTGAAAGCCCACTCATCTTCTCTCTCCTTCATTATCTTCTCTAACTAAGCAACAATATATTATTTTAATTTTATAACCAGCTGACTATCCTATATTTACCATTGACTTGTTCGCGTCCACACTCGTAGTACACGCGTGGGACAAGCCACATATCCCAGCCAATGTACTTGCGTCGTCTATGATCTTCCCCATGGGCTTTAAATCGAACCGTCGCTTAATCTTCCCAAAGAACAGTATGCACGCTGCTGCACATCGAGCAGCGCACAAATGACTGCACGCAAGTTCCCCATGAACGGTGCATCAATTGCTCTCAAATTCCCCATAAAGCCTAATCAAGCTGCCTCACCATTTGTATATATACGGCTGTACGAGCATCTTTCATGTACTCCACAGTCCACACATTCTCCATAGGTAGCTCCACGCCTGCTCAGATCTACAATGGCGTCCAAGGAGCGCTCTAGGACCAAGCTAACCATGAAGCTGTTGGTGGACAGCAAGTCCCATCGCGTGCTGTACGCTGAGGCTGGCAAGGACGTCGTCGACTTCCTCTTCTCCCTCCTCACCATGCCGGTGGGCACCGTTGTCAAGCTGCTCACCGCGGAAACCATGGTCGGCAGCGTCGGCAACCTGTACCACAGCGTCGACAACCTCGACGACACCTACATCTGCCGTGACGACGCCAAGAACGACCTGCTCACACCTGCTGCAGGTTGTCTTGGCGGCAAGCTGCTCCAGCTTGAGGCGGCGCCTCCTGAGTCCGTTGACATATACCGTTGCGACAGCACTATCTACAATTACCCAGACTGCAGAAAGTACATGACCAAGGTATATGGCGCGACGTGTCAAAATTGCCGCAGTAAGATGACAACGCAGCTGGTGGAGATTGTGGAGCCGGCTGCTGGCGGCGCTGTGTCCTCTAGTGCTGCTGCAGGCGCTGGGTTCGTGCAGGGGATCGTGACTTACACGATCATGGACGACCTGAAGGTGGCACCCATGTCGTCTATCTCTGGGATAACCCTCCTCAACACCTTTGGCGTTACAAACATCAGCTCGCTCAATGAGAGGACTGTGCAGCTGGGCTATGTCGAGGTAAACTAAACCGCTGTTAATTAGCAACATCGATTCGTTCATATAGCAAGTAATGTCCGGCTCATCGTTCTGTAACTTCGTCCTGCAGGGTCTGGAGATACTGAAGGCGTCTCTGCAATCACAGACTGTTCTTTCTGACGTGTTCCTTGGGAAGAAGCGGAAGGCCTGAAGGAGTACGAATTGGGCGACGGGAGTTTGCTTTTGCCTGTTGTCATGTGGAGCGACAACCTTAGCTCCTCTTTCATTCCGTTGGTGTCTTTCATTTCATCGTTTGGTCAGTGGTGTCTTTTGTTTGCAATCGAAAGTGTTCGTTATCTCTATGTTTCATTCTGTCAGAATGTTAATTTGATCCTGTCAGAAATTGCCATCAGATTCTATAAATGTGCGCTACTCCACATACCCCTTCATCTCTGCATGGTTCCTAATCTCTAAGCAGCCTTATCTATTAATGTTTCACTCATTGGGAATATAGTATTATTTTTATAGGAGCACAATTTTGTATCCATGTATTGCTTTGGATGATCATTGGTGAGCGTAGTGAGGACTAAATCAGGCATAACATGTATACTTGTCATTTAGTCAAATTAATATAATTAAAAATATGCTATTAAAATTAAATATTCTTCATGTAAGTTTTTTGTTTACATGTGCGAGTATATGGCATAAGTACGAAGAGAAACATGATACCTCATGCATGTGTGTGTTCATCATGCAAACTGATGAGTTACTGTAAATATTGATTTTGTACCACTTTTCAGCCGATCATGCTTATGGAAAATGACCATGCGCGTAGGAATAGGATAGCATACGGAGTTACTAGATACTACCTAGTACCAATGTCCGGTTTGCATGACTATGAATAAACAATCAAGATGTATTGTCTACTCGTCCATGGATTCTAGTAGAACCATGTTTGGATTGAATTACTTGAGAGTCCAGCATTACAAAGGTGCACCACTACAAAAGGTTACCTCATCTGTATTACTAATTCTAGCCAGCTAAGATCTGCATGACGCTCTCATAGAGTTCAGGATCACACCCAAGAACAGTATGAAGGTCTCCTGCACGCTCTAGGCCATCCTTATACATGTGAGGGATTTTGTAGCCATTGCCTCCGCCTACCTTCATCACCTCAATAAAGCAGCTTTGTAGTGTAAGGAAAACCCTATTAATCTTGTCGGCATCATAGGCATCATATTGCTGCTTAACATTGTGAATTAGCTCGTCTAAGTTGTTAGAGACTAGCCTATCTGTCATGGATTGTAGTGAAGAAAACAGGCCAAGGTCTAAAATATTCATGTCCGGAGAGTTTGCAGGCTGGTGCATGAGGCGAATATCAAGCCCAGTTTGAGCAACAACATTAAGGAAACGTGGGTCATCACTTGGGACATGAGAGGGTGCATTATCTTGTTGGATCCATATAGTCTCTCCTGCGAGTTCTTGAGGCCAAACTGCTTGGATAGCTGGTAGTACCTTCTGTATCAAAAACTGCCTTGATACGTTCCTATCAACTTTGATTGTTTTTGTTATTAGGGTTCCTCTTGGGCGATTACCACTTCTCCTTGGCGCCGGCTCCTATAACCAACAAACGAACTCAAGTTAGATCCAATAGTGATGTGCTAATAAATACTAAATAAAAGTGAAGATAACACTTCACCTTATTCATAAAAGGCCAAATGCCTATCTTCCCATCAAAAATGCAATTCCATTCTGCATTATATCTAGGCCTGGCTAATAAAACCAAAAACATTATTTTGCCAATTGAGTTTTTATTTTGCACAGTCCTATTTGGTTCTGGTTCTGATGGCAGCTTGTAGAATTTCATAGTCTTTTGAGTGGTATTAAACCACTTTTCATCTAAATGGATTATGTTGCGCATGCCCTTGAATGTCGGCCTATCTTGCAAACTTTGCTGGTCAAACATAGAGGTACAAAACTGGAGCCTAGCCTTCTTGTTTGCTTGCCTCAAATATGGCTTTGTTGAACTTGAGTGCCTATCTAGCATGCCCTCTGTGAAAATCTTATGTAGTGTTGA
This sequence comes from Lolium multiflorum, assembly GCA_030979885.1. Classification (NCBI taxonomy): domain Eukaryota; kingdom Viridiplantae; phylum Streptophyta; class Magnoliopsida; order Poales; family Poaceae; genus Lolium; species Lolium multiflorum. The sequence continues at coordinate 50,115,306 of CM061749.1, read as the reverse complement.
TTTCTTAACACCCAATGCTCTTCCAAGACTGCGTATAGTTCTCCTTTGACTCCGAGGAATGTCAGGAACTGTACTGAGGTCAACTTCAATCCTTTTACGCCCACAATTTTGTAGCTTTCTTGATCTTACATCAACAGGTATGCCTAGTCGACGACACTGCTTCACTCTTCTCCAAACACGTCTGACCTTGTACTTTGAAACATGGAACATGTTTGCAACTTCTCTAGTTGCATTCTTTGGTAATGTCAACTGCCTCTGTCTGTTCAGGACACTTCTGGCAAGCAATTCTGTACAAATACCAGACCTTTGTGCTTCTGTTAAATTCTTGAATTTGTCTCCATGAAACTGCTCATTACCTGCTTGCTCATGCTCATTATCTGCTTGCTCATGCTCATTGTCTCCATGAAACTGCTCATTATCTGCTTGCTCATGCTCATTGTCTTCATGAAACTGCTCATTATTTGCTTGCTCTTGCTCATTATCTGAATCATACATATCCTCAAATTGAACCTCTATGTCCCCTGCATACACACCGTAGTCATCCGGGTGAACATGCATGTCTTCTAGAGCATCATCCATTGCTTGCAGCTCCTCTTCCACGCTCATGAAAGCACTAGCTTGGTGTTCAAGCTCATCATCTACAAGGTGAGGACATGTTAGCATCATCCATTAAGACAAACTGACTGTATATATACATCATCTCTAGATCTGCAATTTATTTTACTAACCTGATTCATCTGATTCATGCATGTCATCTTCTCCGTGGGCAGCATCTCCATCATGGTCATCTTCTCCATGGGCAGCCTTACCCTCATGGTCATCTTCTACAGCAAAGAAGACTGACCATGTGAAGATGAGTGAGGAGGACAAGTAAACAAGTAACCTGTGAGTGCATACCGCCTGGGTTCACGTTCAGATCAATGTGATGGACAATCTGCAGCTCTTCATCCACGGCCGGCTCTACGTTTAGATCAAAATTCATGGACAGAGTGAGAGTTTGTGTGTGTGTATCTGTGGTCATTTGGCTAGATGCAAGTGCTAGCTTTATAGCTGGATCTAGTCGGTTGGGCTGCTAAAACTGAATACTGGCGCTAGAATTTTGTTCAGCCAAAATCAAATTTTTGGAAGCTTATTACTAGTGCTATTTGTAGCTGGCGGGAACTGTAAGTAAAAATGGCGCTAAGCTAAAACAGTACTAGTTGGATCTGGCCGGGAGTGATTTTGAGTAGTTCAAATATTGCTTTACTATTTATTGTATTATGCAGTGTATTAACTGGCGTGTGAATCAAAGCATCACCTAGGCTTGTGGGGCACCTTAATTGAGGGAAGGAGGGTTCTTTTGTAAATTGCTTAAGGTGTCTTAAAACTCCCGCACATGCACTCTTTTGTGGACGGAGAGAGTATGTTACTCTCACTATGAGCAGTTTAAAGGCTCCGCCCTTGGTCACCACGTTCTCCTGCGCATTTGACGCCTACAGGCACTCGATGCCTCACTTGCGGTTCTCAATCAGCTTCTGTCCGGTAACACTACGCGCCAGCTGCATACACGCGTGCGAGTACATCACGTCTATCCTCTATGATCTTCCCGATGGGTTTCCATTCAAGCCGTCGCTTTATCTTCCCAATGGAGCTGTAGCATGCGCGTTGCTAGCTGCGCATCGAGCAACGCCCTATTGACTGCGCGCAGTATTTCTTCGCAAGTTCCCCATGAACGGTGCATCAATTGCTCTCGTATTCCCCATGCAGCCTACTCTGTGTATATATATACGGCTGCCAGGCGCATCTTTCATGCATCCGCTTCCGATCTCTCCATACCCCATTGCTATTAGCTAGCACACCTACTGCCTGGATCCATGGCATCCAACAAGAGTGCGAGCAACAAGACGCTAAGCATGAAGCTGCTGGTGAACTCCAAGACCCAGCGCGTGCTGTACGCTGAGGCCGGCAAGGACGTGGTCGACTTCCTCTTCTCCCTCCTCACCATGCCGGTCGGTACCGTTGTCAAGCTGCTCACCGTTGAAAGCATGGTCGGCAGCGTCGGCAACCTGTACGGCAGCGTCGAGAAGATCGACGACACCTACGTGAGCCGTGATGACGCCAAGAAAGCACTGCTCACGCCTGCCGGTGGTTTTCGGAGTGACAAGCTGCTCCAGCTACCCGAGGCGGTGGCACCGGAGACTGGCCATTATTTTCGCTGTAGCTCGTACTGCTACAGCAATTGCTACAACAGGTTTACCAATGTAAATGGAACGCCATGTCCGGATTGCAGCAATTCGATGGGGACCCAACTGCAGCTTGTGCAGCCGAGCTCTGGCTCCGGTGCTGGCGCGGTTCCTAGCCCTACAGGTGCTGGTTTTGTTCAGGGGATCGTGACTTACACTGTCATGGACGACCTGAAGGTGGCGCCCATGTCGTCCATCTCTGGGATCACCCTCCTCAACACCTTTGGTGTCACGGACATCGGCTCGCTCCAGGAGAAGACCGTGCAGCTTGGCTACACCGAGGTAACAACTCGACCACCGTTAATCAGTTCATTTTGATCAAGCATTGTGATTCCGTAGCTCAAATTCCAGTAATGCAAATGTCTAGGCACTAGAGATACTGAAGGCATCGCTGCAGTCGAAGACTGTTCTCACTGACGTCTTCCTGGGGAAGAAGAGGAAGGAGTGAAGAAGTGGATACCCGCGCGCCAGTTCGCCTTCGCATGTTGTCGTCTGTGCTGCCACCGTAGCGTCAGTGGGCTAGTCTTGTTGTTCGTGTCTTTCGTTCAGGTCGTATGTGTCGTCTGTTCTTTTATTAGTGGTTGAGTGTGGACTGTGGAGTTTGTCAGTATTCGTTCCTGAAGATTGTGTCTGAGTTATCTTGGTCAAAATGTTTGTGTCGTTCTTATTTTTCATATTGTGAACTCTCGTCTGATTTGAAGAAATGATTTTTCGTTAACTGGCTTTTTTCATGTATATTACTACAAACTTCTACTCTCGCTTTCCAGCAAAACTAATTACAGATTTATCTAGATTCATTTGAATATACATTCTTAAAAATATATATAGATACATGCATATGTAGAGTCACAGAAATCATCCGAGTACATTCTTAACTTCTACTCTCGTTTGTGCTGACATACAGCAAAACTTCTACTCTCGTCTGTGCTGACATATTTTTTTTTTTGAACGGATGGAGTATTTTAACTTGAGTAGCAAGCAAATACTCCAGAGTACAATTGAAAATAAATTAAGTAAAAAAAGTTTCCTTGCCTCTCTTGCAGAACCCAGGCGGGAGAAGATCTTTGATTCGAATTTCATTCTGTTGAGTTCTGTATTCGTCTTCATTAGATCAGCCAATATAATACATTATTTACACTATAAAAGTTGTATTCTTTTAGGAAAACTTAATTTAGCTCATGGGTGCATATGCTGGCTCCACCCAAAAAAAATTTTGATTGTCGAAAAAATTCAACAAAAGATTCACGTGTACATCTCAACAATTTATGTCCGCTCGTACAGTTTTGTGAAGACTTGTCTCACAAAAAATCTTATTTTCTGCGGAGCAGGCTGAGGGAACGTGGGGAGGGGAGGGGAGGGGGGGGGGGTGGAGGATTTCATTTTTCGGAATGGACTGTGTTCTTTTCTATTTTTGGGTGGGACACCGCGGAGGACTAAAGAGTGCATGGGCACTATATGTAGCATGGCCGATAATGATGTGGTCGTATCCACAACGCCGTGCCCGGAAAGGATACTCCCTCCTAGAAAAAGATTGTGTACTTTTTTTTGTTAAGCTCGAACTTTGAATAATTGGACTAATTATTTATGGTAATATATCAACATTGATGTAATATTATGGCAACTTTTTACTCTCTTCATACCGGTTTATTGGTGTATTAGTAAAACTTTAACTACTAATTTAGCAAATAAAATGTTATCTATATATTACAAAAAGTGTATTATTGAAAACATCTTAAAAATATGAATCCAAACATATATTTTTAGTGATATGCCCCCATGCGTGCGTCCCCCAGGGCGTCGCCGGGGGCAACACCTCGAGCCGCCTAGTCCAAATCTTTGTTGTCTCCTCGATCGGTGTTGCAGCCGGCTAGGGCTTGGCGCCAAAGCCGTCGCGGGTTGACTCATGGAGAAAGCTCTCTCGCGTCGGCTAGGGACGACACAAGGTGTTGGCTGTGTGTGGCGGCTGGGGCGGCACCCCTGGCCTTGCGGTGATGGCGACATTCCCTTGGGTGCGGCGCCCACACGGGATGGTTGTTTATGGCGGATGGGAGGATGCCCTATTGCAGCGGTGGCTTCCACCGCGCATCCATGCATGGGGAGGAGGTCGCAGTCGCAGGTCTAGGCTCACGCCTAGATCCTCCATCGACACGGCTGCCTGGTCACCCGGAGGTGTGTTGGGAGGCGGCGTGGTGCACTATGTTTTCCTTGGGCTGGAGCATGCGCCTAGTTCGTTCTTTGGTTTGCCTTCTCTTCCGTCGGAGGGGGTCGGCCGGTGCGGCGAGGCGTGGGGGCATGCAGATCTGCCCTGGCTGTCTTAGGGTTCCTCTTGTATGAAGAAGATGGGGAGCTTCCGCAGGCCGGTTCTTCTTGATCTGGCCGGCGTGGTGAGTTTCGGAAGGCTCCGCCAGCGAATATAATAGTGCACCTTATGTGTGAAGTTTGCTAGATCGGGTGGTATTCAACGTCGTCATGCTTTTATTTCGACCGTTTGGTTTTAGAGGGTGCGGCACGAAGCTCGGCTCTGTCTTGTCATTATGTGATATTTTGGTCCATGTTGAAAGGCGGATTGAAGGACTAGCAATGTAGGTCGCTGTTGAGGGACTTTCTTGATGTTCTGGGTTTCTCAACAGCAATATGTATGTGGTGGAGGGGCTGCAGAAGTTCATAGTCTTATCTTTTATGGTGAAAATCCCAGGTATGACCTTAATTGGTTGTGTCTGACAATGATCTTGTTGAAGGCATTGTTTTGAGAGCGGAGACTATCTTCAGGGCTAAAACCTATGATCTTTAATAGGGCGATGATGACTGTTGTCTTGGTGGTGAATGTATTGTTGTTGTTAGGGCTGGAATACATTACCAAGATTATATTTTCTTAGTTTTATTTCTTTAGTTGTGTGCATCCGTACTGCCATTAGGATATTGCGTTCTTGTAGAGGCTATGTGTAATTGATATTTCTTGATATTAATATATTTCATTTGTCGAAAAAATTAATGATATATAACTAACTATTGTTGGCTAAATTACTAATCAAATTTTTACCTAGAAATACATAATACCCTAATAAACTGATATAAAACTAGTGCAAAAATTTATATAATAGTTAAACTTAATGTACTTTGATTTTTTACAAAACTTATACACCTTATTGGTTGGGACGAAGGTAGCACAAATTAACACGTGTTCAGGCTGAGTGAGTAGGATACGTCCTTCGCAGTGCTGTGATAGTCCACGCCGCACATGGTTTGACATTCTGACACCACATATGTTTTGACCACGTCGCAGTATTCAAAATTTTAGAAATTATTTCCTCAAAATTTCAATTAACTTTTATACCGTCTGAAAATTCCAAGGTAAATGTATCTAAATGATATTACTTCCGGTTCGAAATGTAAGACTTTTTAGAAAGCTAGAAAACGTTGTACATTTCAGAACTTAGATAATAGCATCTAGGGTATTTATCAAAATTTCGAAATCAAAAATTGGGCTGAAAAGATGAATCGTCTCCCTAATGTTCCTGCTTGAGGCGTACGAAGACCCGTATCCGTGAACCTTAAAAATTATATGTAGATGGCAGATCAGATTTCACAAAATAAGACATTGAGAAAGGGCATATTCTAGAATCAGCCAATAAAAGACCCACATATGAGGGTTTTTTTTTCTTTTTTTCCATCATCTTCTCCAACCTGCCCCGGCTCTGCCTGTATCCCATGCGTGCGCTCGCCGGCCTTCCCAGCCCGCCCGCACGCGCGTTGCGATCTCTCCCACCCCCCGCCAGGACAGGCCCTCTGTCGCCATGGGCTCCAGTTGCGACACCTATTTCGCGCAGGCCAACTTCACGTGTCTCTCATCCGCGCCCACCACCTGGTACGAAAACGATGGGGAGGCCAAGGAGCGGATGCTAGGAGGACAACGGGGAGGCTGAGGAGCAGTGGAGTGCTCGCTGGGCCTTGCCTGCCACCCCTCGCCCCCATCCTGAGAGAAATTTTTTTTTTAAAACGGAGGCAAAAGTTTTGCCTCGTCTATTAATTAAGAAGAAGTTGCTCAGTTTTTAGGAGAAAACCGAGCGAAAACGTACAACAACATGACCAAGCTCATACCAACAGCACACCCATAAGAGAAAAAACAACAAAAGAATGCAACCTCTAAACCAACTAGAACCGACACCCAAGAGCACAACGTCCGGTCATGACAACCAGAAAAAGTCCAACAACTAATCAACCGGCCCTCTTCCTTCTTATGCTCCTGATAGACACTTTCTTGAGAGACTTCTCCACCCTCCTGATCAAATCCTCCGAGGCCTTTCCCGCCAAGACGCAGTCAATGTCCTTGCCATATCCAGGGCTAGCCGCCTCCAAACTAGCGAGCAAGCCGCAAAGCTCTTTTGCAAAAAGAGCCTCGGAACTAGGCGCCAACACTGCTCCACAGTTGAAACAGGCGAGGGACTGGCAAGGCTCCAACCGTGGTGGCGGGGGTGTCGTGGCCACCTCCAAGGTCTCAAAAGAGCATAACGCCAACGGAAGCACCGCAGGAGAATCACCACAAAACTCATGTCGCTCTGGCGTGATCTGCAACACCGAGGCCAAGGTCTCGTCTATGCCCTCGCTCTCCGAGGCAGTCAACACAACAGGTTGCAGCGACTGGTCGGGGCTGCCACGAGGAGAGAAACAACCGTAGAGATATTCTTCCTCGACCACAGATGACTTCTCCTCAATGGAGCCAAGTGCAAGTGAAACTTGCACGGTGGCGAGCTCATGTTCACCTGAAGAACATGCCTCCGTCGGCTGCAAAGAATCACCAACATGTGCCAACAATAACTTGAGGCTTGCCACCTCCTCACAGAGGGGGCGAATCGCCTCCTCGACGCGCATAGCAACCAACTGGGTGAGCTCCATGCGTAGCAAGGAAAGCTGGCACTGAAAGCGGGAGTCCAAACTGACGTTGTACAATGTCGCCGGAATTTCGCTGGACTCCGGCAGCTGAACGTGTTGGCCGGAATGGCGGCCTTGAAACCGTTCTTGTAAGAATTGGGAGGCAGCATTTACCGACCCCCACAATTATTTTTTACGGTTTTCGTGAATATATGAAATCTGTTATGGCACTTTTCTGCTAGAGATGCTGTAATATGGTTATGCAATGGAACTCATCCCGGTGTCCAAATCGTATGTACTAGAAGGACCCTGCGCGCTCTGCTGCGCTCGTTTTTTGGTGTTATCGTTTTATGTTTTCTCCATCGCTTGTGTGTGACGATATTGCAGTACATGTTATCGAGCGGTAAAGTGGAATGGCGGGTATGATCACTGCCTCCCCATTTCGTGTAGGGGCCAGTTATACGTCCACCTGACCTAACCTGCCTTCTGATGGGGCGGGGATAACATAGTGTCACAAAGAGCAGGCGGTATTGCTCGGCGTGTTCTTTTATTTTATGTTTCTCTGCTTGGTGGTGCTTCCGCAGCGAAATCCTTGGCTCTTGTATCATCAAAAAGATCAGCTATGTTATGAATCAATCTTGCCTTAACTTTCATAACTATTAATGTTCTAAAAACAACATTGCTTTGTTAGATATACCATGTTGTCTTATGGTCGCAGAAGCGAGTCATGTTGCAGCATACAACCCCATGGACAATGCATGGATCATTATTAAAGAAAACAATTGCCATTGTTGATGCCTCACTCATTTATTCAGTAGCACAATATAGATAAAAGTATAAATTTTGTTTCAATTCTTTGATTCTGTAACACACACCAAATGTAATAACTTATCATGGAACAGGAATGTACGAAACAAAAAAGTTGTATCCAACTTCTCTTGAAATATTGCGAATAAATTGGGACCAATATTTAAACTTCCAATGACTTCTCGGTAGTAACGACCCATCCGTTGTCAGCCAATTCGTATGAGTTGCATTCTCTGGATTACCTTCCCTGTGTATATACCAGTCTTTCATATGTTCGCTTCTGTAGTAGCAACAAATGGTCTGAACGATTCTGATATTGAAAATTGAAGGAAGAAATAACCAACATCCATCTTTAGTCAATGCTATCTAGAGGCAATAAAATGAAGATGTCAAATACTCACAATACTTTTGTTAAACATAATCAATTTGACCAGAAAATCTGAGGAGAAACGAACAATTAAACCAGGCTGATAGTATGAGCCTGGAATAGAATCAATTTTGCCAATCTTTCTTCCAGCAAACTGCTCTGCCTCCTAAATCCACATTCGCTCGCTCAGGTGGATTTTTCATGCATGTGGAAGGAAACTAATGGAAACAGATTAGTACTGAGACTTTATGCACAAATCATGGTGCGTAGTCCTGGGAGAACAAAATTATTCAGACATAATCTAAACCGGAACAAATGTAAAACATATGGCATAACAAGGATATAGATACTGTAGGATGAGGTTCACCCGCATCAATCAACACTCAAATGATGGAACAGAAGGTACATAGAGTGACTAAAACAACCGTGATCTTAGCTTATTGGTTCAGCTAGATGGCACTTTTTTTTGAGAATTTACAGCAGGAGAGTCTCCTACTGTGTATTTTATTATCAAGGTATTTTTACAAAAAAAGAGCCTATGTACAAGGTCCACCAACGTGGAACCCAAAAGTCCTATCCAAACAGGAAGAGAAACGACCTATTTGTCAACACTTGTTGACTAACACGGTAGAAAAGGGAGGAGTGCTACACAGATATAAGAGCTAGATGGCACATTACCACAGGTTAGAAATCAAAGTCAAGTGATTTTAGAAACTGAGTAAAACCGATGTTTGCTCCTCGAGTAGTGTTTTTTGTACATATTTTATATCTTACCATTTTCTCAAGGAAAAATATTACTCGAAATCCATGTATCTTTAAAGAACTGTCTACTGTTGATATTATTTAAGTGAAGGTTTTAACGTGGCACCAAGAATTTTATCTCTGTGGCTAGTACATGAACTTCTAATAAAGATAAAATTGAATGGTTCCAATTGTTTATTACTCCATCCGTCTATAAATAGGCATCTTGTATTTTTCCAAATTTTGATGTATCTATATACTAAATAGTGTCTACATACATCCAAGTTTTGACAAATCTAAGATGCGTATTTAAGACGGAGGGAGTATAATCTTTAAAACATCTCAAAAAGATAGTGAGACAAAAAAATATAGAACTGACATCACAAACTATAATTCAAGTGATATCAAGGAATAAACCTTACTTCTCTAGAGATAATAAAAGAATGATATATCACCATTAGTTGTATATACACCTAACATCGATGACTTCAGCACTATCTTTGACCTGAGGTAACAAAGCAAAAAATTAAATAATAAAGATGGCAATATGCTTTGCTGACAGAATACATGACACAAGTAGAGAAATGGTAAAAGCAATGATACGGCAAACGACACCAAAATGTGGACAACTGTAGTATCATGGTTATTTGACTTCACATGTACCTCAGCAGGTATAAGTCAAACACTTAATTATAACTTTCAGTGAATTAAAGACTACCATTTCTTGATTTGGATTGATCAAATAAGGCTGTTTGCGCAGGAACAGTAAGTGTAGTTTTTGAATGGACAAACAGTGTAAATTTTTCTGGAAAGAAACGTTGGAATAAATACCAGGGTTCTCTTGAGAAACATGTAAGCTTCCTCTTTATTCCTCCCATAAAATATGTACACCATGAGTGAATATGCCAATTGATCTCCTGCAGTGAAGGTCGGAGAACATTAAATATCAGTTGGGAAACATGGACCTTCAAATCTATTGCATAAAGAAAAACTGAATGTTTGAAGCATTGCAGGCTTTAGTACACATTCTTTTAATGGCTAAAGCTGAATTTCAATGTGAAGTGGAATATTTGAACTACATATGTCCATGGCCGGCCACAACCATTGTCTGAAAACAAATCGCAAACACAACAAGACAAAGTGAAGTTTTTTCTGCTAAATCTATCCATCTGTTCAGAATCATTGTTTGGTGAACATTAAAGATGCACTCTTGTCGATAGTTTGCAAAAAGTATTTACATTAGAGGCTATACTGATGGCGACAACTAACACCTGCTCACACTGGATACTATACACTCTGATTGAGGCATGGAGCAGCTTCAGTAATACGAAGGCATAATAAGCAGAGAAATCTCATTGTCAAGAAAAAAACACAGAACCTAACCTGTATTGTGGCTGATACGGTTGTAGAATTAGCAAATGTAAGAAATAACAAATTGGTATACTGGAGCAGTAATGACAAATACTGCATGACGTCCTCCATTATGCAGGAAAGACAAATATTTATGCAGGAAAAAAACGGGTACATAAGAGCAAGAACAACCAGATGTCAGTGGTAAATGTTTTGTAAAATCATTCTTTGATGTCATGCCCCTAGAAACAGGCCTTCGAAAGAAGAGAACAAAAATTCTCAGCCAACTCTTATTACTGCCCAAGAATCCTATTAATCCAACGTTCTGCTCTACCTTCTGTCAGTCCTATCAAATCAAAGTGAAGATCCTTTCCTCATAGGCTAATACCTAGAGCCTTGGTACTCCATTAGCAGGTGGGAGCACTGATTAAATCTGACCCTCCATGTAAAGGGATAGTTTGGTCTCTGCCTCATGGTCTAATCTGATTGCTCATCAAATTGTGCACCGGTCTCGCAACAGAACTGCACGTTGTTCATAGATACCAGTATGCCACCACCGCCGTCCCGTTTGAGAGGTCAAACACACACCCCCATCGATGCCATCTAATCGAGCGGTCACACACGACAACTCTGAAGTTCTGTCCTCGGCTGCACCGTTGTCTCATCTCCCTCATCCCTCCTCCAGTTCCAGCCACACGGTTAACCCAGATCTCCTTTGAACAGGCCGCCATGAGTGGAATGCAACACATTGGTCCAGCTTTTCTAAGATATATGGCCAGGGTATAACTCAGTCATTGGATGATTCTTATTTTTATTTGCATTCAGAGTTACCGATAAAATAAACAATGACGCTCTGGAAAACACATGCAGATTGCTAAGATGTAGATTAGAATTTAAAACAAAAACGTAAGACGTTATGGACTACACATGTCATAGACAATACCAAGAAGAAATGTCCGCATAGAGCAAGATTCTAGCTGGACACATAAATATTACCATACAGAGCCACCAAATCGCATCATGTATTACTAAAATCAGAACCAAAAATTCCGCTGTTCAGTGTATAATATATCACTATATACATTAGAAAAAAAAGAATAGAAAGTTAAACTACTAACATGTACAGAGAAAGACATGGTTGAACAAGAACTGGATCTGGAGGCAAGAAGATTTTGTAGAATCGAAACACACGAACTCCTGATTTTTCCATACCAGGTTGAAGTGATAGTCAGGGTAGGGGATCAAGGATGGAGGTTGGAGGTTGGGGCGGCTTTGTTTCCGGTGATGAAGGGGGGACATGGGTGCAGCGCCATCCATGGAGAGGAGCTTCATCATCCCTTCATCCCCATCTACCCAGAGGACGGCTGACGCGACGAAGACGGTGGATGCGGCCGGCATGGTCGGTGAGGGGAACGGAGGGAGGCGAGAGCAACCTTGTTTCACAACTGGTCGGTCGAATCGCCGGAGATGTGGTAGGGAACGGAGGGATTTGACGGCGACAACACAACACAAGCGATGGAGGCATCAGATGAGGCACGCAAGTTCGACGGGGAGAGAACGGCGGCGAATAGAGGGAGGCGGCCAGGCGGGGCTGAGAATGATGCGGTGGAGAGGGGAGGGGATGGGGCAGGCACCGAGAATCCCAGCGAACCGCCTCACCGAGCGACCGTCTTCCACATGACTATCTCTCTATGTGCGGGCCCCACGAAAACGACCCTCCGATCAACCAGGAGGGCTGCCAAGCCTGGGAGCTTAGAGCTCTTTAGAGATGGTCTTTCTACCGCTGAATGATCTGCTTTGAACGGGGAAGGGTCTTAAAGGACCCACAACTGATCTATTAGTTGGAGGTGGCATTACATTTTACATACATGACCAGTTCAGAAAAATAAAATACAACTTGGTCCCTAGTTCTTAAGAAAAGGACCTTACAAAGATTTGCAGAAAAGAAATCTGCTTGAATGCTTTTCCTAAACAGCCTGAACGGAATTAATAGAATGTCAGACATGTGCATAGTCTTGGTGGCTTTGCCCGAGTATGGCATAAAAACTAAAATGGTAGCTGGGTCCGTTTGATTTTTTTTTTAAAACGGAGGCAAAAGCTTTGCCTCATCAATTAATTATGAAGAAGGTGCTCAGTTTTTAGGACAAAACCGAACGAAAACCTACAACAATAGGGCCAAGCCCACACCAAGAGCACACCCAAGAGAGAACACCAAAAGAAAGCAACCTCTAAGCCAACTACAAATGACAACCCAAGGTCACAACATCGAAAAAAAGACCCACTAAAAAGACATGACAACCCAAAATGAGACCATCACTTAAACGGCTTCTCAAACTTCTCTTATGGCTCTCCTCCTTATCCTTCTGATAGATACCTTCTTAAGAGACTTCTCCACCTTCTTGATCATGTCCTCCGAGGCTTTACCTGCCAAGACGCAGGCAATTTCCTTGCCATATTCAGGGCTAGCCGCCTCCAAACTAGCGAGCAAATCACGAAACTCCTTTGCAAAAAGAGCATCTGAGCTAGAAAAAGAAAAAGAATTAAATTATAGAAAAAAATATTATATAAAGACCTTTTTTAAGGTTATGCCTCTTTTTTGGATATGCGGGGAGGGGTGCTCCTAGGTGTGTGTAAGGGGTGTGTTTTTCGCGGGAATGAATTCCTTGTAAAGTCAGGGGATGTGGACACACTTGCGCGAATCTGGGTAATGGCTAGAGGGCATAGCATCAAGGATTTAGTGTCCAACATGGTAAACTAAATATAATATTCAGTTCTCTGCTCTACAAGCCAGATCCTAGAAGGACACTGTAACATCCCTGTTCTAGTTAAACCTAATTAGGGTTTAAATGTGCGTCATGTCATGAACATCATCTTTAATTCCTAAGAAAACTGTATTAATAAAATATTTTAAAACCCTAAGGTTTCTCACTTTCAAATTTCAAACTAAAATACATGGCACTTCTGCAGACTGCAGCATCAAGAAGGCCATTGTTATTTTGGAAAGATCATAAAGTTTGAATCCTCAAATTTCATTTCAAAAGAGCAAAGGAATTTGAAAACAAAAATGAGAATAAAATTTAGAAAACAGAAAAGGAGAAAAACTTCCTCTATTTGGGCCTTAGCCCAATCCCATCCCCTCGCTGGCTCTCTCTCTCTCTCTCTCTCTTCGTGTGTAGGTGCGCGCGCGCAATACGGAAGGCCGGCCGCGCAACAGCCTAGCCGAATCCCATAGAAACCCAACACAGCATGTTCATCGTCTACATCTCGATCGAGGAAGCAGCTGCCTTTCACCACGCATGCCGCTCTCCTCCGCCGTGATTCGCGCCACCATCCTTTGCGCCCGACAAAGCCTCGCCGCACCGCCTGAGTAAACTCTAGACACGTGTAACATCCCAAAATTTCAAAGCAATGAAGAAAATCAATTTCCCTTATTCCAAAATTTTGAGCCAACAAAAAACTTGGATTGATTTAAAGTGTGGTGCATAGTGTTCATGCAAGTATGTCTTGATGTTGCCATGCTTGAGTGTTTAGAGTGTGGGAATTACCAATGAACCCAAAACAATAACACTTGAGACAAAGAAAAGCAAAACAAATAAAAAGAACAATAAAAATCAAGGCACATGTGATAATGGTCATTTTTGACTTTTTTAGTCTGATGCCTACTTTGAGCCACTGTGGTTATTCTTTTCTAAACTAAACTTCCCCGTCTTTTTGCCCATCATCCAAGAACACATCAAGGTGATCACTTTGGAGTTTGCCAACCTTGCTGATTCATTTTCAATTGCTTATAATAAGCATCCAAAGTAGCAACAATGAAACACATTTAAGATCACCTCAAATTTGATTTTCATCAAACCAACCCCATTTTGCAAACCAATGCAACCAAGAGATGTCAAATAATATTAGAGTCACACCCATGATATATTTTGGAAAAATTCAAAATAAAATCTCTTGCGGCCATTCTGTCGAACACTTTGTGTGCATAAATCAGAGAAGTGCAAACCCTCTAAAATCCAGTGGGTTTTAACCTAAACCCTAGCTCCAATTGCCAACCTCAGTTCCCACTTGAACCCTCTGAACAATGGCAAGCATCTGCACCAATGATCACTGATGATCATCACCATGGCATGGCCATGCCGTGACCTCATGACGCTCATCCATGCCACCCTTCTCTCCTCTCTTCCCTGACCGACCTCACCATGTCCTGGAGGTAGCCCTCACTCCACTGACCCTGCTGGTACACGCCACTGGCCAAGGAGAGGCTTGCCCTGCCCAGACAAGAACGTGCCCATGTCACCCAGGCGTGCCAAGACCCGCATGGTCACGACGCCAGCACGCGCACGGGCGCCACGGTGCCCCGTCGCCTCCGTCCTTGCCTCGCCATCAGCGCCCGCCAGGAGCATCGCCACGACACCAGGAACCTGCCAAACACCGTCACCAGCTCCCCCGTGCCTTGTTGCCGTCGCTCTCTTCGACGCTGTCCGCCATAGTACCGCCGGACACGGTGAGCTCACGATCGTGTTTGACCACCGTTTTCTGTGCAATGACGCTCGTGATGATCGCCATGACGCCGTGAACAGCACACCGTCCTCGCCCATGCTCCCGGTCGCCCGTAGCACCACCTCACCTTCCGCCACCGTGACCACCCACAGCACCTCGTCGAGCCTATAAAAGGAGCCCTCCCCCATGCTCATTCTTCACACCATTCTCTTCCCCTCCTTCCACTGACCCCCTCCGAGCACCGCCCCATCCCAATTTGAACCACGGAGCCCCAATTGTTGGCCGAAGAACCGCCGGAGCTAGAGAAGGTGGAGCGGGAGTTGCCGAGCACCCCCGGAGCTGCCGCGACCACCCTCTGCTTCCTCTTTGTCGACAACGCCGATCTCCGTCACCCCCGACCATCGCCGGACCTCCGGTGAGCCTCCGACCCCCTAGGTCTGCCGCAGATAGGGTTAGAGCTCGCCGTCGACGACGACGAGCCTCGACCGTCTGATCTTGTTCTAATCCTACGGCCCCTGGTTCGCGTACCGTTTCGGGGTTTAAAGACCCACTGACGGGTGGGACCCGCTGTCAGGCCGCCCGCGTGTGCGAGAAGCGCCACTGGGCCGGCCCTTTTTCTTTTTCTCCTGGCCCGTTTAGTTTCCCGCCTAAGCCCACATAATTCAAATTCGTTTTGTTCTTTTTAGCCTAGATATAATACTGCTGCCCTATGCAAAATTTAATATAAAAATATACACTAAGCCAAATTTGATGATCAAAATTTGTGGGAAAGTAGATAAAAATATCTATCCAACCCAATTAGTCTCAACCCTTGATTTATTATAGAGCTATTACAATAAAAATAATAAGACAGTACCTTTGCCAACTTCAAACATTTATTAAAAATCAACCATAATGTATTTTGAGGTGATTCCACCTCTCAAAATTCTCATTTCAGATCCTCTATCTGAATATGTAAAAATATAGATTTTTAGTTACAGTGATCATGGGCTAGGTTCAAATAATGGCTATGTAGTCATTTCTAGCACATTTAAATCACTTAAAATAATAGTTAAAAATTATGACATGTAGCATCTCATTTAAATCACTATCCCAAGTAATTTAATGTGAGGTGATGACTTTAGTCTACATGGCCTCATATTTTATTATTTGAGGATATTAAATCTTAGTAATGTTCAATGAGAGGAAATTATTTTTCAAAGAAAATAAATGGAAACCCTAGTGGACATTAAATCTTAGTAATGTTTAATAAGAGGAAATTACTTTTCAAAGGAAATAAATGGAAACCCTAGTATTAATTCTTGTGATGATAATAGATCATCTTGTGTGAGTCATTATGGCTAAATAGTCTACTTAAGTATTGTTTGGTGATTGTATACCTCGTATTCGTTTATAGACGCTAGTACCGAAGGCTACGAGGAGGAGGAGGTCTTCTACGAAGAAGAGGAGGAACACTTTGATCATTGTACCATTCAAGGCAAGCTCCACTAATGCAAGCTATACTAGTGCAAGATACCATTGCAACATTATTTGTGTTTAAGGATTTTCTTTTCCAAGTCCAAGTTTTTATCTTGCAATCTTTTACTTTGGTTATCAAGGCTTATTTTTAGAGTTAACTTTGGTCTAAATATGGAGTACTACAAGAGCATCAAACTTAGCCTAGATAACTAAAATTTAGTTAGCACCCCTCATGACTAGTTGCTAGTGCTAAAACTAAAACTGACCACTCTAGATGGGAACTTGTGAATCAAATGACTTTGAAAACCTTAGAATGATGAGTTATTCTATTGAAAGTTTTGAATGTGAATATGACCGTTGAATAACAAGGTGAATTTGACAAAAACTGATGGTTGGGTTCGGATGCGATACCATTCCAACTTTAGTGTACCCCCACAATACCTGATAATGGGTAGGGCTTAACTGGAAATTTATGTACTTTAGTATGAGTTCCCTCTGAACAAGCGTCATAGCGGTTATGCCGAGGCTGCCTCTGTGAAAAGTGAAATGACGTGAAAAAGAGATGAATGTCCTACCCAAGCCCTGTGCAGTTCCTGGATGCAGTTGAAGCTCATAGGGAGGCCTATACTAGAAAGTAGGGTTGATGAAAGGATATATGTTGATATTCTGTAGCACCCTACCTTTTAATAAAGGCAAGATACATGTGTATAGTGCTACTCCCGGGATCACTGATAGCACACACATTACAAAATATAGTAATCATTGCAATAGTATCAAATTACTACATCGTTGGTCCAAAGGGTAATGTAAAACCTTACAAATTGCATAGTCACATGGACTAGCTCTGTACAATGTTCAGAACAAACACAGCGGAAATGTAAATCATCAATGAGCCTTCATCATCTTCATGTGCCACAGGCAGTCATGTTGGAATGTAGACTCGAGATCCTACCACGTACTTCTCCTCAGAAAATCCTGCACGTTTGAATATGCAGCCCCACAAATGGAGGTCAGTACAATGATGTACTGGCAAATGACACTTATATGGTGGCAGTTTTTAGGCATGACTATCTACATGATATTTGGCTAGTGGAGTTTAGGCAAAATTTGCATAAAGCCAATTTTATCCTATATTTTGTTTAAAACAAAACATTTTGAAAATCTTTGAATGACATTATGAAATCACACCATGGATAATCCTCCATGGGTTTTATAATAATCACATGGTTACATCTCCCATGAGTTTTACAAAGTTGATTCAAATTTTAAACACATTCAGAAAACGATGATGAGATTCTTCCGTACATTCCTTGCCTAGAAAGCTCAAATTGTCCATAACCGGGGACACGGCTAAGATCTTAGGTTTAACTCTCGAGAGGTTGTGCACTTTCACCTTACGACCCACCCTTCCCAAGAGAAGAATGAGACAAGATCTTTCAGAAGAAGGTTTCAACCATACTGGCATAGACTCGTACCCATTTGGCCGCAGCCACATCATCCTGTCTATCCGACAAGTTGGACCTCACAACTTACTTAATCCCGGCAGAGCCATAATACCATAAGGCTGCACTAGAAGCTAACTAAAACATGGATGACATAGTAATCTCTTTAATCCTGGGTGGCCATCCACAAGTGAAACTCACAGGCTTAAAACCATTACAGATAATAAACCCCCGCACGATCCCCTGGTGAAAACCAGAGGTGCAGTCTAGGGCAACCACTATTCAACTGCGTACTCTCAGGTACCCACCTGCCACTGATTTCTCCAGGATCGGAGCCCTGAGCAGCCGCCCACCACACAATCAATCCACCCAGGTGATTCATTAAGGTTGTTAATTTTAATTCTAAATACTCACAATCTAATATAATCAAAACAGTAGTGGCATTTTGTTATTGCTAGGCAAACTAAAAATCCTAGCAAGGGTTCTTGGGTGGCTACACACTACTAGGATTAATAAGCATAGCATAACTTTCGAAAACAAAACCCTACCATGCATACTAGTTTGAAAAACACTAATACATAATAAAATAGGTAGGAATTGAGTGTCACTTGCCTTTTTGGTAGTCGAAGCGCGTTCACTTCTCTTAATCAAAATACGTGCCTCTCCGTATGAACTATAATATAAAATATAGCACAACAGAAACACACAATTCAGTAACAACAAAATCAAACAAGACGGCAATCGGAAATCGCTCTATGGTACTAAGGTATGGCATGAGGTTTGGCTTGCAAGATATGGCGGTGAGAGTTTGGACGGAAAGTCACATGATTAGAAAGAATTAGATAATCTAAAATATAAATGAAAAATATTTATGCTCTACAAAAGCATGAAAAGAATTCGGAACGGCTTATGTGAATTGAATCACATAAGTGACAAATAGTGCAACAACAATACTACTGAATAAGTGTGACAACAATTACTCAAAATAGTATGAACTACACATATGCTTACGGACTTGTGATATATTGCATTACTCAATTAACTCATTTGTAAATTGAATAGTTTAATATAAGCCAATAAGATTAAGTGTGCATGAGGTGAAATATGTATGAAAGATATTTCTAATGACGGTGACTGTTTGGACTCAAGATAAGTGTGATGTGAGGTGGAGTGTATCAAACACAAGTATCCAAAGCATACCTAATTGAGATACATTACCATTTACTGAAATAACTCAAATGAATAAATGTGAACTAGGCGAAGAGGTTTGATGTAGTAAGGATATTGGTTCAAGGTGTAATATCTAAATGGATTTGGTAGATGGGTATGATAAGATCATAAGGTTTACTTTTGTAGAAGGAGTCATATTGAAAGGAATCATAGAATTAATTCTATAATGAACATACTCAAATCCACAAAGTTGAATTTGAATATTTGCAAAGCGATTCAAATATTTTGGACGGTGGTGCTATTAGATGAAGTACTGTAAAGCAAGGCTTATGCAATTGATATAGTGTGACAACACTTATCAAATTAGCACAAGATAGCATGGGATATGAACCAATGACATATTGAACTATTCAAATAACTCATTTGAAAGTTGAATAGTTCGAACTAAGTGGAAGGATTGAATGACATGAGGTTGTATAGACATGAATGATATCGGGATTTGGTTCGCGGAGCCTAATGGATAACAAAGGTTCATCACATATGATATGGGGTAGAGTATCTCCACCCTATTAAAGCAAGGTAAATTCTAAACTAGGACATGTCACACATTACTCAAATAACTCAATTGTCATTTGAATAATATGAAATAGACAACCAGTAGTAAGCTATGTGAACATGATAAAGAATTATAACTGGTCCTGAAAGATGGGTATGATCATAAGGATCAATTTGGCTAAAGGAACTATGTTGAAACCAGTTATAGGACTACACTTTTCGTGAAAATTTATTAGAAAAAGTTTTCCGGATGGAAAAACTTTCTACACGGAAGTTGTAGAGAATTCCATTACAAGCGTATCGCCAAAAAAATCTCTCGAAAAAAGTTTGTAGGATTTATTTTATAGACGATGTTGCGGATCAAATGGATACCGCGGAAATAAAGTGTGCGAAACTGCCACGCAAAATACCTAACATGATCTACATGATTTGCTGATTCCAACGGTATATGGTTTGTCGAAATCCGACGGATAAAACTTAAGATATGAATTTTACAAAACTAGACATAAGTGGTTATAGTTCTAATGGTGTATGAAAAGTTGTCCGAACAAGTTGCTCGGATGGGAAAACTTCCTACATGAAAGTTGTAGAGACTATTTACAAACTTAACAGAAGAACCACTATTTTAAACGGAGGTGTAGATCTAAAGAAATAAAATTATTTTACGAAAAAGAGCGAAAATAGATTTATTACCGGAATAAGGATGCGTCGGATCGCGGCGTTTCCCAAATAGCGTTGCGGATATTGCGTCACGAATGTGCGCCGCGAACAGCTCTATTTTTCAAATAGCGTTGTGGATGTTGCGTCGCGAACAGCTGTGTCGCTAGAGAAGCAGCGCTGCACAGCCGTGTGCCGCACGCGGAGAGCCGGGCGCTGGTTGTGTGTGCGTTTGGGGCATCAAGGGTAGCTTTATTTAGGGCTGGGGCTGGAGGGAAATGTAGCTTGGCTCCCGGGTGCCACACACCCCTATAGTTGGAAAAATAAAAAGATAAATTAGAAAAAGTTTAAAAAAATTCAAACTTTTTTGGGAATCAAAGATGACCAGGTATTGTACTTGAAACAAAATATTTTCCTAGGAAATTACTTTTATTGTATCCTGGGTTAAAAAAAAAGCTTGGAATGCCCCATGACCAGATAGTATTCACTATATATTTGTAATAATTTTGTCTTTTTTGCCCTGGAGATCATGGGAATAATTTCATTTCCAAACATATTTTTTACGAGTACAAACTTGATCATCCTTGGCTTCCAGGAAAATTCAAAAAAAAATTAACTTTTTTAACTTACTATAATTTTTTTAGTCTATGAGGGTGCGTTGCACCCGGGAGCCAAAAGTCCGCTTCCTGGGGCTGGAGAGAATTTACCTGAGCAGGCGATGTGGGACTAAAAAGAAGAAAAGGAAAAGGGCGGCGCTCGTGCGTGCTGCGCGCTGGGCGTGCGTGCGTGCTGGGCTGAAAAAAAGAAGAAAGAGCCAGGGGTAGGGGCTGGCGTGGGAGGCTGGGCCGAGCGGGAGCTGGGGGCAGGGAGGTGGGCCGGAGTGTTGGGCTGGGGGCGGCCTGGGCGCAGGGCTGGCTGGGCCAGTCGGCCGGGTGGGCTGCGCGAGCTGGGCCGGTCGGTCTGGCTGGGCCCTCCATTTTTTTTCCTTTTTTTTAATGAAATTGAAATACACTTTGGGGCTTCAAAACAAATCGGAAAAATGCAAATAAGGTACCGTTGGATTCGTCGTGAAAAATACTTTAATATAAAATAAAATTTGGGACAAAAATATAAACTTTATAAAATCAAAATTTGACATACATGTCTATGTGGCTATAGTGCCCTTTTAGGGTTTAATGTTTTCTCAAATAAAATATTTTTATAAGTTGCAAAACCTCCGAACAAAATAGATCATTGTTGGAAAATCTTTTCAAAACCAAGTTTTATGAAAACTCTATATTTTGTAAAAAAAACTTTTTAATATCCTTTTGTGAAAACAAAATAATCATTATATAATTTGGCCTATATGTTTGATTTTGAAAATACTTTAAAACCAAAAGTCTTTGAAAACACTATTTTGGAATTTAACTTATAAATAAATTTAAAAAAATTTAGTTCTTTGTGAAATTTCAATCAAGTTCAAACAATCAAGCAATAAATTTATTTTTATTTTACATTCCAAAATTTAGAAAATTTCGGGATGTGACAGATACCACCCTGAAAAGTAATCAAAAGTTGTGGCACAGTACAAGCTAGAGTGAGCCGTTAGCGTCATGGACGGTTGGATGGCCATACTGTTCCGTTGTCAGATGTTTTTCTAAAAATGACTTGTGACTTGAAAGATGAAGTGACTTGATCACAACAGAGTTGTGGGAATGACACTGATGTTCCCACTTGACTAAATTTAGACAAATAAAGAGTCTTTGACTATTAAGTGTTTATGAAATTAAACTAGCTTTGTGCAAATAAACCTAGAAGCTTAGAACCCTTATTAGAGCTACTAGTACTGCTATTAGTGTTAGTTTGCGAGTACTTTATAAAGTACTCATGTCTTTGTCCATGGCTATTCAAATTGCCAGACTATGAAGAGGAGCACCAGTACCAGGAAGATGGACAACAGGATGTCTGTGATAACTAGGATCACCTCCCAACGTCAAGCATTGCCTGTGGACAGATGGACCGCTACTACGTTTCTTCCGCTATGTGTTTTGAATCTGATCTATAGCTCAACTGTTGTTTTAAGATTGGATCATGAGATCCCTTGTTGTAAGACGATTATGGTTTGTAATGAATAATGTTCTGTGATATCGACTATTATGTCTCACAAAAACAATCTTCCTGAGATTGTGATGTATGGCATAATAGGCATCTGGAATTAAAAATCCGGGTGTTGAGAAGTTGGTATCAGAGCCATTGTTTGACCTTAGGAGGCCCTAGTTAGAATGGACATCTGAAAAAATTAGTTTCAAAACAAATGAAGTGAATATTTATGAAAACTTATTCTCACTCTTGTCCTTGAGATCTTTTCAAAATGAGGAATCCATGCTCTACTTTCCCTTGTAATTCCACCTAAAATTTTGACACACTTGCTCACTTCTCTAACTTACTCACACTACAAGAAAAGTTGCCATGGCCGACGAAGTTGAAGTCGCGCTGTGGTTGCTGGTGTACCATGGCCGACGATTTTTGGTCCCTCCGTGGTTCATGTCAAAACTTTTTTTTCTCGTTTTTGAGGCCACCTAGCCCGACGAAAGCGGCCAAAACGTCGCGTATGGTGGCCCGGGACGTGGTGCATATCGAAATCTCGGGTTCGCCGGCCGAGTCAACGCAAATCCGCACCGTCGAGGGATGTAGGGCCCAGATGGCAGCCTCTGGCATTGTTTTTTTCTAGATCGCGCCATCTCGTTCAACGTTCTCCGATCGAGCCGTTTACGATGCAAGATCATGGGTCCCGCATGTCATCCTCTATGAACCAAAATTCTTTCTATTCTTGGATTTTTTGACCCCCGATTTCTGGCTACTTCCTTTTTCTTTTGATCCCTTGCGCCTTGGAAACGTTGAGACGCTGCTGCTAAATGGGACCCGCATGTCATCCTCTATGCGCAATCAACTTTCTTTTCTTGGAGTTTTTTGCCACCTCAAATTTGGTCACTTGCCTTTTTCTTTCGATCCCCGCCGCCTCTCAAACGGTGATACCGCTGCGCTAACTGGACCCGCATGTCATCCTCTATGTACTATAAAAATTTCTTTTCTTGAATTATTTTTGGCAACTCATATTTGGTCACTTACCTTTTTCTTTCGATCCCCGCCGCCTCTCAAACGGTGATACCGCTGCTGCTAAATGGGACCCGCATGTCATCCTCTATGTACTATAAAACTTTCTTTTCTTGGATTTTTTTGGCACCTCATATTTGGTCACTTGACTTTTTCTTTCGATCCCCTGCTGCCTCTCAAACGGTGATACCGCTGCTGCTAAATGGGACCCACATGTCATCCTCTATGTACTATAAAACTTTCTTTTCTTGGATTTTTTTGGCACCTCTTATTTGGTCACTTGACTTTTTCTTTCGATCCCCTGCGCCTCTCAAACGGTGATACCGCTGCTAAATGGGACCCGCATGTCATCCACTATGTACTATAAAACTTTCTTTTCTTGGATTTTTTTGGCACCTCATATTTGGTAACTTGACTTTTTCTTTCGATCCCCTGCTGCCTCTCAAACGGTGATACCGCTGCTGCTAAATGGGACCCGCATGTCATCCTCTATGTACTATAAAACTTTCATTTTTTGGATTATTTTTGGCACCTCATATTTGGTCACTTGACTTTTTCTTTCGATCCCCGCCGCCTCTCAAACGGTGACCGCTGCCCTAAATGGGACCCGCATGTCATCCTCTATGAGCAATCAACTTTCTTTTCTTGGAGTTTTTTTGGCACCTCATATTTGGCCACTTGCCTTTTTCTTTCGATCTCATGCCACGTTTGAAACGTTGAGGTACCTGCTGGCTCATGGGACCCGCATGTCATCCTCTCTGTGCTATAAAAGTTTCCTTTGTTGGATTTTTTCACCCTCTGATTTTTGGCTTGCCTTTTTCTTTTGATCCCCTGCCCCCTTTGAAACGTTGAGTAAGCTGTTGGTTCAAGGGACCCGCATGTCATCCTCTATGTCGATCAACTTTCTTTTCTTGGATTTTTTCACCCCTAATTACTAGCTACTTTCTTTTTCTTTTGATCTCAAGCCGCATTACAAACATTGAGACCGCTGCTGCAAAATGGGACCCACATGTCATCCTCTATGTACAATAAATCTTGGATTATTTTTGGCTCCCGATATTTGGTCACTTGCCTTTTTCTTTCGATCTCATGCCGCCTTTGAAACGTTGAGTAAGCTGCTGGCTCATGGGTCCCGCATGTCATCCTCTACGAACAATAAAAGTTTCCTTTCTTGGAGTTATTTTTTACCCCTAATTTCTGGCTATTTGCCTTTTTCTTTTGATCCCCTGCCCCCGTTGAAACGATGAGGACGCTGTTGGCAGGTCGGTCCCACATGTCATCCTCTATGAACAATAAAAGTTTCCTTTGGTGGATTTATTTTTGACCCCTAATTAATTTCTGGCTATTTCCTTTATTTTTCTTTTGATCCCCTGCCGCCTTGGAATTGTTGAGAATGCTGCTGCCTCATTTTTCTTTTGGTCCTGTGCCGCCTTGGAAACGTTGAGACCGCTGCTACAAAATGGGACCCGCATGTCATCCTCTATGTACAATAAAGTTTCTTTTCTTGGATTATTTTTGGCTCCTGATATTATGTCACTTGCCTTTTTCTTTCGATCTCATGCCGACTTTGAAACGTTGAGGATGCTGCTGCCTCATGGGTCCCGCATGTCATCCTCTCGAACGATAAATGTTTTCTTTTCTTGTATTTTTTTACCAACTGATTTTTGGCTTTTTTTATTTTCGATCCCCTGCCGCCTTTGAAACGTTGACTCCGCTGCTGGCTCATGGGTCCCCGATGTCAGCTCCCGTACAAGAAACATGTGATATTTTATTTTGCAGACAATAAACATTGTATTTCGCTCTGAGCTATTGCAAACGGATAAATTAAATCTTTATATCTACATAAACAAACTTATATGTTGAATCTCCTTGTTTTTTGTTTTTGCGAAGCATAGGACTTTCCTGTTTTTTTTGAGAAAAATCCGACCTTTCCTGTTTTGGAGTGGGCTGAAATTGTACGAGTCAAAAGGCCCAGCAGGATAGTTCGAAGGCCCAGATGTCCAGATACAGCCCAATTGAAATCTTTCTTTTCTTGGATTTTTTTCACACCCTGATTTCTGGCTACTTCATTTTTCTTTCGGTCCTGTGCCGCCTTGGAAGCGTTGAGACCGCTGCTACAAAATGGGACCCGCATGTCATCCTCTATGTACAATAAAGTTTCTTTTCTTGGATTATTTTTGGCTCCCGATATTATGTCACTTGACTTTTTCTTTCAATCTCATGCCGACTTTGAAACGTTGAGGAAGCTGCTGGCTCATGGGTCCCGCATGTCATCCTCTATGAACAATAAAAGTTTTCTTTGTTGGATTTATTTTTTTCCCTAATTTCTGGCTATTTGTCTTTTTCTTTTGATCCCCTGCCCCCTTTGAAACGATGACGACGCAGCTGGCAAGTCGGTCCCACATGTCATCCTCTATGAACAATAAAAGTTTCCTTTGATGGATTTATTTTTGACCCTAATTAATTTCTGGCTATTTCCTTTTTTATTTTGATCCCCTGCCGCCTTGAAATAGTTGAGGATGCTGCTGCCTCATGGGTCCCGCATGTCATCCTCTCGGAAAGGTAAATGTTTCTTTTCTTGAATTTGTTTACCAACTGATTTTTGGCTTATTTTTTCTTTCGATCTCCTGCCACCTTTAAAACGTTGACGACGCTGCTGGCTCATGGGTCCCCAATGTCAGCCTCCCCATACTGCAAATCCTCTTTCTGCAAAGGTTGTATTTCTAGATAGATAAGGTGGATTCGAATCTGCCATGGTTCAGGCAGCTCAGGTAAGCCTTCTTGCACTAATTAATGGAAGTAGTGTATCGCAAGGTCAAGACATGTGGCTCGGTGTAATGAATCTATATGAATCATGTTGTGGGTTCAATCTGATAGTTCTCTAACAGGTCAGCCAAAATAGAAATTAAGTTTTTTTCTAAAACGGAAATGCAAATTAAGATGAACACAAACATTAGTTATCATAATAGCTGATCATACATACATACTTGCTAAGAGCAAAAGCTTGCCAGAGTTTTACCACCCATACAATTAATTAGCAGTTCAGATAAGATAACCTTATATAAGTATAACTACAAATGCATTTGCTAAGGGCTCATGGGACAACAGAACTAGACAACCGCGAACTTTATGACCAGCATGTCACAGCGGCATCGAAAGATCTTGACCTTCAACTTTGATCCAATGCGAAGTTTGGCACCGTCAATGAACTTTTTCCACCTGGAAGTAACAGCCAAGCGGCCATCTGTGGGACTGACAGAGTACCGTCCCTCCACGGTGAGACCTTCACTCTCCATGACGAGGGATATCTTGCCCCTTCGGCCAGCATTGAGATCCTTGGAGATACTTTTAGGCAATTTCTGATTCAAAGCAAGAGATACCACCAAAAATTAGTCAATGGCACCAATGCACTGAACCATGTGAGACTTTGAGCAGAGAAGACATCAAGATAAGAGGAGTTATGCTGTCATATACTCACGAACATAGCCTTCAGATGCGTCCTGGTCACCACACGGGTGGCCACAGCAATGAGCTGAGACCTCGGTGATCTGGCTGGGCAGGCATGAGCCTGGGCTGGTACACGAGCTGGTGCTGATGCAGGAGACTGCGGTGTGCAGAACGGTGCCTCTAGAGGAACCGGTGCTGATGCAGGAGACTGGGAAGGTGCAGAAACGGTGCAGCTAGAGGAACCAGTGCTGATGCAGAGGCCTGCTGGGCATGTGTAGTATATGGGGCCTCTACAGAACCAATGCTGATGTAGGGGACTACTGGGTAGATGCAGAAACGGAGCTGGTACAGGAACCGGTGCTGATGCAGGAGAGTGGGAAGCCGGTGCCGGTGCTGGTGTGGTTGCCCTTTGTGACATCCGCTCCTGTTCCATCAGGGGATCTGCAACTTTGATCATGTTAAACCCAGCAAGCTAGAACAGAGGGAATGGTTTAGAACAACTGCTCAGAATGCAGTTATCAAAAGATATGAGTAGAAAAAAGTTACATATTATATATTTGGAAGTGTCTCCAACTCTGTAAGCAGTTACGTATATCTGCCCGTTTGAGTTTCTGATCCTCAGCTCGTCGCCCTTCTTCAGACCGTAGTCAAAAGCAAACTTTCTCCAATCATGTCCATACAAATATGTGATGGTCTGCGTCTTGTAGACATACACCTCATAGACCGTGTAGGTGTTCATCAATTTGCCATTGCCATGCATAGTGAAAGATCCTTCATGCGGACACATCTGGTTAATCATTGGACGAAGTTCACAAGGTACAGTCTGCATGTGAAAATTGATACAAATGTAAGAAGCAGGAAGACTAAAAACAAGACTTTACTATATGCCAATTCATGCTAAACCACTGAGAATACATACCTGTAACTCTGTGAAGGAGCTACTAGAAAGGTAGATAGAGCCATAGGAGGTGTTATATGCGGGGTATGTACATGGGCCCGCCATATTCCCGCAAGCTCGGCATCGGGATGGTGAAGGAAACATGGGAGGTACTACTGGTGCGTAGCGCTGAACGTAAGTGGAAGAATTAGGTTGTGTAAAGTGCATAGTTCAGAGCAATGCAAATGTTGACAAGCAAGTGCATAACACTATGTTACAAACTGAACAGTGAAAAATTAGTGTATGATGAATATAAGCATGCTAATTTGGTGTTTCCGAATTCCAAAAAGCATTAGACCAGTGATAATATCAGACATAAATCATGGCATGTATATGTGGCTTAAGAAAATATACCCGAACCCTTGGATGGTTACGGCCCGGCTGATCCTTGGACTTGAGCTTATATAAGCATCCAGAAGGTGGGGCTGACAGTAACTTGGTGGCAGCCTCTGCAGATGCCTCATCAGCAGCAGTTGCAATCCTTTTGACCAATGAAGGCTTAGCAGTTTCAGTCTGCATATAAAAATTGAAGAGCAACAGACATCAGCAGTGATATATAAAATGAATCTATGAGACACTGATGCATATAGTGCTGGATGTAAGTGGAAGAATAGGTGTGTGTGTTTCTGAACTATTGGTAAGCATTAGACAAAGCCGGCAATAAACAGACAAAAATCAAATCATGTATGAGGATTAAGAAAATATACCTGCTTACTGAAAAGGGTACCACCCAGCTGGCCCGTGGCCTTGTGCTTGAGGGGTTTTCAGAAGATGGTGGCGCACCATCGTCTTCACAGCAGCCTCATCAGGATCATTTTTTATCCATTTGAGTAGAGGCACAGAAGTTTCATCCTGCATATGAATAGCAACAGAACTCATCATTGATATTTAATAAATCTATGAGATAGACTGATGCAAATAGTGCGGGGTGTAAGTGGAAGAATAGGGTTGTGCATAGAGAACAGTTGACAACAATGCAAATGATTACAAAAGAAGCCAATGGAAATCAACAGTTTATATACTGGATGAGACAGACTGAAAAGTGAAAAATTAGTGTATGATGATTGTAAGCAAACGCAGTGTTTCTGAACTTTTGGTAAGCATTAGACAAAGCCAACAGTAATTAAACAGATAATAATGAAATCATGTATGTGGATTAAGAAAATATACCAGATTCATTAAAAGGTCACCACCCAGCTGGCCCATGGCCTCGTGCTTGTAGAGGTTTTCGGAAGATGGTGCCGGCACCATCGTCCTCACAGCAGCCTCATTAGCCTCATTTTGCATCCACTTGAGTAAAGGCGCAGCAGTTTCAGCCTGCATAAGAATGGGAACAGATCTCAGCAGTGATATTGAATGACTCTGAGACAGACTGATGCATATAGTGCTAGATGTAAGTGGAAGGGTATGGCCGTGTATGGACAACAGTTCACAACAATGCAAGGGTGTGTTCGGTTCTGAAACAGCGTGGAATGGAATGGAATGGTTCCATTTCAGAGGAATGGAATGGTTACATTTTTGTTCGGTTGGGAAAAATGGAGAGCAGAAGAGATCGAGGTTAAACTAACCAATTGTCTCAAAATTGTAATTAACAATTGCAAATGACATTTTAATCTCAAAGTCGTAATTAACAGCGCCTAATGGTGCTCTTTTAATCTAAAAATCGTAATTAACATCATTTTATGTTGGGTTAGGGGAACTGGAGTAGATGAACATTACTGTATGATGATTGTAAGCAAACGAATTTGGTGTTTCTAAACTTTTGGCTTCGAGATCTTATGGGTTTCAACTCTAGCCTACCCCAACTTGTTTGGGACTGAAAGGCTTGGTTGTTGTTGTTGTTGTTGTTGTAAACTTTTGGCAAGCATAGAAAAAACCGACAATAAACAGAGAAAAATCAAGGCATGTTTTGTGGATTAAGAAAATATACCATATTCATTAAAAGATCACCACCCAGCTGGTGCGTGGCCTTGTGCTTGTAGAGGCATTTAGAAGATGGGGGCGGCATCAACATACTGGCAGCCTGATCAGCCGCAGTTTTGATCTTCCTTTTGAGTAAAGGCCCTAAAGTTTCAGTCTGCATATGAATAGCAAAACAAAAGGCAGACCTCAGCAGTGATATTGAATTACTGTATGAGATAGACTGATGCATATAGTGGATGCTCTTAGCCTTTTGCAGCGTGAACACTAGCTATGGACAGACAAAAAAACTAGTTAACTCAGCTTTGTCTAGATATGAATGTACTACCACCATCCAAAAGCTTAAGCCTTATTTATTTTTGAGAAATCAAAACAAGCAAAGTTTGACCAAAATTTTAGAACATTCTATCAACAAATATAATACTGTGTAGATACCGTAGGAAAATATATTTTATTATATATTTAATGATATTAATTTTGTATTTTGCATGTTACTGATTTTTGGTAAAAGCTTAGTCAAACATGGTATAGTTTGACTTTCTAAAAATAATATAAGCCCAAAGCTTTGGGATGGAGGCAGTAGTATCTAGAGCTAAAACACATCTAGATACATCCGTATCTACAGATAGTTGAGTCAATTAATTTGGATCTGAGGGAGTATCAGATTCAGACTACATCATGGTAAGTTGGTTAAAAAAATTACCCCTGGGCGGTCCCTGCCCAGCTCGGCAGTGGCATTTCGCTTCTTGTGCTGCAGATCGGGCCATGCTCCTGCAGCAGGTGGGGCGCTATTCTCGTTCCCCATAGCCTCAGCACGGAACCTGGAGGTACCAACCTGATACAGAGAATATAGAGCATGGTGTCACAGAGGCTTTACGCACAAACAGCTGAAGACATGTGCTACTTTAAGCATATTCCAGAACAGGAACAGATTGAGGATGCAGAGACCAGAGAGACACTTAAAAGGTAAAGAGTGGATAAGCAAACGGAGTACCTGCTTCGCGGGGCTGGGGACGCAGCTCAGGCTCAGCCAACTGCCCACATGCGTGGTGGCCTTACGCTCCATTGCCCCCACCGCCGAGGTCTTACCTTTCCTGTACAAGCTGACAAAAGATACAGTGAGGATCAGCAGAAACTACAAAGGTTGCAAATGTCGACAAATAAAGGAAGAACACCCCAATCCAAGCAAAGGTAGCCCCCGCCCCCACCCCCCATCAATCACTCCCAGCTCGAGGGTGACCAGAAAGACACCCCTTCGCCCAGAATAGGAAAGAGATGCGCAAGATATCGAGGAGAGGAAAAAAGAACCGATCTCGAGAAAGGAGAGAACATTACTAGTCCTACCTAATCCGCTTGGGCTAGATGCAGCTTGCCCCTCCAAGCTGGATGCCTGGATGGTGGAGGCGAAAGGAGGGGATCGAGCTAGCGGCTTGCATCCGTCGGCAATCGGCACTCGATCGGGAGAGAAGGGGTGCTACATAAAGGGGAGGGGTAACATATTTTATTACACAGTGAACTTACTGATGTGACTAGTCATTACATGTCTCACTGAAACTAGGGCCCATAGTGTGGCACCCCAAATTTACTTGAAGCTGCCCGGCGGGACGCATTGGCGCGTCAAGAAACCCCCGAATTGTAGCGGGGAAATGAAACATTTCACAAAAATTCGAAATTCAAGCACACCGCCACGCGCCAAGCACGCGGCTGTTCCTTCCTCTTCCTCGGTTCCTCCTCCCCTATCCGAAAAAACCCCAAATCCCAAGCTCAAACCAAAAAAAACAAACAAATCCCCTGGCCGCCATGCATGTCCTCGTTAACCCGCTGGAGATCGTTCCCGGACGATGCGGACCACCCGCCCTGAGATCCAGAATTCCGTCCACCTCGAGGCACTGCGTGCTGTCTCGCAGCAGCGGCTTGAGGGCGCTGAAGAGGAAGTTCCGCCGGAAAGTGCTCATGGCAACCGTGCAAGCTCACCGGCGTGCTGTATCCCGAGAGGAACTGGTCAAAGCTTTGCTATTCGCCACACAAAAAAAATTGCGGGCCAAGATCTGGTCAAAGCTTCGTCGATGGCTTGCCGCGAGAGGCTTGGAGTCCAGAGTCAATAAACTAGCTGCTCGAGGACTTGGGCGGTTTACACGGATTCATATTAACTGACTCAAGTTTGTTAGTCTAGTTAACAAATGCATCTAGATACATCCATATCTAGACATAATTGAGTCAATTAATATGAATCAGAGGGGAGTACCTGAAAGTGTTTCATGCTACCAACTAATGCGCTGGCAGGAATCGCTGTAGAAGTAATTGTGCTACTACTCATACGATGAACTGATTGTGTGGGTGTCAAATTTTGCAACGCGATCATCCACTGAATGCTTAATCTAGCGCCAAAGGCGTACAAATCATAACATACTACAGCACCAGAACATAAGAGTACGAATCATAAAGTAGCTCAACATTTTGCATCAGGGCTGGGTGGTCCTGAGACTACCGGGACGCCCCTGATGATCTCCGGGTGTGCATCCTCTTCAACGCAAAGCTGTGTACTCGGTCCACGGCCTCCTTCTGTAGGCTGGATAATCTCAGGTGCAGGACCTTCGTCTATGAGAGGCTCGTCATCAGTACCATCCATAGGTGCATCAGGGCTGGGTGGTCTTGAGACTACCCGGACGCCCGTGATGATCTCCGGGCGTGCATCCACTTCAACGCAAAGCTGTGTACTCGGTCCACGGCCTCCTTCTGTAGGCTGGATAATCTCAGGTGCAGGACCTTCGTCTATGAAAGGCTCGTCATCAGTACCATCCACAGGTGCATCAAACTGAGATTCATCTTCAAATCTCCCATCAAACTGAGAGACCTCTTCAACTCTATGCTTCTGCAATTAGTACATCAACCGATTAGACAAACATCTAAGGGATGCAACCTGAACAAATGCCGTTTTACATATTTACCTTCTCATCTGGCACAGCACATGTCCCAGAGCTGAAACCCGTTTCCTGAAGCAAGCGCTTTTTCTCTCCTTCCCGTCCATCCATCTGCAACAAGTTAAATTTGAGTACAGAACCTTGCACAGCAATGCAAACTATTGATTGAAACAGCGGCAGCATCAATATAAATAATTAACTACATATGCCAGCACACATACAGTGTGAGCAAGATCTGCTTCTCCTGCTAAAGGATCATTATATGGTTCACCATGCTAAACCCGCCTAACATATGTGCGGTCCATCCCAAAAATGTGTAAATGATCTGCCACTACAGGGTGAGGCCTCTTCTCACCATTCATACATGTGCAGCGCGGGCAATACACGTCCAGGTTGTGACCATCATGAGCTCTAATAAACCCCATAAATGGTTGAACACCATTTATATATGAAGGGGAACATAAGTGTCCATGCAGTATCCAAGTTCTGTCCATCTGTTTAATTATGAGATACAGTGGTTGGTGATTAATTTAAGGCGAAGTAGGAAATGTATATCCATCGAGTACAAAACTATACTACATGATTATGCATTTCAGCAATCATGTCGAGTACAAAACAAAAAATGCCCATCGACATTTTAGCAAACAGATCGTGTACAAAACTCTGCCATGGCATTTCAGCAAATTAACGGATCGAGTGCAGAACTGACTCTATATGCCCACGCAAATGAACAAATTGATCGATGACAAATCGAGCGGAAAACTATAAAGTGCCAATTAGTTCGAGCATACTGACGAATTTTTTTAGCAGCATCAAGAAAATATAAATCGTTAGGCTGTCTTGCCCGATACATGATTGAGCTAGAGATAGCAGCCCTACCGTGGATCAACTTGACCGCCGGTGCGTCTCGAGAAGAACGACGGGGAGGGGAAGCTTCTTCTTCGCACGGACGGGACGGGGAGGGGAAGCTCTTCGCACGGACGGGGATAAGTTGTGTACGGGTGGGTGGGGGGTCATGCGGCCGGGCCGCCGGGGTGATAATTAAGGTCGGTAGGTGGCGTTTAATGGAGTTGCGTGTGTAATTTGCCGTGCACAAGGTTGAGGAATAGGCGGTTCCCTTTGCCGCGCGCACAATTCAAACTATCCCGCCCATGTAGTTTAAATTCGCCATATTTTCGTTAAATCGACATAAAGTCATGTGAGTGGGGGAAAATTAGCAAAGTTGCTTGAAAAATAGTAAAACTCTGGAATTATCCTTTAAATATGCTCTACTTCGTGTGAAAATCGGGGTGTGGAAGCATGTTGAGCTGTTTTATTTGTACTTTCTTCATTAAAACTCCCATTTTATGCACTTTGGATGGAAAGAAATCATTTGTACATAAATTTTGACAACGCCATTTGCAAACACTAATTGTTTACATGCCAAGATGCACCCATCCACCAAATATATATGTGGCAAAAGTTTATCACAATCTAGCAGATATGCATAATTAGTGAGGGACCCCTTTTGATTTTGTGCAATTTCCACTAATTAGGTAGAGATCGAGAAGGGTTAATTAATTAGGCCATATTAGGGGTTATGTGTTTTAGATTAGGTTGTGTGGATTCAAATACAACTTCTTTATTTGTGTGCTATGATTAATCAAAACTAGATCGATCGACTGCGCACACATTATTAGAGGCGCATGCCTTTGCGCACAAAGTGCATGTGTGTGTTGTTGGCCACCAACGAGAGAGAGAGAGAGAGAGAGAGAGAAAGAGAGAGAGGTAGAGAGAGCTACATACGAGAGAGCGATTGAAATCCCCAAATTAAACACATATATATGCATGGCACATTTAATTTAATTAGAGGACCGCGAGGCACCCCTGGCCTGCTTGATGCACAATTAAGTGTCATTGGCCTATATATAGGGTTTAATTAGGGTTTAGGGTTTAGGGTTAGGAGGTTAGGGTTTAGGGTCTAGGGTTTAGGGTTTAATGTTTATGGTGTTTAGGGTTTAGGGATTAGGGATTAGGGTTTATTTAGGGTTTAAGGTTTGGGGATCATCGATCGAGTGCGCACACACACATTATTAGAGGCACACGCGCCTTTGCGCATAAAGTGCATGCGTATATGTGTGTGTTTTTTGGCCACCAACGACATATAGATGATCGAGAGAGAGAGAGATTGAAATCCCCCAAGAATATGTTCAAATATATATTAAAATATATGCACGAATGCATGCATGGTAGGCCATGCATGCACACCATGCATGCACACTAATTATATATATATTATGAGGAAACTTAATCAAATGTGTTTTCATTCGAGAGAACTTGTCAAAATTCAAGTTAATTAATTTATCATCGATAATTATATAATTAATTAATGAATCTCAGGGAGATGTTATACAACATATGATCGATATAGGCCATGTATATATTAATTGGTTTTAATCTACCGTTTAATTTGCTAGCTAGCTGCATGCTATATATAGAGCATGTTTTTATTAGATCGGGTTATAGCTAGTATAGTTTAGGGTTATGTGTTTTAATTAACTAGGGTTTGATTAGCTAGGGGTTAGTTATATATATATGGTTTAGGGTTAATGCATGGCACATTTAATTTAACTAGAGGACCGCGAGGCACCCCTGGCCTGCTTGATGCACAATTAAGTGTCGTTGGCCTATATATATAGGGTTTAATTAGGGTTTAGGGTTAGCTAGCTGGGTTTAGGGTTTAGTGTTTTGGGTGTTTAGCTAGGGTCTAGGGTTTAGGGTTTAGTGGTGTTTAGAGGGTCTAGGGTTTAGTGTTTAGGGTGTTTAGGGTCTAGGGTTTAGGGTCTAGTGTTTAGGGTCTAGGGTTTAGGGTTTAATTAGTGTTTAGGGTGTTTAGGTTTTAGGGTTTAGTGTTTACGGTGTTTAGGGTCTAGGGTTTAGGGTTTAGTGTTTAGGGTGTTTAGGGTCTAGGGTTTAGGGTCTAGTGTTTAGGGTCTAGGGTTTAATTAGTGTTTAGGGTGTTTAGGGTTTAGGGTTTAATGTTTACGGTGTTTAGGGTCTAGGGTTTAGGGTTTAGTGTTTAGGGTGTTTAGGGTCTAGGGTTTAGTGTGTTTAGGGTGTTTAGGGTTTAGGGGATTAGGGATTAGGGTTTTAGGGTTGTTTAAGGTTTAGGGATCATCGATCGAGTGCGCACACACATTATTAGAGGCACCCGCGCCTTTGCGCATAAAGTGCATGCGTATATATATGTGTATTTTTTGCCACCAACAACGATATATAGATGATCGAGAGAGAGAGATTGAAATCCCCAAGAATATGCATGTTCAAATATATATCAAAATATATGCACGAATGCATGGTAGGCCATGCATGCACACTAATTATATATATATTATGAGCTAGGCAACTTGATCAAATGTGTTTTCATACGAGAGAACTTGTCAAAATTCAAGTTAATTAATTTATCATCGATAATTATATATATAATTAATTAATGAATCACAGGGAGATCGATAATTAATTTAGGGTTTTAGGGTTGTTTTAAGGTTTAGGGTTCATCGATCGAGTGCGCACACACATTATTAGAGGCACCCGCGTCTTTACGCATAAAGTGCATGCGTATATATGTGTGTGTTTTTTGCCACCAACGTTATATATAGATGATCGCGAGAGAGAGAGAGATTGAAATCCCCAAGAATATGTTCAAATATACATTAAAATATATGCACGAATGCATGGTAGGCCATGCATGCACACTAAAATTATATATATTATGAGGCAACTTAATCAAATGTGTTTTCATTCGAGAGAACTTGTCAAAATTAAAGTTAATTAATTTATCAAGATAATTATATAATTAATTAATGAATCTGAGGGATATGTTATACAACATGATCGATATAGGCCATGTATATTTTAATTGGTGTTAATCTACGGTTTGCTAGCTAGCTGTTATATATATAGAGCATGCTTTTATTAGATCGGGTTATATCTAGTATAGTTTAGGGTTATGTGTTTTAATTAAGTAGGGTTGATTAGCTAGGGTTAGTTACATATATATGGTTTAGGGTTAATGCATGTCACATTTAATTTAATTAGAGGACCGCGAGGCACCCCTGGCCTGCTCGATGCACACAATTAAGTGTCGTTGGCCTATACATAGGGTTTAATTAGGGTTTAGGGTTAGCTAGGGTTTAGGGCTAGGGTTAGGGTTAGGGTTAGGGTTAGGGTCTAGGGTCTAGGGTTTAGTGTTTAGGGTGTTTAGGGTTTAGGGATTAGGGATTAGGGATTTAAGGTTTTAGGGGTTGTTTAAGGTTTAGGGATCATCGATCGAGTGCGCACACACATTATTAGAGGCACCCGCGCCTTTACGCATAAATTGCATGCGTATATATATATGTGTGTGTTTTTTGGCCACCAACGATATATTGATGATCGAGAGAGAGATTGAAATCCCTAAGAATATGTTCAAATATACATTAAAATATATGCACGAATGAATGGTAGGCCATGCATGTACACTAATTAATTATATATATATTATGAGGCAACTTAATCAAATGTGTTTTCATTCGAGAGAACTTGTCAAAATTCAAGTTAATTAATTTATCACGATAATTATATAATTAATTAATGAATCTGAGGGATATGTTATACAACATGATCGATATATATAGGCCATGTATATTTTAATTGGTGTTAATCTACGGTTTGCTAGCTAGCTGCTATATATAGAGCATGTTTTTATTAGATCGGGTTATATCTAGTATAGTTTAGGGTTATGTGTTTTAATTAAGTAGGGTTAATTAGCTAGGGTTAGTTACATATATATGGTTTAGGGTTAATGCATGGCACAATTAATTTAATTAGAGGACCGCGAGGCACCCCTGGG
Organism: Lolium multiflorum; assembly: GCA_030979885.1. NCBI lineage: Eukaryota > Viridiplantae > Streptophyta > Magnoliopsida > Poales > Poaceae > Lolium > Lolium multiflorum. Next base: position 50,077,980 of record CM061749.1, on the reverse strand, counting down.
CTGCTCGATGCACAATTAAGTGACGTTGGCCTATACATAGGGTTTAATTAGGGTTTAGGGTTAGCTAGGGTAGAGGGTTAGGGTTTAGGGTTTAGGGTTTAGTGTTTAGGGTTTAGGGATTAGGGATTTAGGGGTTTTAGGGTTGTTTAAGGTTTAGGGATCATCGATCGAGTGCGCACACACATTATTAGAGGCGCCTTTACGCATAAAGTGCATGCGTATATATGTGTGTTTTTTGGGCCACCAACGATATATAGATGATCGAGAGAGAGAGAGATTGAAATCCCCAAGAATATGTTCAAATATACATTAAAATATATGCACGAATGCATTGTAGGCCATACATGCACACTAATTATATATATATTATGAGGCAACTTAATCAAATGTGTTTTCATTCGAGAGAACTTGTCAAAGTTCAAGTTAATTAATTTATCACGATAATTATATAATTAATTAATGAATCTCAGGGATATGTTATACAACATGATCGATATAGGCCATGTATATTTTAATTGGTGTTAATCTACGGTTTGCTAGCTAGCTGCTATATATAGAGCATGTTTTTATTAGATCGGGTTATAGCTAGCTAGTATAGTTTAGGGTTATGTGTTTTAATTAAGTAGGGTTGATTAGCTAGGGTTAGTTACATATATATGGTTTAGGGTTAATTCATGGCACATTTAATTTTATTAGAGGATCGCGAGGCACCCATGACCCGCTCGATCGATGCACAATTAAGTGTCGTTGGCCTATACATAGGGTTTAATTGGGGTTTAGGATTAGCTAGGGTTTAGGGTTAGGGTTAGGGTTAGGGTTAGGGTATGTTTAGGGTCTAGGGTTTAGGGTGTTTAGGGTTTAGGGATTAGGGATTTAAGGTTTTAGGGTTGTTTAAGGTTTAGGGATCATCGATCGAGTGCGCACACACATTATTAGAGGCACCCGCGCCTTTACGCATAAATTGCATGCATATATATGTGTGTTTTTTGGCCACCAACGATATATAGATGATCGAGAGAGAGAGAGATTGAAATCCCCAAGAATATGTTCAAATATACATTAAAATATATGCACGAATGCATTGTAGGCCATGCATGCACACTAATTATATATATATTATGAGGCAACTTAATCAAATGTGTTTTCATTCGAGAGAACTTGTCAAAGTTCAAGTTAATTAATTTATCACGATAATTATATAATTAATTAATTAATCTCAGGGATATGTTATACAACATGATCGATATAGGCCATGTATATTTTAATTGGTGTTAATCTACGGTTTGCTAGCTAGCTGCTATATATAGAGCATGTTTTTATTAGATCGGGTTATAGCTAGCTAGTATAGTTTAGGGTTATGTGTTTTAATTAAGTAGGGTTGATTAGTTAGGGTTAGTTACATATATATGGTTTAGGGTTAATGCATGGCACATTTAATTTTATTAGAGGATCGCGAGGCACCCATGACCCGCTCGATCGATGCACAATTAAGTGTCGTTGGCCTATACATAGGGTTTAATTGGGGTTTAGGATTAGCTAGGGTTTAGGGTTAGGGTTAGGGTTAGGGTTAGGGTTTTTAGGGTCTAGGGTTTAGGGTTTAGTGTTTAGGGTGTTTAGGGTTTAGGGATTAGGGATTTAAGGTTTTAGGGTTGTTTAAGGTTTAGGGATCATCGATCGAGTGCGCACACACATTATTAGAGGCACCCGCGCACGCATAAATTGCATGCATATATATGTGTGTTTTTTGGCCACCAACGATATATAGATGATCGAGAGAGAGAGATTGAAATCCCCAAGAATATGTTCAAATATACATTAAAATATATGCACGAATGCATGGTAGGCCATGCATGCACACTAATTATATATATATATATATATATATGAGGCAACTTAATCAAATGTGTTTTCATTCGAGAGAACTTGTCAAAATTAAAGTTAATTAATTTATCACGATAATTATATAATTAATTAATGAATCTCAGGGATATGTTATACAACATGATCGATATAGGCCATGTATATATTAATTGGTGTTAATCTACGGTTTGCTAGCTAGCTGCTATATATAGAGCATGTTTTTATTAGATCGGGTTATAGCTAGTATAGTTTAGGGTTATGTGTTTTCATTAAGTAGGGTTGATTAGCTATGGTTAGTTACATATATATGGTTTAGGGTTAATGCATGGTACATTTAATTTAATTAGAGGACCGCGAGGCACCCCTGGCCTGCTTGATGCACAATTAAGTGTCGTTGGCCTATATATAGGGTTTAATTAGGGTTTAGGGTTAGGGTTTAGGGTTTAGGGTTTAGGGTTTAGTGTTTAGGGTTTAGGGATTAGGGATTAGGGTTTCAGGGTTGTATAAGGTTTAGGGATCATCGATCGAGTGCGCACACACATTATTAGAGGCACCCGCGCCTTTGCGCATAAAGTGCATGCGTATAGTTTAGGGTTATTTGTTTTAATTAAGTAGGGTTTGATCAGCTAGGGTTAGTTACATATATATGGTTTAGAGTTAATGCATGGCACATTACATATAGTTTAAATCTCAAGAATGTTTATACATGATAGGCCATATGTGCAAAGGAATTTTTTTCCCGTGAACTTGTCAAAATTCAAGTTTATCAGTGCCAATGGAAACTAGTCCAAAAAATTACATAGAGGACCAAAAGTACTAGACAATAACTAATAGAACCTGCAACTTTACAAAAAGGACCCCAAAACATATAGAAGAAAATCAATCGAGTCCTTCTCGACCGCACATCAGATCTCTGCTCCGCATCCTTTCCAGCAACTCCGTCGCCGGGGACGCACCACTTGGGACGGTGTCGCCGGTAGTCGCCAGGACGAAGGAGAAGAAGGGCCTCAGCAACGGCATATTGGCTCTGAGAAGGGCCGCTGAAAGTCCAAGATGTGCACGGGCAAGACGGATGACGCCGTCGTATGCCCCGAGCTTGTGAACTTTAGCAGCTTGACTTCCCCATTGGCCAGATCTGAAGCACTGACCAAAGCAAGCCTCACCGTTAGCGCCATCACATTGATGGCACCAGATCGGGGTTTGGCCGGCAAGATCCGCCAGATTCACCATAGGCCAGATCTGAAGCCGATGACGAGATCCCCGACTCCATTGCGCCATTCTGCTCATGGGAAACACTGGATCTAAGCTTACAACAACACTAACTCCCTCGGATCCAAATTAGCTGACTCAACTTTGCTTATCTAAATATGGATGTATCCACACATGTTTTTACTCTAGATACATACACGTCTAAGGAAAGTTGAATCAATTAATTTAGTTCGGAGGGTGTACAATATACAGAGAGAAGTCGGCCTCGTCTCCGGCCGGCGAGGCCGCCGGAGAGAAGGGGGAGAGGAGCCGGGGGAGTGGGAGAGACTCGAGAGAGAAAGAGAAGAGGAAGAAATGAGAGCTCCCTGGGGAAGAACATTATTTTTGTCGTTCTGCTCGTAGCTTGAAACTGAAAATTTCGGCCGCGCGCCAAATCATCCCGCCGCATCCATTCGAAAATCCCGTGACCAGTTTTACCCTTTTAACCCTGGTCCGGAAGCTACAACCCACCGACCATGGAGGGCTCATTCGGTAACAATGAAATATCTTGCCTAGATCCCGAACCCTCCCCACAGGCCCACACCCACCCACCAACCATTCGCCCCATTAGCTCAAAAATACTCTCACACGCCAAAGCTCTGACTCTCTACAGTACTAGATCTGCTTCGCCGCCGGCATACTCCTCCACAGCGTAGCCTTGATCGTGTTGGCTGTCCACCCACCTGATCCGCTCCCCCGCCGCCCTCGTCACCGACGGATCTGCTTCACCGCCGACCTCGCCACCGACGGATCTGCTTCACCGCCGACCTCGCCACCGACTACCTCGCCGCAGCGGCTGTATCAACTTCACCGAATACCTTGCCAGCCAACCAGATCTGCTTCACTAACGCCCGCTTCTACTGAAACAGGGTCGATTCATCGTCTCCCGCGTTCGCCGCCGCTGGAATGCAAGTTGCCGCCCCCGTCCACCCCGCCGCAGCTTGGTTAGTACGCTGGCCCGTTAGATCGCGGTGTTTCTTTAGCCATGTTTTGTGTAGTTATTTGCAGATCTCATATGCCGTTAACTTTCTTGATGTGTTGCTTCGCATGAAGTTTGTTTAAATATTGTACAGTACAAAAGCATTATCCGGTCGCTACCATCCTGTTCATTCTACTGACACCTGTGTGCATCCACATATTTATAGCCTTGTACCCATTCATTTGCTGCCAACTGTTTTTGTACTGCATGCTATTGTCGCACTGCTTTTATAGTCGTGCTATGGGCATTTCCAATCTGCTTGTTCTTATACCACGTCATTAGCTCACCGCTAGCTGTTTTCTCGTGTCTGCTATTCTCACACTGCTTTTATAATCATGCTATGTGCATTTCCAATCTGCTTGCTCTTATACCTCGTCTTTAGCTTATATAGTTATTGCTGCGTGCATGTCTGGTCTTTGTATTATCGTAGACTGACTTGTCAATGTTATTTTTCCTAGGGATTGATCATGCGAACCACTTATTAGAACATCCAACATTAACAGCGGGGACGCTAGGTAAGGTTGGAATCTGAGTTCGTGGTTGGTAATTTTGGCAGTTTACTTCCGTTATTATCTATAACCTATATGCATTGTTCCTTATGCAAGAGATTAACACTTGGAACCCTGCCATAGCAATGCCATTCATGCTTTACTATGTTTCTGCCTATTTGATATGCTTGTCTTGGAGAAACTTCGAGGGTGATTTGAACCTGACATTTGGTCATTCTTAATGCCAGTTTACTTTATGTGTAAAACCTTGGCATTACCCTACTCTAAATCTGAATGTCTGAAATTCGTATCTCATGCAAAGCAACATCTAGTTGGTTTTAATCTGATATCTGGTAAATATTGGCTTATTCATTTGGCAGCTCAAGTTTTTTGTTATTTGAAACCAGCTGACTTGGTCTTAAATGTGATATCTAAACACAAATTAAGGACAATGGAGCAGGAGGATTAGCATTTCACTTGATGGCTGAACCTAAAATGATAGGCATGTTGACCACGACTAGTGCACGCAAGAGAAGGACCTGCAGTGAGCCAGTATGTGCTTAGTACATGCATCTTATCTTATCTTGTGCTTATTTCTGCTACATGCTGTTATCTGATCTCTACATTGCGTAATACATGTTTGAATAGTTAATTGTTGTAACTATGTTTACAATGTTACCAGAATGCAGTTTTAATGAAGCAGTCATCATTAGAAGATAGTCGCCAAAAAAGGATCTGTAGCGACCCTGTGCAACATTATGATGTAAGTTTGTGCTTAGTACAAGTTCCATACATGTCTTATTTAGGCAACTTGTTATTATCTTATATCTACATTGCATAATAAATGTTTGCATAGTTCATCGTTTAACTCTTTTTGCATTATTATCAGAATGCAGTTGTGATGAAGCAATCTTCATTACCAGTGAGGCCCACAAAAAGTTCTGATCTTTCTTCTGATGCATCTTCTCATAGCCGTCAACCTAGACCATTTCTTTCATCAGACAGTAAATATCTCAAGGCTGTACTTTATAAAAGACATGGTATTGCTGCTTTAAGATCTGTAGCTGATATGTTGACAAAGAGTACACAAGATTCAATCAAGGCGATTGCCAAATGTCAACGTGTTATTGATGATGCTAATAGAAGTCCTCAATGATTCTATGTAATTTTTTTATTTGGGCACATTAATTGCCTTGTAATTTTCCTATTTGTTTTATTTGTGTATGTACTTGTGTGTATCATTGAAATCAGATTTTAGGCTCATGAAATTTAATGCAAGTTGACTAGTCAAACAAGTAGGGCCCTACAACAGATTGGGCCGGCCCACTTACAGTAGTGTGGGACCCACTTTCATTTTGGGCCGGCCCACTTCTTTAGTAGGCCGGCCCGGTTACACGATAATGGGCTCCACATGCTTATTGGGCCGGCCCACTTGCTCTATGGTGGTCCCACATGGTAAATGGGCCGCCCTTTAATAGGAAGGTGGGACCCACTGTGTTTTTGGCCCGGCCCACTATCTTGTTGGGCCGGCCCACTTTCTATATGGTGGACCCCACACACCAAATGGACCGGCCCTTTAATAGGAAGGTGGGACCCACCTGTGTTTTTGGCCCGGCCCACTATCTTGTTGGGCCGACCCACTTTCTATATGGTGGACCCCACATACCAAACGGGCCGGCCCATTAACAGGAATGTGGGACCTACCTGTGTTTTTGGCCCGGCCCACTATCTTGGTGGGCCACCCACTTGCTATATGGTGGGCCCCACATACTAAATGGGCCGCCTTTAACAGAAAGTGGGACCCACCTGTTTTTGGCCCGCCCACTATTTTGTTGGGCCGGCCCACTTGCTATATGGTGGACCCCACAAACTAAATGGGCCGACCCTTTAACCGGAAAGTGGGACCCACTGTGTTTTGGCCCGACCCACTAGCTTGTTGGGCCGCCCACTTGCTATACGTGGACCCCACACACTAAATGGGCCTTTTTTAACAGAAAGTGGGACCCACTGTGTTTTTGGCCCGGCCCACTTGCTTCTTGGGCCGGCCCGCTTGTAAGGTGGACCCCACATGTTAAATGGGCCGGCCCATTTAAGTTTTGACCCTCAACCTTAGAGGTTAGGCCCGCCCACGTAACTAATGGACCAGCCCACTATATAGTTGACCGGTCAAACCATGTCATCTGCCCGCCCGCTTAAGACGTGGCAGGCCTCGTGTGGGCCTACCATCTACCACGGGGTTTAAGTTAACGCCGTTAATCGGGCGCAACTGCGTACGCCACGTGTCGCTTGCATGACGTCGCACAACGGCTCCGAAAACACTTCCGCAACGGTCCGATTTTCGTGGCGAAGGGCGCCCAAGCGACGGACCGAAAAATCGCCGTTGGACTTTGCTCGACGCAGTTTCGACAACAGAACCCATATCGTCGGGTTAGGCCCATAGGCGACGAAAAATGCCCCTTAGTTGACGATTTTGGGACGTTGTCTATCAGAACTTTTCTTGTAGTGTCATCCAATTCACTTACAGATGGAGCAGCTCAACCACACCAAGTTCTACCAGCTGGGCAACGGAGGAAGCCTGATCTTTGAGAGGGACTTGGAGGCCTTAGCTGAGTTTCTCGAGCGCCCGCACCCGGAGTTCTTTGGAGCACAAGTCAACGATCAGCCTGGAGGAGAACTGCAGTGGGTCGTAGTTGCAGATCTGAGGGGAAAGATGGAGCCACCTATGTCCGAGAGGATCCAGTTTTCCGTGAGGGAGAACAACTGGCTGGATGGACTAGCTCGAGCCTGCAAGAAGCACTTGCCCGTCTATGTGGGCAGAATGTGAACTAGATCAAGGGAACCCGCTTCGCCCACCTTGCAATACATGACTCAATGGGAGAGCCAATGGACCTGTCACCGCACCCAGAACTAAGTACCATGTGGAGCACCTGGACTTCATGCTGCGCGAGACTCGCAAGGAGTTGGACAACTCCCGCGCCTATGCCAACCAGACGCACCTCCACCAGTCACAGCAGACCGAGACCATCAAGATCCTCGCTAAGGAGCGCAAGTCACTTCGCCATCAGCGTGCCAAGAAGGACTACATCATTGCTCGCCTCCGCGCGAAGATAGCATCCCTGGAGGAAACTGTCAAGGCACAAGAGACCAAATTGAAGGATCTGGAAGGAAAAGGTGAAGACATCCGGGGAGGTGGAACATCCTACCTGAGAGAGGATGATGACTTTGAGGAAGATGAAGACCTGGATTTCCACACAGATGTGGAGGGCTATGAGTTCATGGAAGCCGGAGTGGATGACTTCATTCCGATAGAGGTTGACGAGGAGGAGGAGTATCACTAGAGCACTTGCGTAGTTGTGAGTTTGTATCAGATCCCTTTGTATCATAGAACGAGGAAATGGTTCTTAAAACCATTGGTGTGTTAGCTTGTAATGGTTGTTTGAAATGAATGAAAGTGTTGTTTGATTTCAACCTGACAAGTACTCAAGTTTTAAACTTTTTAAACTTTACCCAAACAAGCCATAGAAAATTCCCTCTTATCTTATGATCTATCTCAGTGTTCAGATGGCCCCTCCAACACGCAGCAACCACCAAGATGCAATGCTGCAAATTCTACAAATGATGGTGGCAGATAGAGAGGCCGAAAGAGCTGAGCGGCAAGCCAACCTTGCCGTACTGCAGCAGATAGCCCATAACAACCAAGGACATGGACCTCATGATCATCCTGGATCTAAGTTGAAGAATTTCCAGAATACTAATCCCTCCAATGTTTAGCAAGACTGAAGAGCCCTTAGATGCAGATGACGGGCTCCAATCAATGGAGAACAACCTGGAAGTTGCCAGAGTGGAAGCTGCTGAGAAGGTGCTGTTTGCCACCTATTATCTGTCAGGACCTGCCAGAGCCTGGGGGACCATTGCCCGTGCAATGAATGCAGGACAGATGACGACTTGGGAGGAATTCAAGCTCAAGTTCAGCAGATACCATGTGCCCCCGGGTTTGATCAAGAAGATGAGAGATGAGTTCAGAGAGCTCAAACAAGGAAGAATGTATGTGGTGGAATACCGTGACAGATTCCTTACTCTGTCTAGGTACGCCCCGGACGAGACAGACACCAATGAAAAGAAGAAGGAAAGATTCCTGAATGGACTGCATGATGAGATGCAGACAGTACTAGTGAATATTTCGTTTGCTGACCTGGAAGCCCTAGTGGATTCTGCCATCCAGATGGAAGGAAAGCTCCACCAGGCCAATGAGAACCGCAAGCGCAGAATGATGAACCAGAGTGGACCCAGCAATACATCAAGGTATCGCCCCAACTCAAGTGGAGGATTTGCCTCAAGACTCAACAAGCCACCAGTGCCGCTGTCACGTCCGAATTTCCCCAATCGGAGTGGAGGACACCCAAGGCCAGGAGGCAACAACAACAACCAGGCCAACAACAACCACTTCAACCGTGCCCCAATGAGAGCCCCCGGCAACCACAACAACACCAACATTGCCCCAAGGACGGGAAGCAATGCTGTCCCCATTGCCCCAAAGGACAAGTCAACTGTGACCTGTTATGAATGTGGAGTTACCGGGCATTACTCCAATGAGTGCCCCAAGAAGTTGATGAAGACAACACCCAATGCCGCTGCACCTGCCCAGCAGCAACGCCGTGTCTCAACTGGAAGAAAGTTTGCCCCAGGCAACCCAAACAACCGCAATGGCCGCCTCTTTCACATGAATGCCGAAGAAGCCCAGGAAGCGCCAGATGTCGTGCTAGGTATGTTTTCTGTTAATTCAGTACCTGCGAGAGTTTTGTTTGATTCTGGAGCATCGCATTCGTTTGTTACTGAAGATTTTGCATGCACTAGTAAGATTCAACCAATCAGTTTGAAGCATGTTATGATAGTTCAAATACCTGGTTCAACCACAAAAGCTAGAAAAATTTGCAAAGCCGTGCCTATCAGAATACATGAAATAGATTTTTATGCAAATTTGATAGTTCTGGGAACAAAAGGTTTGGAAGTAGTGCTGGGTATGGATTGGATGTCGAAACATCATGGATTGATTGACTGTGCCAAGAAGGCCATCGCCATGACTAGTAGCACCGGTGTGTTAGTAGAACACGTGTCTGAAAGGCTGCCCAGACAATTCACTTGCAATAAGAGTTTAGCCAAGCCAACCTTGGATCAAATCAGGGTCGTCTGTAGATACCCCGATGTGTGTTTCCTGATGAATTACCCGATATGCCCCCAGATGGGGATATCGAGTTTATCATTGAGTTGATTCCTGGAACATGACCCATAGCTCAGAGACCATATAGTATGAACCCGACAGAACTAGTAGAACTGAAGAAGCAACTAGATGATATGCTAAGCAAAGGTTTGATTCAACCAAGTGACTCATCCTATAGATCCCCGGTTTTGTTTGTGGATAAGAAGGACGGTGTCACTCGTTTGTGTACGGATTACCGTAAAATAAATGATGTCACCATCAAGAACAAATACCCTCTGCCAAAGATAGAGACTTGTTTGACCAACTGACCGGTGCCAGAGTGTTCTCTAAGATTGATCTTAGGACTGGTTATCATCAGCTAAAGATACGCGCAACGGATATCCCTAAGACTGCCTTCACCACCAGATATGGACTGTATGAGTACAATGTCATGTCATTTGGATTAACCAATGCCCCAGCTTATTTCATGAATCTCATGAATAAGATCTTTATGAACTTTTTGGACAAGTTTGTCGTTGTCTTTATCGACGACATTCTAATCTATTCCCAGTTAGAAGAAGAGCATGAGCAACATTTGGAAATTATCCTGGAAACCCTTAGAGAGCATCAGTTGTATGCCAAGTTCAGCAAATGTGAGTTCTGGTTAAAAGAAGTAGGCTTCCTGGGACATATTCTGTATGCAAGAGGAATTGCTGTCGATCCCGCTGCTTGTGGCGTGCAGCAACAGCTTCCTTGTGACGGTAAAGCACACGTCCGTTGGGGACCCCAAGAGGAAGGTATGATGAGTACAGCAGCAAGTTTTCCTCAGTAAGAAACCAAGGTTTATCGAACCAGTAGGAGATGAAGGCCACGTGAAGGTTGTTGGTGAAGGAGTGTAGTGCGGCGCAACACCAGTGATTCCGGCACCAACATGGAACCTGCACAACACAATCAAACTACTTTGCCCCAACTTAACAATGAGGTTTTCAATCTCACCGGCTTGCTGAAAACAAAGGATTAAACGTATGGTGTGGAGAATGATGTTTTCTTGTAGAAAACAACAGAGAACAGTGATTGCGATAGATTGTATTTCAGATGTAAAAGAAAAGGACAGGGGTCCACAGTTCACTAGTGGTGTCTCTCCAATAAGATAAATAGCATGTTGGGTGAACAAATTACAGTTGGCAATTGACAAATAGAGATGCATATACATATAATGATGACTACTATGAGATTTACTTAGGGCATTACGACAAAGAACATAGACCGCCATCCAGCATGCACCTATGCCTAAAAAGTCCACCTTCAGGTTAGCATCCACACCCCCTCCAGTATTAAGTTGCAAACAACAGACAATTGCATTAAGTATGGTGCGTAATGTAATCAACACAAATATCCTTAGACAAAGCATTGATGTTTTATCCCTAGTGGCAACAACACATCCACAACCTTAGAACTTTCTGTCACTGTCCCAGATTCAATGGAGGCATGAACCCACTATCGAGCATAAATACTCCCTCTTGGAGTCACAAGTATCAACTTGGCCAGAGCCTCTACTAGCAACGGAGAGCATGCAAGAACATAAATAGCACATATATGATAGATCAATAATCAACTTGACATAGTATTCAATATTCATCGGATCCCAACAAACACAACATGTAGCATTACAAATAGATGATCCCGATCATGATAGGCAGCTCACAAGATCTAAACATGATAGAACAAGAGGAGAAGACAACCATCTAGCTACCGCTATGGACCCATAGTCCAAGGATGAACTACTCACGCATCATCCGGGCGGGCATGGTGATGTAGAGCCCTCCGGTGATGATTCCCCTCTGGGTGCCGGAGGCGATCTCCCGAATCCCCGAGATGGGATTGGCGGTGGCGCGCGTCTCGGAACTTTTTCCGTATCGTGGCTCTCGGCACTAGGGTTTTCGCGACGGAGAGATTATATAGGCGAAAGGAGAGTCGGAGGACGCTCGAGGGGCCCACTCCATAGGGGGCGCGCCCCTGCCCTTGGCAGCGCCGCCTGTGGGGTGGGCCCCCTTGGCCCTCTCTCTCCGTCTCCTTTGGTGCTCCGGAACCTTCCGCGGAAAATAAGACCGTGGGCTTTTGTTTCGTCCAATTCCGAGAATATTTGTAGGATTTCAAACCAAAAACAGCAAAAACAGAACTGGCGCTTCGCATCTTGTTAATAGGTTAGTGCCGGAAAATGCATAAAAACATTATAAAGTATGAACAAAACATGTAGGTATTGTCATAAAACAAGCATGGAACATAAGAAATTATAGATACGTTGGAGACGTATCAAGAATCCCCAAGCTTAGTTCCTACTCGCCCTCGAGTAGGTAAACGATAAAAACAATAATTTCTGAAGTGACATGCTACCAACATAATCTTGATCAACATTATTGTAAAGCATATGAGATGAATGAAGTGATTCGAAGCAATAGTTTGCTAACAAAGAGATAATGACTAAACAACTGAATCATATAGCAAAAACTTTTCATGAATAGTACTTTCAAGACAAGTATCAAAAAGACTTGCATAAGAGCTAACTCATAAACCAATAGATTCAAAGTAAGAGGTTTCGAAGCAACACAAAGGATGATTAAGTTTCAGCAATTGCTTTCAACTTGTAACATGTATATCTCATGGATAATTGTCAACACAAAGTAATATAACAAGTGCAATAAGTAAACATGTAAGAATCAATGCACACAGTTGACACAAGTATTTGCTTCTAAGATAGAAAGAAGTAGGTAAACTGACTCAACATAAAGTAAAAGAAAGGCCCTTCGCAGAGGGAAGCATGGATTACTCATGTGCTAGAGCTTTTATTTTGAAAACATGGAAACAATTTTGTCAACGGTAGTAATAATTCATATGTGTTATGCATAAAACCTCCTATAAGTTGCAAGCCTCATGCATCGAATACCAATAGTGCCCGCACCTTGTCCTAATTAGCTCGGATTTCCATGGATTATCATTGCATTACATATGTTTCAACCAAGTGTCACAAAGGGGTACCTCTATGCCACCTGTACAAAGGTCCAAGGAGATAAATCGCATTTGATTTCTCGATTTTGATAGATCTCAACTTGAGGACATCCATACCGGGACAACATAGAAAATAGATAATGGACTCCTCTTTTTAATGCTTAAAGCATTCAACAACAATAATATTCTCATAAGAGATTCTGAGAATTAATGTCCAAGCTGAAACTTCCGCCATGATACATGGCTTTGGTTGGCGGCCCAATGTTCTTCTCTAACAATATGCATACTCAAACCATTTAATCATGAGAAATCTCCCTTACTTCAGACAAGACGAACATGCATATCAACTCACATGATATTCAACAAAGTAAAGAGTTGATGGCGTCCCCAGAAACATGGTTACCGCTCAACAAGCAACTTATAAGAACTAAGATACATAGCAACATATTCATCACCACAATAGTTTTTTAGGCTACTTTCCCATGAGCTATGTATTGTAAAGACAAGGAATGAAATTTTAAAGGTAGCACACAAGCAATTTACTTTGGAATGGCAGAAAAATACCACATATAGGTAGTTATGGTGGACACAAATGGCATGGGTTTTGGCTCAAGGTTTTTGGATGCACGAGAAGCATTTCCTCCCAGTACAAGGCTTTGGCTAGCAAGGTTGTTTGAAGCAAACACAAGTATGAACCGGTACAGCAAAAAATTACACAAGAACATATTGCAAGCATTATAAGACTCTACACTGTCTTCCTTGTTGTTCAAACACTTTTACCAGAAAATATCTAGACCTTAGAGAGACCAATCATGCAAACCAAATTTCAACAAGCTCTACGGTAGTTCTCCACTACTAGATTTAAACTACATGATGCAAGATCTTAAACATGATCTACTTGAGACCTCAAAACAATTGCCAAGTATCGAATTATTCAAGATAATATACCATTTACCACATGAAGCATTTTCTGTTTCCAACCAAATAGCAATCAACGAAGCGGTTTTCAACTTCGCCATGAACATTAAAGCAAAACGAAGAACACAAGTGTTCAAATGAAAAAGCGGAGCGTGTCTCTCTCCAATACAAGGATTGTTGGGATCCAAATTTATTCAAACATAAACAAAAATAAAAACAAACAGACGCTCCAAGTAAAGAACATAAGATGTGACGGAATAAAAATATAGTTTCACTAGAAGTGACCGGATAAGTTTGTTGATGAAGAAGGGGATGCCTTGGGCATCCCCAAGCTTAGATGCTTGAGTCTTCTTGAAATATGCAGGGATGAACCGGGGCATCCCCAAGCTTAGACTTTTCACTCTTCTTGATCATATCATATCATCCTCCTCTCTTGACCCTTGAAAACTTCCTCCACACCAAACTTAAAGCAATCTCATTAGAGGGTTAGTGCTGTTGCCTGCCAAAACCCGCCGGCGAGCAGCGACGAGCAACACGGAGACCCGGGAGGCTCCCAGGACTGCTGGTGGGCCCTGGTCCCTCGGGCGATGGCCCGCAATGCTCTGGCACACGTCCTGGTGATTGCAAGGGCGTGCCACCTGACCTATACCTGGTCGAAGGTGTTGGATTGCTTCAATTAGTTTCCTGCATGGTAGACACGTAAACATTAAATGAGCCTCCAGGTTCCCCTGTGAATCGGCTCAAAGAGCCGATTAACCCATGGTTCATAATGGATCTACGATAACATGGGTTTCCTGCTTTATCAATACTAAGTTAAGTCGATCTACGACAGTTTAGGGGTTTTCACCGTATAACCGGAACATCCTACGCGTAGTTGAGCCTGGCAGATACGAAAGATAACAGAAAACTAATCCTAGAGGAGGCCTAAAAACCAACACGGAGTCGATTCCCGGAACTTCCCTTCTTGGATCGGCAAACCGTACCTTACGCTCTACTGGATCGTTCAACCCGTTTGCAAGGCCTAACCATACGGACATCAAACTAATCCTCGAAGAACAAGGAACAACTATAATAGATCGAATCTACTAAACAAAAATAAAGCGAGATGATGCCCTTACACCTAAAATAGGTGTAAGGACAGCTAGATATTCAAGGGCAACACAACTAAGCAAATATAGCAGAAAAGCATCGATGCAAGCCCTAAAACATCTACGATAAACAGTGTTACTCGCCATCTAAAAGGCTTCAGTACGAGTAACACCAAACAACGAATAAACCGATATTGCCTAGATCGCAAGATGCGATCTAGGCAGCATGACGCTTACCCGGAAGAAACCCTCGGAACAAGGGGTGGCGATGCGCCTGGATTGTGTTTGTTGTGAACGTGATCGACCTCCTTTCTCAATAACCCTAGATACATATTTATAGTCCGCGGACTTTCTATCTTTGGAATAAACCTAGTCGTATACGACCAACTCTATCTCTTAATTCTAAACTAAGATGCAATCTACCATAATGTACAGATACACGGGCAATCTAGCCCAAATTCACACACGAGGCCTTTTCAGAAACACATTATGTGTATATCCTTCAAGCCCATCTCCATCGCGGCCCATCTCCCGATTTGGCCAAAATCTGGTGATAACACATGCCCCCCTGGTTTTGGCAATAATAATTCCAAAACCACTCTGTTTTCCTTCACCATGATTTGACATAACAGAGCAAAACCGCGCTGCAGAGCCGAACCGCTGCAGTGTGATGTCTACGGGTGCTTCTATTCTTGTAGACAGTGTTGGGCCTCCAAGAGCAGAGGTTTGTAGAACAGCAGCAAGTTTCCCTTAAGTGGATCACCCAAGGTTTATCGAACTCAGGGAGGAAGAGGTCAAAGATATCCCTCTCAAGCAACCCTCCAATCACAAAGCAAGAAGTCTCTTGTGTCCCCAACACACCAAATACACTTGTCAGATGTATAGGTGCACTAGTTCGGCGAAGAGATAGTGAAATACTAGTAATATGGATGTATATGAGTGGTAATAGCAATCTGAATAAAATATGGCAGCGAGTAAACATGCAACAAAACAGTAAACAAACGGAGATTCGATGCTTGGAAGCAAGGCCCAGGGATCCTGCTTTCACTAGTGGACACTCTCAACAATGATCACATAATAGAACCACTCTACACTCTTTTGTTGGATGATGAACACCACTAACTGTGTAGGATTACACGAACCCTCAATGCCGGAGTTAACAAGCTCCACAATATTCGATATTCATGTTTAAGTAACCTTAGAGTGCATGAAAGATCGACACGACTAAACCAAGTACTAACATAGCATGCACACTGTCACCTTCACACCATGTAGGAGGAATAGATCACATCAATACCATCATAGCAATAGTTAACTTCATAATCTACAAGAGATCATAATCATAGCCTACGCCAAGTACTAACACGGATGCACACACTGTCACCATTACACCGTGCAGGAGGAATAGAGTACTTTAATAACATCACTAGAGTAGCACATAGATGATATTCAACTAGATCGCATAGAGAGAGATGAACCACATAGCTACAGCGGAGCCCTCAGCCCCGGGGGTGAATTACTCCCTCCTCATCATGGAGACAGCGATGGCGGTGAAGATGGCGGTGAAGACGGCGGTGGAGATGACTCAGGGCAATTCCCCGTCCCGCCGGCGTGAACAGAGACTTCTGTCCCCGAATCTTGATTTCGCGATGGCGGCGGCTCTGGAAGGTTTTCTCGGGTTTCGTCCAACGTATCGGTGTTTTAGGTCAGGAAGGCTTTTATAGGCAAAGAGGCGGAGTCGGAGGGGCCACGGGGTGCCCACACACTAGGGGGCGCCCCCCCTTGGGCCGCGCCGCCCGTGTGGGGCCCCCCTGGCTCCCCTCTCGTCCTTCTCCGGTGCTCTGGAAGCTTCCGGGAATTATAAGGTCTTCGGTCTTGATTTCGTCCGATTCCAAAATATTTCTTTACTAGGATTTCGAAACCAAAAACAGCAGAAACAAAGAACCGCCCTTCGGCATCTCGTCAATAGGTTAGTTCCGGAAAACACATAAATATGACATAAAGTATGCATAAAACATGTAGAAATCATCAATAAAGTAGCATGGAACATAAGAAATTATATATACGTTGGAGACGTATCACAGTGCCCTTTCATCATGATGCCTTGCCTTCTCAACTTCTCTGTATTGCACAATTTGACAGGTTTGGCAACGCATCCTCGAAACTGCCACATCATTGAATCACCTTTCACTATATCCCCTTTATTTAAACTCATCCGGGCAGTTCGCTTCTTCATTCCCCTGTTCCGCACTAGCCATCGGCAAAAAACCCCTCCCTGCAGCCATGGATTCCTCTTCCTCCTCTGCCTCTTCCGGCCTTTCCTTCCACTCCTCCTCCTCCAGCGAGCTAGAGCCGGAGGTCAACCTGACGGCGATATACGAGGCCCTCGCCCCCGAGCATTGGGACGCGAGGGATTGGGACTCCTCCATCGAGTCGGAGGGCGACGAGCCCCTAACCGACGGGGAGGAAGACCTCCAGTTCCTCGTCGACGGGGAGTTGGAGGCGGCGAGCGATGACGACCTCTTCTCCTGGGAGGCGGACCTCTCCTCCGACGAGGAGGAAGAGGAGGCGGAGGAGGACTCATCCTCCGAGGAGTACCCACCGGCCAAGCGCTTCCGCGCCGGGTCGGATGACGACGACGACGAGGAAGATGAAGCCCCTGCCGGCGGCTTCAACAGCAGCGACGAGGACGTCGCCGGCAGCAGCACCGACAGCGGCGAGGACGGCGACGACGAGGGCAGCGACGGCCCTTAGATTAGGGAGTAGTGTAGGGCTAGTAGTGGTGCATTAGGCACCAAATCATCTTTTGAGAGCAATCAGCTCTTATTGTAAAATTCCTCTTTTAATCAATGAAGAATGTTCCTCTAATTTGATCTTCCGATTGTTCAATTCCTATCTTCCGATTATCAAAGCTGATTCTCCCGATTGTCGCACCAAAAACCGATAGCAAAGCATCGGTCTTTCACCGTCAAATGCCAACAAGGCCAAACTCAATTACCAAATTAGACAGGTTCAAGCAAACATTCCTCAAATTCAGACGATAACTTGATACCTGATCATAATATTTGTACCTCTAGAGTCGATGGCTGCACATCGGCTGTTTTATTCTAAATTCGATGTCTGTGCATCGGCTGTTTCCCAAAAAAAAAATTTACTGGCCGATTTCATGAATCGGCCCCATATTTCACTGTCCATCATCCCACATACTTGGGAAATACTTCTTGAGATGCTGGCCATTGACAGCCACTGGGAATTTCACCCCATCCAACTGCTCGAGCATGTATGCATTACCCTTTAAAACTTGGTACGGGCCATGCCAATTTGGAGACCATTTACCATATACTGCATCCTTAGTTCCCAATGGCAATACAGCTTCCCATACCAGATCGTGGAACTCCTTCGGTCTCACCTTCTTATTATATGCACGAGCTACCTTGGCTTTGTTCTCTTTAATCTTCTCAAGCGACCACAGCCTGAGCTCCGTTACATCCTCAATGCTATCACTCATCAGGGCTGCATATTCTTCAGTTGTTAAATCATTCTGAAACGCAACACGTCTCGATCCAGCCGTGATTTCCCAGGGTAGTACAGCTTCTTGTCCATAGACCAGATGATATGGCGAGGTTTTGATCTCTCCATGACATGACATGCGGTAAGCCCACAAAGCCTCTGACAATACCTCGTGCCAACGTCTAGGGTACTCGTCGATTTTCCTCTTAATCAGCTTGATAAGGCTCTTGTTGGACGCTTCAGCTTGTCCATTTGCTTGAGCATAATATGGAGACGATCGGATCAACTTAATTCCCATGTCCTCGCAGAACTTTCTGAACTCGTGAGAAACGAAGACCGAACCTCCATCGGTCGTGATAGTCTGGGAATCCAGAATCTGTGAGTGACATGTTCTTTCACAAAACTGACAACATCTTTCGATGCCACTGACTTCATAGGGACGGCCTCCACCCATTTAGTGAAATAATTTGTAATGGCCAGTACCCACGCATGGCCTTTGCTCGATGGAGGATTGATTTTGCCGATCATATCCATGCCCCACCCTCGAACGGCCACGGCTTGATGATGGGGTTCATTGCTGATGCACCATCTGAATGCTCCCAAACTTCTGACATGCTTGACACCCTTTATAGTATTTAAAACAGTCCTCAAGCATGGTGGGCCAATAAAACCCTGATCGCCTGATCAGCCATTTCATCTTATGAGCCGATTGGTGAGTTCCACATGCACCTTCATGTACCTCGTGTAAGAGCCGATTCGACTCGGCTGGTCCCAAACATTTGAGAAGTAAGCCTTCCAAAGTCCTATAGAACATGTCATCTCCAATAAGGACATACTTCATGGCCTTGTATCTTATCCGTTTAGGTGCCCCCCGAGCCGAATCCTTCAAGTAATTGAAGATATCGGCTCTCCAATCATCCGGTTCCAGGGCCTGTACCTGAATATCGGCTCCATCCGCTACATCCTTGTAGCCTGACGCCATCTGCGCGAGATCGTTTGCTTCAGTATTTTGAGACCTCGGGATCCAATTAAAGTTTATGTACTTAAATTGTGCCATCAGCTCACGGCATTGCATCCATAATGGGAAGAGCGACTCGCTCTCACACTTGTATTCCTCCGTGAGCTGGGAAATCACCAATTTAGAGTCTCCAAATAGTTCCACCGCCTCTGCCCCGGCTTCCAATAGCAACTCCATTCCCTTGCATATTGCTTCATATTCAGCGACATTGTTGGTACAAAGGGTAGGTAGCCTGATGGAAAAGGAATATGTTGCCCCCCGAGGCGACACGAGTAGAACACCGATGCCGCAACCATCATCACAAACCGATCCATCAAAGAACATGGCCCATGCACGCACAGACAGTGCTGCTATATCCGTGTTGATTCGTTCAGCAATAAGATCGGCCAACGTTTGTCCCTTGACTGCTTTCGCAGGCTGATATCGGATATCAAATTCCAATAATGCAAACATCCATTTACCGAGTCGGCCTTTCAACACAGGAGCCGACAGCATATGTTTGATGACATCTTATTTGCAGATGACGACAATCTCCGCAGACAGCAAGATGTGGTAAAGCTTGGTGCAGGTAAAAAAATAGGCAGAGGCACAACTTCTCGATCTCAGGGTACCTAGTTTCTGCATCCAACATCCTTCTGTTGAGGTAGAAAACGACTCTTTCCAGGCCATCATAAACTTGCACCACCAATGAGGCGATGGAAGTGTCAGCTACTGACAAGTAAACATAGAATGGCTTGTCTTGCTGGGGTGGTACCAACACTGGTGGCTTCGTCAGATACTCTTTGATTTCATCAAACGCTCGCTGTTGCTCTGCCCCCCAGTGGAACTCCTCATCAGATTTAATTTTTACCAATCCCATGAACGGCTCAATTCGTCCCGACAGGTTGGAGATGAACATTCTGACGAAGTTGATTTTGCCGATGAGACGCTGGAGTTCCTTCTTCGTGGTAGGTGGCTTCATATTTCGCACTGCCTCCTGACTTTTCAGGCTGATCTCAATTCCGCGTTCATGAACCAAGAAACCCAGGAATTGACCGGCCGTCACACCAAAAGCACACTTCTTTGGATTCATTCTTAGTCCGAATTTTCTAGTTCGGTCTAGGACGTGTCGTAAATCCTCCAAGTATCCTTCTACTAAAACAGACTTGACTACCACGTCATCAATGTAAATTTCCACCAACTTGCCGATCAGATCATGAAAGATGTAATTCATGGCTCTTTGGTATGTTGCGCCGGCATTTTTCAGTCCAAATGTCATGACTACATATTCAAACAAGCCCACCGATCCTGGCACTCTGAATGCAGTCTTGTGTATATCTTCTAGAGCCATGAAAATTTGGTTGTAACCGGCGTTGCCATCCATGAAACTTAGGACCTTATGACCTGCAGCTGCATTGATCAATGTCTCTGCTACCGGCATTGGATACTCATCCTTTGGAGTGGCTCTATTGAGATCCCGAAAATCTATGGCGACGCGCCATCGGCCATCCTTCTTCTCCACAGGTACGATGCTAGAAATCCACTCGGCATACCTGCATGGCCTGATGAACCCTGCGTTCAGCATTTTCTTGATCTCTTTCTTGACTTCTTCTAAAATTTCGGCCTTCATCTGTCGTGCTCTCTGCTGGAACGGCCGAAATCCTTTCTTCAGAGGGAGTCGATGCTCAATGATGCTCCTGTCTAACCCGGGCATCTCTGTGTAATCCCATGCAAAACAATCTGGGTATTCCTTTAACAAAGCTATCATTGGGCCCCTCAGATGCGGATGTTGACAGCCGTTTTTGCCTTAAAAAGTGAAAAATGGAAGATTACCTCAAATGAAAAAATGATAGATATCAAAGTTGTGCGTCTCGCCGAGACAAGCAATTTTGCTTTTTGAGTCATTGCGATCCGAGTTAGTATGCAACTTGTGGAGCCAAAATACGTCTGAAACCTGAATTACCGAGTCTGGGCGCTTGACCATAGAGGCCTCTAAGGTTGGGCGCGAACCAAGGCTGGGGCTGAGACAAAACGTCGGAATTGATCCTTTTTCTTGCGACCTCAATAAAACGATCAAGATCTGCTAATATGAAAAAGTGGTCAACATGAAAGTTCTTCGTTTTTTCGAGATGAACAACTTTGGTGTTTACGAGATTTTGATCCGAGATCGTTTACTGCCTCAAATACGGCATGGAAGGTGCAGGAAGGTTTCTGACCGAACAGTTACGGAAATTTCAAGTTTACTTGTTCGAGTTGGACTCTAATTAGGGTTTGTGACGGGAATCCAACCGTCTATCTTGCACGGGAAGTCCAGCCGCTCTTTATATACATAAAGGGTGACGGCCGATTGAACAACAACACACAATCGCAAAACCAATCTACAAACCTTTACTTTTTCTCTCTCGTTCTTGTTTTCTGCTCTTCGTTCGTCGGTGTTCTTCGTGTTGGAGAGCTTCGATCTGCGAGGTCCTAGGGGCGGGCGAACCGACCTAGGGCAGCCCATCACCGCCGTGCGCCCAGACGGGGTCTCTCCCGGGCGTGTGGGGTTTCGGGTCTTCAAAAGAGCCCGCCGGATTGTCCTGCGTATCGCGCTTCCGGCGAGCCTCCTCCGGCGACGTGTCTTGCGTATCGCGCTCGACGCCGGAGGTACACGGTGACGTGTTCGTGTGCGAACACACTTTTTGGCGACTCCGCTGGGGAAGATCATCATGTCAGACGGCAAGATACCCCAGCCTGCTAAGATTAGCGCCGAAAACATCATCAAGCCTAGCTTCGATGATCTTTCGGCGGAACAACTCGAAGCCTATGAGGCGCTCAAGAGGAAGCGTCAAGAGCAACTTGAGGCGCTGGAAAAGCAGCGCAAGGAGGAGTTCGAGGCTTTGAAGAAGAAGCAAGAGGAGGAAGACAGAGAGACGTTCCTTGCAAGCTTCAAGAAGGACCGCCAAGGCGGTGCCACTTCGCTTGGGGAGGTCAAGCTTCCACCATTGCTCGGCGATCCAGCCGAGCCCTCTGTAAGTACTAGCTTGTTTTCTGCTGATCAATTGGCTGCAATTAATCATTATGCTACTGAGTCTAGTCGTCAAGCCTACGATGCCATGGTAGAATACTTGAAAGCCAGTAAAAACACGCCTCATGATGCTTCTGTTAATGTTGGTACAAGCGCTGATGTAGGAAATCCTAATCCAACATTACCTACTTCATCGGCAGTTCTGCGTGAGACGCCGATGAATCCTTACTTTAGCCAAGATAGTCAGATCATGACTGCGCCAGCATGCCCTAGTCCTATTAGGAGTGTGCCTTATTCGGTGATACCACCGAATCAAGTCCCACGCCCAGTAGCCACGAACATGGCGCCGAATTTCAATTCGGTACCAGCAGCGCGAGTAAATCCTATAGCTAGTAATGCTATTGTTCCTGTGCAATTACCACAAGTAAATTCGTCCGCCGTAGATGAAAACATGGCTACACTCAGGTCAGAATTGCAAAAAATGTTCTATGATAACTTCGGAATTGAGCCGAAGCCTGTAAGTCGGATGTACCAAAAACCTTATCCAGATTATTTCGATGCTTTACCGTACCCCCAGGGCTACAAGGTGCCTGATTTTGCTAAATTTAATGGGGTAGACAATAAGACAACTTGGGAACATGTTAGTCAATATCTAGCGCAATTGGGAGAAGCTGGCAATAGTGATCCTTTAAAAGTGCGCTTATTTCCCTTGTCTTTAACCGGTACCGCTTTTTCATGGTTTTCTGCTTTACCTTATGGTTCTATCAATACTTGGTATCATCTAGAAAAGAAATTTCATGAACATTTTTATAGTGGTGATAATGAGCTTAAATTGTCGCATCTTACATCGGTTAGACAAAAACATGATGAATCGGTCACCGATTACATCAAGAGATTTAGAGATACTAAAAACCGATGTTATAGTTTGGTGGTTACCGAAAGAGACATGGCAGACTTGGTTCTTAATGGTTTAAGAACTCATATTAAAGAAAGAATTGAAGGTTATGAGTATCTAAGTATTAGCCAAGTTTTACAAAGAGCTTTGGCTCAAGAAAGCCGAAGCAAAGAAACAAAAGATTTGCATAGGTCTAAGTCTGATCGTCCTCGCATAAACACAGTTGAATACAATAGTGAAAATTCAGACGATGAAGCTGATATTTATGCTGCTGAATTTGTTTGGCCCTCAAAGGCCAAACCTTATATTTGTGATGCTCTTAAGCCGATTCGCAAGAATCGTGAAGATGAGATGACATTCAGTTTTGATGTAGCCAAATGTGATAGGATATTTGATGCTATGTTAAAAGACAAATACATTCGACTGTCTCACACTTTACCGCCGTTTGAGGAGTTAAAACGGCGCGCTTATTGCAAATATCATAATTCTTTTTCTCATGCTACTAATGATTGCAATGTGTTTCGACGACAGATACAATCGGCTATCAATGATGGACGATTAAGCTTTGCTGACATGCAAATTGACAAGCAGCCATTCCCAATGAATACTTTGGAGCTGCAAGGGAAAAAGGTCTTAATTCGGCCAGAGGCGGCCGGATCCGCTAACAAAAATAATGTTGTTGTTGGTGAGCCCAGGAACAGCAGGGATGGCAACAAGGACTTGGGAAGAGAGATTGTTCTTGGCAAGCAGCCCAATGGCAAGGAGACGCTGAAGATCACCATAAATAATCCTACACTCGGGGGGCAATCACAAGTGCAAAGAGATGTTCGTGCCAAGTTTATCAAGCCCAAGAGTCCAGAAGTTGGCAAGTGGAAAACTAATGAGGTTAAGGTGCAGCACAAGCGAATAAAGCCAACCTTTGATATGTTGTTGTCTAAATATGCAAACCAAGCGGCCGGTTCCAACACAAACCGGTCATCACATGTGAAGCGCCCAAGATCACCTCCAAGAGAGAGGTCTCCACGACACGCGAGGCCGTATGGGCAGTGGGCACCAGGACCATGGATGGCGCCGCCCCCATACGCACCATATTATTTCAATGGAGGATGGATGCAGCCCCCAATGGCACCTTGTGCTTTTCATCCAGGGTGGGCAACACCTAGAAAATCTGTGCATGATAGGATTACCAGGCCTGTTCGAGACCGTTTGAGTTACAATACTAATCGGTCATCGCAGAAGTCTACAAGAGATAATGAAATGAAGTGGCGTCCTAAATCTCCATGTGCTGAAATTCCAGAGAGTAGCAAGCAGCAAGAGAATAGTACTAATGTTAGCTCAGTCATAATAGGTACACAAGAGCTGAAACTCAAGGAGCCGGTTGTTGTTGATGAACCGGCTAACTCTAAAAAAGTTATATTGGCTATTCCACCAAGATCTTCGGCTAACGATCATGAAGCTAGCACAAGCAAGGCCAAGCCAAGAGATCCTAAATATACTCAACCAAAGTGGTGTCCTCTAGGACTAACAAAAACCAAGAAGAGGAGACTGCAGCGCATGAGGAACCAAGAGAAGGTGGAGCATACAGCTGAAAAGCGAAGGGATGAGGTTTTCGATAAGACTCACCCTGTACCATATAAGAAGTGGGTGCTCAAGAAAGTGGGAGGTACTGCGGTTCCCATGACGGTCGCAACAACTACCACGTCATCCGAAGAGAAGGACGTGAACATTGATGAATTGACCACACCACTTCCTACCACTCCTGATTCGGTACCTATATCAGAAGATGATGAAGAATTGGTGGATTTTGAGAATTCACCAACTAGGGAAGGTATGGATATGAATATGGTTTATTACTTACCCTCTGAGTTTCGTGCAGTAGATGAAGAAGGGGAGGTAGCGCAATTAGACTTTGGTCCCAAGAACGCCATCTTTGAGAAACCAAAAGAACCGGTGAAGCATTTGAAACCGCTATATGTCAAGGGGCACATTAACGGATCACCGGTTGCTAGAATGCTTGTTGATGGTGGTGCAGTGGTGAATCTTATGCCATATTCAGTCTTCAAAAAATTGGGCCTTGATGAGAATGATTTAATGAAGACCAACATGGTGCTCAATGGGTTTGAAGGCAAAGAGAAAACAGAGGCCAAAGGTGTCATGAGTGTGGAGCTCACAGTGGGGAGTAAGTCTTTGGCCACCGCCTTCTTTATTGCTGAAGTGCAAGGTAATTACAATGTTATATTAGGCCGCGATTGGCTCCATGCAAACCAATGTGTGCCATCTACTTTGCATCAGTTTTTGATACAGTGGGTTGATGATGAGGTTGAGGTTGTCCATGCGGATAATTCAACTTGTATCGCTTTGGCCGATTCACCGGTGGATTGGCAACACCCCAATGCTACTTGTTTGACAGGGCGCGACCTCTCAGATTTTGATTTTCTTAGTGCCACGAAGAATGGCTTTGTGCCCGTCTCTTTAAAGCCGATTTATAATAATCGGCTCCCAAATATGTGATTTAAATGGATCCCAACGAAGAGTGGTTGCAGAAGCGGCTTGTTGAATATCGGTCTAGTGAGAACGATATGTATGAGTCCATAGAGGAACTAGATGATATGGACAAGTTGGGGCAGGGTTTTGCATCGGCAGATCCATTGGAAGAAGTAGACATAGGAGATGGTTCAATTCCTAGGCCGACGTTTGTTAACAAAAATTTGGAAGCCGGTCAGAAAAGTGTATTGATCAGGCTGTTAGAAGAATATGTCGATTGCTTTGCATGGGAATATCATGAGATGCCTGGTTTGAGCAGGGAGCTAGTTGAGCATCGGCTGCCTATCAAAGCTGGTTTTAGGCCTTATAAACAACCGGCTCGTAAATTCAATCCCAAGATGTATGACCGGATCAAGGAAGAGATCGGTCGTTTACTTAAAGCTAATTTTATTAAGCCTTGCAGGTATGCGGATTGGATTTCTAATATTGTGCCTGTAGGCAAGAAGGGATCCAACAAATTGAGGTTGTGCATTGATTTCAGAGATTTGAATAGAGCTACACCCAAAGATGAGTATCCCATGCCGATAGCCGATATGCTTATTAATGATGCCTCTGGTCATAAAGTTATCAGTTTTCTTGATGGCAATGCGGGGTACAACCAAATTTTCATGGCCGAAGAGGATGCATTCAAAACAGCCTTTCGGTGCCCCGGGTTTGTTGGTTTATTTGAGTGGACAGTAATGACTTTTGGTTTGAAGAATGCTGGCGCGACATATCAGAGGGCTATGAATTTAATCTTTCATGATTTACTTGGGGTCATACTTGAAGTCTATATTGATGATATTGTTGTTAAATCGAATGCTAATGAGTCTCATTTAGCCGATTTGCGCTTAGCCTTTGAGAGAATGAGAAAATATGGGCTCAAGATGAATCCTTTGAAATGTGCTTTCGGTGTATCGGCTGGAAAATTCTTGGGTTTTATTATACATCAGCATGGCATAGAGATTGATCCCGGAAAGATACAAGCCATCCAGAAAGTGCAAGCCCCGACATGCAAAAAGGATATGCAGAAATTTCTTGGCAAGGTTAATTATTTGAGGCGTTTCATAGTGAACTTGTCAGGGAAGGTTGATGCATTCACTCCTATTCTTCGGTTAAAGAATGATGATGATTTTACCTGGGGGGCAAAACAGCAAGAAGCATTTGAGAAGATTAAGCTTTGTTTGTCTACTCCTCCTGTATTAAGGGCGCCTAAACATGGAGAGCTTTTTAGGCTCTATATTGCAGCGGAGGAAGGTGTCATTGGTGCTGTTTTAACTCAAGAGACCGAAGAAAAAGAGCATGTTATCACTTATTTAAGCCGGCGTTTACTGGATGCTGAGACAAGGTATACTTTTATTGAGAAATTATGCTTATGCTTATATTATGCTTGCACTAAGCTGAGGCATTATTTATTGTCTAGCATATGCATTGTTGCTTGTCAAACCGATGTCATTAAATATATGTTGCATAGACCAATTCTTAGCGGTAGGATTGGTAAATGGGCTTATGCTTTAATTGAGTATGATTTGGCTTATGAATCCTTGAAATCTATGAAAGGCCAAATCGTTGCCAACTTTATTGTTGAACATCGGATTGATAATGAGCATGATATTGATACTAACCTTGTAACTTTAGTACCATGGAGGTTATACTTTGATGGTTCAGTTTGTAGCAATGGCCAGGGTGTTGGTGTTGTTTATATATCTCCCCATGGTGCTGTTTTTGAAGCCTCATGCCGCTTAGAATATTTTTGCACAAACAATCAAGCCGAATATGAAGCTTTATTATTCGGGCTGGAACTTTTAGTTGCTGTAGGTGCTACTCATATTGAGGCTTTTGGTGATTCGTTGCTAGTAGTACAACAAATATCTAAGGTTTTTCAATGTTTTGACGAATCACTTAATATGTATCTTGATAAATGTCTAGATATGATTGCTACCTTGGATTACTTTAGTATTGCTCATATATCTAGGCAAGATAATTGGAATGCAAATGAGTTAGCACAACAAGCATCTGGCTACCATGTTGATCGTGGTGTTTTTCATATATCTCATAAGCCGATGTTTAGTCTCGCTGACATAGGTAAGACCGAATTAAAGCCCATTGATTCGGTCACTAATGAAGGATCTAGTGCAGGTAAACACGAAGATTGGAGAAGACCTATTGTTGAATATTTGCAGGATCCAAACAAGAGGACGGACAGGGCTGTTCGGCGAATGGCTTTTAAGTATGCATTGATGGATGATGATCTCTATCGCCGAACAGTTGACGGTATTCTTTTGAAGTGCTTGGGTGAAGATCAAGCAAGGGTTGCTATGGGAGAGGTACATGAAGGAATATGTGGTACTCATCAATCGGCACACAAGATGAAGTGGTTATTGCGACGTGCAGGTTTTTATTGGCCGACGATGATCAGTGATTGCTTCAGGTATTATAAGGGATGTGAGGCTTGTCAAAAGTTTGGTGACATTCAGTTGGCTCCTGCTGCTATGTTGAATCCTATTATCAAGCCGTGGCCATTTAGAGGTTGGGGATTGGATTTCATTGGTATGATTCATCCTTCTTCTTCAAAAGGGCATCGGTTCGTGCTGGTAGCTACTGATTATTTTACCAAGTGGTCTGAAGCGATACCTCTCAGAAATATGACCCATAAAGAGGTGATCAAATTCATAACTGAGCATATCATACATAGATTCGGCATTCCTCAAACATTGACTACAGATCAAGGTTCATCATTTATGGCAAAAGAAGTTAAAGAGTTTGCCGAATCTTACAATATAAAAATGCTCAGTTCATCTCCATATTATGCACAAGCTAATGGACAAGCTGAATCAAGTAATAAGATTTTGATCAAGCTCATCAAGAAGAAGATTGAAGATTATCCGAGGAGATGGCATGAAGTGTTGTCCGAAGCTTTGTGGGCACATAGGATCTCTAGGCATGGCGCTACGAAGGTAACTCCATATGAACTTGTGTATGGACAAGAAGCCGTTTTACCGGTAGAGGTGAATCTGGCTGCTTTGAGGTTCGCCAAGCAGAATGATTTATCGGCAGTGGATTTTCACAACTTGATGATGGACAATATTGATGAGGTTGCTGATAAACGTTTAACTGCTCTGAGAGACATAGAGAAGGATAAATTGCGGGTAGCGAGAGCTTATAACAAAAAGGTGAAGTTGAAGAGCTTCCAAGTTGACGACTTAGTGTGGAAAGTAATCCTACCAGTCGGTTCGAAAGACAGAAAATTTGGCAAATGGTCTCCTAGCTGGGAAGGTCCTTTTAAAGTCGTGAGAGTAGTTCCTGGAAATTCATACTTGGTGGAATCTATGGAAGGAAATTTACTACCTCGAGCTCTCAATGGGAGATATCTGAAAAAGTTCTACCCGAGCGTGTGGCAAGAAGCATGAACACGCATATGGCCGATATATAATTATCGCCCTTAGCATACATGGCCGATATATAATTATCGCCCTTAGCATACATGGCCGATACAGAATTATCGCCCTAAGAATCAATGGCCGATGGAGTGTTGACATCGTCCTTAGACAAAATATAGTGCAAGTTATTTTTCGGCATACAAGTTTTGCCGAAAAACAGGGGGGCATGTGTTGACAGCCGTTTTTGCCTTAAAAAGTGAAAAATGGAAGATGACCTCAAATGAAAAAATGATAGATATCAAAGTTGTGCGTCTCGCCGAGACAAGCAATTTTGCTTTTTGAGTCATTGCGATCCGAGTTAGTATGCAACTTGTGGAGCCAAAATACGTCTGAAACCTGAATTACCGAGTCTGGGCGCTTGACCATAGAGGCCTCTAAGGTTGGGCGCGAACTAAGGCTGGGGCTGAGACAAAACGTCGGAATTGATCCTTTTTCTTGCGACCTCAATAAAACGATCAAGATCTGCTAATATGAAAAAGTGGTCAACATGAAAGTTCTTCGTTTTTTCGAGACGAACAACTTTGGTGTTTACGAGATTTTGATCCGAGATCGTTTACTGCCTCAAATATGGCATGGAAGGTGCAGGAAGGTTTCTGACCGAACAGTTACGGAAATTTCAAGTTTACTTGTTCGAGTTGGACTCTAATTAGGGTTTGTGACGGGAATCCAACCGTCTATCTTGCACGGGAAGTCCAGCCGCTCTTTATATACATAAAGGGTGACGGCCGATTGAACAACAACACACAATCGCAAAACCAATCTACAAACCTTTACTTTTTCTCTCTCGTTCTTGTTTTCTGCTCTTCGTTCGTCGGTGTTCTTCGTGTTGGAGAGCTTCGATCTGCGAGGTCCTAGGGGCGGGCGAACCGACCTAGGGCAGCCCATCACCGCCGTGCGCCCAGACGGGGTCTCTCCCGGGCGTGTGGGGTTTCGGGTCTTCAAAAGAGCCCGCCGGATTGTCCTGCGTATCGCGCTTCCGGCGAGCCTCCTCCGGCGACGTGTCTTGCGTATCGCGCTCGACGCCGGAGGTACACGGTGACGTGTTCGTGTGCGAACAGCGGATCTAACTTTTTGCTGATAAATGTTGGTCGTGGCTTATCCCCAGGACCAATGTCGATCTCTTCTAGCTCATCAGCCGATGTAAACCCATACCCTAGCTTCCTTTCGCCTGCTAGATCGATGTTGAACACAGACAAAACGTATGGTACAGATAATTTTGGTCGATTGCTGGAATCGGCCTCCTTTTCAATTGCATTGCACAATGAAGGTTTACAACTTATTTGTGCTCTACGACTACGTGACATGCTTGAGGTGAGATCATTGCTTTTTATTTTTTGGGGCCGATCGCTGGGATCGGCCTTGCCACGTACGTCGATTGACTTTGGTCTTGCTACTCTGTCAGGCCGGTGGATAAGACCAGCCTCACCCCGTTTTTTGAAGCCTCGATGCGCTCACAGCCGTCCAAACTGACTCCAGAGATCGGCTCTTGGTCGTTTGCGTCCCAAATATTCATGCCAGCTATTGAGATCTCGATCGAGTCATCTGCATGAACGACCTCCACTTCATCTTCATCCCACTGTATCAGGCATTGGTGCATTGTGGATGGAATGCAGCAGTTGGCGTGAATCCAATCCCTCCCTAGCAGGACAGCGTAGGTGTTTTTTGTTGTCGACAATGAAGAATGACGTAGGGATGGTCTTTCGGCCCACGGTTAGGTCCACGTTCAGAACGCCTTGCGCTTCTGATGCTTGGCCGTTGAAATCGCTCAGTGTGACGTTGGTTTTGATCAGATCTTCATTAGAGCGTCCCAAACGCCGTAACATGGAGTATGGCATTATATTGACTGCCGCTGCCATGTCGACCAACATCTTGCCGACAGACTGCCCGTTGATGTAACCTTTTAGGTACAGGGCCTTCAAATGTCTGTAGCTCCTCTCTCGTGGCTTTTCAAAGATAACTGGCCGCGGGCCGCAGTCAAACTGAGCTACTGACACTTCTTCGGTTCTTGGAGCACAAAACTCCGACGGAAGTATGAACACCATGTGCCAGCCGATGCCTTTGCATCGGCTTTTGTTTGCTTGGGGCGCCATTCTTTCTTCTGTGGACGCATCTCTGTCTCCAAAGTTTGCTGAATTTTTACGGCCAGATCGGGCCGCGCTTTCCTCAAGGTATATAGGTACTGCGCCTCGGCTTCCTCCAAGCTACGTAGCCGCTGAACCCTGCGCTTTTGGGAGTGACTGAGTCCATCAGGGCACCACCTTGGCCGGTATCTATCTTCTTCTTCATCCTCGGATTCCCTGAAATCTTCCCCTTGAGATGACTCAGCTTGTCTGTTCTGAGATGGGAGAGGTCCTAGACGCCTGAACACTGAAACCTCGTTGGTGCCCTTCTTCTGCTGTTTGCACTCCGGGCAGTTGTCGATTGTGGGCAATCGGCTCATTCCCGAATCCCAGCAATGCTTGAAGAAAGGACAATCCCAGTGCCTGTCCATGTCTTCTTCCTCTCTCGACTTCCCATTGGCGCGGCGCTTATAACCTTCGTCGTCTCTATCACATCGACGATATTTTCTGTTGTCTGCATCAGTCCGACGATATCTTTCGTCATCTATATCGTTCCGCCGACGTCGGTCGTACTGATGGTCATATTTGTTAAGGAGGTCCGCGGAGAGTGGCCGTTGATACTGCGCGCTTCTCACTTTCTCCTCGGTGACGTACCTCCTATCATCATATCGGGGCCGGTCGCATGGGCCGGCCTCCTCCTTTTCTTTGCCACGGGATTGAACGATTTCTTCTTTGTCGTTGCCATGGTGGTGGACAGGCCCTGCCATGTTAACCTCGAACGAGAAACCTGGCTGATGCCTCGTGGAGTGATTGAGTTCCACCATGTTGACGCCAGGGAATGGATGTGTATCCACTTTCATGGCAAATTGACCGAGGATCAAACGGCCTTGTTCTATCGCCAACTGGATCTGCCGACGCAACTCTTTGCAGTCATTGGTGACATGGGTGAACGAGTGATGCCACTTGCAGTATGGTCTCCCATTCATCTCTTGCGCCGTAGGGATTTTATGGCCTTCAGGTAACTTCAGTTGTTTCTCCTTAAGCAATAAATCGAATATCTGCTCAGCTTTTCTTATATCGAAGTCGAACCCTTTGCAGGCCCTTGTGGTTTCACCCATTTGCAGGACACAGGGACTGCCCCCCAAGCCCATTCAACTACGGCTACTTCCTGGTCTTCAGAGTCCTCAATGTCTTCAGTCTCGACCAGGTTTATCGGGCGTTTGGTGAACTTGTCTTGGTACAATTCTGGGTGGCGCTGTTCATACAATATCAGTTTCTGGACCAAGTGCGCCAGTGAATTGTATTCCGCTTGGAAAGCCAGATCTTTGAGCGGCGCGGCGAGGCCCAACGCTGCCAGCTCGACTACTTCTTTCTCATTCAAACGAGCCGAATAACATCGGTTCCCAGTCTGTTGAATGTATTCGACACTTTCTCCCGCCTCTGCCGTACATGCGCCAGATCCGCAATGCCAGCCTCGGTAGCTTCGAGTGATATTGCACGTGAAACGCTCTTCGAGCTTGCTGTCCGGACTGAATCTGGTGGCAACGAGGTGTACCACCCAAAAGCTGGTCATGTGAGAGATTGCGCAAAACCTCACACGTAACGGTCATGCCCAATTGCCAAATATCGGCTCACATGCTCAATTGAGCTGGACCCTTCCGATCCACTAAACTTTGAGAACTCAGGGAGCCGATATTTGGGTGGCAATGGAATCAAATCATATTCATTGGGGTACGGCTTGGAATAGCCGATTGTTCTCCTCTTTGGCAGGATGCCAAATTGGTCTCTCAAGATGGTACTGATTTGTTCCACGGTATGAGCTGCAGGGGCCGAACTTTCATGACTCGTTCCGGTGGCATATTTAGCTAGTCACGCCTGTTTTTCGGCATCTGCTCCAGAAATTCCTCCTGTAGAAATCCCTCCTGCTGCAATCTGGTTTGTGCGCGCGAAGTTGTTGAAGTCAGGCACGTATGTACACACGTATCCATGTGGGATTTCTTTGGGCGGCTCATACAGGAATTGGCAATCGCCAGGATCGCCTCCAACCTTGTAGACGACGTATGCCGGTGAAGCCTGTTGCTCTGGAGCGGCAAGTGTGAATGGCAGTGGCGGTCTGGTCTGGAACGGTATCTCTCCCTGGTGAGTCCCTAGAGCAGGTCCTGACGGAGAGTACTGATGCTTCATGATTTCCTGAACCACGTGAACCGCAATGCGCTCCAAAGATTTCACCAGGCTCTCAGAATGACGGTGTATAGAATGAGCCACCATGTAATTAACTTCGGCGCAGAGCTCGGTGCGTTCCTTTGAAGGGAGAGACAGGTCTACTCCGTCGAGAATGCCTTCAGGTGAGAATCCTTTCCACCTGATGCCATGTGAACGGGTTCTCTCGAAAGAGCCGATGAGATCGGCTTCGATAAGAGCTTTGACCTCATCGCATTTCTTCTTGTGATCACTAGTGAGCTCTTCGTATGTGACGGTGCGTCTGCCATCTCGTTGCATGTTGACGCCGTTGTTGTAGAGTGTCCCACCGGGCGTGCCAGAATGTGTTGCCTGCCAAAACCCAACGGCGAGCAGCGACGAGCAACACGGAGAGCCGGGAGGCTCCCAGGACTGCTGGTGGGCCCTGGTTCCTCGGGCGACGGCCCGCAATGCTCGGCACACGTCCCGGTGATTGCAGGCGTGCCACCTGACCTATACCTGGTCAGGAAGGTGTTGGATTGCATCAATTAGTTTCCTGCATGGTAGACACGTAAACATTAAATGAGCCTCGATCGGCTCTCGCCCTCGTGAATCGGCTCAAAGAGCCGATTAACCCATGGTTCATAATGGATTTACGATAACATGGGTTTCCTGCTTTATCAATACTAAGTTAAGTCGATCTACGACAGTTTAGGGGTTTTCACCGCATAACCGGAACATCCTACGCGTAGTTGAGCCTGGCAGATACGAAAGATAATAGAGAACTAATCCTAGAGGAGGCCTAAAAACCAACACGGAGTCGATTTCCGGAACTTCTCTTCTTGGATCGGCAAACCGTACCTTACGCTCTACTGGATCGTTCAACCCGTTTGCAAGGCCTAACCATACGGATATCAAACTAATCCTCGAAGAACAAGGAACAACTATAACAGATCGAATCTACTAAACAATAATAAAGCGAGATGCTGCCCTTACACCTAAAATAGGTGTAAGGACAGCTAGATATTCAAGGGCAGCACAGCTAAGCAAATATAGCAGAAAAGCATCGATGCAAGCCCTAAAACATCTACGATAAACAGTGTTACTCGCCATCAAAAAGGCTTCAGTACGAGTAACACCAAACAACGAATAAACCGATACTGCCTAGATCGCAAGATGCGATCTAGGTAGCATGATGCTTACCCGGAAGAAACCCTCGGAACAAGGGGTGCGCCTGGATTGTGTTTGTTGTGAACGTGATCGTCCTCCTTTCTCAATAACCCTAGATACATATTTATAGTCCGCGGACTTTCTATCTTTGGAATAAACCTAGTCGTATACGACCAACTCTATCTCTTAATTCTAAACTAAGATGCAATCTACCATAATGTACAGATACACGGGAAATCTAGCTCAAATTCACACACGAGGCCGTTTCAGAAACACATTATGTGTATATCCTTCAAGCCCATCTCCATCGCGGCCCAACTCCTGATTTGGCCAAAATGTGGTGATAACAAGTGCATAATCAAAAATTCACATGTTCAGAGAGGACACAATCATTCTTAACACTTCTAGACATTACCCAAGGCTACTGAAATTTAATGGAGCAAAGAAATCCAATCAAACACAGTAAAAGAGGCAATGCGAAATAAAATGCATAATTTGTCAAAATAGAACCTTCCGTAAAGACGAATTTTTCTGAGGCACTTAACTTGCTCAGATGGAAAAACTCAAAACTAATGAAAGTTGCGTACATATCTGAGGATCATGCATGAATTTTCGCTGATTTTTTTGATTCTTCTACGGAGAGGAAAACGCGAATTCGTCACAGCTAACAAATCTGTTTCTGCGCAGAAATCCAAATCTAGTATCAACCTTCTATTAGAGACTTTACTTGGCACAACAATGCATGAAAATAAAGATACAAAGGTACTGCTACTGTAGTAACAAGCACCTTGACTCAAATATAAAACAAAAATTGCAGAAATAAAATAATGGGTTGTCTCCCATAAGCGTTTTATTTAACGCCTTTCAGCTAGAGTGCAAATCAAGTAACATCAAGAGATAAAGCATCAACATCATAATTTTTCTTAAGAGCACAACTTGTCACAAAAGGTATCTTAGATGCTCCATTATCTAAATTTCCCGTAGTGGTACTAAGGGTTTTATCAATTTTAAGCTCATAATGATTCTTTGGCTTTGGCTTCTTAGGGACATACATGAATTTTTGCTCTTTACCCACATAAGCTTTCTCCTTAAACTTAAGAGAAGAAAAATTTGAACCCAAGGTTCCCATAGCTTCTTCAAGTTCACCAATCCTATGGGTTTGATTATCATGGATAGCACAAGTTTCTAAGACAACAATTCTTTCGTTAATTCCTCCTAGGGATTTATCAAGTTTATCAGTATTATCAAGTAATATTTCCAATTTAGTCTCATCACTTGGAAGATTTTTCTCTATGGCTTTCAACTTTTTCATGATATCCTCAAGAGAGATTTCAATTTTAGCTTCATTAACAGGTGGTATTCCAACTAGACTCTCAATGATGCAACTAGCTTCTAAAGCAGGAGTACCTAGGAAATTACCCCCCGCAAGAGTATCAAGAACATACCTATTCCAGCTAGAGATACCAACATAGAAGTTCCTAAGGAGGATAATAGTGGAGTGTTTCTTAATGCACCTATGATGAGCATCACTAATTCTGTACCAAGCATCTTTAAAACTTTCTCCCCCTTGTTGCTTAAACGAACGAACTTCAACTTCAGGATTACTCATTTTAGCAATAATAAAATTAAACTAAGCAAACAAAATAAAATAAAGTAAAAACAAGTAACTAATTTTTTTATGTTTTTGATATAAGAAAGCAAACAAGGCAGAAAAATAAAATAAGGTAAAGCAAGACAATAAACAAAGTAAAGAGATTGGATGTGAGAGACTCCCCTTGCAGCGTGTCTTGATCTCCCCGGCAACGGCACCAGAAAAAGAGTTGCTTGTGGCGTGTAGCAACAGCTTCCTTGTGACGGTAAAGCACACGTCCGTTGGGAACCCCAAGAGGAAGGTATGACGAGTACAGCAGCAAGTTTTCCCTCAGTAAGAAACCAAGGTTTATCGAATCAGTAGGAGATAAAGGCCACGTGAAGGTTGTTGGTGAAGGAGTGTAGTGCGGCGCAACACCAGTGATTCCGGCACCAACGTGGAACCTGCACAATACAATCAAACTACTTTGCCCCAACTTAACAGTGAGGTTGTCAATCTCACCGGCTTGCTGAAAACAAAGGATTAAACGTATCGTGTGGAGAATGATGTTTGCTTGTAGAAAACAACAGAGAACAGTGATTGTAGTAGATTGTATTTCAGATGTAAAAGAAAAAGGACCGGGGTCCATAGTTCACTAGTGGTGTCTCTCCAATAAGATAAATAGCATGTTGGGTGAACAAATTACAGTTGGGCAATTGACAGAATAGAGATGCATATACATATCATGATGACTACTATGAGATTTACTTAGGGCATTACGACAAAGAACATAGACCGCCATCCAGCATGCATCTATGCCTAAAAAGTCCACCTTCAGGTTAGCATCCGCACCCTCCGTATTAAGTTGCAAACAACAGACAATTGCATTAAGTATGGTGCGTAATGTAATCAACGCAAATATCCTTAGACAAAGCATTGATGTTTTATCCCTAGTAGCAACAGCACATCCACAACCTTAGAACTTTCTGTCACTGTCCCAGATTCAATGGAGGCATGAACCGACTATTGAGCATAAATACTCCCTCTTGGAGTCACAAGTATCAACTTGGCCGAGCCTCTACTAGCAACGGAGAGCATGCAAGAACATAAATAGCACATATATGATAGATCAATAATCAACTTGACATAGTATTCAATATTCATCGGATCCCAACAAACACAACATGTAGCATTACAAATAGATGATCCTGATCATGATAGGCAGCTCACAAGATCTAAACATGATAGCACAAGAGGAGAAGACAACCATCTAGCTACTGCTATGGACCCGTATTCCAAGGATGAACTACTCACGCATCAGTCCGGAGGCGAGCATGGTGATGTAGAGCCCTCCTGATGATTCCCCCCTCCGGCAGCCGGAGGCGATCTCGAATCCCCCGAGATGGGATTGACGGCGGCGGCGTCTCGGAACTTTTCCGTATCGTGGCTCTCGGTACTAGGGTTTTCGCGACGGAGGGATTAAGTAGGCGAAGGGGCAGCGCAGGGGGTGCCCGAGGAGCCCACACCATATGGCGGCGCGGCCAGGGGTGGGGCCGCGCCGCCCTATGGGGTGGCTCGTGGCCCTTCTCCGTCTCCTCTTCGGTGTTCTGGAACCCCAAAATAAGACCGTGGGCTTTTGTTTCGTCAATTTCGAGAATATTTCGTGTAGGATTTCTGAAACCAAAAATAGCAAAAAACAGGAACTGGCGCTTCGGCATCTTGTTAATAGGTTAGTTCCGGAAAATGCATAAAAATATTATAAAGTATGAACAAAACATGTAGGTATTGTCATAAAACAAGCATGGAACATAAGAAATTATAGATACGTTGGAGACGTATCACCCGCGAAGATCAAGACAGTTGAAGAATGGAAAGCCCCAACCACTCAAACTGAAGTCCGCGCATTTCTTGGATTAGCGGGATATTACCGCAGGTTTGTTGAAGGATTTTCAAGCATAGCAAGACCCATGACTCAGCTGTTGAAGAAAGACAAGAAGTTTGAATGGACTGATAAATGTGAAGAGAGTTTTCAGAAGCTCAAGGACAGATTAACCTCAGCCCCAATATTGATCATGCCTGACATTACCAAACCATTTGACGTCTATTGTGACGCCTCCAAGATTGGTCTTGGATGTGTGTTGATACAAGAAGGCAAAGTGATATCATATCTGTCTAGGCAACTGAAGCAACATGAGCAGAATTACCCTTCCCATGAGTTAGAGTTAGCAGCAGTAGTTTTAGCTTTAAAGGTATGGCATCATTACCTCATGGGTAATCGCTGTGAGATCTACTCAGATCATAAGAGCTTGAAGTACATTTTTACTCAAAAGGAGCTAAATATGAGGCAGAGAAGATGGATAGAGTTAATTAAGGACTATGACATGGAAATTCACTACCACCCCGGCAAGGCCAATGTGGTAGCTGATGCTCTGAGTAGACAGCCGTGTCAATTAAACTCCATGATCGCAGAAGAGCAGCCTAGTTTGCATCAGGAATTTGAGCAGTTTAGACTGGAGCTAGTTAGTGAAGGATTCCTAGCAAGCATTGAGCTCCAGCCTACGTTGATGAGTTAGATAAAGGAAGCACAGAAAGGAAATGCTAGTATTGATGGAATCAAGCGCCAAATAGCTGCAGGAAAAGCACCAGGATTTACCAAAGATGAAGAAGGAGTTCTCTGGTACAATGGACGCCTGTGTGTACCAGCAGATTCGGAGTTGAAACATGTCATTTTGAAGGAAGCCCATGATACCCTGTATTCCATTCACCCCGGTGGAACCAAGATGTACCAAGATTTGAAGGAACAATTTTGGTGGCACAGAATGAAGAGAGAGATTGGAAGTTACATAGCCAAGTGTGATATCTGTCAGAGAGTCAAAGCAGAAAATCAGCAACCCGCAGGGTTACTGCAGCCATTACAAATCCCTGAATAGAAATGGGATTCTGTAGGAATGGATTTCATAACTGGATTGCCCAAGTCAAGTAGAGGAAATGATTCTATTTGTGTAGTGATCGATAGATTATCCAAAGTAGCCCATTTCATACCAGTCAAGACCACCTACCAAGGCCCTAAGCTGGCTGAGTTGTATATCTCAAGAATAGTTAGCCTGCATGGAACACCAAAGTCAATTGTATCAAATAGAGGATCCCAATTTACCTCAAGATTTTGGCAAAAGGTACAAGAAGGATTAGGAACCCGGCTAAATTTCAGTACAGCTTATCGCCCCGCAGACTGATGGACAGACAAAGAGTCAACCAGATACTAGAAGATATGTTGAGAGCCTGTGTGCTAGAATATGGATCTCAATGGGAAGACTGTCTGCCTTACGCAGAATTTCCCGATCTCTTTAGTTCCTAGTTTTCTTTAGATCTCGGGACGAGATCTTTTGTAAGGGGGGAAGGTTTGTAACATCCCAAAATTTCAAAGCAATGAAGAAAATCAATTTCCCTTATTCCAAAATTTTGAGCCAACAAAAAACTTGGATTGATTTAAAGTGTGTTGCATAGTGTTCATGCATGTATGTCTTGATGTTACCATGCTCGAGTGTTTAGAGTGTGGGAATTACCAATGAACCCAAAACAATAACACTTGAGACAAAGAAAAGCAAAAAAAAAGAACAATAAAAATCAAGGCACATGTGATAATGGTCATTTTTTACTTTTTTAGTCTGATGCCTACTTTGAGCCACTGTGGTTATTCTTTTCTAAACTAAACTTCCCCATCTTTTTGCCCATCATCCAAGAACACATCAAGGTGATCACTTTGGAGTTTGCCAACCTTGCTTATTCATTTTCAATTGCTTATAATAAGCATCCAAATTAGCAACATTGAAATAGATTTAAGATCACCTCAAATTTGATTTTCATCAAACCAACCCCATTTTGCAAACCAATGCCACCAAGAGATGTCAAATAATATTAGAGTCACACCCATGATATATTTTGGCAAAATTCAAAATAAAATCTCTTACGGCCATTCTGTTGAACACTTTGTGTGCATAAATCAGAGAAGTGCAAACCCTCTAAAATCCAGTGGGTTTTAACCTAAACCCTAGCTCCAATTGTCAACCTTAGTGCCCCCTTGAACCCTCTGAACAATGGCAAGCATCTGCACCAATGATCACTGATGATCATCACCATGGCATGGCCATGCCGTGACCTCATGCCACTCATCCATGCCACCCTTCTCTCCGCTCTTCCCTGGCCAACCTCACCATGTCCTGGAGGTAGCCCTCACTCCACTGACCTTGATGGTACACGCCACTGTCCAAGGAGAGGCTTGCCCTGCCCAGACAAGGACGTGCCCATGTCACCAAGGCGTGCCGAGACTGGCATGGTCACGACGCCAGCACGCGCACGGGCGCCACGGTGGCCCATCACCTCCGTCCTTGCCTCGCCATCAACGCCCGCCAGGAGAATCGCAACGACACCAGGAACCTGCCAGACACCGTCACCAGCTCCCCCGTGCCCTGTCGCCTTCGCTCTCTTCGACGCCGTCCGCCACAGTACCACCGGACACGGTGAGCTCACGATCGTGTTTGACCACCGTTTTCTGTGCAATGACGCTCGTGATGATCGCCATGACGCCGTGAACAGCACACCGTCCTCGCTCATGCCCCTGGTCGCCCGTAGCACCACCTCACCGTCCGCCACCGTGACCACCCGCAGCACCTTGTCGAGCCTATAAAAGGAGCCCTCCCCCGTGCTCATTCTTCACACCATTCTCTTCCCCTCCTTCCACTGACCCCCTCCGAGCACCGCCCCATCCCAATTTGAACCACGGAGCCCCAATTGCTAGCCGGAGAGCCGCCGGAGCTGGAGAAGGTGGAGCGGGAGTTGCCGAGCACCCCCGGAGCTGTCGCGACCACCCTCTGCTTCCTCTTCGTCGACAACGCCAATCTCCGTCACCCCCGACCATCGCCGGACCTCTGGTGAGCCTCCGACCCCCTAGGTCCGCCGCAGATAGGGTTAGAGCTCGCTGTCGACGACGACGAGCCTCGGCCGTCCGATGTTGTTCTAATCCTACGACCCCTGGTTCGCGTACCGTTTCGGGGTTTAAAGACCCACTGACGGGTGGGACCCGCTGTCAGGCCGCCCGCGTGTGCGAGAAGCGCCACTGGGCCGGCCCTTTTTCTTTTTCTCCTGGCCCGTTTAGTTTCCCGCCTAAGCCCACAGAA
The DNA here is from genome assembly GCA_030979885.1 of Lolium multiflorum. Lineage (NCBI taxonomy): Eukaryota > Viridiplantae > Streptophyta > Magnoliopsida > Poales > Poaceae > Lolium > Lolium multiflorum. The sequence goes on along the minus strand of CM061749.1, from coordinate 50,036,672 downwards.
TTCAAATTCGTTTTATTCTTTTTAGCCTAGATATAATACTGCTGACCTATTCAAAATTTAATAGAAAAATATATACTAAGCCAAATTTGATGATTCAATTTTTTTGGGAAAGTAGATAAAAATATCTATCCAACCTAATTAGTCTCAACCCTTGATTTATTACAGAGCTATTGCAATAAAAATAATAAGACAGTACCTTTGCCAACTTCAAACATTTATTAAAAATCAACCATAATGTATTTTGTGGTGATTCCACCTCTCAAAATTCACATTTAAGATCCTCTATCTGAATATGTAAAAATATAGATTTTTAGTTACAGTGATCATGGGCTAGGTTTAAATAATGGCTATGTAGTCATTTCTAGCTCATTTAAATCACTTAAAAATAATAGCTAAAAATTATGAGATGTAGCATCTCATTTAAATCACTATCCTAAGTAATTTAATGTGAGGTGATGACTTTAGTCTACATGGCCTCATATTTTATTATTTGAGGATATTAAATGTTAGTAATGTTCAATGAGAGGAAGTTATTTTTCAAAGAAAATAAATGGAAACCCTAGTGGATATTAAATCTTAGTAATGTTTAATAAGAGGAAATTACTTTTCAAAGGAAATAAATGGAAACCCTAGTATTAATTCTTGTGATGATAATAGATCATCTTGTGTGAGCCATTATTGCTAAATAGTCTACTTAAGTATTGTTTGGTGATTGTATACCTCGTATCCGTTTATAGACGCTAGTACAGAAGGCTACGAGGAGGAGGAGGTCTTCTACGAAGAAGAGGAGGAACACTTTGATCATTGTGCCAACCAAGGCAAGCTCCACTAATGTAAGCTATACTAGTGCAAGATACCATTGCAACATTATTTGTGTTTAAGGATTTTCTTTTCCAAGTCCAAGTTTTTATCTTGCAATCTTTTACTTTGGTAATCAAGGCTTATTTTTAGATTTAACTTTGGTCTAAATATGGTGTACTACAAGGGCATCAAACTTAGCCTAGATAACTAAAATTTAGTTAGCACCCCTCATGACTAGTTACTAGTGCTAAAACTAAAACTGACCACTCTATATGAGAACTTGTGAATCAAATGACTTTGAAAACCTTAGAATGATGAGTTATTCTATTGAAAGTTTTGAACGTGAATATGACCTTTGAATAACAAGGTGAATTTGACAAAAACTGATGGTTGGGTTCGGATGCGATACCATTCCAACTTTAGTGTACCCCCACAATACCTGATAATGGGTAGGGCTTAACTGGAAATTTATGTACTTTAGTATGGGTTCCCTCTGAACAAGCGTCATAGGGGTTATGCCGAGCTGCCCCGTGAAAAGTGAAATGACGTGAAAAAGAGATGAATGTCCTACCCAAGCCCTTTGCAGTTCCCAGGATGGCAGATTGCCATCACTGGGAGGCCAAGCTCATAGGGGAGGTGCCTATACTAGGGTAGGTAAGTGAAAGGTTAATGGTTGATGATCCCCATACTGCGAATGATATTTCAGGGCTATCCCTGACGGATGTAATAAAAAGTTGTGGCACAAATGTACAACCTCTGCAGAGTGTTAACCTATTCGAATAGCCGCGTTCGCGGTCATGGACGGTTGGATGGCCATACTGTTCCGTTGTCAGATGTTTTTCTAAAAATGACTTGTGACTTGAAAGATGAAGTGACTTGATCAGAACAGAGTTTTGGGAATGACACTGATATTCCCACTTGAGTAAATTTAGACAAATAAAGAGTCTTTGACTATTAAGTGTTTATGAAATAAAACTAACTTTGTGCAAATAAACCTAGAAGCTTAGAACCCTTATTAGAGCTACTAGTACTGCTATTAGTGTTAGTTTGCGAGTACTTTATAAAGTACTCATGGCTTTGTCCCTGGCTATTTAAATGGCCAGACTATGAAGAGGAGCACCAGTACCAGGAAGATGGACAGCAGGATGTCTATGATAACTAGGATCACCTCCCAACGTCAAGCGTTGCCTGTGGAACAGATGGACCGCTACTACGTTTCTTCCGCTATGTGTTTTGTATCTGATCTATAGCTCAACTATTGTTTTAAGATTGGATCATGAGATCCCTTGTTGTAAGACGATTATGGTTTGTAATGAATAATGTTCTGTGATATCGACTATTATGTCTCGCAAAAACAATCTTCATGGGATTGCGATGTATGGCATAATAGGCATCTAGAATTAAAAATCCAGGTGTTGACAACGCGCCACTTTTCTCTCTCTCCCTTGGTCTCCTTCACTGTGAGCAACCAAAACCATAGGTTCGTCCATCGTCCATCGCTGCCGCTCCATCCATCCCTGAGCTCCACCGAGACACCCTAGAGCTCTACCTCGCCATGCAGAGCGTCCTCGCCAACACGCTCCTCCCGTGAATGCCCGAGTCGGGCGAATTGATACCGCCTTCCCCGCTTACGACTGATGCCATAGTCTTTGATTCCTCTAGTGCTAGGCACCCCTCCATCCCCTCCATATAATCGATATGGTTAATCTCCATGACGTGCGCTTGTCCACGCCACTGCTAGACGTCGTTGCCATCGTCTCTCTGGTGACCATTATAGAGTGGCGCCGCCTCCTTCTGGTGCCTCATGGAGTGGCGCATTGAACGTGTTCCTAATTGCGCGTATTCGGCATAGTCCGCGGCAGTTGACCATCGACGGTAGATCCCGGCGGGTCCCAACCGTCAGTTTCCTTTATTTAATTTGTTTTCTGAAATTAATAAATATATGATAGGTGGGACCAACATGACAAACTTTGAAACATTTCTGAAATATTTTAGAAATTAATAAAACCCTAACACTGTCGGTCTGAGCGGTCAGAAATTAATTGTTTTCCAGATATTGCAGATTTTGATTAAAACTTGTAAAATTCATAACAAATTCAATTTAGGTCAGAAAATGTGTGTAATATAGCAAAACCTTCAGAAAACTAAGATCTACATTTTGATATCAAAATAATGCATATATGAACAACTCCAATTAATAGTTATGCTATAACATTCGAATGCCACTTTATGGACATCATGGTATTTATCGAAATGCAATGTTTTATGCATTCAACCCCATTCAAATTGATGAACATGTCTTAGGTGAAAGTGCATGGAGCCCACACGTGCGGTTTTGGTAATTAATGACAATCCCTATGGACTAATATTTGCATTGAGGTATTTTTGTAGGAGCTGTCCATAGATAATGCTTGAACCATATGTTGGCTTTAAGGTTGCAATAAGAAGAAATTGATGAAGAATATTAAGTGTCAAGTATATTTTAAAGATGAAGATGAAGTGAGCCCTCGAGTTTAACTTCAAGACATCAACATGATGAAGAATTAAGAAATAAAGTGCAAGTTCAAGATGATCCAACTCGAAGAGATCATTTGCTTGAAGCTTGCCATCCATATGGTATTCATGGATATGTGAAGTTGTGCCGAAGAAGAAGATCTCCCATGGTGGATTATGGGGGGGGGGGGGATCCACAAGACTTCGTCAAGCAAGCACAATCAAGAAAGGCGTTCCATCTTGTTGCGGTCAAGATCGTCATCATCGAGCTCAAGTATCATCCTGCCATAGAGGTTCCGATCCGGTTAAGAATCACGATTTTGACAATATCGAAGTTCCGTATTTGTTTATCGATGACAAAGGCAAGCATAACCTCGTTCATATGATTTCGAGATATTTCAACTTCTCATTAGTACATTTTGTATATCGATATATAGAATTACCTAATTTTTTGCATGTTCCATTCTTGTTGCCTACATACCCCGGTCCACTGCTCTTAGCAAGACTGGGTTTGTGCTTGTGTGCATCGTTGGACCCGTTAACCATGCTTAGCTAACGACTCTGATCCATCTGGTTGATAATCGCACTTACGAGTAAACCTAGTATGTTAGGATGATGTGGTACGATTGTTGAAGAGATTAAACATGCTTAAAGGCCTGTATGGGCCTCCACATGTGGATGTGGTTATTTGACTCATTCTCGCCGACACTAGGACGCGAGGTTCTCACCTCTTGAACCAAGACTGAGCGTTATTCCCATTTATTATCGGATAAAGTTCTTCCAAATTCGATATCCAGAGGACCTCTTGTTAACTCATCGGCCACCAAAACGTTTATTCAACGGACGATATTATAGAGAGATTGGTACTGCTATGCTAATAACTGCTCACGTAACCACATATCTTCCCATAACCACGTGTTCTTCCCATTCCTTACCTTAAAAGAGCCATGTGAGAAGAAATCATCTTAACTCCCACTAACCATTTCCAGATAGGAGAGTGGATAGGTTTTGCATTCAAGTTGTGGCAAAGTTTTGGAGTGAAGGTATTTATTATGCAACAATTCTTGCCATACTCCTTCGTCATTTAATTGCTTAAACAACCATTTGCTGAGTAAGCATCTATTTTTGATGTCAAAAACTTCCAACCGAAGACCTCCTTGATCTTTAGGTCGGCAAATTATATTCCATTTCGTGAGCCGATATTTATGCTTTAATTCATCATGTTGTGAAAAGAATTTTGACCTATAGAAGCCTAATCTTTTCAGTATCCCTTTAGGTAATTCTAGAAAAGATGGCATAAATATTGATAAACAAGCTAGTACATAATTTATAAGCACTAGTCTGTCTCGGTACGAGAGCAACTTAATTACTTTCATTCTAAGCGGTTCTAAACTGTATTAGATTCCTTATTTAGAAGTCTGCTGTAATGGAATACCGAAGTATCAAATTGGTAGAGAACCAGGTTTACAATCAAAGATTTGTTTATATTGTTCTTCTTGATCCTTACCCTTTTCAAAACAAAAATTCTCAGTCTTATGAAAGTTGATCTTCAGGCCGGATAGTTGTTCGAATGAAAATAAAATCAGTTTCATGTATTTTATTTCCTCTAAGTCGTGTTCAAAGAAAAGAATCGTATCATCGGAATGTTGTACAACGAAAACTCCCTCCTCAACAAGATGCGGGTCGAGACCACCCTCCTAGCCATCCTATTTTGCTCCAGTAATCAAGTTTGCTAACATATCGCCCACAGTGTTGAACAGGATACGGGACAGAGGATGTACACATATTTATGGATACGTTTCAATTTTCAGCCGTAGCCTGTATGGCGGTTTATCGCAATATAAAAACAAGTCGATCCCGTGATATCGTTTCTCGCCTCATCTCCTGGAGTAGCGAGTACAGTTTTTTTTTTCCACGATCGAGTACAAACTACAGATCAATCCAAACTGCAAGAGCGCAACGCGGCCATGTCGTCGACCGCCGCCGGTCTCCCGTCGTGGATGATGCTAGATCGTTTCGTTTTCCGCAGGGACGACGATGACGGCTCCTTCCCAGACGTTGACACCGCGCCATTGAAGGCTAACTCCGTCACCTCCCTGGGAGATCCCTTCACTGTCGCCTTGCTCCCCGCCGCACCTCCCGCCGTCTCCCGCTTCTACGAGCGGTGGCCGCCTCAACATGTATGTGCGGAAACTAACCTCATCACAGCCCACCGTGGCCTCCTCCTGTTCAGGGCCCTTTCCCGAACTAGAGTGGTCCCCACGAAGCCTTGGCAGGACTTCTTCGTCTTCCAAGCCGCCACCGCTGCAGGGGTCAATTCGCGGCTCAGACGGCTCCCAGACCCAGAGTGCATCGAACCTATTGTGCTACCTAAGGGCCGCAAGGAGATAACCCTAGACCGCTGGTTTATTCTTGACACGATCGGGATAGTTTCTGCTGGCGATGACCTTGAGTTTGCGGTGGTGCAGCTAGCCAAGTTCGTTGATATACCGGACAGCTCCCAAAAGATGGGAGCCGAATCATATGCGTTCGCCTCCCAGCTGGCGTGGCGAGTTAATGGCAAGATGGGAGCTGAACTATATGTGTTCCGCTCGTCGTCGTCCAAATCCAGCGACGACCAGGACGACGGTGTTGTTGCTCAGGGCAACTGGGAAATCCTGACGCTGCCGATCCAATACCGCGACGAGGAGTTATCCGACCTGCTGGGCTGGTCGACGGACGGTGCCATCACATTCAACGAATCCATATGTTGGTTCGATTACAACCGTGGTGGTATCATGGTCTACACGCCGCCTCCTCTAGGTGCAGAAGCAGCAGGAGGAGAGAGCTCCATTTCCTATATCCGACTGCCCATCGACGAACGTCGTAGAAATTCACTACGAAGCCGATATCCTCTCAATAAGTACCGCAGCCTCTGTGTCACCGGCCAAAGGGGCAGCGAGCAGCTGAAGTTCGTCGATGTGGCCCGTAGCGACGGCGAATATTTTGGCAAGCTTCGCTACGGCTCTAGTTTCACCATCACCTGTCATACTTTCACGCCAACAGATGATCAGCTGTGGCACAAGGATGTGGTGATTACGTCTGAAGAACTTGGTCGTCTTGACGAACATACATGTCTCATACCGCCCAGGGAGGTGCCCACGTTCCCGCTCGTGAGCAGGGACGAGCCCCATCTTGTTCACTTTCTCGTGTCCGAGGCCGAGCCGAGGGACAAGATTGAAAAAAGTTCCGTTGTCGTTATTGATATCATCACACGGACAGTAGTTGCAGTTTTTCCTTATATTCAAGGAGACGAAGACCTCTTAGGCAAAGATGTAGACATGGTCGAATTCAGGCGCCGTCTTCCATGGTCTTTTCTTCCAGCTTGGTTCTAGTACATCTCTGTTCGAATTTTCAAGGTACTGATTTGCATCTCGCATATTTGTCTTTATCAACCACTTTAATCAAGCTCTTGGTTGATGATCTGGTTGTCGTTTTTTCAGAGTGATGATTACATAAATCATCTTTGTGCACAATGGTGCAAATGAGCTACTAATAGGAGTAATTTTTTGAACATTTTAAGAGTGATTACATAAATATCTCACTTTTTGTACACAATATTTGGAGGAGAATTTTGAAAATGGTTTGGATTTTTAGGATTAAAGTTCCTCACCTAACTTGCAGTTTTTGTACTGGTGTATAAATAGACGTTGGTACCACACAACAAGTACATATTATTCTAAAAGTAATAAGAATTAGTTAATTTTGTTAAGAACCAAGTTGACAAGCTCGACCATCCTAGTGATTTTGAATAGCCAGGTGAGTGATGCGGATAAATAGGGGGAAATCCACTTTACCTCATAGGAGCATATGAACCTTTTGTATGAAAAAACAATTTGAAGTGTCAAAAAATTCTGAAATAAATTTTACATATAAATCTAGAAATTTTATGTTCGTACACAAGTTTCCAGAAAAAAAATATTTTTCTGTGGCTCCTATAAAAAAGATAAATTTTGATGCTATACATTTTTTTTTCTTTTTTGTACATGCCACATAAAATGTTGTTTTTACATGAAAACTTTTGTAGCCCCCTGCCCCCACTTTACCCCTGGAGCCCCCTGCCCCTGCCGACGCCGACCCTGCTCCGCCAGGGCCCGATCCCGGAGCGCCGCCTCTTGCTGCAGCGGCTGCTGCAGCTGAGCACGTCCTGCCCCCGAAGCCCCCTGCGGCCGTCCCGCCGCCGCCGCTTGGGAGCGGTCCTCCAAGCGCCGCTTGCTGCCGGCCTGACCCCGCTGACCGCCGGCCCCCGCGCCCCCGCCCCCACCCGGACCGCCTCCCACCGGCCGCTCCATGGTGACCTGCGCAAACGAGCACGCGAGAGGAGGAGGTGGTGTCGCACGCCGAACCCTGCGCGCAGAACGGTGGTGGCGGCGCACGTCCTGTTCCGAAGCTGGGAACCCTTGCGCAAGATCCGTGCTCCCCTTGCGGATCCAAAGCCAGGTAAGCAGCGCCGGCTCCCCCGCCGCTGGGCCACGCATGGCCGGCGTGTGGGCCTGGGCCGATACCACAGCCGCAGCCCACAGCTCCAGAGCCCTTTGGCTATCTTGGGCCTCAAAGGACTGGGACAAGGAGCAGGCCGGCCCAACATCCGTCAGGCCCAGCCCAACAAGCAGCGGTGGGAAGGGGTCAGTCTCCTCCGACGCGACGCTCCTCTCCGCCGCCACCCACGACCCCGTCGACAAGGCCTCAGGGGTGGCCGCCGCCGGCATCCCCCGCTTCGACGACGGGCACCGAGCAGACCTCCAGGTCTGCGCCGGGAACATCCTGCGCCGGTGACTCTCAGCGCGAGAGAAGCCCGACGTAGAGCCGCTCCGATCCCGCGCGGAGCCAGCCCCTCCTCCACCACCGGAGGGAAACCTCGACGGCCGTCCGCCCGGAGCGAACGCCGACCGCCCGGACAACCGGAGGGAGCCACCCAGCTCCTCCGGCGCCAGAAGAAAAAGGCCAAGAGAAGGGGAGGGGGAAGGCTTACCTGAGCCCGAGCCCGGCGAGGAGGGAAGGTCGTCGCTTTTCTCACTCACCGCCTCCTCATCCTCCTCCGCCGGCGTGAGCACCCAGAACCGTCCGCCCAGTCCACCCCCCACCGGAGACGGCCGGGAGCAGAGGAGCGACGGCGGGGAGCTCGGCGTCGAGGAGGCGCGGGCGCCGCCGCCCTCCACTTCGCAGGAGCGCCTATCGTCCATGGAGATTGAATCTATCTCGGAATAATTATTCTTGCGCGGTGCATAATTGCCACGGGTTAGAAACACAGTTATTAGCACATATATATTTTATTATCGAGCAGGCAGAGCACGGAACCTAAAATATCATACTATACCAAATGTTGCAGGTCGCACTAAGCCGATCTGATGGACGGGTCGTCTCCGCGAAAGTATATATGATCGACTACAACACCTGTATTGTGCATCATATAACGTAGCAGCTGGAGACTTCAACCGGAGGGAGGGAAGCACGCACAGGGGAGAGAACTCCAGCCGGAGACGTTGGCCAGAGGGATGTAGTGGGTGTTGGGCAGCTTGAGAAGGCCACACTGTTGTCGGCTCGTCATGGCAAACGACGATGGGCTGGTCATGAAGTTCACACCGTCAGCGGCTCGCCATGTCAAGCAACAACAAGTGCTACGAGCTTGCTACTACGACGGGATGCTCGAGTGGGCCACACTACCCACCGGCACAACACAGTAAGTTCTATGATCAAGCCCAGAATAAGTGGGGATTGTAGCTGAACGAGGACAATTTGGGCTACTCGAATAGGCCATGGTACTGGCAAATCACCATGGCCAAGACAAGGACGAGGAAGAATTGGAGCTCACGAGGATAAATAGGAGAAGTTTCAACACGGAAGATTTGCTCGAGCGTTTGAGTATTTGTTCCCCAGTGCAACGCACGGCACTTTTGCTAGTTTATATACTAAATAAATTGTAATTTTATGGACATATTGCATGTAGCACCGAATAAGTGATTCGGTTGTGGTAACTATGTATTTACATTTTCCGTAATAGATTGTCCTTAATCATCGAGGTTGTGCTGGACACACGTCTCAGATTAATGCACGAGTCGGATGATGACTCAGTTCCACATTTCATGGTCATGATGATGCCAGGCTGACTTGACGGACTCGGCTAAAGTGCTTATTGAATCAGACTGGCCCATATTGAGATAGAACGAGCTAAGTCGTGAATTATATTTCTTAATCAATGTAATCCTCATTCCTAAGATAGTCGCATGATCAGAGTTGTGGACTAGCCATTTTGATCCCGCCAAACCTTGTCCATAACTGACAATTATAAAAGTGACTCAGAAGCAAGCTGCAAGCCTGCAAGACATAGATTGTCGATATAGGATCTTGCCCTCTGACTTGATGAGATATTTTTCGCGACCTCTCGAATGATATGAATCAGAAGCATGGCTATCGTCACTCGGTTAAGGTTTAATTGAGGTAGACTAAGAGGTACTCAATTGAATCACATATCCCAGATCTACAAAGAGTTGAGCTATTAAAGAGACTAGCAAACAAAGGCTCGGCGGCACGCCGCGCCATCGAGCTAGCCAGGGGTTGAAGAACAAAGGATGCTTTGTTAAAGTACAACAATAACGCGAGTGTGATAGAAAAACAGAGATTAAGCAAAGAACGAGAACATATAAAAGTGAACACACTGTTGTTCATGCACTATTGTCCTTCTTGGAGCCTGGATAGAAAACCTAAAGAACAGAACTGATCATTTTATTGTTACAAAAAATTGCACGATACCATGAGCCAAACCTGACACTGAGCAGAAGAAATAGTACAATAAGAAAAACATACATATATTACACCGTGCAACACTAGTGGAAAACGGGCCTGTAATCCCGGTTCGTTTGGGCCTTTAGTCCCGGTTTCCAAACCGGGACCAATTAGGCGGGACTAAAGGTCCTCCCTTTTAGTCTCAGTTGTAAAACAAACCGGGACTAATGGTCCCGCCACGTGGGCTGGCGCGCGTCGAGGAAAATAACCTTTAGTCCCGGTTTGTAACACGACCCGGGACTAAAGGTTATTTCGTTATTTTTTTTAATCCATTTGGTTATGTCCAATTATTTTTCGCTCCTCTTTTTTTTTCTATTTTTTTTTCAGAATTTCTAGTATTTTAGTTATTTAACTAGTTTAGTTTCTAACTACACTTAATCAATAGTCAAATTACTTACCTGTGGTCCAACTTCCCGCTCGGTCACCCATCCTCCCACTACTCCAGCACTAGCACGCTTAACTTCCAAGTTCCTTTCCCATCCCGCTTTCAAGTGCTTCGCGCGCATGTTGTGATACTGTTATCACCAGAATTCGACCGAGTCAGAGGTGGGCCGCGATCAAGATGGACGTGAAGATTGTACATGGAAGAAATACGTGAATCGGCCTTTTATACCAAGTTGGGCTAAACTGCCCATGTATCTGTAACATATTAGATCGCATCTTAGTTTAGAAGTTAGAGTTTTACCCGTGCACGGTTTGGTGTGCGCCCATTAGAAAGTCCCCTGGACTATAAATATGTATCTAGGGTTTATGAAATAAACAACAACCAACGTTCAACACAAACCGATCTCGGCGCATCGCCAACTCCTTCGTCTCGAGGGTTTCTCCACCATGCTGCCTAGATCGCATCTCGCGATCTAGGCAGCACGAGCCTGCCTACGTTGTTCATGCGTTGCTCGTGCTGAAGCCTTTTGATGGCGAGCAACGTAGTTATCATAGATGTGTTAGGGTTAGCATTGTTCTTAGTATCATATGCTGTCGTAGTGCAACCCTTGCGCATCTAGCCGTCCTTGTACCTCATCATGGGTGCAGGGGGCACCCTTGATCGTTATTTAGTAGATCTGATCCGTTACGCTCCTTGATTCATCAAGGATTAGTTTAATATCTGCAATAGTTAGGCCTTACAAAGGGTTGGAGGATCCAGGGCATGTAGGGTGTAGTTTGCTGCCCCTAGACAGGATGTTCCGAGGATCAACCTAGTGTTGGTTTTTAGGCCTTGTCTAGGGTTGGCTTACGATTACCGTGCGTGAGCGCGAGGCCCAATCGTGAGTAGGATGATCCGATTATGTGGTGAAACCCCAAATCGTCGTGGATCTCATATGCTTTATCTTGATCAAGCAGGACCACCATATATTCGGCCACCTTGGACGAATCATGGGTGGATCGGCTCCATGAGCCGATTCACAGGATAACCCGAGAGCCGATCGAGGCTCGTATTTAACGGTACGTGTGTGCCCTGCAGGAAACTAAGCGAGGCATCATCCACACCTTCCCGACCAGGTATAGGTCGGCACGCCCTGCAATTTGCATCGGCGCGCGACCAGGAGGCTTTGCGGGCCGTCGCTCTGAGGGACTGGGGCCAGCCGCAGCCCTAGTTGTTCCCGGCTCTACGGTGTTGACCACCACTGCCCGCCGGTGGGTTTCGACGTCAACACATTCTGGCACGCCCGGTGGGACAATCCTCGACATCACCACATCGCCATCTACATCGGAGATGGCGGAAGAAACTCCGGTCACCTACGAGGAGCTCAATGGCGAGCTCAAGAAGAAGTATGACGAGGTCAAAGCCTTCCTCGAAGCCGACCTCATCGGCTCTTTCCACAGGACCCGCTCCCATGGCATCGATGGAAGGGGTTCTCACCTGAAGGCGCGCTTGATGGAGTGGACCTATCCACCCCGTCGAAGAACGCACCAGGTCGCTGCGTCAGAGATCAACTTCATGGTGGCTCATTCTCTGCACCGCCATTCTGAGAGCCCGGTGAATACGTTGGAGCGCGTCGCCGCGCGTGATCCAGGAGATCATGAGCCGCCGCATTCTCCGTCAGACCAGCTCTAGGGACTCACCAAGGAGAGGTGCCACTCCAGTCCCGTCCACCTGCCGTTCGCATTGGCAGCGCCCGGCGCCGAACTCATCGGCCTACGTCGTCTACAAGATTGGTGGTGACCCCGGTGACTACCAATTCCTACATGACGCGCCCAAGGAGATCCCGCACGGATACGCATGTGCATACGTGCAGACCGCAACACTGGCACTCTCGAACCAGGTTGCAACAGCGGGGACTTCTGGAACAACTGGAGGAACGTCGGAGGCAGACCCCGAGAAGCAGACGTGGCTAGCTAAATACGCTACCCCGACAAAACTCCAGAGCCCAGCTCCTGCAGTTGGCTCAGAACCGGAAAAACAAGCATGGCTGGTTAAGTACGCCACCCCGACGAACCTTCAAGGTTCGGCACCTTCAGCCATCACCGCGGATCAGATTTGTACGATTCTGAAAGATCAGTTCGGCATGATGCCGAAAAGGAAGACGGTCGGCTATACCAAGCCGTACCCCAACGAGTACGAATTGATCCCGCTACCACCCAAATATCGGCTCCCGGACTTCACAAAGTTCAGCGGATCAGATGGTTCCAGCTCCATCGAGCATGTGAGCCGATATTTGGCACAGCTGGGCATGATCTCAGCGTCAGACGAGCTGCGTGTGAGGTACTTCTCAGCCCTCACAGGATCGGCTTTCGGTTGGTACACGTCGCTGCCACCGAACTCAGTCCAGACTTGGAAGCAGTTGGAGGAACGGTTCCATGAGCAATATCACTCGAGGCTTTCCGAGGCTGGCATTGCCGATTTGGCGCAAGTACGACAGAAGCGTGGGGAAACAGTGTCTGAATACATCCAGCGCTTCAGGACCGTTAGGAACCGATGCTATTCGGTTCACGTAAGCGAAAAAGAAGCAGTTGAGTTGGCGGTGGTGGGTCTATCATCATCGATCAAGGACGTGGCCTCCCAAGCGGACTACCCTTCATTAGCACACATGGTGCTGTCAGCGTATGAACAGCCACCCAGATGTCTACCAGGACAAATTCAAGCGCGTGGTTACCATGGTTGACGCAGGCGAAGATGAAGGTGCTACGGGAGAACAAGAGGTCGCAGTGGCTGAGTGGACTCGAGCGGCAGGCCCAGTAACCTGCAAATGGGTGAAGCCACCAGGGCCTCCAAGAGGGTTCGACTTCGACGTGACGAAAACCGAGCAGATCTTCGATCTCTTACTCGCGGAGAAGCACATAAAGATACCCGAAGGCCACAAGGTCCCTACGATGCAAGAGCTGAACGGAAAGCCATACTGCAAGTGGCATAACACGTTCACCCACACCACCAACGACCGCAGGGTGTGGCGTCAGCAGATCCAAATGGCAATAGAAAATGGGCGACTAATTTTTAACCAGTACGCCATGAAGGTCGACACACACCCCTTCCCCGCCGTCAACATGGTGGAGTTTACCCACCTCGGAGGGTGCCCGCCAGATTTCTCAGCCAACATCAACATGGTAGAGCTTGGACACCCCTCGAGAAGGGCGGGGATGAGGGCAGCTGCTCTCATAGCAAAGATACGAGGAGGCCGCTCCATGCGATCGGCTCCGTCAAGATGGCAAGCGCTACGTCACGAGGGAGAGGTGAAGAACATAAGATATCAACGACCCTCTCTGATCACCTCCTCAACAAGAACGTGAGTCGGTATGACCAACGCCGGCGACACGGCGACGATGATGAAAGAGATCGTCTGGCCAGAAACGACAGAAGGCATCATCGGCATAATCACGATGAGGAGCGACAGGAGCGCCACGCCAGGGAGCAAGACGACACGGGCAGGCATTGGGACTGCCCTTCTTCAGACACTGCTGGGATTCAGGAATGAGCCGATTACCAACAATCGGCAACTGCCCGGAATGCAACCAGAAAAAGAAGGAGGCAGCCAACGTGTCTGTTCGAGCGCTTAGGGCCTCTCCCACCACAAAGCAGACGTGCTGAGACCCCTTGGTTGGAAGATCTCGAGGATTCGGAAGACGAGGGGAAAGACGAAGAAGACAGTACCACCGTCCAAGGGTGCCCTGATGGTCTCAGCCATTCACAAAAGCGCAGGGTTCAGCGATTGCGCGGTCCGGAGGAAGCCGAAAGGTTATACTTGCATACGCTGAGGAAGGCACGACCTGATCTGGCTGCGAAAGTCCAGAGGACCCTGGATGAGGAGGGACTGCCGCAAAGAAAAGAGTGGCGCCCCAAGCAAAGCCGATGATGAAACATCGGCTGGCACAAACATGGTGCTCGTTCGTCCGGCGAAGTGTAGAGCTCCACGATTACACGATGCACTCGAGGTGGACAACAGCAAGCGCACCAACGTGATAAAATCGAGATTGGGCTGGTTTTATCCACCGGCCTGGGCGAGTAGCAAGACTACGTCAATAAGCAAACGTGGCTGATCCTTGCGATCGGCCCTCCAAAAATTTATGAAGGGACGTTACAAAACCTTCACCGAGCAAGCAACGTGGAGGCCGATTCCAGCAATCGGCCAAAATTATCCTCACCATCTATTTTGCCTGGGATCAACGTTTGACCCAACAGGACTACCTGAAGAGCCGATACATCAATTCTCTTGACGAATCGGCTCGGGGGGGCACCTAGGTGGATAACATGAGGATATGAGATAATACTATCAAGTATGGGGGCCGATACACAAATCGGCAATCGGCCTAAAAAAATTTAGAAATTTTACAGCCGATGCAAGGGCATCGACTTTAGAATTGAGAAGTAGCCGATGCGCGGCCATCGACTCAAGAAGAATAACTGTTACGATCAGAGGGTCAATGGAGCATGAAGGGGGATTTTAATGGAAGAACTCCTCTCTTCAAGAGCAGCCTGGACGTGCAGATCAGGTCAAGGATGGATCGCATGAGATCCACCAAAGGAAAGGAGCCGATCTGACCAGCAGGGCGTTAGGAGCGGACTGAAGAAACTCGGGGGGCAGCTCACCTTGAGGGCTCTCTGCTCTGGGAAGCCGATTTATGTGCGAATCGGCTGGCTCTGCATGATCAAGCCCATGCTCATTCAGCTAATTTGCGCGTCCTCGTTTCTGTTTTTGCCTTGGCTAAGATTCGAGGGGCGATAGGCCTGGTAGATGTTCTATTAAGGAGCCGATTGGGGTACCATCGGCTGATCTTTCGTCGCAACCTTCTTCGCAAAATGATGAGCGCTCGCTGAAAAGGATCGCTGAAACCGGTGGGGGGAATTTTAAGGGCTCTCCTGGAGATCCCACAGTATCTACCGGAAAGAGAATCATCAGTTGAAGGATGGAAGGGTAAAGGTCGAAGGACCGATGCGTTGCTATCGGCTCGTTACGCATTGGAAAAGGGGACGAATCGGCAAGATCAGTATGAGAGGGAATCGGCTAAGATAAGCTAAAAGAAATCGGCAAAATCAGATTGGGGAAAGTTCTTTATTAAGAGATTTCTTACATAGAAGAGCTGATTGCCCTCAAAAGGGAGTACTAAGGGGGTACATTGCCCCGTCTACTTCTACGGATCCTATGCTAAGGGCCTATCTACGGGCCATTGCTGCCCTCTGCCGCCGCCATCGCCGCTGTCGGCGCTGCTCTGGCCGGCTCGTCGTCGCTGCTCCAGCGGCCGCCGGCAGACCTTCATTGTCCTCATCTTCCTCGTCGTCGCTCGTTGCCGCTGTCGGTCACTCAGATCCCGGCCGGGGCAATGGCGCTTGGCCGGCGGCTCGTCGGGGAAGCTGTCGTCTGCCGCGTCTTCTTCCTCTTCCTCCTCCTTCACCTCCTCGGAGGTGGCCCCATCCCAGGGAAAGCGATCATCCTCGCTTTCTTCCACCGCTTCCCGTCGGCGAGGAAGCGGAGATCGCTCTCCCCATCAGTCGTGGACTTGTCGTCCTCCCAGATGGAAAAATCATGGCTGGGCTCATTCCCGGCCTCGATGGCGCGGCGAGTGTTGGCCGCGTGGACCTCCGCTGGGTTCCACTCCGGCGTCGGCTCGCGGGAAGAGGAGGACTCGATGGGAAAGCCCGATGAGGCGGAGGAAGAAGAGGACATGGTGGCGCAGGAGGGTTTTTGGAGTGCTAATGCGAAGGAGATGCAGGAATAAACTGTGCGGAGTGGTTAAATAAAAGGGGATATAGTGGAAGTTTAATGCCCAAGCAGTTTCCGAGGACGTGGTGCCAGAACCAAATCGCGAGGACGTGGTGCCAGAACCGTCAAATCGCGCAGAGAAGGCGAGGAGGCAAGACGTCATCATGAAGCATACTGCGACAGTTCTGCTCTGCCACGACATGACCCGATGAAAGAAAGCGTAATGATTTTGGAAATGTCATTTCCAAAACCAGGGGGGCATGTGTTATCACCAGAATTCGACCGAGTAGAGGTGGGCCGCGATCAAGATGGACGTGAAGATTGTACATGGAAGAAATACGTGAATCGGCCTTTATACCAAGTTGGGCTAAACTGCCCATGTATCTGTAACATATTAGATCGCATCTTAGTTTAGAAGTTAGAGTTTTACCCGTGCACGGTTTGGTGTGCGCCCGCATTAGAAAGTCCCCTGGACTATAAATATGTATCTAGGGTTTATGAAATAAACAACAACCAACGTTCAACACAAACCGATCTCGGCGCATCGCCAACCCCTTCGTCTCGAGGGTTTCTCCGGTAAGCACCATGCTGCCTAGATCGCATCTCGCGATCTAGGCAGCACGAGCCTGCCTACGTTGTTCATGCGTTGCTCGTACTGAAGCCTTTTGATGGCGAGCAACGTAGTTATCATAGATGTGTTAGGGTTAGCATTGTTCTTAGTATCATATGCTGTCGTAGTGCAACCCTTGCGCATCTAGCCGTCCTTGTACCTCATCATGGGTGCGGGGCGGCACCCGCTTGATCGTTATTTAGTAGATCTGATCCGTTACGATTGCTCCTTGATTCATCAAGGATTAGTTTAATATCTGCAATAGTTAGGCCTTACAAAGGGTTGGAGGATCCAGCGGCATGTAGGGTGTAGTTTGCTGCCCCTAGACAGGATGTTCCGAGGATCAACCTAGTGTTGGTTTTTAGGCCTTGTCTAGGGTTGGCTTACGATTACCGTGGGTGAGCGCGAGGCCCAATCGTGAGTAGGATGATCCGATTATGTGGTGAAAACCCCAAATCGTCGTGGATCTCATATGCTTTATCTTGATCAAGCAGGACCACCATATATTCGGCCACCTTGGACGAATCATGGGTGGATCGGCTCCATGAGCCGATTCACAGGATAACCTGAGAGCCGATCGAGGCTCGTATTTAACGTGTACGTGTGTGCTGCAGAAACTAAGCGAGGCATCATCCACACCTTCCTGACCAGGTATAGGTCAGGTGGCACTGCAATTTGCATCGGCGCGCGACAGAGACTTTGCGGGCCGTCGCTCCGAGGACCGGGGCCAGCCGCAGCCCTAGTTGTTTCCGGCTCTACGGTGTTGACCAGTCACTGCCCGCCGGTGGGTTTCTGACGTCAACAGATACTAGTATCATATCAATCCTATTAACATGTTGAACGATGTCACACTTATTTATTAATCGAATTACAAATAATTATTTTAATAAACAAAACTAATGACGTAATAACATGTTGTGGTAATGGTACTATAATTTTAATTTTTTAAATTTGTATTATAATATTTTTTAATTTATTACTTTTTAATATTTTTTTGCCAAACTTGAAAATTTGAAAATCTAAAAATTGGCTAACTTTATGGTTAAGTAATAGTAATCTTTATGCATGATGTAATTATTATTTTAAAAAAAAATTAAAATATAAAATTCCGAATTTCTGGCAAAAACTAAAATCTTCCTGCTTTCATATTTCCATTTGGAATTTAGAGAATCTAAAAATTAGCTAACTGGGTAAACCCCGGTGAATTCGGATGTAACTTTTTCCCACGATGATTTTGATATATTATACGTTTTTTTTCGACGTCGTATGCAAAAGTTAATGCGGTTTTACCATTTTTCAAACCTTTTTTGCAAAAAAATGAAAACTCAAATTTGTTAATTTTCCCTAATAGTAGGTTGCATAACATACAAGAATCTGAAAAGATTTTATTTTTTAAATTTCTATCATTTTATTTTATATTTTACAGTGTTAAAAAGGCGATCCACGGGGGGGAGGTGCATGGGGAGGCAAAACCCTTTAGTCCCCCTTCGTATTACGAACCGGGACTAAAGGGTAGACCTTTAGTCCCGGTTCGTAATACGAAGGGGAACTAAAGGGTCCAAACGAACCGGGACTAAAGGGTTTTCATGATGAACCGGGACCAATGCCCCCATTAGTCCCGGTTTGGTTCAAAACGGGGACATTTGCTTGGGACGAAAGGCCTCTTTTCCACTAGTGCAAGTTAAACATACCCATACACATGAGAACAGAAATAACTTGAACAAAAAATATACACATAAGGCAATGACTACACAATCATTAAATAGCAAAGAGGACATATGCTAAAACGAAGTCTTGGAGCAAGGGGCACTTGCATTCACTCTCCACTGAAACCTGAGTTAAATCTATCAAGTGTGTTGGAAGTACCTTCTCTGTGAGCAGACATGCAGAGCATGTCCAACTGAACCGTAGTTAGGTGTCCATTGTTAGATGTCCATTGTAAGAGCTGCAACTCTATACCTATCTATTCCCTGAAGTAAATTGGTAGCAGTGTATGTAGCGAGGCGAATAGTTGGTTTGACCAAAGTAAGGTAGGAAGGCCCTGGTTTTTAGTAGTTTGACACATATACGATTATTTGCATGTTTCTGAAGATACATGCACAGGTCTGACATAGTTCCAAAGGAGATGCAAAATAAATCTCAATTCAGCAAGAAAATTTGCTGAAGCAGAGTACTTCTCAACGGCAACGGTATCGCTTGGATAAAACATAACTATCAGCAGGAAAAACTATATGATTTGTAGATATATCGGGGGCACCGTCGTATTCATTCCTTCTAGTTGTGTCATGCAAGTACTCAGGTTTATCAATGAACATAGTGTATCTTTGCTATTAAGTGAGAGTGCCACCCATATCTCATCTCACATATAAAAGTTGGCCACTTCCGCTCTGTCCACCCACGCCCCACTTCTCCCTTAATTCTCCCTCAGTTTTTGCACGCCTACCTCTACATAAAACTGGAAAAGCAATATTTCCCGTGTTAATCTCTCAATGAAGACCTTCGTGGTGCCTACTGCTTCATCAGCAAGTTAGTATCGGACTCTTGGACCATGAATAGTTCTTTGCACCACCATGCCCACAAAAGCAGTTGTTAATGGAGGGGGAAATGCTTCGGTTTTTCTCATGTGTTATCTTCTTCACTTCTCTCATCCACCCATTGGCAAACGCTGTTGCAGCAGCAACATGGGAATATCAAAGATTTATTTGCTTGTCTCCATCCAAAGTCAATTGTCTGGATGAAAGGCCTAGGAGAACATATGACATATCTAACTTGGAAGGGTATTTTGAGTAAGGTAAACTGTGTCAACCACTTTTGGCCAAAAATCATTAAACAAAGTTTAAGTAGTGCATTGATTCATTTTTCTCAAAGATATTGGTAATTGTTACATTCATGGGCTTAAAAAGATTGTATGAATTCTAGTAGTACCAAAAATCATGCTTTTCAAATGGGAGGTATGCTATTATTACAACTTACTTGTGCTTTGCCGATTTGTTTGTAGTAACAAATAGTCAGTAAACCATATTGCATCAAGAGATTCAGAACTGTCAATAGACAACAGCCGAGCACTTGTCAGGTGCAATAAATATTCAGTACAATAGCCTAGCACCTGCGAGGTATTGCAAATATTCAGTAAACCGTATTACATCAAGTGATTCAGGACTGTCAGCACACAACAACCTAGCAGTTGTGACTTGTGAGACACTAACTATTTTCCCAAGTTTCCTCTAGTTGAATTGTTTGACAAAAAGAGGAACCTTCTGAACAATTTTAGTGGCCTCCGTCTCTAGAAAAGTGATAATACAGTTTCTGCTTGGTAATTTCAGTGCAGAGATGAATAAGCAAGTGAGGACAAAGCAACTCTAAACATTGACAAACCTAATAAATCATAAATGCTATGTGTATAATAAGGAGTAGAGAACAAAGAATAAGGATTTCCTCTCGCGTCTGTTGGCACCCTTCTCAGCAGCTCGCTTGGTACAGTTACTGGGAGCTGCGGACGAATTTGACGTAGCTCATCTCTCAAGCCGAGTACTGATCAACTTGACTGAAACTTAGAAACGAAGCTCTTTCAGACAAGAACTAAGGTAGATAGCGAAACAATATAAACCAGAAGGTTCCTTTTGAATTAAATTACATATCAACATTTTAAATAGAAAATCAAATGATGAAGAGATTCTATCCATGCCTAGGTTGGGCATAATAACTGCTAACCCATTTCAAAATATTTTCCATCGTAGCCCATGTAAGTGAATGGTGTATTTCAGTACTGAGACTATGTGTCATCCTCTCGTCATTCCTGGCACGTGGACTTGAGCAGGAAGATGATTCATTTGAGAACACATTACTTACTCCCTATATTTTCTATCATACTAAAATACTTGAGAGATTGCCCATGTCCATTTTCAATCTTGCTGGACAAAACAAACTCTTAGTGCGCAAAGAGAAGATTAATTATGTTATTACAAAATTAAATCTATATCTACAATACCTATCCGAATGATCTAGTGTCTTACATCGGCAGTTTCTACCTAAGAGGAAAACCACAGAAAACCTAGAAAGTAGAAGCGTTTCAGCATGGTCGAACACAGCTAAATAAGTCCAACTTACTTTTCATTTCCATATTAATTTCCCAAAGAGATGTATGGTTCTAAAATAAAATAAAAAAGAATATGATGTGTACTATTTAGTATTTACTCGCAAGATTCGTTGTAGGTACCTAGAAAGTAGCAGTCCGAGAAAAGTAAGTATCAATTCCTTTGCAAGCATTTGATTAAAGGAAACATAGTAAGAACACAATAATGGGGGAACACCTTAAAAACGCAAATTCAGCTCACTTTCTTACTGAATCATCACAGCACATACTGATTGAATTTTGTATTATGGAAAACACACAACAAATGGTTGCATAATGAGGAGATACATATTTGTATGCTTTAGAGGGGGAAATTATAATCAGAATGGCTGCATATGGCAAAAGATAGTACATTATTTCACGAAACTAAATAAGAAGACTTCCATTCAAGGTAAAGAATGACCTGATTCAAAATAGAAGTGCTCTAGTGTTCAGTAGAAGGCCTCTCTAAACTTTTCACCATAACTGCAGTCTGAAGCAAGTATATAATCATGTTTGCATAAATCACTAATGGATACGCACTTTGGAGACACATCCAACTCCATTTCTTTATTATAAGAACAAATTCCTAATAGCAAATAAAAACTCTAAATCTAGTACTCCTTACCACTCCGAGGACCATAGCTGCACTTCGTATGGTGGTGCATATGGATCCAGCCAGATAAAACCAGCCAATGAGAAGAATCAAATCCATAGACAACCAGCATCATTCTACACGTATCGGTATGACTCCAAAAGTAAAGAAACCTATGGACCCAATTATAATGGAAACAGCCAATCAAAAGAGTCAGAATCATAGTAGATCAGCATCACTCGTCCATATCTTGAGTCTGAACCATGGAAATGAAGAAATAAAAAATATTAGCAATGCTCAATACCTGAACTGTTAAGCACAACACAATGAAATGCATGTTTAAAATAAGCATTACAGAAGCTCCACTCTACATCTAGAAAGCAACAGATGGTGATGCAGGTAAGACAATAAAACCAAACGAAGAGAATTAGCATGCTCACTGATACCAACACAAAAAACTAATTATGTTCTAATGATTTTGTAGCTAGTTAATAGTAATTTATACTATATTTGGATTTCCTGTAATGCAGAGCACTATAAATTTAGATGTAGCAATTGAGAGAAATCCTAGTACGTTTTATTACATGCATGCCTGATACGTCGCAAACGTATCTATAATTTCTAGTAATGCAGAGCACTATACCTTGGGGAAAGAACATGCATGATACGTTGCAAACGTATCTATAATTTCTTATGTTCCATGCTACTTTTATTACAATACTTGAGTGTTTTACACATACTTTACAGCGTTATTTTACATTTTCCGGCACTAACCTATTAACAAGATGTCGAAGTGCCAGTTGCTGTTTTTCTGCTGTTTTTGGTTTCAGAAATACTAGTA
This sequence comes from Lolium multiflorum, assembly GCA_030979885.1. Taxonomy (NCBI): domain Eukaryota; kingdom Viridiplantae; phylum Streptophyta; class Magnoliopsida; order Poales; family Poaceae; genus Lolium; species Lolium multiflorum. Next base: position 50,014,265 of record CM061749.1, on the reverse strand, counting down.
AGAAAATATTCTCGGAATTGGACAAAATCAACGCCGAGGGTCCTATTTTTGCACGAAGCTTCAGAAGTCCGAAGAGGAGACGAAGTGGGGCCACGAGGCGGCCACACCAGGGCGGCGCGGCCAGGCCCTGGCCGCGGGGCCCTGTGGTGTGGGCCCCTCGTGACGCCCTTGACCTACCCTTCCGCCTACTTAAAGCCTCCGTCGCGAAACCCCCCCGAGAGCCACAATACGGAAAACATTACCGAGAGGCCGCCGCCGCCAATCCCATCTCGGGGGATTCAGAGATCGCCCGGCACCCTGCCGGAGAGGGGAATCATCACCGGAGGGGCTCTACATCATCATGCCCGCTCCGGATTGATGCGTGAGTAGTTCATCCTTGACTATGGGTCCATAGCAGTAGCTAGATGGTTGTTTTCTCCGCTTGTGCTTTCATTGTATTAGATCTTGTGAGCTGCCTAACATGATCAAGATCATCTATTTGTAATGCTACATGTTGTGTTTGGTGAGATCCGATGAATAGAGAATACTATGTTAAGTTGATTATCAATCTATCATATATGTGTTGTTTATGTTCTTGCATGCTCTCCGTTGCTAGTAAAGGCTCTGGCCAAGTTGATACTTGTAACTCCAAGAGGGGGTAATTATGCTCGATAGTGGGTTCATGCCTCCATTAAATCTGGGACAGTGACAGAAAGTTCTAAGGTTGTGGATGTGCTGTTGCTACTAGGGATAAAACATTGATGCTTTGTCTAAGGATATTTGTGTTGATTACATTACGCACCATACTTAATGCAATTATCTCGTTGTTCGCAACTTAATACTGGAAGGGGTTCGGATGATAACCTCAAGGTGGATTATTTAGGCATAGATGCATGCTGGATAGCGGTCTATGTACTTTGTCGTAATGCCCTAATTAAATCACATAGTAATCATCGTTGATATGTATTGAATCTTTATTTGTCAATTGCTCGCCTGTAATTTGTTCACCTAGCATGCTAGTTATCTTATTGGAGAGACACCACTAGTGAACTGGACCCCAGTCCATTCTTTTACATCTGAATACATTCTACCTTTTACTGTTCTTTGCAAACAACCACCATCTTCCACTCGATACGCTTAATCCTTTGTTTTCAGCAAGCCGGTGATATTGACAACCTCACGTTACGTTGGGGCAAAGTACTTTGATTGTGTTGCATGTTCCACGTTGGCGCCGGTTTCACCGGTGTTGCGCCGCACTACATTCCTCCACCAACAACCTTCACGTGCTTCTTGGCTCCTACCGTTCGATAACCTTGGTTTCTTTCGAGGGAAAACTTGCTGCGGCATCATACCTTCCTCTTGGGGTTCCCAACGGACGTGTACATCTACGCGCATCAAGCTTTTTCTGGCGCCGTTGCCGGGGAGATCAAGACACGCTGCAAGGGGAGTCTCCACTTCCAATCTCTTTACTTTGTTTTTGTCTTGCTTTACTTTATTTTATTTTCTGTCTTGTTTGCTTCTTTATATCAAAAACACACAAAAATTAGTTACTTGCATTTAATTAATTTTGTTATCATGTCTAGTCCTGTACTTGTTTTTATTTTCACTAGTTAGGCATAATGGAAAACAAAAAAAAAATTAGAGATCTTTATGAAATTTATCTTGAATTAGGACATGATGTGTTTGAAGAGAAAATTAAAAAACCCATGGAACTTTGTTTGCAAAATAGTTGTAGCAAGGTTATTAGCATGAAATCTTTGAACACCATTATTGCTAAAGCTATGAAAGAATTTAAGCTTGAGGAAGCTGGTTGTGATATATTTAGTCCCCCAAGCATGGAGGAGAAAATTTACTTTGATGATACTTTACCTCCTATATATGATGCTTGCAATGATGAATATGATATTTTCAGTCCACCTACTATTGAGGAGAAAGTTAATTATGATTACAATATGCCTCCTATATATGATGATTATGGTGATGAGAATAATAATATAAGTTTTTTTATTGAATTTTCTCCCACTACAACTAATAAAATTGATTATGCTTATGTGGAGAGTAATAATTTTATGCATGTAGCTCATGACAAGAATGTTGTATGTGATAGTTATATTGTTGAGTTTGTTCATGATGCTACTGAAAGTTATTATGAGAGAGGGAAACATGGTTATATGCATCTTAATAAGTTTCCCCTCTTTATGTTGAGAATCTTGAAATTGCACTTGTGTTGCTTTTCTATGCTTGCCACTTTGTTCTTCATAAATTTATTTGTGTACAAGATTCCTTTTCATAGGAAGTGGGTTAGGCTTAAATGTGTTTTGAATTTGCTTCTTTATGCTCTCTTTTGCTTCAACTCTTATTACTGAGCCCATCTTAATGGCTATAAAGAAAGAACTTCTTGGGAGATAACCCATGTGTTTATTTTACTACAGCAATTTTTGTTTTGTTGAGTCTTGGAAGTTGTTTACTACTGTAGCAACCTCCTTATCATGTTTTCGTGCCAAGTAAAGTTTCTATGCTAAAGTTGATGTTATATTAGGGATCGCTGCGCAGAAACAGCATTGCTGTCTGTCACGAATTCTGGCACAAGTCTCTATAAAAAATTCGAAAACATCTGCAAATTTACGAGCGTGATCCTCAGATATGTACGCAAATTTCATTAGTTTTGAGTTTTTCCATTTAAGCAAGTTAAGTGACTCGTCCAAATGCATCTTTACGGACTGTTCTGTTTTTGACAGATTCTGTCTTTTATTTCGCATTGCCGCTTTTGCTATGTTGAATGAGTTTCTTTGTTCCATTAACTTTCAGAAGCTTTGTGCAATGTCCAGAAGTGTTAAGAATGATTGTGTCACCTCTGAATATGTGAATTTGTGGTTATGCACTAACCCTCTCATGAGTTTGCTTGAAGTTTGTGTGAAGGAAGTTTTCAAGGGTCAAGAGAAGAGGATGATATACTATGATCAAGAAGAGTGAAAGGTCTGCTTGGGGATGCCCCGGTGGTTCATCCCTGCATATTTTAAGAAGACTCAAGCATCTAAGCTTGGGGATGCCCAAGGCATCCCCTTCTTCATCGACAACATTATCGGTCACTTCTAGTGAAACTATATTTTTATTCCGTCACATTCTTATGTTCTTTACTTGGAGCGTCGGTTTGTTTTTATTTTTGTTTTGTTTTGAATAAAGTTGGATCTCGCCATCCTTATATTGGAGATATTACGCCCGCTTTTTCATATGGAACACTTGTGTTCTTAATTGTGCTTTAATGTTCATGGCGAAAGCTTATTGCTTCGTTAAATTGCTATTTGGTTGGAATTGGAAAATCATGCATATGGTTTGACAATTTGGCAATTGTTTGAGCTCTCATAGATCATGTTTAAGCTCTTGCATCATGTAGTTTAATTTATTAATGAAGAACTACTGTAGATCTTGTTTAATTTGGTTTGCATGATTGATCTCTCTAAGTCTAGATATTTTCGGATAAAGTGTTTGAACAACAAGGAAGACAGTGTAGAGCCTTATAATGCTTGCAATATGTTCTTGTGTGAGTTTTGCTGTACCTGTTCATACTTGTGTTTGCTTCAAACAACCTTGCTAGCCCAAACCTTGTACTGAGAGGAAATGCTTCTCGTGCATCCAAACACCTTGAGCCAAACTCCATGCCATTTGTGTCCACCATATCTACCTACTATGTGGTATTTTTCTGCCATTCCAAAGTAAATTACTTGAGTGCTACCTTTAAATTTCATTCCTCTACCTTTACAATATATAGCTCATGGGACAAATAGCTTAAAAACTATTGTGGTGATGAATATGTAGTTATGTGTCTTAATTTTTATAAGTTGCTTGTTGAGCGGTAACCATGTTTTCTGGGACGCCATCAACTTTATCTTTGTTGGATATCATGTGAGATGCTATGCATGTTCGTCTTGTCTGAAAGGACTTCACGATCAAATGGTTTGAGTATGCATATGTTAGAGAAGAACATTGGGCCGCTAACTAAATCCATGTATCATGGTGGAAGTTTCAGTTTGGACATACAACCTCAGTCTCTTATGAGAATATTAACTATTGTTGAATGCTTAAGCATTAAAAAGAGGTGTCCATTATCTGTTGTCTATGTTGTCCCGGTATGGATGTCTAAGTTGAGAATAATCAAAAGCGAGAAATCCAATGCGTGCTTTCTCCTTAGACACTTGTACAGGCGGCATAGAGGTACCCCTTTGTGACACTTGGTTGAAGCATATGTTATGCGATGAGAATCCGTGTTTTCCGAGATAGTAGGACAAGGTGCGAGCACTATTGGTACTCTATGCATGAGACATGCAACTTGTAGGAAGTATTATGCATAGCACATATGAATTATTACTACCGTTGACAAAATTGTTTCTATGTTTTCAAAACAAAAAGCTCTAGCACAAAAATAGTAATCAATGCTTCCCTCTGCGAAGGGCCAATCTTTTACTTTATGTTGAGTCAGTTTACCCATTCCCTTCTATCTTAGAAGCAAACACTTGTGTTAACTGTGTGCATTGATTCTTACATGCTTACTTATTGCACCTGTTATATTACTCTATGTTGACAAATATCCATGAGATATACATGTTACAAGTTGAAAGCAATTGCTGCAACTTAATCATCCTTTGTGTTGCTTCAATGCATTCTACTATGAATTTATTGCTTATGAGTTAACTCTTATGCAAGTCTTATTGATACTTGTTTGAAAGTATTATTCATGAAAAGTTTTGCTATATGATTCATTTGCTTAGTCATTATCTTTGTTAGCAATCTTTTGTTCAGATCACTCCATTCATCTCATATGCTTTACAATAATGTTGATCAAGATTATGTTGGTAGCATGTCACTTCAGAAATTATTTGTGTTATCGTTACCTACTCGAGACGAGTAGGAACTAAGCTTGGGATGCTTGATACGTCGCAAACGTATCTATAATTTCTTATGTTCCATGCTACTTTTATTACAATACTTGAGTGTTTTACACATACTTTATGTTATTTTACATTTTCCGGCACTAACCTATTAACAAGATGCCAAGTGCCGCTTGCTGTTTTTCTGCTGTTTTTGGTTTCAGAAATCCTAGTAAGGAAATATTCTGGAATTGGACGAAATCAACGCCCGGGTCCTATTTTTGCACGAAGCTTCCGAAGTCCGAAGAGGAGACGTGGGGCCACGAGGTGGCCACACACCAGGGCGGCGCGGCCTGGCCCTGGCCGCGCGGCCCTGGTGTGTGGGCCTCGTGACGCCCCTTGACCTACCCTTCCGCCTACTTAAAGCCTCCGTCGCGAAACCCCCGTACCGAGAGCCACGATACGGAAAACATTACCGAGAGGCCGCCGCCAATCCCATCTCGGGGGATTCAGGAGATCGCCTCCGGCACCCTGCCGGAGAGGGGAATCATCACCGGAGGGGCTCTACATCATCATGCCCGCCTCCGGATTGATGCGTGAGTAGTTCATCCTTGGACTATGGGTCCATAGCAGTAGCTAGATGGTTGTCTTCTCCGCTTGTGCTTTCATTGTATTAGATCTTGTGAGCTGCCTAACATGATCAAGATCATCTATTTGTAATGCTACATGTTGTGTTTGGTGAGATCCGATGAATAGAGAATACTATGTTAAGTTGATTATCAATATATCATATATGTGTTGTTTATGTTCTTGCATGCTCTCCGTTGCTAGTAGAGGCTCTGGCCAAGTTGATACTTGTAACTCCAAGAGGGGGTAATTATGCTCGATAGTGGGTTCATGCCTCCATTAAATCTGGGACAGTGACAGAAAGTTCTAAGGTTGTGGATGTGCTGTTGCTACTAGGGATAAAACATTGATGCTTTGTCTAAGGATATTTGTGTTGATTACATTACGCACCATAATTAATGCAATTATCTGTTGTTCGCAACTTAATACTGAAAGGGGTTCGGATGATAACTGAAGGTGGATTATTTAGGCATAGATGCATGCTGGATAGCGGTCTATGTACTTTGTCGTAATGCCCTGATTAAATCACATAGTAATCATCGTTGATATGTATTGAATCTTTATTTGTCAATTGCTCGCCTGTAATTTGTTCACCCAGCATGCTAGTTATCTTATTGGAGAGACACCACTAGTGAACCGTGGACCCCGGTCCATTCTTTTACATCTGAATACATTCTAATGCTTTTACTGTTCTTTGCAAACAACCACCATCTTCCACTCGATACGCTTAATCTTTGTTTTCAGCAAGCCGGTGAGATTGACAACCTCACGTTACGTTGGGGCAAAGTACTTTGATTGTGTTGTGCAGGTTCCACGTTGGCGCCGGTTTCACTGGTGTTGCACCGCACTACATTCCTCCACCAACAACCTTCACGTGCTTCTTGGCTCCTACTGGTTCGATAACCTTGGTTTCTTTCTGAGGGAAAACTTGTTGCTGTGCGCATCATACCTTCCTCTTGGGGTTCCCAACGGACGTGTACATCTACGCGCATCAATGCCTCATCTTTATCTGTCATAGATACATGAATGTAGTGCCATATTTATAGAATGGTAGCATTTAAGAAATAGTAACTATGGGAGATTAATGGAAAAACAAACTAAAAATTGAGTGAGGGAGAAGGAGAACAGCTACTAAAAGAAGATATATTAAGCCATGAAATTTTCCAGTGAGGGATAAACAAGTACGGTTTGAAGAGTCCAAACTTTGGCTCTGCAAGTTTACCGAGTAAATAACTTCGAGATGCTTTTGTACCTTACCCTGCCTCCTAGGAGGATGTAAATAACTATCTATCTTTTCAATGAAATGAAACGCAAAGGTCCTTTGTGTTTTCTCGAAAAAAAAGGCTCTGCAAGTTTACCGAGTAAGTGCAGTCATGGATTAATAATTTTACCAATGAGTGAGATGCCTAGAGAACTCTTATTCCTCCAAACTATGGCTCTGCAAGTTTACCGAGTAAGTGCAGTCATGGATTAATAATTTTACCAATGGGTGAGATGCCTAGAGAACTCTTATTCCTCCAAAACTATTGAAACAATAATAATTTAAAGGGTTAATTGACACAAATTTCAATAGAAAATGTGAGAGTGAAAGCACACCATTCCCTTCACTGCGTTGACCAGAAAGAAGTTTTTAGAATTCTTCAATAGAAACTATTAAGTGGCGACAATATACCATTTTTCTTAAATGGCAGCTCACAATAATTTCATGACCACATACATGGACAAAGGTAGTGGCACAGGAATGGACCAGTAAGATTATTCTCAAATTCAACACCCATATTTCATATCTCAAACTTCCTTTATTTTCATTGGTTGTCGTAGTACCAATTAATCATATCAACCGATCATTACAAAGCTGAACGAAAATGCAAACATCATATGTTCACTTATATAATCCCAGGTGCTCCCATTGACAGAAAACATGAAGGGCTGCAACTCTAAACTGGCCTCCCCATTCATTTCAAGAACTCAACCAACAGAAAAAAGCGCCCAAAATTCTACGCCTAACAATTTCAGAGCTCTATCAAACAACAATTTAGAGCTGAAGAGCAGTATGCACAAACCACAAACAAGTAAACAATGCAAAATAGGGTATCTTCATCATATGGAGGAAATCAATTTAGTCATCTCACCTTCTTAGGTGGTGATACAAAGGAGGGGCGTTTCCCACCGCTGCAATGCCGCTCCGCTCCTGTGCATGAATCCATGGTGGCGATTGCATCCTGGACAGAGGGATGAACACTAAACGGTGTAGCCAAGTTGTCGGGTTAAGGAGTCTTATGCCCCTGCCCTAACTCATTCCGGCAACCACCACCAGCGGCCAGTCTAGCGCATGGCAGAGATGCAATAACTGTTGTAGGCGCAACGGCCGCCGGCTGGCTGAACGCAGTGGGGGAATTGTTGCCTGCCAAAACCCACCGGCGAGCAGCGACGAGCAACACGGAGAGCCGGGAGGCTCCCAGGACTGCTGGTGGGCCCTGGTCCCTCGGGCGACGGCCCGCAATGCTATGGCACACGTCCTGGCGGTTGCAAGGGCGTGCCACCTGACCTATACCTGGCCAGGAAGGTGCTGGATTGCTTCAATTAGTTTCCTGCATGGTAGACACGTAACATTAAATACGAGCTCTCAGGTTACCCTGTGAATCGGCTCAAAGAGCCGATTAACCCATGGTTCATAATGGATCTGAAATAACATGGGGGATCTGCTCTATCAATGCTAAGCTAAATCAATCTATGACAGTTTAGGGTTTTCACCGCATAACCGGAACATCCTACACGTAGTTGAGCCTGGCAGATACGAAAGATAACAGAAAACTAACCCAAGACGAGGCCTAAAAACCAACACGGAGTCGATTCCCGGAACATCCCTTCTTGGATCGGCAAACCGCACCTTACGCACTACTGGATCGTTCAACCCGTTTGCAAGGCCTAACCATGCAGATATCAAACTAATCCTCGAAGAACAAGGACAACTATAACAGATCGAATCTACTAAACAAGGATAAAGCAGGATGCTGCCCTTACACCTAAAATAGGTGTAAGGACAGCTAGATATTCAAGGGCAGCACATCTACGTAAATATATCAGAAAAGCATCGATGCAAGCCCTAAAACATCTACGATAAACAGTTACTCGCCATCAAAAGGCTTCAAGACGAGGAACACCAAGTAACGAATAAACAGATACTGCCTAGATCGCAAGATGGCAGCATGACGCTTACCCGGAAGAAACCCTCGAAACAAGGGGTGGCGATGCGCCTGGATTGTGTTTGTTGTGAACGTGATCGTCCTCCTTTCTCAAAAACCCTAGGTACATATTTATAGTATCTTATGCCGAGCATAAAACGACCAGAGGCTTGTCAATAGATACTATTTTGGGTTCTGATTGATTTGTAAAACTTTGTCGAAAACATTTGTTGTATACCGCAGAATGCTCTATATTGTTGGAGCCCCCGAGCCTTTTGGCTGGAGTTTGTACTATTTTTCTCTTCCCAAGGTTCCTTCCTGAGCTGTAATAAAACACCTTGATGGACTGCATGATCTTGGCGTCGAAGTTCTATATTTTGTTTGTCGGGTTTTTGGACCAAAGTGATGAGATTTTCTGACGTGTGCACTATATTTAATCATGACCAACTTCCAATTTATGTATTTGGCGAGGTATTATTGTACCAAGGCGAAATATTTTTCAATAAGTCGAGTTTGTCTGTTTTGATATTTGAGGGTGCAGAGCCCCCGAGTATGTCGACGAATAAGAAGTATATCTTTACTATTTTTATTATATTGCAGCACCGCGAGCCCGCCTCATTAAAAACCTTTCTCGGCCCCACTCGGTGTCCCGGAAAAGGAAAAGAGTGCGTCTGAAAACTCGCGGACGTTTCAGTACATTGTATGTTTACAGAGGAGACTATATTTTGCTTATCTAGGCGTAGAAACGCCTGAGCTGCGCCACGTTCCAAGGATTTGGCTCAACGTTCCCCGTCTTCTTGTCCTTGATTCTGTATGCTCCTCCTTCGATGACTTCTGTGACGATGTAGGGTCCAAGCCATGGTGACTCGAGTTTTTCGTGACTTTTTTTATTGAGTCGCAAAATTAAATCACCAACTTGGAAAGATCTTGGCCGCAATCGTTGACTGTGGTAATTCTTCAGGTCCTGTTGATATTTAGCGACTCGCGATGATCTTCATCTCGAGCTTCACAAGTGCATCGACGCCGTCCTCCAAGGCTCTTCTCGAGGTTTCTTCATTATATTCTGTAATTCTGGGAATCATGCTCGATTTCTATCGGCAGGACTGCTTCGGCTCCATGGACCAGAAAACGGCGTTTCCTCGTGTCGCCGTATTTGGTGTTGTTCGGATACTCCACAATACACTTGGCAGCTCCTCCGGCCAAGTATGCCGAGCTTTTTCCAATGGTCCTAGCAGGCGTTTCTTGATGCCATTGCAGATAATGCCATTGGCTTTCGACTTGTCCATTGGTCTGTGGATGTGCGACAGACGCAAAACTCAACTTAATGCCCACTTCTGCACAATATGCTTTGAACTCCTTGGACGTAAAGTTGCTGCCGTTGTCTGTGACGATGCTGTGAGGGACTCCAAATCTGAAGACGATGCTTTTCACGAACTTAATCGCCGACGCACCGTCCGGTGAATTTATCGGCTTTGCTTCGATCCATTTTGTAAATTTGTCGACAGCAACAAGCATATACTCATAACCTCCTGGCGAAGCTTTGTGTAGTTTTCCCACCATATCAAGACCCCATTGAGCAAAGGGCCAAGATAGTGGGATTGGCATGAGTTCTGCTGCCGGAGAGTGAGGTTTGGCGGCAAATCTTTGACACGCGTCGCAAGTTCTCACTATTTCCTTTGCGTCCTCGATTGCCGTTAACCAATAGAATCCTGCTCTGAAAGCCTTAGCCGCGATAGCCCGACTGCTCGCGTCGTGCCCGCATATTCCCTCGTGCACGTCTTTCAGGATAATTCTTCCTTCTTCGGGTGTAACGCATCTTTGTAGCACGCCCGAGATACTTCGTTTGTACAGCTCCCTTTTACCACAGTAAAAGCTTTTGATCTCCTAATTATTCGCCTTGCTTCAACTGGGTCGCGGGTATCGTTTTCCTTAGGATATATGATATGTAAGCCTGCATCCATGGAATTTGCACCATCATGACTAGCTCTTGCTCTTCTTCTTCTTCTGTGTGTCTTTGGTGATACTCGAGGTTTTCTCTTTTTCCTTTCTTGTTTTTGCTGGCTTTGTTGATCTCTCGCTAATCTCTTCCCAAAACACGCCTGGAGGTATCGCGAGACACCGTGACCCGATGTTTGCAAGAACGTCGGCTTCATCGTTGCTCATCCTGCTAATGTGGTTTACCTCACAACCATCGAATAACTTCTCCAGCTCATTGTACACCTCTTTGTATGCTATCATACTTTCGTTGTATCGCATTGATTCATGACTTGCTGTGCCACCAATTGTGAGTCGCCGAAAATTTTCAATCGGGTTGCACCGCAAGCTTTCGCCATCTTCATCCCGTGTATGAGAGCTTCATATTCGGCTTCATTATTAGACGCGTTTGGGAACGTCATCCGCAAAAACGTACTTCAACTTGTCGCCTTCAGGTGATACCAATATCACGCCTGCTCCAGCACCTTTCCAGTCTTTTGGACCCGTCGAAGTTCATGGTCCAAGTTCTCGAGAAATCTGGGGGTCCCGTGTTTTGTAGCTCCATCCACTCTGCAATGAAATCTGGTAAGACCTGTGATTTTATTGCTTTTCTTTTTTCATACGTGATGTCCCGAGGAGAAAGTTCTATTCCCCAAAGGGAGACACGACCCGTAGCTTCGGGTTGTTTAGTATGTTTGATAAGGGGAACCTCGTTGACCACTATTATCGGATGCGCCAAAATAGTGTCGCAATTTTCTTGCTGTCGTGAATACTCCATATGCCGTTTCGATATTGCGGGTACCGCTGTTTTGAGGGCGAATTTCGATGAAATATACTGGCCTCCGAACTCCATGAAGCTTGCCTTCTTCTTCTCTCTCGACTACTAGGGCCGTGCTGACCACCTGAGGTGTGGCTGCAATGTACAAGAGGAGAGGTTCTTTCTTTTGGTGCCACCAATATCGGTGGTGTCGAAATTGCTCGCTTGAGGTTCTCGAAGGCTCTATCTGCTTCCTCGTTCCATTGAAATTTTTCCCCTGTTTGATCAATGCATAGAACGGCAGCGCCTTTTCTCCTAGCTCGCGACGAATCCGCGAAAGCTGCGACTCGCCCCGTTAACTGTTGTATCTCTTTCAGCTTTGTTGGCTTTCTCATAGTGACGATGGTCTGTATTTTTTCGGGATTAGCTTCAATCCCCCTTGCTGATACTAAGAACCCGAGAAGTTCTCCTGCAGGAACTCCAAAGGAGCACTTTGTCGGGTTTAGCTTGAGGCAGAACTTGTCGAGGTTGTCGAAGGTTTCCTTCAAGTCTTCGATCAGAGTCAACCCTTTCTTTGATGTTATTACGACATCGTCAATGTAGACTTGTACATTTTTTCCAATCTGTGTTGCTAGGCACTTCTGCATCATCCGCCGATATGTTGCTCCCGCGTTTTTCAGACCAAAGGGCATTGTTTTGTAGCAAAACACGCCATAAGGTGTGATGAACGCTGTCTTGGCTTCATCTTCTTCTTTTCCATCTGATCTGGTTATAACCAGAATATGCGTCCAGGAAGGAAAGACGTTCGTATCCTGCCGTGGAGTCGATGATTTGATCGATCCTTGGGAGGGGAAAGTGATCCTTGGGACAATGTTTATTGAGACACGTGAAGTCGACGCACATGCGAAGGACTATTGTGTGTTTTTTCGGCACCATCAATGGGTTAGCTACCCACGTGGCTTCGGTAGATATTTCTCTGATGAAACCAGCATCTTTGAGTCGATCTATTTCAGATAACATGGCTTTGCGGCTAGGTTCCGAAAACGCCGCAAAGGTTGCTTTACTGGTCTTGCAAGAGGATCCAAATTGAGGTGGTGCTCTCGGCAAGTTCCCTGGGTACTCCTGGCATGTCAGCTGGACACCATGCGAAGATTTTCCGCGCTCACGGAGGAACTCGACGAGCGCGCTTTCCTATGCGACATCCATGTTTGCGGCAATGGACGTCGTTTTCTTTGGATCTGTCGGGTGGATCTATACCTCTTTTGAATCCTTGGTTGTGTTGAAAGTTGGCTCCTTAGAAGATCTCCCTACCTCTGGCAGCACATCATAATCAGTGAACCTTGGCGCCGCATATTCTCGCTTGCATCCCGAAAGTTTCTGACAATCGATGAAAATCCTTGTCGCATTTATCAGATAACGCGAAACTTCCTTTGATTGTGATAGGTCCCTTGGGCCCAGGCAACCTCCACAAATGATATGTATAATGCGGCACCGCCATGAACCTAGCTGGTCGTCCCAAGAAAGCGTGATATTGCGACGGGAAATCCACAACTTCAAACTCCAAATTTCTATCCTCGTAGTTTTCGGGTTCCAAACCGAACGTCGAGGTTGATTTTGCCCAATGGGTAACTTGGCTTATCTGGTGATCCCGTGGAAACGTGTGTCGCTTGGTTTCAAGTTTGCCAGATATGTTCATCTTCCTCAATGTATCCGCATACATGAGGTTTGCTGCCGCCGCCATCTATGAAGACTCGACACGTCAAACCAGCGACATCGCGGGTAAGATGAGTGCTGATTGTCCTGGTCGAGGAACTTGCTGCGGATGGTCTGCGATTGTGAAGCCAATGTCTTGCCCCGACCAATTTAAGTACTCGATCTGTTGGTGGAGGCATCTTCTCGCCATGAACACTTGTCGCGAGATTACCTTCTCAGCCCTGTTTGATGGCCGAGCTTCGAATCATCGAGACCGCACCGCAGAGTTGGGGTCACGTATGGAGGTGGATGTGGTGCTGCCGCTTAAGCGGGTGCCGATTTTCGTCCGTAATTGCGGGAGGAGGTGGAGATGGATTTTGCCCTTGGCCCCTGGGGTTTTCTGTTCGTGGCCTGGGCATTTGCAATTCCTGCGGCTCACAACATTGCCTGAAAGTTTCGCAATCTTTCTGGAGATGCCCTGACTGCCTCTTTCCATTATTGTCAAGATAAAAATGCATCTGGCACGGACCGTTCATCATCTCTTCGGGGGACACATAAGGTCTTTGAAACCTTGGTCCATTGTTTTGTCTATTGCCGCGAGAATCACCTCTATTGTCGCCTTGATGCTCGTTACTCCTTTGGTAGTCGTCCCGATTGTTTCCTCCAGGATTTCCTCTAAAACCAGCCGATATATGGCCGGGAGCATCGTTGTTGTAGAACTGGCGAGAAAATCGCCTTCTATTTTGATAATTTCGACCACGATCCTCTTCCGGCGACCCGTGTCGCTTGTTGTATATTGCGTCTTCTCCATCTGCCCATTTATTGGCTATCTCCATGAGTGCTGATATGGTCTTAGGGTTAGTTCTCCCTAAGTCCTCGGCCAAATCTCCTCGCCGGATTCCCGCCACGAACGCATCTATTGCCCTCTCTCGTCGATATATCTTCTGCCGAGTTCTTTATGATGTTCCACCGCTGTATGTATTTCCTCATCGACTCATCGTGTTTTTGTCGACACGCTCTCAACTCTTCCAATGACGCAGGTTTTTTGCAGGTGGATCGGAAGTTTTTCACGAAGACGTTCTCGAAATTATCCCAGCTGTCGATGGAACTTGGGGGGAGTTTCTTTATCCAAGATCTCGCAAAGACCGCTCAAATGAACTTGGATACTTTGCATGCTCTGGTTCCTCCTACCAGCTTCACCATCTCGAGATAATCCACGAGCCAACTCTAGATCCTTGCACTGTCGAATTTCTTGAAATTTTCGGTAGTTTGAACCTTTTGGGACTCGAGTCTTTCGAACTTTTCTCAAAACACGGAGCCCACACATATCTTCGTCGGCAAGCTCTGGTGAGTGCTGACGCTCCCTTCTTGTCGCGCTCTGTCTACCCTTACTTGGACCGTTGTGTTCCCTTGCTCCACTTGTTCTTGGGGGGTCTTGAACTGCTGTGTTGGGTCGTGGACTATTTCGCCTAGGATTTTCTTCAGGAGGCATTGTTGCAAACGCTGTTCCCATTACTCCTACGCCAGCGATCGCCATATTGAACAATGGTTCTCTCGGGTCCCCAGGAGGTGGTCTAGACGCAAGGATGTAAGCTTGTGTTGCCATGTAACCTGCTTCTGGAGTTTTTGGGATGATATTTCCTTTTTCATCAATCGACATAAAGGACATGTCGAGATTTTGGATTATGCTTCCTCTTTCTGCAGGTATGTTTTGGAGCCGAGACATCGCTCTCCTCCGAGCTTCTCCGTGACTATCTCCCGAAGTTCCTCGAAAGGCGACTTAACTCGTCGTCTGCTTGATGCAGAAGCTGCTTCTTTCCTCCTATTCAGGGATGCTGTTGTTTTTCCAACTCTCTGCTTACCCGAGCAAGTCTATATTGATATGCTTGTAACTCTTGTACGGTAGCAGTAGTATTCATTGGTTCTGATCCATCCATGGCTCTCGCAGCCCTATCCCACGCAGCTTGCGGGAGTTGGACTTTTGCGCGAGTTGAAGATCCGGCATATTTAGTGCCTAGGCCTGTTCTGAGCTCAGCGGGATCGACGTATGGATTTCCCAAATCGTCGAAAGCCTCGACGTTTGTGGTTCTGATGTACCCGCTTCTTCTATTGCACAGATTTGGTGGTATTTTGTATTTTTATCAGGGTTGGTGACACCATCATATAGAGGGGAAGACCTTTCCGATGGCGACAGATTTGTCGATGAAGTTGAAGCTGCCGACGCTTTCGGAGTCGCTGCTTATAAAGGAGTCCGCACGGCTCGAAGGATGTGTTGCTGAAGATCTTGGCGAGCTTTCCGCTTGCCTTGCTGCGAAGCACGAAACTCGTCACTCGACGAAAAGTTAGAATCGACCGCTGAAAATTCCGACGAGATCGGAACTTCAGACGGTAGGATCCTTCCTTGTTGACGCCAAATCAGAATTCTCCGAACTATGATGATGGGCTCCTCCAGATAGGCACATGCATCCATACGGGAGGGCGGGTGAGGAATAAAATTGACTAGATCAGTTTTTCCCTTTTACCTCGATCCATCGCGTTGCTTGCTACCGACGAAGTCGACGATCTTGAACGTGCCATCGAGATCAGCTCCTTGCAACCTCTAATTCCCACAGACGGCGCCAATTGACAAAGGATTAACTTGTCAATGCCTACAGATTGTAGACTAGGGTTTTGCTAGAAGTAGAGGTCAAGTAGATCTCAAGGTTCAAAGGAAAGTACTGATGATTATGAAAACTAGGTTATGTTGGAGTAGATTCGATCCTTTGTCCCTCGACTTCCTTATAAGAAGTGGAGCCGAGAGTTCGTGATACACAAGTTACAGAGTTCGGAGGGTTTTGTATTCAACCCGTAAGATTACAAATCTCTATCTTTCCTAATACAAACTATCTCCTTAATACTAAATGGGCTTCCAAATCTTCTTATTCTTCGAGTACTGGGCCTTCAATAAATCCCGGGTACCATCTTTGGCAGGCCCATTGGGGATGCCTATGTCACTGTGGACTTTCTATCTTTGAAAATACACCTAACCGTGTACGAGCTAAACTCTATCTCTTAATTCTAAATTAAGATGCAATCTACTATAATGTACAAATACTCGGGCAATCTAGCCCAAATCCCCGTACGAGGCCGATTCAGAAACACATTACGTGTATATCCTTCAAGCCCATCTCCATCACGGCCCATCTCCTGATTTGGCCAAAATCTGGTGATAACACATGCCCCCGGTTTTGGCAATAACCCAAACCACTGTTTTTCTCTTCACCATGATTTGACATAACAGAGCAAAACTGCGTTGCAGAGCCGAACCGCTACAGTGCCCTTTCATCATGATGCCTTGCCTTCTCAACTTCTCCGTACCGCACGATTTGACAGTTTTGGCAACGCGTCCTCGAAACTGCCACAGCATTGAACCGTCTTTCATTATATCCCCTTATTTAAATTCATCCGGGCAGTTCCCTTCCTCACTCCCCTGCTCCACACTAGCCATCGGCAAAAAACCCCACTCAGCCGCCATGCATTCCTCTTCCTCCTCTGTCTCCTCCGGCCTTTCCTTCCAGTCCTCCTCCTCCAGTGAGCTAGAACCGGAGGTCAATCTGATGGCCATCTACGAGGCCCTCGCCCCCGAGTATTGGGATGCGAGGGATTGGGACTCCTCCATTGAATCGGAGGACGACGAGCCCCTCACCGACGGGGAAGAAGACCTCCAGTTCCTCGTCGACGGGGAGCTGGAGGCGGCGCGACGACGACCTCTTCTCATGGGAGGCGGACCTCTCTGACGAGGAGGAAGAGGAGGCGGAGGAGGACTCCTCCTCCGAGGAGTATCCACCGGCCAAGCGCTTCCGCGCTGGGTGATGACGACACGACGACGACGACGATGAGGAAGATGAAGCCCCTCCGGCGGCTTCATCAGCAGCGACGAGGACCTCGCCGGAAGCAGCGCCGACGGTAGCTACGACGGCGACGATGAGGGCAGCAATGGCCCTTAGATTAGGGACTAGAACAGGGCAAGTAGTAGTGTATGAGGCACTAGATGATCCTTTTGAGAGCAATCAGCTCTTCCTTGTAATATCCCTCTTTGAATCAATGAAAATGTTCTTCCAATTTGATTTTCCAATTGTCCAATTTCAAATCTTCCGATTGTCAAAGTAGGTCAACGCCCCAAGAACCGATAGCAGCGTATCGGTCTTTCACCATCAAACGCCCATAAGGCCAACCCGATAATCAATTTAGACAGGTTCAAGCAGACATTCCCAAAACAGATGATAACTTGATATCTGCTCATAATATTTTGTAACTCTAGAGTCGATGGCTGCGCATCGGCTATTTTATTCTGAAGTCGACGTCTGTGCATCGGCCATGCTTAGCATCCCGATACTTTGCATATATCTTTTCCTTACTGGCCGATCTCATGCATCGACCCCATATTTCACTGTAATTTTTTTTTACTGGCCGATTTCATGCATCGGCCTACATGTTTTACTGCCCATCATCCCACATACTTGGGAAATACTTTTTGAGATGCTGGCCATTGACAGCCACTGGGAATTTAACACCGTCCAGCTGCTCGAGCATGTATGCATTACCCTTTAAAACTTGGTCGACTCTGTACGGCCCGTGCCAATTTGGAGACCATTTACCATATATTGCATCCTTAGTTCCCAATGGCAATACAGCTTCCCATACCAGGTCACCAACGTGGAACTCCTTCGGTCTCACCTTCTTATTATATGCACGAGCTACCTTAGCTTTGTTCTCTTTAATCTTCTCAAGCGACCACAACCTGAGCTCTGTTACATCCTCAATGCTATCACTCATCAGGGCTGCATATTCTTCAGTTGTTAAATCATTCTGGAACGCAACACGTCTCGATCCAGCTGTGATTTCCCAGGGTAGTACAGCTTCTTGTCCATAGACCAGATGATATGGCGAGGTTTTGATCGCTCCATGACATGACATACGGTAAGCCCACAAAGCTTCTGACAATACCGCGTGCCAACGTCTAGGATACTCGTCGATCTTTCTCTTAATCAGCTTGATAAGGCTCTTGTTGGACGCTTCAGCTTGTCCATTCGCTTGAGCATAATATGGAGACGATCGAATCAGCTTAATTCCCATGTCCTCGCAGAATTCTCTGAACTCGTGGGAAACGAAAACCGAACCTCCATCGGTCGTGATAGTCTGGGGAATCCCGAATCTGTGAATGACATGTTCCTTCACAAAACTGATGACATCTTTCGATGCCACTGACTTTATAGGGACGGCCTCCACCCATTTAGTGAAGTAATCTGTAATGGCCAACACCCACGCATGGCCTTTGCTCGAAGGAGGATGTATTTTGCCGAACATATCCATGCCCCACCTCGAAACGACCACGGCTTGATGACGGGGTTCATTGCTGATGCGTGCACCATCCAATGTTTCCAAACTTCCTCGACATGCTTGACATCCTTTATAGTACTTAAAACAGTCCTCAAGCATGGTGGGCCAATAAAACCCTGATCGTCTGATCAACCATTTCATCTTATGAGCCGATTGATGAGTTCCACAAGCACCTTCATGTACCTCGTGTAAGAGCCGATTCGACTCGGCTGGTCCCAAACATTTGAGAAGTAGCTTCCAAAGTCCTATAAAACATGTCATCTCCAATAAGGACGTACTTCATGGCCTTGTATCTTATCCGTTTAGGTGCCCCCCGAGCCGAATCTTTCAAGTAATTGAAGATATCGGCTCTCCAATCATCCGGCTCCATGAACTGAACCTGAACATCGGCTCCATCTGTTACGTCCTTGTAGCCTGACGCCATCTGCGCGAGATCGTTTGCCTCGGTATTTTGCGACCTTGGGATCCAATTGAAGTTTATATACTTAAATTGTGCCATCAGCTCACGGCATTGCATCCATAATGGAAAGAGCGACTCGCTCTCACATTTGTATTCCTCCGTGAGTTGAGAAATCACCAATTTGGAGTCTCCAAAAAGTTCCACTGCTTCTGCCCCGGCTTCTAACAGCAACTCCATTCCCTTGCATATGGCTTCATATTCGGCAACATTGCTGGTGCAAGGGGTAGGTAACCTGATGGAGAAGGAATATATTGCCCCCGGGCTTATTACCGATTAGAATGCCGATGCCACAACCACCATCACAAACCGATCCATCGGAAAACATGGCCCATGCACGTACGGATAGTGCTTATATCAGTGCTGATTCGTTCAGCAATAAGATCGCCGTTTGTCCCTTGATTGCTTTCGCAGGTTGATACCGGATATCAAATTCCAATGTAAACATCCATTTACCGAGTCGGCCTTTCAACACAGAGCCGACAACATATGTTTGATGACATCTGATTTGCAGATGACGACAATCTCCGCAGTCCACAGGATGTGGTGAAGTTTGGTGCAGGTAAAAAATAAGCAAAGGCACAACTTCTCGATTCGGGGTACCTCGTTTCTGCATCCAACTCCTTCTGCTGAGATAGAAAACAACTTTCTCCAGGCCATCATAAACTTGCACCACCACTGAGGCAATGGAAGTGTCAGCTACTGATAAGTAAATATAGAATGGCCTATCTTGCTGGGGTGGCACCAACACAGGTGGCTTCATCAGATACTCCTTGATCTCGTCAAACGCTCGCTGTTGTTCTGCCCCCCAGCAGAACTCGTCATCGGATTTAATCTTCACCAGCCCCATGAACGGCTCAATTCGTCCTGACAGGTTGGAGATGAACCTTCTGACGAAGTTGATTTTGCCGATGAGGCGCTGGAGTTCCTTCTTCGTGGTAGGCGGCTTCATTGTTCGTACTGCCTCCTGGCTTTTCAGGCCGATCTCAATTCCGCGTTCATGAACCAAGAAACCCATGAATTGACCGGCCGTCACACCAAAAGCATACTTCTTTGGATTCATTCTTAGTCCGAATTTTCTAGTTCGGTCCAAGACGTGTCGCAGATCCTCCAAATGTCCTTCCACTGAGACAGACTTGACTACCACGTCATCGATGTAAATTTCCACCAACTTGCCGATCAGATCATGAAAGATGTAATTCATGGCTCTTGGTACGTTGCGCCAGCATTTTTCAGTCCAAATGTCATGACTACATTCAAACAAGCCCACCGATCCTGGTACTCTGAATGTTGTGTATATATTCGGAGCCATGAAAATTTGGTTGTAATCGGCATTGCCATCCATGAAACTTAAAATCTTATGACCAGGCAGCCGCATTGATCAATGTCTCTGCTACTGGCATTGGATACTCATCCTTGGAGGGCACTATTGAGATTCCTGAATCTATGGCTTAATGCAGCCATTGGCCGTCCTTATCCACATTATGACATTAGAAATCCATTCAGCGTACCTGCATGGCCTCGATGAACCCACGTTCAACATCTTCTCGATCTCTTTCTTGAC